>OZ010745.1:79229435-80429435 GCA_963932245.1 Tachinus rufipes | reverse complement strand
TGCTACTCGAAGGTATAGTATATTGCAAAGCCATGTAATGTATATTGATTATACAAAATATTTTAGGAAGTTTATCCTTTGCGAGTAAGGAATCGATTAATGCAACTTAATAGAACAGTATGTATTGATTATCCAGAATGTAATGTTCCTTGGTTCCACCAGAAATATGTAGATGAACGTAAGAAAAAAAGTAAGTTGTCCAGGTTATCAATTTTTGTTGTGCAACTTGAATGGTTAATATTTTCTGTATGTATAAATATAACATTTTGTTCAGTATCTCTTGAAAAAAAAATTATTTAAATTGTTTTGAAAATACAATGTTTTAAGCAAATGATATTGAAAAGAATGAACCATATTTTATTTAGAAAAATCAAAGAAATTTGGATCTCAAGGCTGTGGCTCAATTTATTGACTTTTCTATAATATTCAATATTCTTTCCACAGGGGATATGGAAAGAGAATCTGTCTTCACATTCAAGGTTCGTGAATATCTAGTCAAAATATTTAAGAAATCTAATATAGACCAAAATGTAGTGACGCCTTATGGATACCACATAGATTATGTGGTTCATATAAACAACGACATTGATGAAAAAGAATGTATAAAGTAAATATAATTTATATTTAAATACTTTTTTCTTTAATTGAATTGGACGGAATGGTTATTTTTGTCCTGACACAAAAAGTGGCATATAGGTCTTGTATTTATTTAGAAAACAAATTATTTTTTTATAGAAAGAAATAGCAAACTTGTATAAATGTTACATAATTTTTATCAAATGTTTAAATTGACTTATTAACTTTTAAGATTTTTAATACTATTGCTAATACAAAATCATCTGTTTGTATTGTATTAATGTGTAGCGCTGATTCTACATTAGTTCCCCAAACGTTTGCAAATAAAGCTAAATAAACATTACAAGTCCAAAAATAATCATTCCATTCAATTTATATTTAAATATAGAAATAACATTATAAATTTTAGATATGCGATCCTTCTATTGAGGGAGAGAGCATTTACTACTTTTAATGAACAATTGAAAGGTAGTTACCAGCTAAAAACAAGACATTTGGAAATGTTTGGATATCGTGTGGCTTATCTTCACTTCTTAGAATGGAGAAGCCTAGTCTATGGAGAAGATAAAGTAAATTATATAAAAGGACTATTTTTGCCAAATGTACTTGATCAAATTGAAATCAATAGGTAGTATTTGTTATTTTAATAAAAAAATAAAAGCGTCCTATTTGGTTTTATTTACAATTTTGTATATGGAAAGTGATCACATGCCTTGAGATTCCTATGTTAACGAGTGAAAGAGTAGTTGAGTATGATGGAGAAAGATGAGTGCCAGAGTCCCATATGGAACTGATAAGAAAATAGTTCTTGATGGTTAACTACAGTTGCTTTTAGATCTTTGTTGATTTAATTATTGAAACTAAGTGTCTATAGTTTGTATAGCATAACAAAAGTTACTAACATCTTTTGCGGTATTTGTGTAGGCAGTAAATCACGATTTCACATGTCATACCCTAAAATCAGTTGTTCATTTTGAGTAGTTTTTCATTAGATATTATTAGATTATTATTTATTTCATTTAATATTAAATTATAATAAACGAAATTTCCTGAAACACTGTTTTTATTTGGACAGGCAAAAAAACATATCGAGTAACAGCTCTACTCGCGGCATGAATTGTAGAAGGCCGTTCTGGCAATGTAGACGAGCTATTGGCAAGACATGTTTCCGAAGGTAGTACTACGGCAATATACACCGGTCATATGATCGATGCATACCTATGGGGCACTAGTCTGGTGGCCAGGAACCAAACAGATAACGTCCGTAATCAGACATGCGAAAAACGACAATTTTTTGCTATGGAAACATAGATATCCATGTCGAAGAAACGGCGACCTCAGAAGCACTTCGCCTGAACTCATCTGGACTCACACACTATATGGAGGGCAGAGAAACACTGTTCCCTTTTGAAAGGGGCTGTTATTAGAAATGTCTACTGGGATCTCAAACAGACATGCTACCCTGTGTATTTCCTTACAGCATACAAATGAATGAAGAATAAGGACAAACTCCTTAGAATCTACTGTGATGGTTCAAAAACCCTTGGAAGCTGCCCTGAGACGAATACGATTAACTTTCAGGCGGAAGTAACCAGAATAACCTATGAATACAAATACTAACGGAGATCAGAAAAGCAAATTTAGATGTAAATAAGATTACATTTAGGCTATTATTAAAATGTAACCATGTCCTCACACTCTTAATGTTAGGTTAATTCATTTATTTGACGTCCGTTTATTTTTGCTGCCAGTGCTAATCACCGACGCCAGAGGCTTAGACTACCACATTTGGAAATTTTGCCGCAAATTCAGGTATTCCAATCTAAATTATTGGGTTCTTTAACGTACACGCAACATCGAGGCACTACACAGGACCTAGCAAAGTTTTTCTTCTTATCCGAATGAAAGAAGGGGGACTCATCACAACACATTTTTTCTTAAACAGAAAAACTGACCTAGTGTAGCAATCGCTAACCACTATACCACCTGGTAACCGCTCTTTAATGAAGTAGGCAATATGAAGGCTGATGGCCTAGCGTGTAAAGTTTGATCAACTCTCAAAGATATGTGAATCCTCTATCACACGTCTACTAAAACTATGCGTTTAAAGTACGATGGTACAACAATCCATGCAGTAGAAAGGCAAAGGAGTATCAAACTAAAGAAGAAGACCAAACAAATCGTTTTTTTTTTAATTTAATAACCAAAAAGAACTTAACTAATTGTTAATATGAGAAGAAGATTAATACGTTTGACAGCCAGACACCAAGACAATCCTAACAATAATGAAACTGTTGTTATAAGTTGTATACGCTATGCTAGTGATGCTACGTCTAATAGCATAAGGACCCTTTCACATATAGATCAGCCGCCCAGATTTTGAATCCGTATACTCATACAGCCGCAAAGATTCTTTTGCAAGTACAGTACATAGAATAATGACCTCCAAGAGCATATAGAATAATTGGGTAAATAATAAGTTTGGACCTATAAAAAGTAATGCATAGCGTAAATCCTAGGCTTAGAACCGCTGGAGAATCTCGACGCAGACATTTGGAATCCAGGTCTGAAAAGTCCCTTTTAAACGTATGTATCACTGAAATTCGGAATCTGTAAAAAGCCCTAATGCCGTTTCGTATGTTTTTACTGATGATGAGAAGGCAATTGCAAAAACTTGTGCAAAAAAATCCGGCGCCGGGCGCACCTTATCTTTATAACTTTGAAGTTTGGAAAAAATTAAGAATTTGCTAACAAAAAATTCAAGAAAAACGGAAGGGTCCGCTTGGCGCTCCTACTGTGAACAGAGGAAGAGGAGCACATCAGTAGCTAGTTGCGGCACTAAAAATTGTATGCAAGAGACAATAATTGACACATATAATAGCATGCAAATAAAACTATCTCATATTTGCGTATGAAGACTTGATGGCTTGTCAGTTGAGGTAAATGTTGTAATAAATATGTATGTACATCTACAAGCAATATTGAGCGGAGCACAATAAATAGCCCTAGCGATCGCGGTAAATGCGATAGTTGTGGTTGTAGCAAAAATGTTTACAAAGGAACCCATTTGTATCTGTTTGTCGCCGCTAGAAACAAATGTGGAAACGCTGATTTGTTCTAAACGCGCATATATATGTCCAGTCCCGTCAAAATGTCTGTACGTATTTCCAAGTTTATCAATAATTTACATATAACGTTAATTTATATTCTAAATCCCAATATAATCATTTTTGTTAGTAAAATTATGACCAAATTATGAAAATTGCTTTTTCTTTAAATTGCCTTTTGAATAATGCTGTGATATGAAATATATAATATATGAAAAACATTGTTAAAAGCAGTTATATACATATTTATAAGGTGATTATACAGTTTCATTAAAAAATCATTAAAAGATAATAATACAAACATGCACATTAATCCCATAAGAACCTCATAATAAAATTGAATTATTTCCTAATGGGACAGAACATAAAATAGCAATAACAATTTTGTGTAAATAAATAAGTAAATTTTGTTAAATAAGAAGACATACATTTGATCCAATCTTATTTTAAAGTAATACAATATTTAAATAATAATTTTGTTCTCAACTTATAATTCAACGATCTAAGTAGCCAATTTGATCGGATAAACAACCTCTAAGCTTTTAATAATCGATTATTAAGGTTAAATGAGTTTCCACTAAGTATAAAAATTTGCAAAAACATAATACATTCAATACATTCCGTCGCAATCTCGTGTCAGCAGTCGCGCATCGTAATACTATAATTGCCTAAAGACTTTTTAAAAATTACAAATTTTAATCTTAAATTAAAAAAAAAAACAAAAGAAAAAGAAAAAAGCACTTTTAATTAAGCTATACTTATAAATTTAAGAAATCTATGTACTTATTTATTTATGTGAACTGTGCTTGCTGAATAGGATTTGAGTTGAGAGTAATAAGTTGAAAGTGTAATTAAATGTAAACACAGAACCGATCTTCTTTGTAAATCTTGATAAACATAATAGAAAAACATTTCAGGGTATTTTAATAGCTATTTATGTAACCAGTTAGGAAATGCCTCATTTTGTGTAACGAGGCGGTATTTCTGCGGGACGAGCGAAGCGAGCTCCCGCAACATCACGCGAGTTACACAAAATTGCATTTCCTAACATGTTAAATACAAGATTTTTTCTAATTTTGACAAAATATGTCCTATAGCCTGACCAATAAATAGAGTAATAATTAACTGCTAATAATTTTATAAACTATATTTAAAATCAAGTCACTGTTTATTTGGTATTTGAAGTTTTGCTTCTTAAAGTCCAGTGTCAATTTTATTGTAAGATGCAAAACGGAAAATTCTGATTCAGATAATGTACCAAGCAATATTGAAGAAGCTGCACAAAGTGCAGTAACGTCGGTACTTCCGGCAAAATTAATAGATGTTAAGTTTCTAAAATTTTCGTTTTTTCACAACCAGTTATGATTTATTTTTTTCATTAACTAGTTACGGATTTTTTTTTCGTAACTAGTTATGAAAAAATGAACGTTTTAAACATATGTCAATTAAGAAAAGCAACACTTTACATGTCAAAATTAGAAAAAATAATATTGTTATGCTTGTAACCTAAAAGTGACAATTCTTTTTTTTATTATTGACATAAAACTGCAAATCAAAAATAATAATGCAAGTTTTATTATTTTTAGACTTCTTGATTTAAAGTTGGAAGGCAAACCGAAGTTTACTGCACATAGGCCTCATTAGGTTCTTTTTTGCTTCCTTTAGTGATGATCTCACTCCGTTGTCCTGGCAGTCAACCACACTATGTGGCTGATGTATGCAAGTACAACGCGTGGAGGGGTCTCCCTTATACAGGCTATGTCAAGCCAGCAACTTCCCACGTGGACTCTACACGTTGGTCTGTCTCCAATACCAATTGTGTGCCGTGTTTTCTTAGTTGACAGTGCCCCGTCATAGATAGCCAGTTATTTCTGGACAGTCGCAAGTAGTAGTCATTGCCTCGTTCGCCTGTCTGCAACCCGGAGTGTCTTCCCAACGCCTTCTCAATACGTTGTAAGTGTTGATTTTTAAAAGATTATTAAAGCTTTTGAATTGTAAAGCGGTGCCTCAGCCCGTCTACCTTAATGTTACCTATTTTGTATAAGGAATGGAAGAATGTCCTTTCACCTAGAACAGCTCTATGATATTTCCACAGGCTATTTTACTATTTCCATAACCCCATAGGTTATCCCAACTAGTGATAAAGATATTTTTAGGATAAGTCTTGCAAGAACCTTTACTGGTTTGAGCCATCCGTGTAGATTTTAATCAAATCATTTTAGTTTTTCAATTTTTCTTTTACCAGTTCGGTTTTCAGAGCGTTAACTATAAGAGTCTGGTCTATGAACCAATTTTTTATTATTGATTTTATTATTAAGTTGCACAGTATGCCCTTAAATTTATTTAGTAGCTGTATGAGCTTTTCCCCTACGGTAACTGTCACGGCTCTTTTCTCCAGCATTTGCTTTATCCAACCACTAATTGTGAAGTTTAAACATGTGTTGCGAGAACAGTTTCTATTTTTCTGAAGGCGGTTTTATCAAAAGCGCGTTTAATATCTATAAATACGCCAAACGTAAACATTTTGTCTCTTAGTGATCTTTCTTTTCGATCCGCTATAAGATGTAGGATTAATTCGATGAGTCTTGCTTGGATAGTTTCCCAAATTGTTCTTTCACACAAACGTTTTAATGTCTTCAGGAGAAAAGACGTGATGCTGAGAAAAGTTTTTAATTGCCCATGTTATACGCATCTTTTCAACAAGGTCGCAAGCTTTCCAGTCCTCCACTAACGGGATTAAAATGGGTTTCTAGAAGTATCTCGGTTGCTTCCGATAGGTTGGCTGTGCTTGAGCCGTCGATTCAAACAAACTAGTTGCTGTGAGAATAAGATTTTTTAGCCTTGCAGCAGTTTTCAACATCCTCACAAAAAGATCTCCAAGTTTTCTTTTGACTTTGACTAATGCGTCTTTTATAATTTTTAAATAACATCGAGTCTGATTGATTTTTTTTAGTTTTTTGCTCTGTTGAAGGAGGTGTGCAGTCTCCTTAAGCCGGTTTCTCGCACCACCAAGGTATGGTAGCCAGTCTAAGTGAGCACGAGTGCTTGTACGCTCATGTTAACGAATTCCAACTTACTTACATAGTTTTCTATTTCTTCTACCACTTAAATCTACACATGTACTTACACTCCGCTGTAAGTTGTCTCAAAAAGCAGCCTTGTTTTATTTTCATGTTCTAAACTGAATTTTATCTATCTGTGATCTTACATTGAGACGTAGACGTAGATACGTGCCAGTCGTGAATTTTGTTGAGATGTTAAGGGTCGCCAGTGTTATATCACTAATAAACGTTGCTTTCACGTTTCACCAAATCGTTTCTAACGCATAGTGTGATACCGCATTAAGAGTGTTGCGTTTAATTAGCGACTAATCGCTAATCTGAAATACTGATCACTATAATTCGTGCCGATACTTTTTCTGTCTATTTCTGCTGCCAACGCTAATCACCAAACGAGACCTGTCTGCAGCAGATTAACATTAAATATACAAAAGAGAACGAAGACTAAAATCAATTCTGATTAGCCGATGTTTGACTAATTTTTCATTGCAAAATTGTTTGAATTTATTAAAAAAATAGTATTTAAATATGAACACTTGATTTTATATTTTTCCTTTTTTTATCTCAATACGTTAGCAAAAACTAGAATTTCAACAAAGGGGACGTTTAAAGTTATACAGCGTATAATTGTTTTAAGAAAATAAATATTTGGAAAATTAAGGTATGATAACAAAAAAGATCTTATTACTAGTTTTCATTAAAATCATACCCGGAATTGGTCACGAATTAAATGATCTGATACAGATTGTGGTGACCAGGATAAGGTCGTTCCTGCAGTTACTTATTTTTAAACATATGTAATTCGATAATGCAACCATTGCTATTTCAACAAAATTAGAAAAATAGGAATAATATTACTTAAAATGATTTATTTATAAGATATTTTAATTAGGAATATAGTTCTGCCTATTAAACGTTCCTAATCCTTAATTAAATAAATACAATTTAATAGGTCACAACAGCGTTTGTGTAGTATTTAAAATATAACTTTATTTAAATATTTAATTCAAATAAATTTATTACAAATAAAAATCATTTTAATTTAAATAATGCGCTCAAAGTATAGTGAAATGTGCATTTAATAATAAATAAATTAAAATAAGATAGCTCTACGCATGGTTTTAATAATAGACGCAGATGCAAGATCGATAGTTACATTATTGCTATTATGTTGGCAGTACTAGCCAACTAGCAACAAAGTGAAACGGAGTATATAATTCTTATAAAGTAGAAAAAAGATGCAATGATCATTCTTAAAACAGCTGTAACCCCATCAGAAAAAGCAGTGCTCCTCATAAATGGTGACATGTACCACATAGTAGAGAATTCCTTGTGACATAAATTCGATTTTTTATAGTTTCTCAGGACTAAAACCTCTTAAACCTCATGGATTTCGGTACATTAATACACACAGCGCAGAAAAATGAACAAGGTGGCAAGAAAGAAGTAAGTATAGGCCAAATCAAAAATATATTTCAATAAACAAGAATGATTCTATAATGAAATTGCCCCTTCTAATTTTAATATGATATATAACCATTTTAGATTAAATATTATTCAACAAAATTCGAGCCTCCGAAAAAGCAGCAACGATCTAAATCACTTTCGGTCAATATCCAGAAGTTTCTGGCCAGGAAAGAAGATGAAGAAAAAAAGAAAATGAATGAGGCTAAGAAAAGAAGGGATCAATTATTAGAATTACGTTCAAAAGTATAATTTAAAATTAGTATTAAATATTTTGTATTTATATTTGAAATTGTAGGATAAAAAAGCTGTAAAACGTGTAAATGTAATGTTAAAACGCACAAAATCTGCTAACCAATCAGTAATTCAAGATGCTGTTGATGAGGATAATACAGCAGTTACATTAGCAGGACCGAGCCAACCCGATGAAGACGATTACGGTTATGTGTCGCAATCTGCTGCCGATTATTATAATAAAATGATGGAAAAGTATAGCAAAATGCCAGATGAACCAAAATTTCAATTAACTAAAAAGAAAGTTAGTACGAATCTCACTAGTACCAAGGATCGTGTTAAGGCAGCTTTGGATAAGGAGCAAGAAGAAGCAATGTTACCACACAGAAGAAAAAGAAAGCATAAAGAAGGAGATAGTAGTAGTAAATCGGATGATAAAGATAAAGATGTTGTTGAGAAAGGGGATCCGTATTATGAGAAAAAAGAAGAAAAACCTGCTAGACCTAAACTGAAAGCAGCTCCAGTTATTAATTTCTCAGGTATTTTTAAGCATTAATTAAATTTTACTTTTATTTATATTATTGCATAGCTTTATGCTATGTAAAAAGTTTTAAAAAATGAATTGCAAGGTTGCTAGTTTTGCGCTAATAATTTGTTCATTTATTTTTCTCAAATGAACAAAATCTGCTAACGATTATTTTCTGGTTTATGGTGACCAATTCTTACTAGATAATTACATGTATGATTAATTTAAAATCCAATAATATTAACAAGTTTAATTAGCAGCACATTTAAATCACAACTATTTATTGACATTGGCCTTGAGTTATTTATCATTTTCTGTGGTAAATAGTTGTTTTTGTTGTTCACATAATTTTTTGTGACACCTTCTATATTATTATTTTACTCCTCTGATATTATAAAATCAAAAGTATGAATGTTAAAGATAAAATAAATGAATTAATATAGTATATTGTGGAACATATGATATGATAGTTATTTACACTATTCTTTTTCTATAACTATAATACTTATACAAAATATATATAATTATAACGTATAGAAAAAAGAATTGAAATCAATCTTACCAATTAATCAGCTCTTTTGCCCCAACACAGTTACTCACTCGATAATAACTTAGGTGTCATTTCAAATAAGTTTCAGCAGGAGCCCCGAAGCCTATAAGTTTGACTGTTTTTTCTTATAACGGAATTATTTAAAATAATATTATTGAGGCTATCGTAGTTTTCGTGTGCTTGCAGTCTGGGTTACATCTCTTCTATTTATTTTTATTGTCAAATATAGTTCTAGTGTTGTGATTTGGATTCTGCGCTAAACTACAGTTCTATATGTTTGTGTGAAACTATAATCGCACACTCCAAAACATACAAAAGGGAAGAAGGGGAGGTTATTTACCCAACAAAATTTTAATTTGAATATAATTAAGTAAAATATAAATTTTGATTATATTGATTTGCACTTTATTACATCAGTAATTGATGTTCATGATATTACAATATAGTTATTGATTTCTAGCACTACTGCAGAGATGATAGTTATTATTTGCAATTAGCGTAGATTAATGTAAGCAACAAATAACATAAAAACCCCAATTTTCAACATTTCAGACTAAAGAGACTAATTATAGCAAAATCCAGCATTTTAGTGGCTCGCATTGGTTAGTCTAAAATACAACTAATTTTCATTATATTTAGAAAGAATGAATTAGACAAAACTTAATTTAAAATGCATTTTATAATTTGATATTTACTTCCAGATTTATTAAAGATAGCTGAAAAGAAACAATTTGAACCAATTGTTATTGAACAAAAGGAAAAAGAGGAGGAACGATTGATGACCAAAAAACAAAGGCGAGAAATGGAAAAAGAAAGAGAAATTAGAGAGAGCAAAGAAAGAAGGGAACAACAAAGAAATAATCCACAACTCGGCAAAATTCCAAAATTGAATGGAGATAAATCAAAAACTAATGGAGAAAAAGACAATAATCGGCCATCCAAAACTAATCCTGATACCATAAAAATGCCACCACCTAAAATGAATGGATTGAGTGATAGGATACCAAGTAAAAACCAAAAACCTCTCGATGATCGGCCTAAAATTAAACCTAAATTAGAACAAAAAAGTGCCAGCGGTAGTTTTAGTTCTAGTAATAGCAACAATAAACTTCAGAAACCAATTCCTTCGCAATCATCACGACCAGAGCAAAAGCGACCTGAACCAGACCGGCAATCAAATGTCGACAAATCAAGACCATTTAAAGATAATAAAATGCAAGGAAGACCGAAGGATTTCCCGCCGAAAGATCTGAAACCAAAACAATTCCCACCGAATGACCTTAAACCAAAACAATTCCCACCAAATGACGTCAGACCTAAACAATTCCCACCCAAAGATCTGAAATCTAAACAATTCTCACCACGAGATATGTATAGAGGTGGTCCACCAATGAAGCGCAAACCTCTCATTAATAAAGGGCGTTTCTATGATGACGACGATGAAGAATATGATTCAGAAATGGATGATTTTATTGATGATGGACCAGATGATGAAAATGATTATTCGAAACATATTAGTGAAATATTTGGATATGATAAAAGAAAATATCGATATGTAGATGATGATGTTGATGATATGGAATCTTCATTTGCACAGCAAATGAAGGAAGAGGTAATCAGTACAAAACTTGGTATGTATAATTTTTTTTTTAATATATTTATAATCATGCTGATTGTGACATTTTGCAGGTATTAAGGAGGATTTGGAGGATATGAAATTAGAGGAGGAACAAAAACGAAAAAAGGCCCTTTTAATGAAAAAGAGACGCTAATTCTATTATTTTTTTGCCTTAAATGTTTTGGGGAAATGTTTAAAATAATTGTGATAGGTGTATAATTATATAATTTTTATTAATAATTCAAGAAATATTGTTTTTCTTTTTTATAATACACATATGTATAAGTATATATCAGCTATTTATATGAAGGCGAATTTGTACAGAAAAATAAAATATATTTTAAAAACGCTAATATCATGTTTTGTTAATGCATAATGCAAGTCATTTATATTAAAACCAACCTACCTTCATATTTAAGATTGCTTACAAGGATTAGTATTCTTTTCATCAGCAAGGTGCATGAGAGTTGAACGAATTTCCTCGCTGATCTCTTCTGCTTTTGGGACTTCAGATAAAACCCAAGTATCATCTGTACTTTGTAGATTTTCTCTACAAATTGGGCAGGTATGATGATCTTCGTTCCTATAAATCAAAGATATATAAATTGCACTAGTTCAAAGGTTTAATACTTGCCATTCTTCAATACATGGTAGACAATAACTATGTGCACATGGTAGCAATATATCTGGTTTTCGTTCAAAACATATACAACATTCAGTTCCTGTATCTAAACTATCAGTGTTTTCTTTGGTCAATGCACTGATATTGTCATAAAATGTTGACACTGTCATATTACAATCATTACTGAAACAAACAATACTTTTATTAAAAAGTACCAATTAATGTTTATACTTCATAATAGTATTCAAAGCATGATGTAGGTGGTCTAAAAGCTGCTGCCGGTTCAGGTAATGCCAACCGCATGCCCTAAACAAATAATAATAGAAAAATTAAATTACTCAAAAAGTATTAATCATTTTGCACCCTCAGGTCTGACGATCCTATGGAATCTAATAAACAAAATGGGCTATGGCAAAGAACCGATCTCTCTTTAATCAATCAATAATATGCAAGTTTGGTGTTGTCACATGATATCCTTTCTGTATTAAAATATAAAGCACACATCTTTTATCTTATTGTATTCATTTGGACATATGTAAACACAATTAACATAAATCAATATCTTATCTTAATCGTTCTTATCAACTTATAAATATTAGACAGAAACATGTGGTTTCATGAAAGAATAGATACATCAATTGAGAGAGAAATTTATAGTTTTTGGTGAGTTGTTAGTGTTTTCAAAAGTTTTCACCCCTTCCTATTCATGAAGCACTTAATTTGCTTGGCAGCTGGAAAATTGATAAAGTTTGAAGATTTCGCGAATAAAATGAAAAAAAATTATGTAATAAAATCTTAATGAAAATTTATTTGCAAAGTAAATTACACAGTTTCGGAGCAAAATGATAGGAAGAGGTTTTTGTCAAACGTTTTTGACTGGGATAGAGATGTTGTCTAGCTCTAGTAAAATAACTATGTATTGAGGTTTTCAACATGTTAAATTTATCATTATCTATTTTATGATTTTATAATAATAATCTTGTTGTGTTTGTGTCTATAACCACTTGTGCAATAATGAATCATTTTATCGCATAAATCGGAGCGCGAATCAAAATGTTTTTTATGTTACCGAAGCATACTTGAGTAAGGTATGACGCTTTTGAAACATTAAAAAAAAAAGACAAACATTTTATATAAAATAATTTTTTTTAAATTTTTAACAAAACAATATTATCTAGTAACGTTAGGCCAGCATATGTTACACTAGGATTTGTTTCATCAAGAAAATAGCTAACAATTTTTTTACAATTTTTAGTTTAAAAAATATTTCTATTCCAAAAATGTGCAAGAAAAAAGTAGTAACTTGATAAGGTAGGAATTTGAAACATCAACAAAGAACCCAAAAAATTACAAAATTTGCAACAAACATAAGATTTTTTCCTTATTTTTGTTTATATTTTTTTTTACCTACATATATGTTTTGATTAATATGATTTAAAAGTAGGATAATAAATTATATTATAAATTTATTGTAAAAATATAGGGTATAATGGAAGAACAGCTTTATAGCTGAACTTTGCCTTTTTGTACATTTTATTGACAAATAAAGAATGCAATAAAAATAAAATAAAAAACTAGCGTATGCTATTAATTTAATACTAACGTTACTATAACCTTCTTCCTCAGGACTAAAAAGTAAATTACATTGTTGATTAAAACAAAAATAAATGGAAATAAATATCAAAATATAACATGTACAATTAAAAAAAATCTTCATACTATTTATATCACAAATGTTCAAAACTACCTTTAAATGTCAGCTATAGTTGTCACGGCTTTATAATTAACTATCTTCATTAAGTTTACAACACTCTAAAATAGACGTTCATAATGACCACTTATTTTATTGTTTACAACCTGGTGCTTTACTGGTAGCAACCCACCGATTTGCACATCTGAATTAAATTAGCATACATACATATTAAACAATTTATCCTTATCTGTTTTAAAGTTATGTTTTTCTCTTTTGTTATATTAATATGTATTATTTCACTAATTAATCTTTTTTATAACCTGTTTCTCTGACAAATATTTTTGTAATTTATATTTTTTGTAAACTTATATTTGTCAGTACACTCAGCATTTTATTACACTTATTCCTAAAATATAGAAACTTATTATATATTACATAATTTTTAAAATTTGAACAAAGAAGTCGAAAAGATATTCTGTTCTTTTAGACTTAATTAATCTTCCATAGACGTTTTTGTAAAAATGCAAATGAAATAATATTTTCTTGAATCGACACATCAAAAAATTTTGAGTAAGAACTGAAAGTTTTGTTTTTGTTTTATTGTTTGTCTTAAATTAAATTTTTTAGTTTGGCATATGTTATCAAAAATTAAGGTTGAGAAAAAGCTGAAAAACTAAGAATTTTAATAAAGCTCAACAACTAAGAATTGTTTCATATTTTTTATCCTGAAATAAGTTTATAAGATTTTTTTAAACTTATATACAAATACAAATTTATTTTTCATTATTATAAATTTTCAAAAAATAGGACTTTGATACATTACGGCAAAAAACTTGAATTCTGTCAAATGTTAAGCCTGAATTAGGCTTTAAAGATTTTTTTCATATTATTGATAAGGATTATTTTTTTCAGTATATGCCTGGCAGTATAAATTAATGTATATTTATAAAAATAGGCGGGTCACGGAAAACCCTCAAATAACTTAAAAATATGACTAAAAATATTATTTTCAATAAATTTGATGATATAATTTTAATCAATAAGTGTGTATATGTGCAAGAGTTCAGAGCTGTTTCTCTTAACAAAAATAAAAATATTTTTGATGTGCTGATCGCTTTAATAACAAAAAGTGGATGGCAAAATTAGCATATTGAGGTGATATGTTCTACCACTTAAATCAGTTGAACACAGAAATGCAAGGACAAAACCGTAATATACTAGACATAAGTAAGAAAATTGCGAGGCGTCAATTGGCAGCGTTTATATTGAACATATTTTTGGAAGATCTTAACAATATTTTTGTGGGAATGGTCCTATTTTATAGAATATATGAAAAACTTTGAAAATAAAATGGAAAGATATATTTCACAAAATGTCCATATTGAAAAATATAGTTAGGTTGTAAACCTATTTGAAGTAGATGTAATGAATGGGTGTTAAAAATGATTCAGATGTGTTACAAGTAAAATTGCCCAACATGCAAGATGATGTTAGTATTAAAAAAAAAGATTTGCCAAAATGAGTCTCACAAGCAGTAGCGTAGCTATCTATAAACAAAAGTTTGCAATGCTCTCGATGTCTATTTTAAAACCTGCGGGCCAGATTACTCTATTTTTAACATTCCGTAAATACATTTTAGCACTTTTTGACAGTGGATTTTGATATTTTTAAGATTTCATAAAGATTTTTAAACTTTTTAAGTGTTTATGATACTTTCTGACAATTGTTCTAAATATCATGGATTTTTTTGGATTTTGCACAGTTTATGCCAATTATCTATCAATATTTTTGAAATTACAAAGTCGGATTTAGCTATTTTTAGTTTATGGGTAGAAAAAACCAAATGTTGCTATTTTTGACATTTAATAAATAGAATTTTGCAGTTTTAAGTATCAGATGGTCAGCATTTTTTGACATTCTATAAATAGAATTTTGCACATTTTGACAAATTTCGGCCTAATTTTGATATTTCATAACCGGATTTTGCTATTTTTTACAGTTTTTAACAGTTTATAGCCGGATTTCGATGTTTTCTGACATTATTTTGAAGTTCCAATTTTTTTTGCTATTTTAAATATAATTTTGAATTTTTCAACTGTTTTTAAACAAATTTTGTTTCTTTGTAACATAAATTTATTATTATATCAACTGGATTTTGTTATTTTTCACATTTTATAAATAAAGTTTTGCACTTTTAACAGTTTATGGGTGGATTTTGGTTTTTTCTGACAAAATTGTAATATTTTCTAACCAGATATTGCTGTTTTTGACTTTTATTAATAGAATTTTATGCTTTTCAACAGTTTTTGACCATATTTTGCCATTACTAAAAATATTTTCATAAGTCGGATTTATTTTTACATTTTTCAACAGTTATGACCAAATTATGATGCTTTATAACATTTTGCTATTTTTGATATTTTATATAAAATTTTGCACTTTTAAATCGTTTATAACCAAATTTAAATTTTATCTAAAATATTTTAATGTTTTATGACCTGATTAGGTTATTTTTGACTTTTTATGAATAGAAATTGGCATTTTTTAACAGTTTAAAACCAGTTTTTGGTGCTTTTTGACATTATTTTGATGTTTTAAGACCGCATTTTGCTATTTTTGAGATTTTATAAATAAAATTTTGAACTTTTTATCCGTTTATAGCCAGATTTTGGTTCTTTCTAAAAACATTTTAATATTTTTTGACCGAATTTTGATATTTTTACTTTTTATGAGTTTGAAACAGTCTTCTTAGGTTAGTTTTACTCTGTTACTCATATGTACACAGTGCAGTATCACAAAATGGTAGCATAAAATCAGTGACTAGATGTGGTTTAAAAACTATGTTAAAATAATAAATAAGAATAGAGATAAAATTAAATGCATACCATGACCAACTACTCAAAATGATAAACTGTCATCAACATTTTTAGGTTACGTCAATCGTCAAGAAACAACTGTCAATTGCAATACAATAAATGACATGTCAAAAACTTTGACTTATTTGAGTACCTTCAGAGCGTCTAGACTTTTATAGACATAGTAAGTTAAGAGCAACCCCAAAATTTACCCAATCTTAATGTATATTTTCTACAATATTATTATCAAAACGACCAAATAGAAAAATTTAATTAATCATTTTTTTTTATATTATTAAAAAAAAATATTTTTTTAAATTATTTGGAAAGTTTATTTAAAAACAAAAACTCAAAATAGCATTGCTAAGACCTGTTCAAATATAGAAAATTCTTATTGATGGTATTGAGTGCAAGTATTGGTTGAATGATCATGAATTTGAAACCTACTTCTTTTTTATTATGACATTTAGTTAAAAGCAATGGTAAAACACAGGAAAAACCATACACTTTCTGATTTTTGCCATTCTTAAAAAAAAGCTGAATAATAAAAATACTTTATTAATTAATTCAGAAATTATTGTTTTTGGTATCAGTATTTAATTAATTTATGTCACTTTCATTGAGAAATAATACTGAGTTATTACTTATTAATTTAATTATAATTAGAAGTCCATTTGCAAATGATATAAAAAATCAATAAATGCATGTTGACTTGAAGGTCATCGATTGTTTGTAGTAATGATAATAGGATGTTATACCACGAGAAACCACAACTATTATCAATTTTAAATCTATCATAATCTCTGATAGTGTTTTACATAGTAATGCAATGATCAACTAAATAACCTAAGTACTTGATCATTTATTCACGCATAATTTTATTATTAAATAAGATATGTGCGGGGCATTTGCAAATATGTCATTTGTTCTACACATGACAATGTATGTATATTATTTTTTTCAGAGTATTGCAGTACCAAAACATTTAGATCAATTTTAAATCATACATAGATATTAATAGATGTAAATAGTAGGTACACCATTTTTATAAATGATTATTCTTAGTTCTCCTCCTGACAAACACAATTACATTTAATGTAGTTTCTATAATATTAATCATTGTCTAGAAAAGCACAATTATAGATCTTTTTCAGTAATTATATTCAGGCGGTTATCGAGTTTTGAGTGCAGAACATTAATACCACACAAATAATACCAATGGAAGACATTTATTATTAATATTTGTTCCCTAATCCCAGATTTCTAATCTCTTGAAAAATAAAAACATATAAGGTATTTTACCTTTTACTTTGTTCCGCAGCTGAATGTTGACAACTTAATGTTCTAAAAACTTGTAAAAATTCCTTTAAATTGAGCAATCTATAAGTACAGACTTTTTGAGTATGTGGATCCACCTTCACGCAGGCAACTTGTACAGTCGCTTTCCAAAACAGTGTTGAATCACTTCCCTTTTTAACCGCAAACAACAGTTGTTTACCAGTAGAATCCAAACAACTTTGGGATCTAAAATATAAACAATTAATAATAATGCATTTATTAAAATAATACATTACAATTTATTTAACTCTCCTAATTTTAATAGAAATTCATCATAACTCATACTAGGAATTTCTTCTGCAGCTATCGAATAGGATGTATCATCAGAAATTATTTTGGCAAATGAATTTGAAACAAATTCTTGTATACTGGAACTAGAAGACTGTCCCATATTTATAAAATAAACAATTTGCTTAAATAATTATATATTAGATGTTATATTATTTGTGGTTATTTACTCAATACAGGCTGTCACTTTATTAAAAAAATGTGGTTTGTATCTGTGTTTTATATGTGTATATTAAACCCAATATTATGTAACATGATTTTTTTTTTCAAAATATTTCAAATATTTTGGAAGGACAACCAAAACATCTAATTCTGAATAAATAGAAAGCAGGAATAAAGTGAAGTTAACAATTTATCAGGTAATACAACCAAATAGAAATGTAGTCATTAAAAATCACGTTAAAATTAAATATCTATAGTACATTTATTATGTAATAATAATGTTACAACTTTCTCAATAATAATGGTAGTTTTGAAAAATAAATAACAATTTTTAAAACAAATTCATTTTTCGATAGATGAAGTTTGCAGCAAATCTACATAAATGGAGGGAAACGTATTGATTTCGCAATATTTAAAATAAATTTTATTATTGTGTATACATGCGGGTGCTTGTGAACATGAGATTGGTAAGAAAGTAGTATTTAAGAGATTGGTAAGAACGTAGTATTTAAAAAAGTAGTAATAGTAAAACTACCACGTTTTCGGCTCGTTCTGTAATCGCATAGATTGCTAATAATGCACTTATCACACATGTATCGTATAATATTTGATGTTCGACGATTCAATATTAATTTTAATAATAAAAAACGACTGGGCGGAAGATTTCTGTCAAAATTATTTTTATTAATTCAATATAAATACTGGATATTTACTTTGCGTTAGTATCAAATATTATTTTCTTTTTATTTATGATAGTTATATACAGTGTCAAACTTTAAATTTAAATATTTTGGCAAGATTCAGTTTAAAAGCAGATATTATATCTATAATTTAATTTATTTTGATAATTTATTGATCAAATTAATTTAAATTTATAACAATGTTAAAAAATGTTGTAAATAACTCAAAACGCACAGAAATCGTTTTAAAAATTACTTTAGTTGTGATAGTTTTTTGAAGTTTCTGAAAAATTTATTAAGGTGATTGTACCTTTTGAAACTACACGTCTTATATAGAAGATAAAGAAGTGGCCCCAATACTGACCCTTGAGTACAAGTTAATATTATATTTGGATGAATCTTTAATAAAAGTTTTCGATTTTGTTAATATGATCGTATCCATTTGGCCGATCGTGTGCACAAATGTAAGTACTTTATTGAGAAAGTCCGTGTTGCATTCGCAAGCATGCGCATGTTCTGTAGTAACTTAAAATGCGACTAGTAGGATGCTATATTTTCTCCATGCTGCTCTATGAAAAGTCAAAAATACCAACTATTACAGCTGATCGTGCAAAAAAAATAGGCCGCCGACGTACATCTTGGCAGAAAAATCTCAAAAAATGGTTTCAGTGCACAGCTACTCAGTTCTCCGAAACAGCTGTTTCAAAAATGAAAATAGCAATGATGATTGTCCAAATTCGTAGCGGAGACGGCTCTTAACAAAGAGAAATTTTTAAGGGCTAATATTAATTCTTGATATTCAAAAATTACCTTAATTCTATATTAAAAATTATTTCAAGCAAAAATGAAAATAAATTGGAAAAGTCGGCGGATTTGCTAGTTTCCCATTCGAGGTTATCCTGTAAATACTAAATTTATCTGAAGGTCTTGATAAAATCTTCAATTTGCTCAAAAATGCGGCAATAAGTACTTACATATATGTAGTACACATAAACAGCGTACATAAGCAAAGAAATATTTACATGAATGCCACAAGATATAAACCGCGCGATGTCCGATAAGAAAAAGTTTATCGGCCTCTTGCGTTTCAATCTTATAAAATAATTTTCGTGTAACATGATGTTTTCAGTGTCTTCTGAAGCTACTTCAATTACTAAAAAGTCCAATCAGTGATTTAAAACTAGGTTAAGTTAGACTCCAATATAATTTTATTAATTTCTAGAATAGCAGGTTAGTGTAGAACCATTAGGAGAAGCGCCTACGCTTATAGCAAACACGGCACTATAAGAAGCAATAGCAGTCTTTTCAGGCAAGCTTAAATGTAGCAATTTTGATCTTCCTGTTCTAAAGCAATCGGTATTACAGTTAATCTTTGAGAATAATTCCGTGATTGTTGTTGCACAATACACCATTTAAAAACGTATATTGCTGGTAAATTATGTACTGAAGTTATCAATAATATGCAGTTTATAAGAAAAAAAATGACCAAAGGAAGCTTAATTTAACATTTCTATTCAACGCTAAACGTAATATTAAATAATGAATATAAGAATATATATTCTCTAAACTGTTGCAGATCAATGTTTTGTTTTATTAATTTTTTTCATTAATTGTGCTTTTTACGGCTATTCAACTGCAGTTTTTGTTCCTATTTTCATTTTTTATAAAAGGTTTTCCAATAAGAAGTTTCATTTTGAATAGCAGGCTATTTGGGCAGCTGTCAATTTTGAAGCTATTATCTTTTGACATTTGACAAGTAAGAACTACGCCATTATTAAAAATGAACGATACAAGCTTCAACAACGCATTGAAACTATTAAAATTCACTACAAAAATGGTGAAAATTTGTCAGTCACAGTTCGCAAAACTAAAGCACTTTTTGGTCGTCGTAAAGCACCTTCTCGGCCGGCAATAGTAAACCTGGTGGAAACATTTGAGCTGTTGGGACAAGTTTGTGATGTGAAGAATCGAAACTGTGTGCATCGCTCAAGAACACATGAGAATATTGTTGATGTAGCCCGCAGTGTTGAAGAAAACCCAGGTTTGTCGATCTTTGGAATTAGACATTCCACAAACGACATTACATCGTATTTTGCATAAAGACTTAAGTCTTTTAAATTGTCCTTCAAATGCATCAAAATGATCCGGAATTTCATTAAAAAATCATCTTCAGTGATGAGGCCCATGTTCACCTCGGAGGCTACGTTAATAAGCAAAATTGTCGCATTTGCGGTTTTTGGGTTGGCGGTGTGATAGGACCCCACTTTTTTCGAAAATGAGGCTGGTGCAACTGTTGAATCGATGGCGCTACCGAGTTATGATTAATGATTTTTTAACAATCGCAATTTTGCAAGAAAAGTTTCGTGGCCGTGTTATTTCTCGAAGAGGTGATCACAATTGGCCACCGGGATCTTGTGATTTAACACCTTTAGACTTTTTTCTTTGGGGCCACGTGAAAGATAAGGTCTATGCCAACGGGCCACAATCGATTCAAGACCTTAAAGATGGAATTCGTGAAGTTATCGAGGACATACAGCCGCAAATGTGCGAATTGGTCATGGAAAATTTCATGAAAAGAATTTGCTACTGCAACCGTAACTGTGGCGGCCATTTGACTGATATCGTTTTCAAATATTAATGGCATACCTTCCTCTTTAAATATAAACGTTTATTAATTTCTCTTAAAAAATCCCCGTTTTATTTAAATATCAAAATGAAACTTCTTATTGGAAAACCCTATACAATAATAGAAACTATGCACGTTCTTAAGCGTGAATAAAATATGAATCATGATAAAATCCGCTCACTAACAAAAATAAACCAAATTTACGCGTCACATAGTGGTCCAGGACTAAGACAATCTTTCCATGTTTATCCTCAAAATGAATTGAAGACGATGTATCACAAAAAATAGTTCGTCCGATCTCGGTTAATTCGAATCAGTGGCACGACTTAAAAAGTTTGGAAAGTTGGGCATGTGTACAATATAAATTTGCGAGCACTACCCATATTTTAATTAATCCAGAGTGGTTATTCTGCAACATTTTCGACAACGTTTATCGTTTTTAATAACGTCATCATTGATTCAAAAATTCTGCCAGTTGCCTATTACCTTTTGGAAACCCAAAAATCCGTATTGAAGTTCCTCCATACCAAGATTTACAAAAATATAACTTTATCACGACAACCGACCAAGTTCTTTAAAGCGTTCTTCTTCAAAATGAAATAAAACATCATAGAAAGAAGAGAAGCATATCATACTTATACTCGTCGACCTTTAATCATTGCATACCTAGAGTCAAACTTCTCAAAAACAGGTTTTTTACGCTTGAGCCTTAAATAACAACCCCATCATGATCCAACTATTCAAAAAATACTCTCCAAAAACTGCACAATCAACACCAAAGTCAAGCTCTTCCAAAAACATATCACGGCTAAATTAGCATGGATCTCCAAAGTATAGGCATTTTACCGAAAGATACCGTTGATGTTGTCGTATCAACCTGTTGCGTTGTAGTTACTTTTTACTCTAATAGTGCGATCCGTATATCAACCGAAGCGACCGAAATGCCGGTTGTCCTGAATCAGGTTAATATACGGAACGCAGTTACCTGATTGAAAAAGGTTACAACCGGTTGAAACCGCATTCTCCATTAACAAACGTCGGTGAATTTCAATAAATCGTGGTTACTCATGGCGGTAAATTTGAAATGCAAACAAGTGAACAAATGCTTCACATGTTTCTCGTCTAGCCTAGCGTCTAGTGTTTTGTGTGTCTAGTAGTTGTGACGTTGTGCGCATTATTAATTTCAAGGTACAAAATTATAGGTTATAATGTGTTGCTGTCAAGTAGTAACTGTAACATTTTTTTGATCTTTGGAATGTGTGAAACGCGAGGACCAAAAAAGGTTTCTAAAACGAGCGAAGAAGGCGGAGCAGCAAACTTTGCTTAGAAAATTATTACCAAGTGACGACCAAATAAGAGTTAATTGGAAATTGGCTTATCTATATAAAAAACCGAGCTCGTGTGTATTTTAAGGAGAATAATAAATGACTCAAATATAACATATTTCATTTGCAATGGATTAATGATAAATTCAATTAAATATCGCACTGCATGTGCAATTAATTAAATCATTAGGTAATTCAAATTAATTATATTTTTAACAAAATGAGTACAAAAGTGACAAAAAACTTTAAAAATTATGTTTGGCATCATAAATATTCTTCTTAAAATTATTTATTAAAATGTTTAATGAACTTAAGTTAAAAATAATAAGCAAAAAATTACAACACAAAAATTATGTCCGAAATTTATTTACTCTTCACTCACTGTACATGCAACCTGTAATAATAATAATGGCTTTATTTGTACTATACAACTTAGATTTTAAAAATTCACACCAAGTCTGTACCTGTATAGGAGTATGTATCAGATACGAGGGAAACAATAAAAAGAAATAAACTAGATTTTTTAATATATTTTAGTTTTGTTCGCTAAGACAAATTATTCGAGTACAATAATTGAATGTATTCAAGGAAACAAAAATGCAATCAAAAATAAATAGAAAAAAAAATACTATTATTTAATTGAATATACTTAATTTGATCCATATTTATGTATAATTTGTAAAATACTGTATAAAAACCTAATTTATTTATTCTCAAAACAAGATTACTATTCTCCGTCCTTTTTATCTTTTTCATCAATATCCATTTTTTCTGTAAAAAAAATAACACATATAATTAATAATGCATAAAACTTGTTAATTAATTATAATATACCAAAATTTATGAAAAGTTCTCATACAACCAAATTAATAATTAATATATCAATTACCAGACTTGTCGTCTTGTGATGCTGTAGATGGAGATCTAGAATCACCTTCATGATCCATTGGCGGTGGTCTGTCATCCCCACTTGGTGGACCACCAGGACCAAACATGCCTGGTGGTGGATGTCCTTCTGATGGTTGACCATCTGGAGGTGCTCCATGGGGATATGGATGTGGCCGAGCCATATGAGGATATTGCGGATAAGGTTGATTATAATAAGCATGAGGAGGATACTGTGGATACGGTCCTTGATGATATCCTTGTTGTTGTGGAGGATATGGATAAGATGGATGTGGTGGTCTCGGTGGTAAAGGAACCGATTGTGGAGTTCCTTGTGGATATTGCTGATACGGTGGATACTGACCTGGTGGCATCATTGGAGATTGTGGTGGTGGACCTGCATGAGGTGGATGTGATGGTGATGAGCCGGGATGCGGTGGTGTGGCGGGATTTTGATGTGGAGGAATTGGAGTATTATGAGGAGGAGGAGGACCCTGTTGATTTGGATGTGGTGGTATAACAGGGTGAGGTGGAACATTTGCATGTGGTGGGTGAGGTGGAACATTCACGTGAGGTGGTCCTGGATGCATCAGTGTAGGACCACCTGGATGAAGTACTTGATGTGGAGGACCACTTGGATGAGCATTATGTGGTGGTGGTGGATGCGGTGGCATCTGTTGCGGAAGGTGGGGTGGTAAACTATGGTTACTAGGTGGTGGTGCTAGAGCTGTAGGTGGAGGATTTAACGGTAAAGGTGTAGTTTCTTCTGGTTGTGCTTTATCTTCAGATGATTTATTTTCTATATAATTACCATTAGGTATTGGAGTTTCCTTTTTAACCTCCACAAGCGGCAGCTTTTCTCTTTCTTGAGTTAATCCAGATTCTTGATTTGTAGGCTAATAAATAGATTAAACTGTTTAACTTTTCATTGTCTCAGTAAAATCAAAACACCATAGAAAACTACAACGTGCAATTAATATACAGACACACATAGCGAGTGTTGATTCAGTTACCTGTATATAATGTAGAACTACGCCCTGACACATTGCAAACAAAATAGTATTATAACACAAATCTAGTACAGATATCACATAGACACACAATTTATATATACTAAAATCCAAAATAATACGTATGACTCGTGTAAATACACCACCCACCTAACATATTTTTAAAGTATAGGAAAAGCTTTGCTATTTGCAAAAAAAAATTATATTTTTTAAAAGCAGAATTAAGGGGGCAGTTTGATGAGTGTCATAAAACTACAAACAGAACTCACGTAATTTAACTCCTTTTTAAAATCGGTTTTTTGCAACGTGTAGAGAATAAAATTTCCAATCTAATGAAATATATAAAAAACCAAAATCTTCAATTGTTTATTAAATTTTGAAATTAATTTGTAATTTTTTTTATTGAAATATTTGCTTAAACTTTAAAAAAATTAATACACGAGGGAATTTTAAATTTCACATTTTATCATACATTCACAACTACGAGCAAAACTGTAACAATTGTTATTTAAGAAAAATAACTTATAGCACAATAAAAAGACTACTAAGTTTAATGTTCAATGAAGTATAACTCTTAAAGTTTAAGCAAAATTACAAATTAATTTCAAAATTTAATAAACAATTGAAGATTTTGGATTTTTATGTATTTCATTAGACTGGAAATTTCATTCTCAACACGTTGCAAAAAACCGATATTAAAAGAGTTAAATTGCGTGAGTTCTGCTTGTAGTTTTATGACACTCATCAAACTGCCCCCTTAAAGGTGTATTTATTTATAATACCAGTTTTCTAGATACGTTGTTTGTGTTTCAAGTACCATAGGTTCTTTAAATTTTTGAATTTGTATAAAATAAATGATTTTTTTATTAATGTAATAATAAAATTATTATATTATCAAATTTAATTATATATACTAATTGCATAACAATATTTTGCGTAATTATATATTCATATTTTATTAACAATAACCTGATTATCCTAATATTAAAATAAAACCCACTGGAAACCCCAAGGACATGGCATTTCTGGAAGCTAATAATTATAATAACAGATTTATTTATTATTAAAAAGCACTGCAATGATCAGTTATTTCAAATTATCATATTTTAATGAAATATAACATACATTATTGTTGTACTCAAGAAGTAATTTGCCCATTATTTTGTAGAACTGAACTGCCTGATGTGGTCCCAATCTGATGCTACAATACTCACAGGTTGTCGCACACTTCACTTTCCTCCATCTTGATATGTGTCTGGATAAAAAATTGAGATAGCTATTCTATGGTACCAGAAACCATCCTTTTGGCGTGTTATGCACAGTTGGTTATCACAAATAAGCATGATCATTTAAAAAACATATTTTTGTTATGGAGTTAGTTCGTATTTTTTTAAATATATTTTTCTTATTGTGCATAAACATAAAATTGGTGTTACTACAAATACAACAATATGTTCAAAGCTTTTGCCATACCAATATATGAAGAATAATAAACAAACAACAAATGATCCCCTTACCAACAATTGTAAATATTTTAATAAATTTTGATTTTTTTGCATAATTTACTGCAACTCAATACAGCATATTTTCATATATATCATTTTTATGGTTAAATTTAAAGGTTAGTCATATATTTTCCAAGGAAACATTCAATTACTATTGGTCAATACTTGATTTTGCTTGGTTTTAATTGGTGCATCATTCAAAAAAACAAATACAGCTTGCCTAATTCATTCCAACATTTAAAAATAATGTGGCGCTTCTTTATGAATAATAAAAGTGCAAAGTTTGTGTTGTGTGGTTCAAAGGCATTCATACCTTAGAGATTGGATTTTATGTTTGAGAAGTGAATACAACCCAAAACAAAATTCATATCAACATTTAGGCTACTTGTTTACATTATTTAATTACAGTTCTGCCTGAATCATGATAATTTTTACCTTACTAGAGAAAATCATGTTCAAGTATATTAATACTGATTGGTTTATGTTTTCTAAAAATATTAAATTACTCTGTTATTAAAACATAAAATATTTACAATTGTTAATAAATAAATTTTAATTGTATCAATGTACTTGAAACTATACAGTATTTATAAAATTACACTTTGGTGAATAAAGCACACACTGCCTAATTTTTTTTATTTAAATGTATCAATTTGTATACTATTAGAAAGTCATTTAGACATATTAATAAAACTGGAATAAAAAGTTAATATTTATTCACCAACTTACTGCACACAGATAACTTTAAATAGATTATTTCAAGTCATTTGATACCTTTAAATTATTATTATCACACTAGGAACTGCCAAGATTATATTTCAATAAAAATTAGAAATATGAAAACAAGTATTTAGTTAACCAAAACAATATTGGATCGGGAATGTATTAGTGCATTATTCAAATTGTAGGTGATGTAATTCATTACACATATATTTTGTACTTAATATAAAATATCTATAAACACAAAGTATTATAATTTTTATTTAACTAGCTTACCTCTTGTTGTGGTTGAATGTCTTCAGAAACATTGTTATTAGTATTTGCCGGAACAGCTTCATTGTTGGTTCCATTGCTGGTTGGTTCTTCAGTTTTAATCTTAACTTGTTCTTCTTGACCTTTCATTCTTTCTTTGCGTAATAAGTCATATTGACGTTCAACAAGCTTTTGGAATGTGTCATCATCCACAGCAGGTTTACAATGCTTGAATTACAAATGTATTATTATTTAAAATAAGATATTTATTTATGATTTACCTTCTTTAATTCTTCCTGAAATTGTTCACTACTTTCAATAAATTTTCTCTTCTTAGCCTCAAATTTTTCTTCGATTTGTTGCAACTCAGCTTCTAATTTTTTCTGGTGCATTGTCAATGATTGCACTTGTCTTTTAAGTACCTGCATTCTTCCTGTTGTAACAACAGATCGTACATCTGGTACAACTGTATCCGAAAATATTTCATTAATTAAACGATGATTCCTTAGATATCTTGCATATGCAACATGCTTAACAGAATATCCATCATCTTGATCTATAATAAAATATTATAAATATTTCATCAATATCAAATTTTACAGTAAAATACCATCTTCATCTTCTGCTGGTTGTATATCAATCCTCCTATCAACAGCTTGTTTATTCGTATCTCTATTTCGATCATGTGTATCCCTATCATCACTTCCTGGAGTAGCTATAATTAATATTTAAATAATATTAATTCATTTCAGTTTGAATTTTAAATGAAAAGCATCTAAGCTATAAAGCTTAAATTACAAATAATCTCTAGTAATGTCCTTCAAAAACACTTTATTACTAACATTACAAACCTCATTAATCCAAATAACATATGTAATAACATAACAATAAAATATGAGAATATTGAGAAAGTTACATGGTGTGTGTTAGTGATTTTGGATTCAGATATAAAAAAAAAGAGTGAGAATAATCCAAACATAAGGTTGCAATGTAGTTTTATATTCTCAATTTTAATTTGAAAAACCCCAATTTTTCAATATATACATATACATATATAAATACAAGATTCCCGATTTGATTAAATAATTATCACCTTGATCTCTAGAATCAAGCAATCCATAATTGTTAATACTCAATTAATAATTGATTTCAAATTACCAAAACTTTCCGCTCACCCAAAAACAAACAGGACATTACTTTTTTGACTGATGCTACTACCTATGCTTAAATTAAAACATAAAATGTTTTTGTTAATTCATCGATGTACTATTAATGAAACAAATATTAATAATGATTGTGTACTTACAAACATTTATTTGAATAATAGTACTTACGCTTACCCCTATTTTTTGCTGCAATATATGATAGATAAGCAGGGGAATTATGATATGTCTTTAAAGTTTTATCATACTCCAACTAAAAATAAATTATATTAAATAAAATTTATGAAATGGTTAAAAATTTATTTTATTTACCTTCTCAATCTCATACTCCTCCACAAAATCTGTTTTACCAACTTCTGGAAGATCCCTCCACATTTGTCCAATGATTTTACCAATTTCCCATAATTTTAGCTCTGGGTTTTGTGCTTTTACTTGATCCCATACTTTTCTACTGTATCTCATGTAGGGCATAAGAGGCTTCTCCGGTGGTTTCGGAGGTTTTAAAGATTTTGAATCATTCTAAATGAAAATTCAACCATTTATGATTTGAAATTTTAAATGCAGAGATAAACTAAACATGAATATACAGTGTGCTAGCAATTGTGTCCTGCATAACTAGTGAATACGTAATTTTAGCATTGACAACTTCATTATGTATTGGGATTACTTTTTAAGTTGTTAGCGCCACTGTGGCTGAAATAATAACTATTGTATATTTATATGTTCATATGATAGTTTTCTATATTTCACGTCATTTTTTGTTTACATTAGGTTATATTAAATGTAAATTAAACAAGATATGCGTCATGAACTATGTATGTTTTCTATTATAAAATTTAAAATCATATTTTTCTGCTTTTTAATTTTCTGTAAATCAAAATTTGACTTTCATATTACCAATTGTGATTTCTAAACAAGCAATAATTATTAACTCAAAAATAAACTATTTTCCCTCTTATTTCACTTATCCATGAACAATAGTTACGTTCAGAACGGCAAACCCACTCCCTAGTGGACAGACACTACCAGACAAATGACAATCAAATGAATAATTAGTATTCCCAACATAATTATTAGAGAAAACCCATAAAATATTAAGAACACAATACAACATGTTTTGTGATTGACCTGCTACCAATCAGTCTTAACATAGACAAACTTTAAGAATCAAATAAATCAAATAAGTTTACCCAATTCTATGCAACAGAATAAATATGAAAAATAACTATCATAATACATATATAAATTATAAAATAATAAAACAAATGGCTGAAGTTCGCATATGTTTTAGTCAAAATAAAACATCAATATTAATAAAATAATGTTTTTTTCCAATCCTTATTTTAAATAAATACAAAATGTCTATCAATTTGATTTGAACTTGCTTGTTTGAATAAATTCGTATTTATTGAGGTGTGGAAGTAAGAAAGAGATGAAGTGCAATCATTTAGAAGTTTAGAAATATAATAAAACCCATTTAACTTCCACTGTAACCAATAATAACTAATACAAACACACAAATTTAAAACCTAAAATGATGAGTAGCAGATACTAAAACCTTTTACCAAGTGGTGCAAGTATATCTTTGAAGACTTTTAGAAGGTTATATACAATAGCATATAGATCAGTTTTACAATGCATATAAAAATATGATAAAATAGTACTTACTGGTGTATTTTTTCCGACTTTCTGTGGCAAAAATGTTGGATTACCACTGGGAGTAGTAGTAAATGGATTTGTTTCCTTCTGAAATAAAACAACATAAATGATTATAAAATCATTATAATATTTATTATAACTTACTCCAGTATTGACGTTTGTACCACCAGAAGCACGAAGACGCTCTTAAATTAAAAAACCAAAATTTAATAACATATTACACTCAATAAAATTTCTAAACATATAGTCTAAACAATGCACCATGCAAATAAAAACAACTAAAGGGAAGACACAACATATTCCCAATAAAAAAACCACAGCTAACATGATAACTTACCATTACTTTTATTATCATTTTATTTTGTTTGTGTAGCGAGTTTTAAGTTTTAAGCAAGAAGCTTTCTAAATACTAATAACTGTGTATTATATTAAAAAAAATCTTAAGCATAGTTTCATAAAAATTTGTTAATATTGAAAAATAATTGTAAATTGAGAAATAGAATAGAGTATGCTTTTACCTTTCAATATGTTGAAAGTCATCGGAGAACCTGCGAACAGCAAATCTGAACAACAAACACAAACAAAGCAATCATCGGCACTAATTCTACAAAAAGCAGCCCCCATGTATAAACATATTAAAATTATTTATAAATTAAATTATATTTTATGTCTATACATAAAGACTGATTATGCTTAAATCTAATCTAAATGTTTAATTTTAAAAAATCATGCTTATTATGTATCAAATGCTATATCTTACGACAGAGTCTATTATTATTTATTTCAAATAGTGGTTAATTCCGATGGGATGGATATTTTCCACCTATTTCATTAATATTTTTATTGATATTTGTAGTAGTGGAAAGAAATAATAGTTATTATATTTTTTCCCTGATTAACCTTGTTTAAAATACATCTCTCATAACCTTTAGTAAAAGTGTATACTCAGTTCAATAAACCGCTCGCTGCATTAGAAGTGGCTTCACGCAGCAAGCACACACTGTACTAAAATCCACAAACATATTCTAAACTGTCGGCATTATTTGCCACTGTATTCATGTTAAAAAGTGTATGAATTTAACACTAAATATTACATTTTTTAACTTTCAAGAACTTATGTAAAAGGTAACAGGAGAGTCTGGTTGGTCATCAAAAAGCACATATCCATGATATTTGATAGGTTATGGAACCGTCAAACAAACTACCAATATTGAAGTTAACTTAATTAAATACATATTAATATAAAATCTTAATTAATACTTAATCTTCATGTAGTGTGTTTTTCACTTGTACACAAAACTTGATTAAAACAGAAAATTAATTTGTAGAAATTTAAAGAAATCAGTATATCCTGCAAATATTAGCAAAGAAAAAGACATACATATAAACAAGTCTTTGTAAAAACTAGTGATTCTTTTATACCCAGCATTATTTAGTTTGACAATATTAATAAGACATATGAAAAGATTCTGTACAGCATAAAAAGTCAAAGTTAGAGATGACTAGTATACTCAAAAACAATTCATGCCTCACAGTTTATTGCATACTTATCATCAAACTACAAAAAAAAATGAAATTAATATGTTACTATATTGTAATTGGTAAAAGTTTCAATATTATACAAACCGCAAAAATTGTACGAGCATTTCTGAGAATAATTTATAAACATTTTCATACCAGTCTACATTTTATAAGCATTAAGACTTTTAATATTAGAGCACTATTAGTTCTATAATTATAAACATTAATTATGCCGTTCGGAATAATACGTTCCACTACCATTTACTTAGGATTGCAAATAACCATCCACAATGCCACTATTATAATATTAATCCCTAACTTGAAATACATAAAGCATAATATATATTTGTACTTAATATACTCATGCGAACCATCGGCAAGCCATTTCAAATCGTCTATTACATCTTAACAGTATGAATGCCGATACATTTAATAACAAAGGTTTCTCGACATACTACTACAGACTTTTAGAGAGGAATAGTAAGTAAGTTAATTATCCCAGATTTCTTACGGTTTGGCGTCTGTGGTCCGGCCATGGACATACTGGATACTTGTTTGTAGTTGCTGGGTAATGCCATGGCGACTCAATTCACCTAAAATATGTATATTTCTTTCATAAATATGTAGAAATTATATTAAAATTGCATTTAAAAACGTACCAAACACAAATTAAAGAATGACGCCAACAAGAATACAAACTAGCTATTGACAGTTTTGTTGATTAACTGTTATGAAGTTAGCAACATTATGGGTTTGATTATGCAACCAAATACGCTTTGCTGTGGCTAATGCTACAACTCAAATATGTGTTTGCTAACGCTACGACCAGCGTAAATATAAAGCTGTTTTCCATTTGACCAAATAAGATATGTTCCATTTGACCGTTTCATGCACCTGGTGCGTTAGAGGTCGAGTGCGACTATTTTCGATGTGGAATATTCGAGTTGGAACATTGCGCCGCGGGCATTCCCGCTTAAAACGTCAGTTTTCTTTTGTGCATGCCCGCCGCGCTTAAATTGTGCATTTTAAAATGTACTTATCTATGATTTGTACATAGCGGTTGTATAAAACCATGGCGAATATGTATAATATAAAATTTGAAATTAACTTATCAAATCTGTACTGCCTTTTTTAAATTTCGCGGGCAAGAGCGTCTCGCACAAAGAAATATGACGTTTTCTACCTCAAAAAAACACATCGAATATCTAAAACGCTTTTGACAAATGGAACAACTTATTAGTCACACCAATAAAATTAGTGCCACCAAGTGCGACTATTTGGTCAAATGGAAAACAGCTATAGTCGCACTTGGTGGCACTAATTTTATGGGTGTGACTAATAAGTTGTTCCATTTGTCAAAAGCGTTTTAGATATTCGATGTGTTTTTCGAGGTAGAAAACGACATATTTCCTTGTGCGAGACGCTCTTATCCGCAAAATTTAAAAAAGGCAGTACAGATTTGATGAATTAATTTCAAATTCTATATTATACATATCCGCCATGGTTTTATACGACCGCTATGTACAAATTATAGATAAGTACATTTCAAAATGCACAATTTAAGCGCGGCGGCCATGCACAAAACAAAACTGACGTTTTAAGCGGGAATGCCCGCTGCGCAATGTTCCAGCTCGAATATTCTACTTCGAAAATAGTCGCACTCGACCTCTAACGCACCAGGTGCATGAAACGGTCAAATGGAACATACCTAAAGTGTTTTCCATTTGAGCGCTTCATGCACCCGGTGCGTTTGAGAGTTTTTAAATTTTGCAGGCAAAAGCGTCTCACATTTTATAAATTAGATCTAGAAAATGTTTGGTGTTTCTAGGACGTTTTCTACATCGAAAACAAATAAAAAATGTAAGACGCGTTTGACAAATAAATTCAAAAATTACCGAATAAGTGCAACCAAGTCCATTATTTTGTCAAATTAAACACAGTTATAGTGTCCCGCACATCAACAAAGGTAATCGAAATGCAAATTTTGCTAAAAATGCTGTAATAAGTTAACATACATAACGCGGCTAACAATATAAAAACTCACTGTTACAAAACCTAACAACAAAGCTTTGAACAACGGATGGATAAACAACAATAACACAAACTATAAAAGAAGGACCCGACTATAGCAGTAGAAGAAGAACTCGACTATGGCAGTAGAAGAAAACCTCAAAAAGATGGACATTAACATCTGGAGAAGAGTTGCCCTAAACCGGAAAAGCTGAAACAAAGTTGCAAAGGAAGCCAAAACCTAGTTAAAATTGTAGAACTAAAAAAAAAAAAAAAGTTAATAAAATAAATCAAATTATATAAAAAAAAAAATAGTTTACTTAGCTAATAGTTAATTAGGTGCTTTAATAAATAAAAGACCAAAAAAATACAAAAAACCAAATAAACAAATACGAAAAAAAAAATCAGGAATGCTAAGAAAAAACTGATGAGAGCTGAATGTCTAGAAATAGAAAAACTACAAAAGAAACATGATCACTTTAATATGCATCAAAAGATAAAGGAGGCCGCGGGTACTGAAAAGAGTACAGTGAAGACTTGTTGATAAAAGTGAAAATGAAATTACAAACACCAAAAAGAAAACATCGATGTGGAGAAAGTTTTTTAAAGATGCTTGTCTAGAAAATCATGGTATAAAGAACGCTTACACTGGACCTCAAATAATAAAGGAGAATGTTAGAAATATAATAAACACATCAATAAATTGCAAAGCGGTAGGTCCTGATAAAATCCCGACAAAAATTATTAAGCTTTTTAACAAATATGCCATAAATACGCTTACTCAACTATATAATGCAGTATATGATACCGGAAAGATACCCAAAGAATGGCTCAAATCCACATTTATTACTATTCCGAAAAACCAACATCAAAGCAGTGCGACAAGTATTGTACTATAAGCATAATGAGCCATGATTTTAAAATATATTGAAGAAACGCAATTTGGTTTTAGAAATCCCTGGGTACCAAGGAGGCACTATTTGCGCTTAATGTATTAATCCAAAAATGCAGAATCGTTTACTGAGGAGTATATTTGTGTTTTATAGATTTTAGCAAAGCGTTTAATTGAGTAAAACACAAAGAAAATTGCTTAAGATTGATTAAGACCAAAACACGGAAAATATCCAAATTTGCAGAGGTGTGACGCAGAGTTGTGTGCTTTTGCCAACTTTGTTTAACATAAACTCGGAAAAAATATTTAAGAAAGCGCTGGATAAAGTGGAGGAAGAAATGTTGATCAACGGCGAGATAATTAACAACTTAAGGTATGCAAACAACTCTGTTATGTTGGCGAGTACAGCTCAAGGATTTCAGCTAATGATGCATAAGATCATATTAGTCAGCGAGAAGTACGGAATCAATCTCAATCTCAAAAAGACTAAATATATGCTTGTCAGTAAAAATAACTATCACAGCGGACGATACTTTTCAACAACAAAACCATAAACCAAGTGGACATATACACATATCTAGGCACATGCGTGAATAAACTCTGGGATCATTTAGTAGAAATCAAATGCAGGATAGAAAAAGCAAGAACGACATTTATCCAGATAAGAAAAGTTTTCAACACCCCAGACTTGAGCATGCAAATTAAGATCAAAATGTTGCGCTGCTACGTTTTCTCAACACTAATGTACGGAGTCAAATCTTGGACTCAATAAATCAAAGGATACAGAAAAAAAATTGGAGACCTTTGAACTATAAACATAGAAAAAGCACATTAGTAATGAGAAGGTTCTGCAGAGAATGGACAAGAAACAGAAAATACTAAAAGCTGTGAAGATTAGAAAATTGGAATATCTTGGGCACGTAATATGTCATAAGAATAGGTAAAAAATACTCCAACTAATTCTGGAAGGAAAAGTGATGGGAAGAAAAGACTTAAGAAGACGCCGAATTTTATGCTTTAAAAATTTACTCTAATGGTTTGACATGACACCGCTGCAACTTTTTTTGCAGTGCAGCAGACAAAGAGAAGATCGTGATAATGATTGCTAATATTTGGAGCGGATGGAGCACGCCAAGAAGAAGAAGAATAAGAATTTGATATTACGGCTCTTAGCAAATATTTACATGTCTGTTTATACATTAGCATAGTAAATTAAGATAAACACTATTTGCCAAAATTTATAAGCCGCAAATATTAAAGATAATGATAATAATAATAATAATAATAATTTTTTATTTGCGGTAAAAGTTAAACCATTTACATCTACACTATAATATATAAATTAACATTTTACATCATCTAAAATAATATATATAATATACAAAAAATACATAAAGAACAAGTTTAATCTAAAATACAAAACCAATTAAAATTACTTGGCAAACAATTTGCCAGTTTACACATCCTAACACTAGACCGCAGTGTGATCCCTGAAGAACACCTGAAAATACAGAAATTGACTGTAAAAGAAACTTATTAAGTTTTACACATTGAGTACGATTTACCAAAAAACTATATAACCACGAAACCACAGCATGATGAAAACCTAAAGCATAAAACTTAGCTATCAAAATACTGTGGCTCACACGAAGAAAACCAGTTTGATTTTAAGAGGGTAAAAGTTTGGTTTTTATCCTAATTATTCTTAGAGCCTCTTCATTAAATTTATTGAAGTATTTATTGAATTAACCGCTTAGCAAGATTGTTATGTCATCTGTATAACCAATTGTATAGAAACCACAATTATTGGTTAGTTGTATAAAGCTGTCAACTACTATATTCTTTGTGAACAACCTTTAGCAACAACTTTCCTGACCATTGAATCTCTTACGGAAACTGCCACTGTTATTTTCTCTAACATGTGTTTTATCCATTTACTTCAATTGTGGGGTTACTATCATGTGTTGCAAAAGCAGTTTCTATTTTTTTGGAGATAGTTTTATCAAAAACGCTTTTAATATCTATAAGTATTTCCAAGATAAACATTTTATCTCTTAGCAATTTTTTTATTTGGTGCGTTACTAGATGTACGGCTGATTTGGTAGACCATTCTTGGATGTATATATATTTAAAAAAAATATTAAAAAACTAGATTAATTACTGATGTCAGTATCGACGCTTAAAGTCGTTCAGCAAAAAACATTCTAGTTGTTTATCGGAATGTAACCGAAAATCTTAAAGATTTGCTTTTACAAACTATACACAGCAAAAAAAATTTGTCAATAAAAATAATTCGGTAATATAAAGTTTTTTTGCCAAAATACCAATCATGATTTAAATCTTTGTATGGCTGATTGGCAATAATAAAAAATAAAATAACTGTTTTATTTAATATTATTAGATATAACAAAGCTTTTGATAATGTTAATTATGAATTACTTAACAATATTTAAATGTATAGGTTTTGGTAACCCAGCTTGTAAACTTATTAAATCCTACTCATTACACATGCAGCAAGAAGTTAAATGTGGTGGTCCAAGTATAGTCAAAATTAAACATTTTAGCAGAAGTACCACAAGGTTTAACCTTGGGGCCATTGTTATTTTTAATTTATACTTGCAACTTATATACAGGGTTAGACAAAATTACCGGAACACCTAAATAATTCTTTCAAGTTTCAAACAAAAGTTGTTTGATTAAAAATATTTTAAATAAAAAAATAAACACCCTGCATATTTTTACATTTTTTAATACTTAAAATTAATCTTAAAAAAAATGTAAAAATATATAGGAAGTTTATTTTCTTATAAAAATTTAGGTTTTTAATTTTTTTTAATGGAACTTAATAATTTAATTTAATTTGTTTTTGATGTTATTGTTTTTTTTTTGTTTAGTTAAAATAAATGTGTATGTTTACTTATAACTCTAAATCGGTGCATTTTATAAAAAAAATATGTTTACAAAAAATACTCAGAATTAATCTTAGAAACAAAACATATAAAAAAAATACAGAATGTTATTAAAAAAAAAGTTTTCCAAATTTTCACAATAAAATAAACACCGTGTATATTGATTTTTTTTAAATGATTGGTAAAATCCATACATACTTAAGGTTTTTTTTAACATCTTTAAATACCTTGGTTTTTTTAATTATACATTTTGTGATTTACTAAATAATTCCTGCATAGACCAACAAAACCAACTTATTCAAAATGCATGTGGTTTCTTAATTTTTGGTAAAAGAAAAAGACAAGGCATTTATCACAAGATTAACGAACTGAATTGGGTTACAATGAAACATTGTGGAATTGTGCACTTGAACGGATGTCCACAATATAAATATTCGAAGGATGCTCTGACGCGTTACATACTATTATAATAAATATAATTTTAAACTTTCTTCATTATTTTTATTCAACAGAATCAATAGAAATAATTCTTATTCACGATCATGTTATTTGTCATTAAACGCAATTAAAATTAGTTTCATTTCGTTCATTTAATTTGAATTTTTTGTTGTAAAACAATTTACAATGCAATCTAGAAGAAGTAACAACAATATAAGAATAATATCTGATATATAAGCTTTTGTTACTCATTACATTTTTTATATTAGTTTTGTTATGTTTATTTAAAGTTTTGTATAAGTTAAAAAATAAACAAAATATTATTATTATTATTATTATAATTTTGATCATTGAAGAACAAAATATGTTTTATAAAAAGGAAATGCATCCCAAACGTGTTATTGTTTGGTGTTGATTTTGAACTAAAGTACTATTAGATTGTTGTTGTTTTAATACGCTGCCGGAAATACACAAAGATTTGTAGGCAGATAACCCATTTGTTTGTGCTTTATGAGTAATATGAATCTCAAAGATACAATTGCATTATTGCACAAGACATTTGCAGATTGTGTATGCTTTTATTTGAGCTCTGATAGATTGTGCAATTTGAAGCTTTTAGTCTTTGCCAAAAGTTTATGTTAACAAGCCTTTCACCAACCAAGTGATTAGACAATGTATCACTAAAATCCAGCCACAGATAGCAAAGCTAAAAAGGGTATTTGTCAGAAGTGTTGTTTCATACATAACTTCTTCATGTAGAGTTTATGATTAAATCAAATATCGAAATTTTCTAAAAAAATTTAGTTTATTTAAAATTTAAATTTTACGTATCTAATAAGACAGTCTTTTTTTAGCACTATCTTAGCTAAAAAAAGTTTTTAATAATAAATAAGTTTTTTTTGCTATTGCTGAATAGTGGTAGTAAAAATTACAATTTAAAAAACCTTATTTTGTGCGTTTGTTTTAAACTAATTTTTTACACAAAATAATCTGTATTCTTTAAACCAAAAAAATGTCTATGCCTTTTTGTATCTAACAAAATTTAAGTTTCATAATTTTGATGCATGAGTTGTTGATGCATGTAAAACAACTATGCCAACATTTGTTAATAGAATGTTTGGATTTACTTAATAATTTTTAGACAAATTATGATTGCATAAATAAGTCAACAAAATTAAAAGAAATTAATTAAAATATTTATCTTAAAATACAAACAATTTACCACAAAACATATTTTTGAATTATTAAAGTCAACTTAAAAAAGGGTATTGGGTAATTTTTTGCAAAAAACCCGGATAATTTTTTTTAAATAAAATTTTAGTATTTTACAATCAATGAGACCATCAGGAATAAAACAACATAAAGCAAATGGAACTAGGTAATTTTTTAAAACTTCCTTAATATACCGCTATGCAGTCAGCAATCTTTTATCAATGACAATCAATTTGGTGCAGGCAATCATTGATATTCTTGCCTATATCATCAAGCACCTTCACCATGGCTAAGCCAGAGTTTAAAGATGCACTCCGCAAATTGTTTTCTCGTTTGTTTCCATACTCGTTCTTTTCCATCTGGTAAGTGTAGGCAGAATCTAGACTCGTAAGTAAACAGTACTGTCTTTTATTGTGCCAATGTCCAATTCAAATGTTTGCGAGAAAATTAGAGTCTGGCTACTCGGTGACGTAGGAGTAATTTTGGTCTAGCTGCTAGTTTACAAGATTTGAAGCCAGTTTCTTGCAACCTTTGCAGTCGTTTTTTGTTTCCTGCCAGATCCCGGCCTCTGAGTATTTCTGCCGGTCTCCCTAAACTGCTCAAATGCTTTTTAGACGGTAGAAAGACTGACAAAAAGGAATCTAAACATATATTACTGGCTTCTTTCATCTGCCGCAAGAACAACAGCTTTTGCACAACCTTCAGCACTTAGAATAATAATTAACTCTCTAATCTACCATGAAAATGACAGTTAACCAAAAACAAACAAATTGACGGCTACTGAGTCAATTTGTTTGTTTTGTTTGATTTTCTGTGCATAATGTTTTTTGCAAAAAATTACTCAATGCCCTTGTTTTTTTGCATCTGAGTGTATAAAAGCAACAATTTTTATTAGATACCTATCTAATAATTTTTTATTCTTACAAGAGAAGTTTTTTATGTTAAGTACCTAGCTATAAAAACAAAGAGTTACATGACATACAAAATTTTATTTATTAACGTAAAAACCATTAACACTAACACACCTATTCCAATATTTTTCTAAAATTGCCAACCATTTGAATTTTTTTTTAGCAATTCTGCAAAAATTCCCTCCCTTCTGTGTTCAATTGCAAAAATTACTTATCTTTCTCTTTAAACTGATATAAAAACTACAAATGTTAAGCGATTGGAACCAAATTTAAAGATTACACTATAAAATATCACAAAAACAAACTTTTGCAATAACATATTGTTTTATAGCTATTTTTGTAATAATAGTATATTAAAGTATAAGTAAATATATAGCTCCAAATACAGCGGTCAGTTAGTTGGAAGTCGGTATCTGTAGCTAGCGGATATATCAAAGACTGCATCAACAATAAAATAAATGTTTCTATTATTATTGCAAATGTTATTAGTAGAAAGACGGATGTACTTCTGAAAATACATCAGTTAACAATGTATATGTAAGCAACATTGTCCTCCGAGTTGAAAAACAAGTCTCTAAGAGCCGGTTTATTTACTGAACGCTTACAATGTTTTTATACTGATAGTACAGTTTAAAAGAAAAGAATAGCATTATATTGCTGCAGTCAGCGAGCGCGTTTAGTACAAATGATGAGTCGTTCTGAACACGCGAATCAACTCACTACTGCTTGTTGTTATTTATTTGTGATTACATTTATGTCAATCAAAACTTGACATCATGTTTTTTTTGTTATTTTCTTACTAGCTGGCTAAAGTAATGTATAATTTATCTGTCTTGTAAACTTATTTTATTAAAAGGTTGTTGGTCACTATTGACAGATAAACAGACGTTTACTTAATTTACTCATGGAAATTTTATTAGTAACGCAATTAAGCACTTCACCGTCAGAAATAAGAAACTGCAAGTTAAAATGGTATTATAAAAAAGCATTGTCTGAACCAGAGCTACAACAAACAGCTGATAGTATATTATTAGATGATTTGTCTTTAGACAATAGTTTTTAACTGAAGAAGAATCTGATAAAATAATAAAGATAATCAATTCAGTTTTTATCTTAATGTTACAGAATTTAGTGAAACATTATATTATCAACAAAAAATGAATAATTGGTACAACAAAATAATAATCTACAAATGCGTTCTACAACAAAACTAATTGAAGATCAAAAACCCATAATTTGATCAAATATTATGGGAGAAAGAAGACATTAAACAATCATCCTTAAAAACAAAGAATTTTTACGCAATTTTGATGTTTAAACCTGCACTGTAACACATGTGATCTAACAATAAACAACATTGATTTGTTCAACAAAAAAAAAAAAAAATAAAGTTTATAATGTCTTATCACCGGCTGCGATTATAGAAACAACTTTGGAATTCCAGCCCATACTTAGGAATACCATTGGTTACAAATTGTATGTAAAGGTATAAATTTACAGAAATTTTACAGTAACTGCACTGTAAAGATAATTTCAAAATTCCAAAAAACAACCAAAATAAGACCTTTATCAAATACGTGACCAAAAACTTTTAATTTATTTAAAACTCAAGTAAAAACATAATCATTGATGAGAGTATAACTAGATTTAAAGATAAACATTTTTTACATCAATATTACCTACAGGAACTATCAAAAGTGAGTAATGCTTTAGTTTATTGGTTAAGAAAATGGGTTTGTTTCTTGTTTAAAAGTATACCAAGAAAAAAATGAAAAACTACAAAATGATTTTGAAAAATATAAACTTAGTAAACAAGTAGTTCTTACGCTAAGTTAACCATATTAGAATACCAATAAAATTATTTATTTTGATAATCATTTTATTTCTATAAATCTTCTGGAGAAATTGAGGCTAAACAAAATGTTAGCTTGCAAAACAATATGCGGCAATCGTAAAGGTTTATTTTTTTATTTTAACATTACCAGTTTCTTACAATGCTTAATACATGTATTCTGGTCTGTTTACAGAGTAACATCGAGTCTTTAAACTTAAAAAAAGCAATCATGATTATTGTTTTTCAAACACAAATATCTGTATTCAGGCGGAAAGACAATTGACTGGTACATTTTGCTTTAAACTTTTATGGTTTATCGGCTTATTCTAAACATATTTTAACATCGATGTTAGCTAACATTGCTGTAAAAATCATTTTTTCACCAATCAAGCACCGAGTTTTTTAAACATAGACTGGGTTTCTTTTCCCAAATAACTTTTTTAGTTTTCACAATAATAATTTTGATCTAAATTAGCTTCAAACTTTGTTTATTCTAGCTGTACTCTAAGCAGTACATAATTTAGTTTTATAAATACTACTGTAGATGTTGTAGACACTCACTTCGAAGTCAAGACGGGGAAAGTAATGACGTAAGAGAAGACAAGAGAAATTACCGGATGGTCTTTTTGCAATGAGCAAGAGGCGAAATTCCTCTCAAACCTAGACCTGAGCACAAAGAGAATGAAAGGAATCTATAATAAAAACCTGCAAAAAGACCTTAAACAAAGAAGAGGGCAGGGTAAACTACAAATCAATGTATTGGTAGAGTGATGATATTGTAAATATGAGAAAGAGATGTATAAAAACTAAAAAACTGTGACAAGACTAAACGACAAAAACCCAAGAGACATATACCTTCTGCAACAAGCACAAGAGTCATACGCAGAAAAGAGAAAAGCCCTTAAGAAGGCAATAATGAAATCCAAGAAAATGGCCTGGAAGAAATTGTGTGAGGAACTAAATGGGGATATATAGGGCAAAGGATATAAAATTGTCACAAATAAAATAGGCCAAAGATCCCCAATAACACTATTAGGGGAGGAGATAACTGCTGAAGCAAGAAAACTTTTTCCAGACCTGGGTAGAACAACGTGGATGGAGATAAGAACAGATACGGATATAGTACCGGAATGTACAGAAAAAGAAATACTTAAGGCAGGTGGCAAAATTAAAAGACAAAAGGCTCACGAGACAGGCATAATACCGCCGGAGGTAATCAGCGCTATAGCAACAAAAATACCTCAACTCTGCGCAAGGGTCGTTGACAAACTCATCAAGCAAGGCACCTTCTCCTAGAACTGAAAAAAGGCAAAATTAATACTAATCTAGAAACCTACCAAAAAGAACAAAAACAAAACATACCAACTCATATGCCTACTGAACCCAGTAGGAAAGCTGATGAGTACGTCCTCAACACGAGACTTACACAGAAACTAAACAAGAATGGAGACCTGAGTAAAAACCAACATGGGTTCAGAGAAGGCCACTCTACACTGGATGCACTTAGACATGTTAGAAAACCAGTGGGTCATGTAGCTGAACACTTTCCACACAAATTTGCTGTGTTGATCACCTTTAATATAAAGAACGCGTTTAACTAGGTGCCCTGGAGGAGACTAATGAAAGAACTAAAAAGAAGGGAAATTTCAACATACCTCAGAAAAATCCTATGCCACTATCTACAGGTGAGAATCATAGAATGCAGCTCCGGAGCAATTCTGGAAATAACTTGCGGTGTGCCTCAAGGGTCTGTCCTTAGTCCCACCCTGTGGAATATATATTATGATGGTCTGCTGAGGGAACAGATAACACAGAGGATTACTACAATGGCATATGCTGCTAATCTAGATATGGTTGTCAAGGGTAACAGTATAAAGGAAATAGAAGAGAAGGCAGAGTGGGCGTCCTATAAGATAAGGAGGTGAATAAAAAAAATGGGTTTAGAACTGTCAACCCATAAAACGGAAGTTGTTGTCCTGGTGGGTAAAAGAAAGGACATCACAGTTAAAATCAACCTAGGGGATACAACAATCACATCCCAAGCCAGCATCAAATACCTAAGGATGAAGAGGTAAAAACTGGAATATGGGCCCTCATATAACAGAGGTAAAGCAAAAAGCAGAAAAACTTGTAATGGTCCTGGCACGTATCATGCCTAATGTAGAGGGTCCAAGGGCAGAAAAACGTAAAGCAATGGGTGCAACGGTGGACTCTATACTTTTGTACAATATACGCATCCGGATAGAAAGCTGCAAAAAAAAAACAGAATAATACTAGAACGGGCCAAAAGAAAAACGGCAATTAGAATAGCCAGTGCCTACAAAACAGTTTTGTCCTAAACCATACAAGCAATTCTGGGCACAATCCCTATACACCTCCTTGCCCAGGAACGGCCAAAAATAAAGGGAAACAACCAAAAAGGCACAGGAAAGACAAAAGAGTGGAGACGATGAACAAATGAGAAGCAGAACGACAGTGCAAGAGTGACGTCGCCAGATGGACACAGTCCCTTATACTCTTGCTGACACCGTAGGTAAACAGAGAACATGGTAACCTAAACTACCACCTCATACAGATTCTAATGGATGTTTTGGGTCATATCTAAAAAGAATGTGCCTAGCAGAACAGGACAAATGCCCCTATTGTGAAAAGAAAGATACCTTGGAACACACACTGATGGAGTGCTCTCGCTGGAGAAGCACCAGAGAAAAGATGCAGCTAAAAGTTGGTAAAGAGATAACCGTAAACAACCTGACCCCACTTATGTTTAGAAGTGAAAACAACTGGAGGGCTATTGATGATGGCATACGGAGAATAATGGCAACAAAAGAGGAAGAGGAGAAAACAAGAGTGTGAATTTGTTGTGGTTACTGTTACATTAATTGGTTATTGTGTATTGTGGTTATTGTTGTCGAGTGATTAACTGTAGTGTGGTTATTGTTTTTTAAAAATGTATAAATATGTTGGTATGGGTTATTAATTTGTTTGTTTAGGCATCTGTAATTTTTATTGTTTTTTAATTTGTCTATTTCATATGATTCTAGTATTGTCATTTTTAAGCCTTTTTTACATTGGTGTAGGAGTTTTACATTATTTTTATTTTTGATATTGAAAGTGTGTTTGTGTATTTGTAAGTGTTTGGAAAAAGTGGAGTTTCCAAACACTTACAAATACACAAACACACTTTCAATATCAAAAATAAAAATAATATAAAACTCCTACACCGTTTCGTAATTTCAAATCGGTTGGTGGTAGCCAGGCAACGGTTGATCGTCATGTGAATCATACTAACTTGATATTTCACAAATCAAAACATAATCCGTCATTTTCGCTTTGATATTTAAAAATTTTAAAAAACAGTAACATGGAAGAAACATGAACACCCCCCGACATTGATAAACTAATTACATTAGTAAATGAAATATAAATATTATATAAATATAGCACTCTTCTACTGACATAGAAATAACAGAAATGAGTGGGAAATTTGTATATTTGGTGGTCACCAATAGCTGCAGTGAGACCGTAGTACATTTTGGTGGTTAGTGGCAAACGGTGATAGTTGATGGCGGTGGTGCAGTGAGACTGCAGCCTTAACGTGTTCGAATTTTAATTGGTGGCGGTGGGTGATGCAGTGAGACTGCAGCCTAATTAAAAACCTCCTGAAAATCCAATAGAAACTCATTCAAAGTTTGTCAAATATCTAGAAAGCCAAATTGATGACAAACTGTCATGGAATATGCAAGTTGATCACGTAACCAGTAAACTAAATAGCGCATATTTGTATACTTGCATATGTTATGTCATTCAATTAGCTCTATTCTGTATGCATTCATTGTATGCATGTTGCTAGCTAACAATATCGTTATCTATGTAAAACAGTTGCTAAGCAATGTTGTGTATTTACTACGTTTTTTTTACTAAATTGCTAAGCAACCTTGCTCGATAACGATATTGTTAGCTAGCAATATGCATACAGAATATGGCTAATTATACTAGTCTGGGGTAGGAACGACACGAATAGAGTATTTGTTGCACAAGAAGAAGAAAAATCATTTGCTTAATATTTGGTATAAGAAATACTGAATCTTGTCGACCAGTATTTACCAAATATAAACTTTTTAATGTAATTAATATATATTTATACAAGTGCGGAATATAAGTTTTTAGAAATAAAAGTAGCTTCGTTAAAAATTGTAACGTCCATCATTATGCAACGCGTCATGGGTCTGACATAAGAACCATAGCAGCACCATGTACAAAAAGACAGCAAAATATTCATGTCAATTGATATACAACAAACAAACTACCAGAGTATATCAAAATCTCTAAAAGTATAAACACGTTTAAAGATAACACTGATTTTAACATGTTTTGTAATATCTAAATGTACTAAATTTTAATTAATTTAAGTATGTACAGGTATGTATAAATACAAGGGCAGAGTGAGAAGTTTAGTAAAATTTCCACAGAAGACGCTTCTATCGCAAATCCCAGATGTCATTTGTCAATATCATCTGTCACTAGGCAAAATTAAAATTTTCAAACAGATCTGTCATTTAGTTCAGTTTTGACAGCCATTGAAACCAGTCAGCTCATCGTATTTTTGCAATCATAAAAAAAAGTGAATTTTGTGTGTTGATTAAACATTATTTTTTACGTGAAAAGACCATTACGCAAACCAAAACAAAGCTTGATAAATATTATGAGGACTCTTCACCATCGATGATTAAAATGATTCACAAGTGGTTTACTGATTTTTATAAAACTAAAAATAAACTGATTATCAAATTATATGTAGAATCAACAATGACGCCAAAGTTGCCGTTTTCGTTGAAATACTACAAATCAAGGTAGCGGTCGGTATGGTCTTAAGAAACAAAGCTGACTTTAAAATTCTTTTAAATACGACGCCAAACGCGGTCTCTAAAACGTATTGTTCTTGACTTTGGCAAAAACAAAGAAAGCGTTTTGATTATGAGACACGCGCAGTTTTACAGGTGTTGGGTACAGTTGCCGTTTTTGATAAAATACTACAAATCAAGGTAGCGGTCAAGTCGTTTTAAATATTACTTTTTTGTCATTGAACATTTTAATAGTTAACTATACGGGGGTCTTCTTTGAGTGGGTAAATTTCACTTATAATTTTTTTTTTGGTTTCAACGACTTCTGACAATAAGTTCATAATATAATTTTTTGGTGTTTGATAAGTTTTGTACATAATTAAATTGCATATCAGTTTATTTAACAAACCAAACTCAAACAATAAGAATGTGTTCTACTGCCAACAAAATGTTGATTCTACCCCACTGTGCGGCAGATCAAAGTTTGGCATAAAAACGCCTAAAAACGTTACTACACTCTTATTTTTTATCAAAGTCTTAGTCAAAAATTTAAATAAGCATATCAGTTTGCGCCTATTCTATATTAATAGAAAATTTAGCCCAAGTTTCTAAACTGAATAACAAAAACGTAAAAAATGTTTTTTCAAAAATTGTAATTTGCAAAATTCTTCTTCTTCTTCATGTGCCGTCTCCATTCCGGAGGTTGGCTATCATCATTACTACTTTGATTTTGGATACTGCCGCCCTAAACAGATTAGCTGACGTGACCTTAAACCATTTTCTCACATTACTAAGCCAAGACATTCTTCTTGCTCCGATAGATCTTTATTCCACAATTTTTCCTTGGATTATGAGTCGGAGAATCTCATATTTCGGACCTCTCATGATGTGGCCGAGATATTGCAGTTTTCTTTTTTTTACTTCCAGTAGGATCTCTCTGTCTTTCTCCATTCTTCTCAGAACCTCCACGTTGGTCGCATGTTCTGTCCATGATATTTTCAACATCCTACGGTAGGCCCACATCTCAAAGGCTTCTAATTTCTTTTCACAATACACGTTGAGGGTCAAAGCTTCCACACCATATAAAAGAACTAGAAATACGTAACATTTGAGCATCCGAGTTCTAAGTTCTAGGCTCAAGTTGCGACTACAGAGCAGTTTTTTAATCTTCACAAAGGATGCACGGGCTTTCTCAATGCGAATTCTTATTTTTGCGCAGTAGTCCACGGCGCCGTCAACGTTTGTACTTAGATAGTTATACTTCTCGACTCTTTCCAACCTTTTGCCTTCCACATACAGATGTTCATTTGGTGCTTCAGTTTTGGTGACAATCATGTATTTGGTTTTTTTAACATTGAGTGTCAGCTCATATTCTCGACTAACTGTGACGACGTTATTCAGCATATTTTGAAAGTCTTGCATGTTTTTGGCGAAAAGTACTGTATCGTCAGCGTAACGCAAGTTGTTCAGTGGGGTGCCGTTAACACGTATTCCGCCGTCCTCTCTTTCAAGAGCCTCGGTGAAGATTTCTTCTGTATAGATGTTAAAGAAAAGTGGAGAGAGAACACACCCTTGTCTGACTCCTCTCTTGATCTCAACGGCTTTCGTTAGTTCGAATTGGACGCGAACGGACGCACTAGTTTAGGTACAGTTTTACTATTATTTGTATATCGCTTGTGTCGAGGTTTATTTGTTTAAGTGCTTCTATTAGTTGTTTGTGCTCACTTTATTAAATGCTTTATTATAATCTATAAAACAGGCGTATACTTTTTGGTTGACATCCAGACACCGCTGCATCAAGACGTTGTAGGCAAACAAGGCTTCCCTTGTTCCAACTCCTTTTCTAAAGCCAAACTGGGTATCTCCTATTCCTTCTTCCAGTTTCTTGTAAATCCTACGGTGAATGATTTTGAGAAAGATTTTTAGAGTGTGGATCATTAGGCTAATCGTACGGTGTTCTTCAAATTTTTTGGCATTATGCTTTTTAGGAATTGTGACAAACGTTGACTGAAGCCAATCTTGTAGTATTATTCCTGTTTCATAGATCTTATCAAATAGGGAGGTTATAGCATCTAAATGTTGCTCTTCAATCATCTTAAGCACATCTGCAGGCAGATCGTCAGAGTCAGGAGCTTTTCCATCTTTGGCTGATTTTATTGCTGCTTGTACTTCTTCTTTTAAAATAGGATATCCAGTGTCATTCATACTGTTGGTAGTTATCTGTTGTCTTTGATCATTGAAAAGGGATTTGACGTAATCTTCCCATAGTGTCAGTTAATCTTTAATATTCAGCACAAAGTTTCCTTCCTCATTTGTAAGGATGTATGATCTTTGTTTCCGACCAATTCCAGTGAACTCTTTTATTTTCTTATGCATGTTATGAGAGTCGTGCAGTTTCTGCAGATTTTCTATCTCAGTACATTTTTCTTTCAGCCACTCTTCCTTAGCTTGTCGACATTTATATTTGATCTCCTTTTGTACTTCTTTATACAGAGAGTTTATAAATGAATGGGATTATGTAATCACTTTAAATATGCCGCCTTTTTAAAATAGTTTACTATACTACATATGTTTTCATATGTTTGCTTGACAGCTGTCAAAGTTGATCTGTCAAAACAAATAATATAGTGGACAATTTAAAAAAAGCGGCACATTTAAAGTGATTACATAATCCCATTCATTTATAAACTCCCTGTACTTTTGTGTGTCTAAATTCTTTAGGTTTCTCCTTTCTTCCATAAGCTTTAATATTTCGTTGGTTATCCAATCTTTTCGGTTTGTTCTTTTTTTAGCTTTCAGATGTTTCTTACAAGGTTCTATGGTGGCTGACTTTAAATTTTGCCTCATGTCTTCAGGTTGATTCTGCGTTGTCGAACGGATGTTTATTAATTTATTTAGGTTTTCATTTATCTCTTGGTGCACCTTCAATTTCACGTTATTATTTCTCAGTAGGCTGGTATCAATAGGTCTTTGGTTTGACGAGATTTTCAGCTTCTTGAGTTTCACTATAATCTCCGCAACAAGAAGATTATCATCTGAGCCTATATCTGCTCCTGGGTATGTTTTGGCACTTTTCACTCCATTTCTGTATCTCGTGATTGACAAAAATATAATCGATTTGATTCCTGACTATACGTTCTTCATTGTCTCGTGGCAACTTCCAAGTGTACAGGCGACGTTTTGGTAATTTGAAAAAGGTATTAGTTATTACCATGGATTTTTCTTGACAGAATTGTAGGAGACGATATCCTCGTTCATTTCGTTCGCCCAATCCGTACGGCCCAATCCACTTGTCATATGAACCTTGTCCAATCTTTGCATTTAGGTCCCCCAGGAGTACAGTGACATCTTTGTTCTTAGTCAATTTCATGACCTCATCAATGTCTTTATAGAAGGATTCCACTTCTTTGTCATTTTTATCCGTTGTCGGGGCGTACACTTGAATTAGGTTGAGTGTTCCACAGTATGTCTCGAGTTGTAAAAGCAAAACACGGGGCGATAAGGGTATAAAGTTCTTCATAGATCTCCCAAGAGTTTCGTCAAGTATAACCGCAACTCCATGATGATGCTGACTGTCATTACTTCCTGAGTAGTAGATGGTTTTGTCTTGAAGTCTACTCTATTGCAAAATTAAATATATTCATTTCTATTTCTTTTCTATAGCAATATTTGATTTTAGCAAATCCGGGCGCTACTCAAACTAACGCCGCCTTTGCTGATGCGGCCAATTAAGATCCTGATGATATTTTATTGAAACCACACTACAATAACAAATAATTATAATTTAATAATAAACCTTTTTATAAAATAAAAAAAGTATTTTATTTAATTGTAATACGAGCGGCTACGGCGCTGTATGTATCGATTAAAATAAAATTACCTACTACGTTTACATATTAATTATTTAGAATTAAAATAATTGATATGGGATTTAAAACTACGAAAGTATATAAGTATAGTACTGAGTGCGAGTGTAGTAGTCACAGCTGAGTTAATTTGTGTCATTTATTTCTATTGTTATTGTTTTTCACTGGTCGCAATGAGTTAAAATGAAAAACAGGATTGTTTAATAGAAAACAATTGTACGTGCTAGAGAAAGCTGCTGGAACGACCCAAAAGAAAAATGATAGTATTTAATAATAATGCTTTAAATAAGTCGTTGCACATGGCGGCAATCATTGCCAACTTCTTTGTTTGGTGACAATTGAATATTGAGGTCAACGGTAAATATCCCTAGTAGTCATAGTGCAGTGAGCATGTATAAGCGCACAAGGAGGAGCAGGAGCGCAACATAGAGCACAGAGCACATTATAGGGATAGAATCAGTTAATTTACTATCATACACGTTTCATGTATGTTGATGCATGTCAGTCATTGTTAGACCTCGCTAGCTATAAGTCAGTCAAGTCTCCTGCTGCAGTCTTGTGTTAATTCCGATTGTGTGTGGTGTGTGGGACTGTTCGGTCTATACTATAAAACAGCTGCTCGCTCTTTAATCGATAACTAAATACAGGAGGCGTGGTTAACGTGCTTAACGGACTTAATTAATCAAACAGCTAAACAATTTGCTCAACATGTACCTTGTGACAGAAAGACACCAATCTATACACTATTAGTACACAGGTACTAGTAAGCGTCTTTCACATAAACCATCACTCAACCATAGAGCTATAGTGTTTCATTCACATCAAACAGTTGTTTTTGTGCAGTGGGTTACATGTCCAGGTTATGGTCCACTGAACAGAGTGTAGAATAATGAGCAGTTGGGCAGCCAGGATGCATAGGCGAGCTGCCACCTTCGGCAATGTGGTCACTTCATGTGGACATCCCTCTGCGCCCTATCCCCGAAGACTTGATAAAGTTAAATTTGGTGTCCCGCTTGAAGAAGTCTGCAAAAATGATATACCGGGACCATTATTAGTAAGTATAAATTAAATAATAAATCAATTATAAATTAGTATTATAGAGTTGTAGAATAAATTATTTTGCATTAGGATATGCATTTTGAAATGTCATTTATCATATGCAAGTATAATGTATCGAGATCAATTAAAAACATTGTAAAACAGTTCATTATCATATTATAGTTGTCATAAAATATGTTTTTAATTGATCAGACATTTAAAATTTATTCTATGCATCAATATTTTATTATAGTATTGGATTTCTGATCATTTGTGTTGGAATATGATGCTATGTTTAAACTGACATTTGATGACAATGTTGACACAGATTCACTGTATTATGTTTATGGATAAGAATATCCAATCAGACATATAATGCAATTATAAATGATCAATGTTTCTAATGATTCTTGTTTAAATAATTGTATGAATTATTAAGGGCTAAAACATGTTGGTATTTCATTATCAACTTTTGTGAGCAAAATCTATTTTCAATTTTTGTTAATGATATGGTTACTTGTTACTTCAGACCGTTTAGTATGCAGATGATTAAAACAAAATCATTTTAATGATACGAAGATGTTTAACATTTATAATTACAATGTATGATATTGACTCAAAAATTACATAAGAACCTTTTTTCTTAAATGGAGATCTAAATTTTAAATTCATCATGTATTTATCTGTAAAATAAATACCAAACATAATATTCTAGTTTATTATCAATTTGATGTAAACTGATATTGTAAGGAAACTGATTGTGTCAAAGTACATTTTTTTAAATCAGGATTTTTTAAATTTCAAAATTTAAAACAGTAAAATAAATAAATAAAATTATGATAGCTTATCATATCTTGAAATTATTACAAATTTAATTATCTATATTTATATTTATACAAATAATTTCAGTGATTGACACTGACTCAAAAATTGGATGACTTCTTTTATCAATAATTTATTACAATTTTATTATAAGATTGTTTGTACTTGATGAGTCATTTTTAAAATACAATTTTAACCCATTCTAATAGCATTTAGACATGGTGTAAGCAAAAATAATTGACTTCCTATAGAAAATTATATTTAATTAGAATTTATTGTTTACAAATATGTGACTGCAGTTTTGATTTGATTCAATGCCTTCTGCAGACTGTGCATGACTCATAGCATATTGAATTACTATTTGTAAACAATAAATTCTGATACCACTAGAATTTTATGTTGAAGTTTGCAATTAATTAATTTAATCAAGTTTCTATTAAACATACCTAATCATTTTTGTCTGTATTGCATGACAAGTTTATACCTGTTGAAAATAAAATGGACCAGAGGGATTTACCATACAAAATAAACAATATGGTTTAAATGTGGCCATAGAAATTTCCACTACAATAAAGAACAAGTGGTGTACTACCTGTTTTTTTGCAAGAAAGTTAGGGTGGGTTTCCCTTTAGTATATTTTTGAAATATTTTACAATGATAATCCTTCACATATTTACAAACATTGTATTTACAAACATAATTACTTTTGTTTGCTCAATTTATACTCAATTGTTTGCATTCTTAAGTATGTTTATACAAAATATTATAATCAATTTTAACTAATAAATAATAGATTATTCAGGAATTTGTCATGCTATTAGTTATGAATGATAAATAATACAACAATTTTTTTGCTAACATATTTAAAAAATGATAATATTTATACAGGGTGAGTGTGTGAAGCGACTCTCCCCTCTTATATCAAAATTTTAGATTAATACTAGCCCAAAATTATTACAAGTTTATGTTAAAAAAAATGTTCGAAGCTGTTATTTTTTCAATGAAATTCAAAATATTTTTATATATATATATATATATATATATATAAACAGTTTATAATTAAATTATATAATATTTAGTCAGCTTTAGATATTTTGAAGTATTGTCAAATTACCACTAGTTTATTTGTGAAAACAGTACACATTCTAGATGAGTTGTGATGTGTGCTCATAAATACTTATTGTCAAGTCTTTTTTGAAAATATTGGACATGTGTGTTATTGTACATTTTTATACAATAGATCTGTCATTAAATTACAAATAATTCCATTTATGTTTTTTTTTTAAACTTCAGAAAGTATTATTTTCTTAAAAATGTAATTTATTGTCTGGAAAAAATTAATTAGAGCTTAGTATTTTATAATTTAATTGTAAACTTCTGTTTAAAACAATTAAGTTTTGAAGTGAGATGTAAAGAATTTTTTTTTACATATTTTGTAGTATTTTTGGTCTAGTATAAGATTTCAGATCTCTAACATTTTAAATTTTTAGCATAAGGGAGGAGCTGCTTTACAGACTTGCGTGTTTGTGTATTTTTGACATTTTGTGTAGTAACATTTTGCCATTGTTTTTGCTTGCAATTTGTTTAGTCTAAAATTTATATATTAAATTTATAATTTACAAAATTTAAATTTTGCTCAAATGATGTGTGCTATTTTGATTAATACAAGCTTAATTGTTTGTACAAGGTTGTTGTTAAAAAGTCAAATGACTTAATTTTGCTAATTTATATTTTATTCTCAATGTTGTTAGTGAATATAATTTTAGACAAATGACAAATTTGATTTTTCAAAATACAAAACACTAAAATTCAATTGTAAAATTAATATAATTTTTTCAAACAAATGGAATTTAATTTACAATGATAAGTTTCTGTTTTCAATCATTTTAGTTGCATACTACAAATATGAACCAATCTATATATCAATAAAAGCAAAATATTTAAAAAATATATTTTTTACATAAAAACTCAAATTAAGTAACAAATTTAATGGTGCTAAAGACTTCTGGGATGTACAATGAAACAGTTTGCATTTTATGCACTAAAAGATTTTTTAATATGTAACAAGATTTTGTTATTTTTCTTTCTTGGTCTACTACTGAAGATGAAAACTACTTTTTTGAAACATTACTCAAATTACACTTTTGGTTGTTTTTGTAGTTACATACATTGTAATTAAGTTTATCATATCACTGTATTTTTTACTTATTAAAATTAGTGTTTACTGGACAAATAATTGTGAGGCTCTCACTTTAATATCTTAAATACAAAAAAAAATAATATAATCTATTATTTTGGTATAGTAAAGTTTGCTTTGATTTGTAAAGGTAGTGAACATGACTACATTGAAAGACGTTTGAAGTGGAAGAAAAGATTAAACAAATTATGTGTGGAGTCTCCTTGCTAGTGGTTAGTGGTTAAAAAATACCTTTGTATGCTCTAAAAATGCTTATTACCACTAACTACAACTGCTATGTAATTCATTATTACATATTAGTTTTTTGATGTTTGTAGATACTATGCTCAACCTCCACCTTTTATTTTCTATCTTTCCAGCAGTGCATTACCTACTATGGCGCCCCCCCTGCAAATTACAAATAGGTCGCCACTGTCTTTTTATATGTTAAAAAACATAAATATTATTAAAAAATTGTATATGTACTCAGTTTGCGCGCGCTTCCATCAACAAAAGAAACGGAAAGGAAATCAAGATTACATATATCTCTCACAGTATGAGGAGAATAACCGTTTTTTTTTTGGGTTTTTGGTCATTGTTTTTTTGTTTTTTCTTGAAAATTGCAACAGAGGGAATTGCGTCTTGTAGATGGGGACATCGGTTACTTTCTAGGGTACCACCAGGTCTTGGTGGAGGTTGTCATAGATACCCTCTAGGTAGGTCTTGAAATGGGTGATCTTGGCTTATTGCAGCCTAAAAAAGTTTATCAGTGATTGACTAGTGCTGCAGAGTTGAATCTAGTGTAGAACTGTCTTGACACGGCGGGGTTTTGTTATCGGAACGGTGTTTTATTGAGAAAGATTCCGACCGTTACAAGTCTAATGCTGGAATTCATGAAAGCCAGTTAAAGTAACGGTTGATTAAATTTGACAACCGCAAAACTATTTACAGTAATGCTACCACAAAGACAAGTTTGACATAATATATAACTATCAGAAATAAAAGGAAAATAATATTTGGTACTAACGCAAAGTCAATATCAAGTATTTATATTGAATTAATAAAAATAATTTTGACAGTTTATCAAATGTTGAGGTTATGTTGTCACATTTAACGCTGATTAACGTTAATCAGCTTTCATGAATTCCACCATAAGAGTCGGTAAGATTGCTCACTGGATGTTTTAACTCAATCATAGAGATTAGGGTTGTTACTATATGCAGCTTACTGTAATTGATGTCTAGCTTCTATGTGCTAGGAGGTGGTATACGGAGTGTGCACTTCTGGGGAATACCAGGTGTTATCTGAAATGACGTGACAGTCGACGTTGATATTTATGGCGGTTTATCTATGGCGTGATTTTGGACCGGTGTGACTTTCAGTGCTAGGATGCTGACTTCGTAGCGGGGTTTGTTGTGACAACGTTATCTTTTCGTAGAGGATTTGCAGGAGTGCCGTCTCTACTTCAGCGGGAGTGTAGGATTCACTCTTTGAAGGAAAGAGCCTATCGACTAAATTCCACCTCATTATTGAAGTACCTGGAAGTGTGGCACATATGAATGTCATAATTTGTGCATAAACCTTTCTGCTTATAGCGCCACTTTAAGGTTCTTACTTCCGATATAAGAGTTGCCTGGCATGCATCGATTTGTTTAGAAATCTTTGCAATTTTTTAATTTACGGAAGGCGAGTGGGTTTTACTCCGCTTGCTTTGGCAGCTTGAAAGTTCTGGAACAAATTCCTTTTATGCACCTTGGTCGCGCGTAGTTAATCGAATTGGATTGCGTGATGAGCTCAGTTCCGGTTAATCACATTAATGTCATGTCCAAGAATAATTTTTGGTATTGTCACTTCAGCTAAGTTTGGGTTCAGCTCCCGGGTGCTCTCCTGGGTTGTCTAGGTGGAACGTGATCAGATTGAGCAATTGAAGTTCTGGTTTTGGAGAATGGGCGTTGTTGGTTTTATCCAAAGCTAGTGGGCATTGACAGTACAATTTTTAATGGTGTCCATTTTTTTGCTGTGAGAGTTTTTTTTTTTACAGTAGCAAAACCGATGTTGTTTATTTTTTTTCAATTAGGAGTTTTACAGAATAAGTTAACCTTAGTTTGAGTGGTAACTTTTGGAGACGTCTTTTAGCTGGCAGGAAGTCTGGAAGTCATTTCGGTGTAGTGGAAGAGGACGGTTTAATTTTTGGCTAAAAATCCATCTGATTTCTTTGAGAGGGCTGTCCTTCCAGGAAATTACGTTCTGAAGATAGAGGCAACGGTTACCGTCCAGGGTATTACAAAGTCTTGACCTATCCCAGCAGTTAGATTTCACATAAATATCCAATTTTTTTTCTCCAACAGTCAGATGGATACTGGGGCAAAGCAGAAATTACACGGACAACACCCAAGGTTACACTATAGACTATTAGTTTTAGATTGTTTGGCATATTAGTCTATTAGAAAGACTACCGGATTCACCGTCTCGTGCGACCTTGAGTCAAAATCCCGTTGCAACTTTGCAGCTATCAATGGACGACTATCAGTCTGGTACCGTCGATTCCACTACCATATCAGACCTTTTTATAGGTAAAACCAGGAGAACTAAGCAGTCAAGTTCCTGTCCTTGCACACCCCGCCAGGACATTTCCGCACGGATACTGTTGCTCGTTTCAAGCGGCATCACGTTGCGCAACACAAAACAAATTTGTTCTTTAATTAGAACCGCACTCGGGAGTAAATGGTAAAAGGGTAAGATCGGGACTGTAAGGTGGATGTTCTAATTCCTTAAAACCGCATTTATTGACTACTTCTTTAAGAATTCGTACTTTATGCACTCTGCAGATGTCGTGCAGAAGCAGTATTTTTTGAGAATATTGTAGGATCTTTTTTTGTGTATACTCACTTTTGAGTTCTTGATTGTGCCTTTGTAGACATTTTCCGTTATTGTAGTCTCTTTTGGCATATACTCAATTAAGAGCATCGCTTCAGCATCCCAGAAAACCGTGATTTATCAAATCATTATTGTGCTTTTTTAAACTGTTATAAAAATTAAAAATGTTAAACGATTAGAACCAAATTTGCAGATGACATTATCAAAAGTCACAAAAACTTGTCGAAGGGGGTTGATGGGATTAACAGGTTATTATGTGACTTCCGAATCACTTCGGCGGATAAAGAGCAAGTGTTTATTTACTCATATTTTGGGGATTGAACTCCGAATCGCTAATATGCTAAGCTAGCTCTATCACTGAGCTATAACACTGTTGTATTTGAAAACGATACTCATATTTGTCAGTGGTTTGCTTTAAATCTGGTTTTGTATGCGTTTAAGGACGTTTGTTTATTGTCCGATTTTGGATGACTGATTTGTGGAAAACGGCGCTTACAAAAATTATATTAAGTGCTACATCGGACCCTAATCTAGGATCTCGGGTTTGTCCGTTTTATAAAAATATTGGATCCTGAAATGTTGGATCTCGGATGACGGGTGGACAAACACCTTATGTAGATATAATGGGTGATTCATTTAGAGGTATTTTGATGAAAAATAAGAAAAAATGAAAAAAAATATTGGTTAATCTTTATTATTATATAAAAGAACCATTCTTTACATTTATTTTTTAAAGATTATTTTTATTCAAATGTTGGCCGTAACTGCGATTAACTATATCCATTCTGAAGTTCTAATTTTGAATGTCGCGTTTGAGATTTTGAGTGGTATTTGACGAATGATGCCAGTAATGTTGGCTTCTAATTCCTCAATCGTAGCCGTCTTATCTATGTACACTTTAGACTTTACGTAGCCCCAAAGAAAATAGTCTAGAGGTTTGATATCAAATGATCTAGGCTGCCAATTCACCGGTCTGAAACGTGAATTAACTGATAACCGAATCGTTATCTCAATAAAGTCATGGTTTCACGGGGTGTGTCGCAAGTAGTGTAGTTTTGTTGGAACTAAATGTTGTCAATGATTCCGCCAGCTTATAAACTACACCAAACTGTTGTTTTGTCTGGATGTAATCACACTTCTTAAACCTCTTCTGGTTGCTCTTCAGCTAAATACGGCAATTTTACCTATTGACGTAGCCAAGAAGCCAGAAATGGGCCTCATCGCTAACAAATTTTTTGCGTACACTTTCAGCTACCGCCGCTATATTTTCTTCACTACTTGCTGGATGTGGTCTATTTGGTCGCGTTTAATCTAATAATGAAAATTGGGTTTCAAATTTTTTAATGATACAGCGAATTGTGCGTTTGGTAGGGCGATTATATGGGCTATAAGTTGCTCTAAGCGCACGAAACACATTCTTCGCTGATTATCGTAATACAGCTAAATAGTGTATAGACGCTAAGTCTTTCCATGATGAAATGACAAACAATACTGAACAAAAATACCATGACTGTTTGAATCGGCGCACGCTTGATCTGTCATAAAATCCCTACTGAAAAAAGTACCTCTAAATGAATCACCCAATATTGCTGCCACATCGGACCGTAATCTCGGACGTCTCGAAGTTTGTTTGAATATTTTGTTGTGGTTGTGCATTAAATCTTTTCTTTATTTTTTGAATTTTAACAAGTGTAGTTTTACTTGTTTCTTCTATTAGTTAAGTAATAAGTTAAGTCTTGAAAATCTATCAATGAAATTGGCTATTTTATAGTCTTACCCTTATTCAACCTGAATGAGGGCGAGACTCGCTGCTTTTGGCTACATTTTTTGCTACACGACTAAATTGCAAGCAAGTGTCTGAACAGGTCATAAAATTGTTTTCTTTGTGTCGCCACGACGAAATTTTCTATAGATAATTTGCAATTATATTACTCATTAAAATAAGTTTATTTCAATTTAATTACTAATTTAGCTAATGTTAGAAATTGATAAGGTTTTATAGATCTAATTATAAATGTCTAGATAAGTGTGGACATGATTAAATAGATATTATATTCTAATGACTACTAATAAACTATTAAATGTTTCACTTTAAAATCAACATTATAATAATAGTACACATCTATATATTATTAACTGTATAAATTAAATTTCTACTGACATTTTTTACTTGAAATTCTCAGAAGTATATTTTATCATATTTATAACCATGTATCATTCTAATCTTGACCAGACAAAATTAATGTCAGTATTGTAATGTTGTATTATGTAATTATGCACAAACATCTATTCCAAATCAAATGCCAAGCAAAATGGAACGATAAACTTGCAAGCGCAAAATAGATCAATAAAATTAATACTTCAGGGCACAAATAAATCGAGAAACTCAAAATCAATTATGATATTACGTACCGAATTCTACTTATACGCCCATTTCAAACTTGTGCTTAATTAATATATTATTTTTAAAGTTAAAGCCAGTTTGTTTGTTACAAGATTTTTTTCTGCATAACGAGTGTATAGTTATTTGCTTAAACAGAAATTATTTTTTTTTGTTTGTTTAATGAAAAAATTAAAAAATTACTCTATCGACCTTACCAACCAGGTTCTAGTAAGCCGAGTATGAGGGATGAAATGAGGCGAGATGATTAATGTTTGTCAATTTGTTTGTCGCTGAAACCATAAATGCCGAGAGGCTCTCAAATCGATGAACATAAAAAAAAACATGCGTTTTATTTCGAATTTAACTTGCTCCCTTCATGTAACAATTTGCTGACAGGATCATATTGACCACTACAATTAAAATCAGGATTAACTAATAGCGTTTTCGGAGTAATGCAACATTATTCAAATAAATTATTTATGATTCTATTGAAATAAACAAAACAAGTTGTTTTCGAAAGTGCGTGAAATGAACTGCTTTGGTTTTATTGTATTATTATTGTTTAATGATCGGGTAATAGTAGTTTAGTAAGGGTTTATTACTCGCGTGTTTACATTTACCCATGACTCAAGTTGCAAACTACACCCTCGTGAATAAATCATTACACTCTTATAGAATACAAATTTTTTTCTATGACTATATTATATCTTTAATATATTGATAAATTACAATAATTAACATGGAAAATAATTCTTAACCTTACAAATTTTTTTTAATGTTAAATTGACATAGTTCTACGCTTACTACAGTAAAGTCTTGTTTAAGCGTCACTCCGCCATTGCATTACTTCATCTACACTGATTTCAATAACATAGCTCTTTTTATTATTTTTTATTTTATAGTAGATATAAACATTTACTTATCTAGCTTTCTAATCGAATGTTCATTACAATTAAGATTTTAACTATTTTTAGTAACATATCGCTCATGCTTGGTGGTGTTTTTTTGTCTTGCCAAAAGTTCCTTTTGTAAATTTTACTTTTTGCACCAGAATATTGATATTGATAATCGTAATGATTTTGTACTGTAAAATTGAAAATTTAACTATGTTTATAAGTTTATACTATAAGTATGAAATTCGAAACGTTGAGCTTTCGCGGTAAGACAGAGAGTAATAAAATTTAATATTGAAATCGGTTTTTTTCGCAGAAACGGACAATAAATATATCAATGATTTTGCGTTGCTTTATATCGATTTTATATTAAAAGTTGGGGTAAACGCAATAGAAGACTAAATTAAATCTTAATCTCTAGTGGAAAAAAGGTAATGAAAAAAACTTTTAAAATTAAATTACTTGCTTTGTGTACTGTTTTTGTTGAAAACATATAAAACATCAGTTTAGTGGTAGTATAATTGATTGTTTTGATTGATTTATCAAAATAATTGGTATAATTGGTAAAAACAATCAACGATAATTACAAGTAAAAATATTTTAAACAATAGTAAACAATTATTATCGGCATTTATTATTAAATAAACATTTCTTAAATTTATCAATTGTATGATAGTTTGTCCGCATAGCTATTGTAAACCTTCAATATATTAAGCAAGTCGGATTGTGATGTGAAGTCGGTGTTGATTAAAACCCAGATTTTCTATTCCCATGCGTCTGCAGCAATTAAGACATAAACCAACCTATACCACATATTGCATAATAAAGGGTTTTCCAATAAGAAGTTTCATTTTGATAATAGGCTATTTGGGCAGCTGTCAATTTTGAAGCTATTATCTTTTGACATTTGACAAGTAAAAACTACGCCATTATTAAAAATGGAACGATACACGCTTTAACAACGCATTAAAATTATTAAAATTCACTACAAGAATGAAAAATGGTGAAAAATTTTCAGTCACAGTTTGTAAAACTAAAGCACTTTTTGGTCGTCGTTAAGCACTTTCTCGGCCGGCAATAGTAAACCTGGTGGAAAAGTTTGAGCTGTTGGGACAAGTTTGTGATGTGAAGAATCGAAACCGTGTGCATCGCTCAAGAACACATAAGAATATTGCTGATGTAGCCCGTAGTGTTGAAGAAAACCCAGGTTTGTTGATTCCTCATCGATCTTTGGAATTAGACATTCCACAAACGACATTACACCGTATTTTGCATAAAGACTTAAGTCTTAAGGCTTTTAAAGTTCAGTTAACACAAGAACTCAAGCCGGTCGATCACCATAAACGTCGTATCTTCGCTGATTGGGTCCTTCAAATGCATCAAAATGATCTGGATTTTCTTAGAAAAATCATCTTCAGTGATTAGGCCTATTTTCACCTCGGAGGCTACGTTAATAAGCAGAATTGTCGCATTTGAGGCTCAGAAAATCTAAGAATGATTGTTGAATAGTCTTTGCATCCTCAACGTGTCACTGTTTGGTGCGGTTTTTGTGCTGGCGGTGTGATTGGAGCCTACTTTTTCGAAAATGAGGCTGTTGCAACTGTTACGGTGAATGGATAGCGCTTTCGAGCTATGATTAATAATTTTTTATGGCCGGAATTGGAAGATATTGATGTGGACGACGTTTATTTTCAGCAAGATGGCGCTACGTGCCACACAAGCAACGAAACAATCGCAATTTTGTAAGAAAAGTTTCCTGACCGTGTTATTTCTCGAAGAGGTGATCACAATTGGCCACCGATATCTTGTGATTTAACACTTTTAGACTTTTTTCTTCGGGGCCACGTGAAAGATAGTCTATGCCTACGCTTCACAATCGATTCAAGACCTTACAGATGGAATTCGTGAAGTTATCGAGGACATACAGCCGCAAATGTGGGAATTGGTGATGGAAAATTTTATGAAAAGAATGTGGTACTGCAACCGTAACCGTGGCGGCCATTGGACTGATATCGTTTTCAAATGTTAATGGCATACCTTCCTCTTTACAATGAAATAAACATTTATTGATTTCACTTGAACTCGTTTTTTTTTTGGAAAACCTCTTATTGGAAAACCCTATAGTATATTGTGCAACAAACACGGTATGATACTCATTTTCCATGAGTATGAAGTTGCACACTATGCTTAATCTACGTCTATTTATAAATAATTATATTATTTGATACATGTCAGACTACGAGATATGTATAGTTTAATTTGACTCGGTAAACGTTCGTAATGAAACATATAAAAAGCATACGTTGTCTTAACAATAGCAGGCGTGCGAATTCGTACCAACAATCCTAATATTACGAAACATCACAAACTGTATACTAATTAATCGTACGTACTTTATATGTCGGAGGTCTCTAATACGATTGCGTTTTGTTGGGATATATTTATACGATTTGTATGATTAGCACTAAAAATTAAACTATTAACGCATACAAAGAATATATTTAAATGTCTGTAGCTATAAACTCGATTATTGTTGTTTTTATATCATTTTAAAGGTTATGAAACTATAGCTTTCTTAAATATATTTTGATAACTTACTCAACTCTGTGAACAGGATTGAATTTTATCACCTTTGGGTATATAAAAAACAGCGATATTTTTTTCAGCTATAGACAATTAAATATATTTTATTCATAAATTACGTTAATAGTCATGAACATGTTAAGTGGAATGGCTTTGGTCATGTAAACATGTTCTTTCATACACAAACAACAAACTAATAAGCTTGTTAACATCATTTTTTTGCTATTCGTACGAAAGGTGTATTAAAATCCAACAAACTAATATCGTGTTCGGACGTCAGATGTATACGTATACGTATTTGTTCTAAAAAAATCTTATTTATTCTTTTATTCCATCATTATACGTACGTGTACGTATGATTATTTTGTATGATGTCTGCGATGTTTCATAATATTTTCTTTTGCAAACGCTGCGTAGTGAAAAATTACACCCTTATCATTATACGGGTGTTCAAGCTCTTCAACCTGGAGATGCTGAACAACGTGTAACTTTTTGTTGATGGCTTCTTGAAAGGATAAATAACGACCTCAATTTTATTTTATGGACCCATGAAGATATTTTTACCAGGGATGGAGTTACAAAATTTTGAAACTTACACTATTATTTGTTAGAAAATCTTTACGTAACAAAGAGTAGGAGTTTTCAGCAACGATTTTCTGTTAATGTTTTGGGAGGTTCGCAATGGTTTTTTATTGAAGCTGAAAGAACTCGATAATCGCATCAATTCGAATAGTTATCTGTACTTTCTTGAGCACTAGCTGCATGATATACTTGAAGATATTTCGTTAAACATTAGACAACAAATGTTCTTCCATCAAGACGGAGCACCTCTTCACAATGGCAGAATAGCTAAATAATTATTTCAATGGTGATTGGCCGATTTGGTACGGTCAGATGACCGCAACCAGCGGGTTTAAGTGACGACTTCACTTAAACCAGCTGGTTTTTTTTATACGGTTTTTTAAAACGGCTAGTTTACCGAGAGGTAATCAATGCAAGGGAACAGTTTCAGCAAAGAATTTTCGAGGCTGCTAACGAGATTTGTGAAAACTATAATATTCAGCGAATGTATAAATTGCTTATATTGTACTTTTGTTGCTAATTAATACATAGTCACAAATAAAAAAAAATATAATATAGAGTATTCTGGCGTTTTTTTTTGCGATATCAGTTAACGCTATTTACGAGAGTTTTCGTTTTGAACCCGACAGCGATACTCGAATAGAACATCGCATATATTGTGGTTTTTAAAACGTTGTTGCTTGTCATTTATATCTGTTGTTTCATTCACATAAGGTAGGAGCTTCTGTTTTCTTCTTTCCACTTCCTCGTGCATTTTATCACTTAAGGATCGTCTTGGTCTTCTTCTTCTTTTTAGTAGACTTCATTCCGTAATTTTTAAATTGAGTTCACATTTTTTCTCTTTTATCTTTCTTCATATGTTTTTGTTTCTGATGTGTTTCAGTTTTGTGACTTGGCAACATTTTTTTACTATAGGGTTTTCCAATAAGTAGTTTCATTTTAATTATAAAAAAAAAACTTAAGTAGAATTTTTTTAATTTAAATTCAAACTCTGCAATTGCTTGTGTGAAAATGATATCTAGTAAATGCCCACTTCGACTCTGCCTTCAAAGGCTCATGCTTTTGAGGAAGTTTAGCAAGACATTTTCATTCATCTAGCTATTAACAGCTCGACTATTGTCTTTGAGGGCTGGAATTGTTTGCGGGGCCTTAGAGTAGACACTTTTCTTTACTTCCAAAGAAAAAAATTCTGTCACAGTTAAATTCCACGACCTGGAAAGCCAATTTATGTCCGAGTTTTTTAATTAAGGCGCACAGGAATTTCTTATGCAGCACTGTAACTGTTCACGGCTTGTGTGGCATGTAGCGCCATCCTGCTAGTAATAAAACTTGCATTGACAGTAATCCTTTGTCGTTATCGAAAAAGTAAGGTCCCACGACTTCTCCGACTCAAAAACAGCACCAAACAGTAACTTGTTGGGGATAAAGGGGTTTCTCTACTATTGTTTTGGGGTTTTTGGAATCTCAGATGCGGCAGTTCTAGCTATTGACGAACTTGCTGAGATGGAAATGAGCTTTGTTGTTAAAGATTTTTCTAACAAAATTTGGGATTCTCTATTTTCAGGAACCAAAGAAACACAAAAGTTCGACTTTGTTCATGATAGGCTATGCGATGAAGGCTGGTCTGTGAGATCTTTAATTGCTTTAGGATATACAAATCTGTGAACTTGCGAATAGCTTTTCAATGGCTTTGCAAATCGGTAGCGGTGATGTGATATTTTATTGTTTATTTCCGGTAGCAATGGATGCAAACAGGAAGTCTGCTACATTAGTAGCACTCGCTTCTGATAGGTTTCACAATCAATAGCGGAGAGGTAGGTGACATTTTATCCAATTTTAACTAATCAGGAACAAACCGCTACTAATAGCAGACTTCATACGCTCTCCCAATGGATTAAGTATATTTATGTTTTAAAATATAATTTTGATTGAAAAGGGAATTAAGGTGGTAGAGCAAGTATATGTGACAGAAAGTGTAAAAGTAAAAGGAATGATGTTTGATAGCTTAGTAAAAAGCATGTTACTGTATGAAGTAGAAATATGGGGTTTGAAGGAACACAACAAACTAGAGGTAAAATACTGGAAATGTATAAACAAAAGAAAAGAAAAAAAAATATGGAAATAAATATGACTGTAATTAAGTAGATAGAATGAGAGATTGGTAAAGTATTATTGATAGAAATGATAGTGAGAGATATGGATGTAGAAATGCAAGAAACCAGAACGTGTGTGAACGATTCAAAGTACAAGAGAATTATGCTCTCATTGTTGAAAACAAATTGCCATACTATTTAATTAATGCGAGTTACATTAAACTGGAAAAAGGATTATGGTTATGGGTTAAGGTTTAGATATGGAAATGAGGAAAAAGGTCTAAAACATAATAAAAAGCAAAAAAGAGTAAAAAAAAATAAGTAGAAAGTGTAGAATAATTTTTATGAAAATTTCAGATAATATATATATATAGAATCCAAATCTGGCGCCATTTCAAGTCTATACCCTGTTTATAAGCCGCAAAAGCCATAAAACCATGAATATATATATATATACAGGGTGTAGATTAATTGGCGGATAAACGCCAGGTAACTTTATAGATCGTGCCAAAAGAAAACGAAAATCTTAATTCCAAAATGCTGAAAAACTTTTCGTTTGGCCTCACGAGGTCTTCAAAGTTTTGTTACGCTTGGCAACGTTGCAAACTTTCTAAATTCAAACCTATAATGTAGGCAACTTAATACACATAAAATAGGCAATTTAATACACACATCAAATTTTATTTTTTATTATAAACTACAAATGTTCAAATTGGCCACCGTTTACTTCTAAACACTTTACAGCACGTATCGATATCGAATTATTAAATCTGTCAGAGTTGCTATATTCATGTCAATTATTTTAAATATATTTTCAAACAATCAATTGTGCATTGAAATAATTAATATTTTTATTTATGACAGAATCTAATAATTTACAATAGTTGTATCAGCTGCAATGTATAAATTGTTCTATAATTCAATAATAATTATAGTACCTATTTGCTGGATTCACACATTTATTTTGAAAACGCATTTTAGCCGCATGGTGAAACGACAAAAGTCACCGATGGTTTTTGTGAAGGGTGGTCACGGGATTGACATGGCAACGTAGTAGTTGTTAATCCGAGACAGAGATAAGGCAGACCGCCGCATACTAGACGAACGCAACATAATATATTTCGCAAATGCATCAAAACACCATTCATAATTTAATAATGCGGTATGTGTCGTCAATGTGCAACCTCACACAATTTTAAATTAATGATTATCAAAAGAATAAAGTATATCATAATATTTAAATTGAATTTTATTTGAATTTAAAAGTCACTGATGACAAAAGTCACCGGAGATCAGAATTGACCCCCTGACATTTATTGCATTGCCTACTTTATAATTTGAATTTTATTAAAAATTTTGCTACGTTGCCAAGCGTATTTTTAATTTAAATTTGATTTATTCTTCAAAAGTAATTTGCACATTTTTCAATGTTTTTTATTATTAAGTTTCAATAAACCTTGTAATTTTTATTATACTAAAAAAGAAAGCAAATTGGTACATAATATACGCAATTAAAACAATATTTGTATTGACAAAATTGAAACTTTGAGGACCTCGTGAGGCCAAACAAAGAATTTTTCAGCATTTTGGAATTAAGATTTTCGTTTTTTTTTGGCACGATCTATAAAGTTACCTGGCGTTTATCCGCCAATTAATCTACACCCTGTATATAAATGTAAATTATTAACACTAAGAAATGATTAATTTTTTTCTTTTATTTCAATAATGAGTTGCCCATCTACGATTTCTGGAGCACTTGGCAACTTGTTAAGACATGCTAGCAATCAAATTGTCAATCTCAGCATGAGGGATTTATTATATAATTACCAAGCTTCCTGAATAGGCTTCGAATATCGGGTAAAGTGGCTAAATATGGCTCAGTCGTCTACCGATTGTATCCCACACTACGTGTTGAATAGGTGATAGGTCTGGAGAACAAAAAGACGATGTAATAGTACCATAGTAATCTTAGCTGTATGCGGCTGTGCATTATTCTGTTGGAAAATGGGGGTTATGAAACTTCTTAGATGCGGCATTAATGTTGGTTCTAGAACCGTGTTAATGTAGCGATTTGCGTTTAATCTTTCTGGAATGAACACAAGATGAGACTTACTTTCATAAGCGATTGCACCCTATAACATCATCTTGCTTGTACAAGCTCTACAGCAAACGGTAAATTTCTTAGTTCTCTTTGCTGACCTCTAACCATCTTACGACCATCGTGGGCATACAAACAAAATCTAGATTTGTTGCTAAAGATAACTTGCTCTATTGATCTACCCATTGGTGTTTTTCATTGCACCATTTCAGACGGCACCTCCACCTTATGGTGAGGAGTTAAGGACAACCAAAGGTAATCTGATCGAACGGAGATTTTTTGGTTAGTTAAGCCTCTCTAGACATCTCTAATTGCTCTTGTTGTTAAAAATTGGTTCCGGAGAGCGACGAGCCGAAGAGCTCAGGTCGTTGTTCTTGTCCCTTGATCCATTTACTCCAACATCGAGCTATTACACCGACAGTTGTGCCATTATTTTTATCCTTCATGGTAAATTGATCAGAAACTGATCATTATTTTTTGTTGAAATTTTAATTATTTTTTAGTATGAATAATTTACATATTAACTGATTTTTTTTTTAACTTTTGACGGGTAGATCATGATGACTAGATATGATCACGTGTAGGTTTCTCATATTGCACCGACACGGGTAACATGATTTCATTGAATTGTGACATATTATTTTTAATAACTTGTAAATATGGTTATGAGTGAGTGTTATCATAACAATAAAGTATTAATAAAATAAAAATATGACTCGAACAAAATACATAATGTTATTTTATATTTCTTAAAAACAAAATGTTATATCTAAAATAAATAATGAAATAATGATTCTGGAGTATCACAAAATCGACTCATTCTTTTTTTGATGCACAAAAAACTATTCTTGCACTCGTGATCACGCAGTGACGTAATGCGCACTACGAACTAAAACGCATTCACGTAGTTACAGTATACTTGATGTTAAATTATGTTAAGTATAAAATGTATATGTTAATGATTATTGATTAATTTGAGTTTGTATGAGATGGCCAGCAGACAGAATACCGTCATCATATCGATATCAAGTCATTAATAGCGATACGATAAATTGTCTCGCAAATGTTGCAACTTGCAATATGCGACATTCCCGATATCGTTTTCTATGTTTAGTCGTAGTGTGTGGATCTATTTTAATAAAAAAATGATTTTTTGAATTAATTTAAAATGAACTGTGCTATTTTACCGGGGATCAAAAATACTATTTTTTTGGTTTTAGTTTGTATTAATTTTATTAACTTTTTGGCATTAGTGATAAAAATATATATCAGACTTTTTTATTAAATTATACTAAAAAAATCCATATAATAATTTAAATAAAAACATCTGTTTACTGTATACCATTCCCTCCGGTATTATTTAATCTCAATAAATATTATATTTCCTGTTTAATGTGGTTGTCAATATTATCTAAATATTAAGTTAATATTCACAAAAAAAAACGTTTAAATTAATTGCCTAAAGTAACAAATTGTTAAATTATATTATAAAAAAAATATTGTTTATAAGACACATTTAATTATATAAATTCATACACATTTATAACAAAATAGTTCATTATAGAAAACTTTATTGTGAATTACAATATAATTTTATAATGACTATTAAATAAATTAGAATAATAGAAACTTTTTATGATTAAATAATTTTAATTATTATTTTTTACTTGCAAAATGGTCTAGAAGGTGATAAAATGATGAGAGAATTCATTCATTGTTAAAGCTGTTGTAATTGCGAGTGCCTTGAACCAAATCCATAATATTCAAATATATATATCTAATTAGAATCACATTTTGAAAATATTAATTCCATTTGTGTGGTGTGTTGTAAACAGCATGGAATTAGCTCACACAGCTTCTCTAAACCATAGCATAAAACCAGTTAATCTCATCTAATGACAATTTAACTGACATAATACCCAGCTTTTATTATTCACTGCTTTGAACAGCACAGTTAGAAAATAACATCTGTTAAGTCTTGAGCTGTCTATAATACCACCTATTAAATAAAATTTCCTGAAAAAAACTATGACTATATATATTTGTTTAACTCATTTCAATTTATCTTATCTCACCCTATCTATTTGTTACCCATTTACTGTTTGCGTTTGCAAGGAGAAATTTAATACTATTAAATTCAATTTCATATTTCTCAATACAAATTGCTAAAGGCAAAACCTTGAGGAAGCATTGCAATGTGGGAGGAAGTTACAGCGTTTTGTAATTCAGACTCTATAAGATAAGCAATATTTGGTTTCCTAGTTGCACTGGAATTTTAATTTAATGAAAGTTGATACTTAATTGAAAATATTTTAATTGCTTTTGTAATTAATTGTGAGTTATCTTGATTTTAATTACCATGTATTGTTTCTTAAAATAAGTCAATTGTTTTGTAGTTTTTATTGCTTTGGAAACTAGCCAGATGCACTATTTTAATATTGGTCTACAATAATTTCATCGATTTTTTCTCTGTTAATTTGATTAAATTGCAATATGAAAAAGAAATAACACACCTTAGATTAAATTTTGTAAACATTGTTATCATTTCAAACAAACTTATTTTCTTTATTAAATATTTAATAAAGCATAATGTATTTATAACAGTAGGTAGTTGAAAACAATAATACATTTTTGTTTGCAGTTACACATAATTAGACTTGATTAGAATTGTGCTGCCAAGTATTAAAATCAGGATGTAAATATTATTTGTATCATAAATATATATTTGTTTGTGTGATTTCCAATTGTTGTTTCTATTATCTGTTACATCATAAACTTATCTACATCTACGCTGGGTGATTTAAATTTCACCTGGTTTTTGTAACATGTAGGGGCCTACACACACCAGGTTGCTCATAGTTAGATAATATATTTCTGTAACGAATTTCTTTTAGAAATATTTTATTTGGAAATATTTATCTGTATATATTATATAAAAAACAAAATTGGATAGCAAATACAGTTAAGTAAATATAGGCATGCAATGTATATATTTGTTAATTCCATACTTTTTTATAGCAAATAAACCACACATTATGAAAGTAAACTGGAATATGTATTATCAATCACATTTTGATATAATTAATTTTTTTGTTAGGAGTTTGATTGTAGGCAACTTAAATAACTCCTTTTTAAATACTTTTAATCTGAGTTTTGAAATTGCAATTAATAACAAGTGTTAAAGTCTAAATCAAAGCAAAAAAAATCTAGCTCTGTTTCTCTCTATTATGTATAAAGGGTGGTTTAAATTCTGAAGTAGTGAATATCCAATTCAATAACGTCGCGCCGCGTATCCACGTGTTCACGGGCCGTAGTTTATTACTTTTTATTTATTTTTGAAAAATTATTTTAGACATAAATAAATACTCTATAAAATTTGGTGCATTGAAGTAATCTTCATAAAGTTTTGAAAAAATATGAAACTTTTACTTGAAATTGAGAAAAATATAAATTTGCTGTTCTTAAATAATACTAACACCACTTTTATTTTAAATATTTAAAGAATTTATGACTAACTGCTTTTTCAAAAACGACACTTACATTCAAATATCTAAACCGGATGTAGATACTTGAAAAGTATCTTTTGTAATTATTTGCTTTAACATTTTATGTAGCTCGTTTTTTATCAAAATTTCAGATAATATGTAAATTATTCACACTAAAAAATATAAAAATTTTAACAAAAAATTATGAATTTTTGATCAATATATAATTCTAGAGTATAAAAATAGGAGAAATATTTATCTTTATAGTTTTCTTGTGTAGTGACAATTTTATCGTGTAAATCAGTTGATTAGTTCTTCATTTAAATCAAAATTTTACCCGAGCTCGACAGCGTGGCGTTTTTCAACAATTAAGCGATTTTGAACGCAGTAGAGTAATCGAACTCAGAGAAAATGGTTTGTGAATTCTTGTCCAAACGAATTGACAGAAGTATCAGCTCGATGTTGGCGTAGATAGATCGAGGGATAGGAACATCGGCGAATTTTATGACTACAATCGCTTATGTTAGTAAGTCTTCTCTAGTGTTCATTCCAGGAACATTAAACGCAAATCGGTACATGAACACGGTTCAAGAACGAATCATTAATCTTAGCAGGTTGGAAACCTCAAACTCCCGGTTTGACTTTACCTAAGATCTGGGTGCAATTTGGATACTCTCCAGGAACTCAAACTATAATCGGATGTGTGTTCTATCAAACGTAACTTGACGCTATGCAAACCGAATAATATTCTCGGTTTAGTTTTAGATTAAATCTTTTCATTTGTTTACAATGTTAGTATTTTATTGTTTTTAGGATAGAAACTATCAATTTTGATACGTTGTTCAGTTATTTTTTCAATTTTAGTATTTTTTGAAGATTCTAGTAACTAGTTAAAATAGTTTTAGTTAAAATACAAACAGATGTATTAATGTAAACTTTCGAACAATTTTAGTGTAACTTTTTTGACAGCTGACAGACGTTGGCAAATTTTGGATATTTATACCAACTTGTATCAGTTTTTTGTTATTAGTAATTTTCCGACAGTTTTATTTCATAATTTGACAACTTTTATTAACAGTTATATAGTAACAGAATATAATAATTTTAAATAATCAAAACATAATTTTGTTAGCACAGCACATTTTTGACATTTAAAGTTTGTACATTACTTTATAGACAATTTTTTGATAGATTTTGACACATTTTTACAGGTTTAGAACATAATTTGATAGTTAAGACTTTGCGCTTTGAAATTTTGAAAAAATATGTTTCAATATTCAGTTCTGGCATATGATTTTCAACTTTTTTACACAAAACGTTTTGAAATAATTCAAGAATCTACAATCAACTACATTGCTGTTTGAGAGTTTTAGTTTCTTTTAGCTAAATGTAGAAACTTTTTTGAACATTTGTAATGAAATTTAACGTGTTTGGAACCATTGCACTAACTTTTAATGTTTGTACACATTGTTTGATAGTTTTAGAAACTTTTAAACAGATGTTAACTTTTTTTTTTTGCTGATCAGGTATTTTTTTCCAATTTACAATGTTGATTACATTACTGTGACTTATTTGATAGTTACTAAGTCACTAAGACCTATTGACAGATGTAGTAACTGTTTTGTATGACAGTTTAGATTAAATTTAACAGATTTAGTACATTTTTTGCCAACTTATGATATTTGTATACATTACTGTAATTTTGCGGTTTTTATTACTTTTTTGACAGATTTGCTGCATTTTTGACAAAGTATGATGTTTATATACATTATATACATTATAAACATGTAAAGTATTTTACAGTTTTACTGACTGTTTCACAGATGTAAGCTTTTTGACAATCATCTAGTTTTACAACCTTGTACACATCTGCAAACTTATAATGTTTTTATACATTACTACAAAAAGTTGGACAGTTTAAAATATTATTTGACATATCTGTAATTGTATTGTAAAGTTTAAGTAATTTTTGGTAGATGTAGTAACGTTTTTGACAATTTTAGTAACTTTTTGATGTTTTGAATAGTTTTTTGACAGATTTAGTAACACTGTGGACAGTTGAAATACAATTCAACATAGTATATTGCTGTAAACTGCTTGACAGTTTCTGTAACGTTTTAGTAACAGTTTAGAATACAATTGGTCAGATATGTAACTTGTTGACAGATATATGCTAATATTTTTGAAAGTTTAAAATATGACAGATTTGTTGAATACAATTTAGCATATCTGGAAGATTGTATGCATTTTATTAAATTGATGTAAATTGTTTGATAGTTTTAGTAACTTTTTGAAGATTTTAGTAACATTTTGATGGTTGTAGTATTTTGAACAGCTTAAAATTTTGTTTGGCATATCTTGCAAATGTGTGCCAACTTATTAATTGCTGAAAACTATTTGACCAGTTTTATATATAAATACCATTATATAGATCTGCTATATTTTTGCCAATATTTTTATTATAAGTTGTTTCACCGATAAAATAGTTTGAATTTTTTTACTGATAGGATAACATTTTTGACAATTAAAATACATTTTTACATATCAGTTAGATGATTTGCATTTTAGTACATATAAGTTTTTAGTAACTTTTTGACAGATGTAGTAACATATTTGACAGTTTAAACAACAATTTGGCAGATTTTGGCCAATTTGTGACATTTCTAAAAACTATCTGACAGTTTTTGTAACTTTTTTATAAATGTAGTAATATTTTTGACAATTCAGTAACTTTTTGACAAATTTATTTAGATTTTTTGACAGTATATAATACAGTTTTTGACAGATGTACATTTGGCCAATTTATGACATTTTTACACATTAGTGTAAACTATGTATTTCTGAATCTCACTGTTTGACAAATCTGCTATATTTCCGTCAACATAAATTATTAATGTAACTTGTTTGACAGTTTTAGTAACTTTTTGACAGGCATAGTGGTTTTTAAATAGTTTAGTATAGTATAGTATATAGTTTGGGTGCGTATTCAGGAAGCTTAAGATTTAATCTCTCAGGCTGATTTAATTTTCTAGCATGCCTAAGCGACTTGCTGAGTGCTGCAGAAATCATGGTGCCACTCATTATTGAAATAAAAGAAAAACTTATCATTATATTTTGTTGAAATTTTAATTGTTTTTTAGTGTGTAATAATTTACATATCTGAAATTTTGACTAAAATGAAGCTATTTTTTTTGTGGTTAATAATGTTTATATTCTAACTGAAAAAGTTATGCTAAACTATGGTTTTGCACAAATAGATTAAACACGAATTTTATAACATTGATAATGGATATACATTAAATAATCAATAAATTAATTGGTATTTCTATAGTATGTGAATAAAACTATCAGATAAAAATCGAATTCAGTACTCTATCTTGACTGTCTATTCAAAAAATATTGGTAAATTAAATGTAGTGCTATGTATATATATGCAAAGCATTGCTTGCACCACAACTGATTTTGGACGACTTTCTTTAAATTCATCACCTAGTAAACATGATTAAATTCTTTGAAGCAATGATATACACTAGCTTTTTGTGGAGGTTCATCAACAAAAGTTGAAGTAAGTTGATCGATGCACTGCTGTTGAGATAATTCAATTTTTTGGCTGAAAAGACACATTGACCTTAATGAAAACAAAACAAATCATTTTAAGTATGAATGTCATAAAAAATGTAAAACTTCAGATTTCACCTTGCAAAAGCAGGATGTCTATTTGCAAAAAATTTAGAGTAACCTAAGTTAGCTCTTCAAGCTATCTTAATATTTATTTAATTATTTATTAAATTAAATTGTTTACACATATTGTTACAATAATTACATATTATTTTAGAATTATGCAAACACAAATTGAATACTGTTAATTTATTAATAGAACTTTCACTTCCATGTTAGGAAAATGAAAACAAAATTCATATAATTAAATAGACAGTATGTGTAATCAAGGGTTCTAGGAAAGTTGTCCACTAACATTTTATGTGACTCAATAAATATTATTTGAATAGAAATTTGTTTGACCAACTCTAATGAAAAGTAGTGTTTTATATTTTAGTTTCATATTTAGTTACATACAATAAGTATACATGTTCATGCATGAATTCTGCATTAATAATTTTTCACTAAAAGATAAGTAAAAAATAGTATATTGCAATATGAGGACATTTTATTCATCTAGTAATTAAATAATTGATTTAAATTCAATCCAATCATTAAAGTAAGCACAGATAATTATTTATTTTATATACTTGCTTATTAAGCTTGAATAAATAATTTTGTGTTTATAAAAAATACAGGGTCATTATAAAAGTTTGGCATTATTTAACCATCTAATGTACGTTTGCGCCGCTCTAGTGAAATAGTTTGTTGGTCGTACACAGTTGAAGTTGAACTGTCAAAACAAAGTAAAAAATTGGTGAACATTTTAAAAAGGCTGCACATTTAAAGTGATTACATAATCCCAGACATTTATACAGTACTATTTCAAAAAACATTGCTTTAACTGCAGTTTTTATTTGTATAATTAATCAAATTAATGTACCAATCTTCTTGCACTAGTTTAGATACAATTTATCATAAGCAAACAAATAATATACAAGTAGAAATATTTTGAGGCATGTGACATATTTTGAATGGTATTTTATTGTAATTGTATGTGTACAACTGAACATATTGTAAATGTTATTCATACTTTTGAACTTTCGGCGAAACATGCTTTAGGTAGGAACATGCATATGACTGCTGTATACAGTAAAATGTATATACAAAGTTTATGTGATTTTAGAAACCAGTAAAAAACTATGTATGCAATTTAACATCTTCCGAGATATATAAACAAAAGTTTTTGTTTTTTGATAAAAACATATTTTTTTCAACCCTGATTTATGACATTCTTATTACTCAAAGCATATACAGCATGTACAAAGACAATGGTATGCAGATATAGTTAATTAAGCATTTTTTTACTGTTTACCTTATTATAATTATACATATTGCACAAGTTCTTATATGTCTTTTTCTTTATTTTCAGGTGTTAATTTTGAAATTGAACAAAGAGGCTCCTTACAGAAAAGATGTGTTCAGGGCGCCAGGAAATCAGGGTGCTATGAAAAAACTGACACATTTTCTGCAAACTGGTCGGCTGATTAATATGGATAACTTCAGTGTATACACAATAGCTAGTGTTTTAAAGAAATTTCTTAGGAAGATACCAGGAGGCGTATTTGGTAGAGATATTGAACATCAATTCTTTGAAATCATTGAAATGACTGACGTTCAGCAACAGCGGGACGATATACATAGGTAAATATTAATGAACACTAATTTTTGAATAGAGTTAACATATTATTTATACAGGGTGCTTTAAAAATGGTGTATTAACTCAATGCGGTTTTGCGGGTATTGTAAAAATAATTTAATAAAAAAATTCAAGATATGGAAGGTCAAAGATTATTATAATCTGCAATTTATTAATTATATATACTGCGCCACAAAGAACAAATGATGCAAAAATACTTAATTTTTAATACTTGCAATCTTGCATACATTTGATATATTTAAATGTGGTTAAATTTACATAAAAATAAAATTGACATGGTTTTTAGATTTGATTATTGAGAAAGTCAGTTTGTTATTTTTCAGTGTCAATGTGAAATTTCCAATCACACTGCACAATTAATAGAAATACTTTCTGTTGCTAAATAACTGTAGCAAGAATGACTGAAAATGGAAATGATGTCAACTTTATTACTTTAAAAATACTCGTGGATTGTAAAATTTGTGTTTTATTTTATATTGACTTTAATAATTTACTTTCATTTATACAAATTAAATATATAGTGTTTAAAAATAATGTAAACTTTGTTAATACCTGAGTTTCTTTAAGAAATGTAGTTTATATGAACCTGGGTTCAAAATCGTTTAAATATCAAAATACAGTCTTCAGTAGTTATTCCTTTATGATCAATTTCATATTTTATAAAAATTTGGTTTTATATGTCTATGTTATCAATCTGCCATGAAAATAGCATTAGAAAAATTGAAAAAAGAAGTAAATTTTTATAAAATAATATAAATGATCGAATAGTAACTTCTGAAGGCTGTCATTCCATAACTAAGCCTTTCTGAATCTATGGCCTATGACCTATTTTTATCTTAAAAAGAACTTAAAGTTTGTCGGTGTCATTTTTAAACACTCTGTATAATGACAATTAAAACAAGAAAAATATGATCATTGTATTATATTTTAAGCAATAAATATACCTAACATATTAACTCATTGTCATAAAAAATGTGATGAAAAATAATGAAATTACAAAACAACTGAAATAATTATCAAGTCATGTTACAACAAATCACATACTATATACTTCCTCATTTTTATTCAATTACAAAGCATACAAATTAGTTTGACATTAGCAGATTTAATGATTCATTATGTGTATAATCTATAAAAAAAACTGTACAATAAGCATCTCTGCTGTGGTTACAAATGTTTTGTGATAAGAATATATTAAATGAGATATTGGAATAAATATGTATTATAATTTATTCTGCAGATGTTGGTATTGATTGAAATTGTTCTGATACGAGTAATGTGTCTGTTTTATTATGATGTGCATGGTTTGAATATAAATCGTAGTATGTTTTTATACAATGCACATCAATGACTCAGCTGACTTTAATCAGTCCCATTAATCCCACATAATAGTTATTAAAATGAAATTAATTTACAAAACCTTCAGTTTGTAATCAGTTTTTATTATTTATAGTATGATAATATTGTTTGAAAAGGTATAAAATGTCTGATTTAATTGTATTTATTTTTCTCATTGATAGCAACAATGTAGTCTTTAAGTCTCAAGGATAATGCTATTTTGCATATTTGTTTAGTAAATATGATCTCAAATTTTTTTTTTTTATGTTTATTGAAATCCAGGAAATCGAATTATGATTTTAATGGTTGTGAATGTTAAAGAACTTAATAGCGTAGGTGAATTTGCATTAAAAGCTCTTAGATATTATATAGCTTTGTAGCAACAATAGATCTGTTTTAAATAATTGAATAAAAAAAATGTTTATGCAACATCTAGCCTGTGTACATAACCTAACCTAACCCAGCACTAGATGTAGACACTAGCATTGTTAACATAATAATTGAGAAAAGTCTTTGAACAACATCAAATTAATTTGTAATAATGTGCATTTATCAATATTTAAAGTATAATAACAATTATACTTTAAATATTGATAAATGCAAAGTATTGGAATTTAGTAGAAAGAAAACAAACATTGCTTATACATATTTCATAAATGACATACCTTTATGAATGTTGAATTGATTCAAAATTAACTTTTTTGCTGCACACTATAAATATTATGAAAATGTGTTACAACAAACCATTTTGTTTTATCTTATAAAATACTAAACTGTTTACTGAATCTTTATTAAACTTTCATAAATTATTTATAAGGAGTATATTAGAATATTGCTTTATAATGTCTTATCCATCAGTTGAATTATATATCAACAAAGTGGAAAGAAAAAGTGCAAATAGTTTCTTTTCAGTCTTTTGCACTTACAGAGCTTGTTTTATGATCCTTTTATGATGATTCAATATTTATAAATTATTTTTTTTATTAAATAAAGATTAGTTTTATTATTTAGGGTGAGCGAGAATGACCGAGGATTGCGATGTAGGCAACCAAATATACACTTATTGTAAATATTAAAAAAAACATATCCCTAGGCTGCCCTTGACCATTACCATAGGCGTAACACAAATTTTATTCTTATGGTAATTAATGTTATTATAAACAATTAAAATATATACAAAGTACATAATAAACAATGATGAATTATTTTAGAACTTTAAATAAATTTCAATAATTAAAAATAATATTTGATTAATTAAATACACTTAAAATAAAACGTTTCTATTTTTTAATTGGCAACTTAACCATTATGATAAATAACAAATGTATATTTTTATAGGGTTAATATTGAAAAATTAATATTCAGTATAAACATAATAAGAATAATAACATCAGGTAATTGTACTAGATTATGAATTAAATTATTAAATTATATGTATAATGGTGTTACGCAAGAACAAAAATTTTATTTGTGACAACGCTAACAATTAAAACAAAACGATGAACTATTTATTATTAAAAAAAAAACAACAATTTCAATGATTATACATATAATATACAAATAAATAATAAAATGTTACTGTTTTAATTAACAAAATTACCATTATGAAAAGTAGCAAATGTTTGAACAATCAATAAATATGGCACAGGTAGTACTTTCTTCAATCGTACCTGAATCAATTTAATAAAGTTTTATAAAAAATATAGGTTTATTTATTCTTTACCTTAAAATTAAAAACCCAAATACCAATTGAGTGTAAAGTTGTTTTGTGAAACTAATAGGGATTGAAAACAACCACAAAGCTTCATCGGTAAAAAAATCTTATTCAATATTTCATCATTATTCATATTGTAAACAACCTCTTCAATTACAATGAACAGCCTGTCAGGTGGTTTCTTCTAATAGGTGCATAATTTTTAATTTGTAATTCACAACCTTTTTATTAGAAATTCTGGAGACCGAAGAGAGTACGACCAGTTGCCATCCTTATTGATAGTTCCACTGCGACTATAAAATCACTCTATTCTTGTATAAACATTATTGTACATATAACTTAAATATCCAATTCATAGTATGCATAACACATAATTCACATTATTTCAAATTTACACTGCACTTTCAATTTATAATTTATTATTAAAATTGACTTAAACATATTTTTAATAAACATTAACTTTAAAAAATGACTATTATATAATTTAAATATTCAATTAACACTTCTGTTCAATCACAATTCACATTTTATTATAGTAAATTAACCTTTACATTATTTGTAATAAATATAAAAAGAACGTCTATGAAAATTTATTCTGGTGACTTTTAGAATTATTTTGTTCAAGGGCAACAGGTTGACAAACTGGTACACACTAAAATCACTAAAAAAATTTCCAGGAATATTTGAAAATCCTCGGTCATTCTCGTTCACCCTGTATTAGGTTGATTTTTTTTTTATTGTTTTTCATATTGTTGGATATTGTTATTATATTAATAATAATAAGTTGCCAATCCTATGGAATACCAATTCTTGTGTGAGATAGCTATAGTCTTTGAAGACAATTAGAAGTTAGAGTTGAATCCTAGTTATTTATTTTGATTTAAATTTTTATTTTCAGAATAATAGCATCACTTCCAGTTTACACACAAAGACTACTAGTGCTTCTTTTTGGCACATTCAGGGTGATATCTTCAAATAGTGAAAGGGCTGCTACAGGGATGACAAGTGAGGCTTTGGGTGTTAGTGTAGCTCCTAGCTTTTTCCACACATGTGTTAGTGATGGTAAGACTGCAAAAATGGAGGACGTCATGCGTTTCAAGGTTTGTTTTTTTACTTATTATTTACAACATAAACTTTTACATACAGAATTGGTCAATTGAGATTTTTACAATTTATAGTTTGTGTAATATTGTTTCTACGGTCGGATTGCTTCCATCAGGACACTGCGATAAATATCTACAACATTTAAGATTAACATAATGGTTTATGATATTAATCATTAATGAGTTTTTTTTGTGTTTTGCGGTCATTGTGAAATTCAGCTATTGAGTATTGCCATGGAGTATCAGAATTGTTTCATTATGAAACGGAATATTTAATATAGAATGGTTGGTAATAATAAAACTAAATTAATCTAAACTTTAAATATGTGACACTCAAATTGATTAGGCTTAATTTTATAATCTTACGATGAAAATAAAATGTAAAATACAAGTAATGATATTACTTTTGTTAGCTTTCATTATATTATTATCAATAAATAATAATAATAAAAGAATATAAAATTAAGCTAGAATTTATCAACAGTGATAGAACAAAACAAAATGATGTATATATAGTAAATTGTATAAACTTTATCAACCTTATAATATATAATGATATAAAGCAAAGCCAATCAAGAATATATTGATTGACCTGTTAGTATTACTTATTTTTCACTCTTGTAGTATTTATTTTTATCTTAAATATGAAATTGGATTGGGTTTTGGGAATGGTAAGAAACATACTAGCTATTTTGTAGGACTTAAAACATATATTTGACTCAAATTGATCTTATTTTAATTAGAAATGGAACTTAAACATAATAATAAATAATGTTGGATAATTGCTATGTCGGATGTAATTGGGAGAAAATGTTTTTCTCTCGCATTTAGTTTATAGAAACTATATTATTAGATAATTGCTGCAAAAATTCTAAGAAACATATTAAAAGAATGAGAATACTGATCAATGCACTTTTGTGTAATTTAAATTCTGCACTAGAAATATCATGTAGATGTAGAACATTAATATTATATAAAGTTATTATAAATTTTTATTATAACTATGTTAATGATAAATAGAAAATATAACCACTGAAGAAGAATATAAAATATAAATATCTGCTTATAAAAATTATTAAAACAGAAAACTTTGTAGTATTTTCTATTTATTAATAATATAACAAAATTCTTAGTCATTTCAATTTGTACTATCAACAACATCTTATATTTACACAAATAACAACTGGAGGATTTACTAATGTCGAGCATAATAATTTAAAATATTGGATAATCTAGAATATACTAACATAACATACTAAATAAAACTATTTAATTTTGATTTATAATTTAAAGCTTATGCTGTACAATGCTTTTCTTTTTTGCAAACACAAACAGGCAGAAGTGAATGTAAGTCAAGTAATTTATATTCGGTGTTATTATTAAACTTAAAGAAATCAGGAATCCAAACCCCTTTTTTGTATGTGTCTGTTATAATATTTATCCAACTTGGAACATTTTATGTACGCATGATTTCATTAATTGGTTCTCATTCACTCTTGATTAAATCACCTTTTTGGTCTGGTGAGACTAATTGGATTTCACACTCAAATTGATGTGCTTTGTAGAAATAATTAGGGTGGAATGATTAAACTAATTTATATCTGTATTCGTCTATGTGTAGGTTGCAACCAGAGTAATGAAACATCTGATTGAAGAATTTGCAACGTCTGATTTGTTTGGAAAGGAGAATTACGAATTCTATGCCAGAGTCACAGGACGGGTGCTACGAGTTCAAGGCGAATGGATTTGTTCATTTCAATATCCAACTAGTAATAAAAATCAAGTGTTTGGAAATCAATTTAGTGCACTTGAACAATATTTATTAGGTAAGATTTTTATTTTATAATTATGCATACTGATTTATTAATATTATTATATGTTGTTTATAAATTAATCACATATTTGTTTTGACTAGTAATTAATTTAATTCTTAGTATATAATTTGTTTTTGGAGTTGAGGTATGTAAAATATCATCCCTGATCATATAAATGTTTTAGTATAATAGGATTTTAAATAGTAGTACATTTCTAGTTGTAACATATGACATAGCCTTAATCATTTAGATAATGTTTTTCAATTTTATTGTAATTTTTTCCTGCTAATTTTTTGATACAATCAATATGACATAATTTAATTTAATGAGTTTATACAACTCATCAATAATCCTTTAGTATGTATTTTATTTTTGTATTTATGTATTCAGATGTTTTAATTAATTTGAAATAACTTAATTTTAATTTATATGCAGTCTGCTTACAGATAACTGTAAGATTATTTTTGATAAATGTTTTAATATAGGATTCAGATAATTAAAAAAACATACAAAAAAAAAAGTTAGATAGTGGCAAAATGAATGAGATATAAGGCTAATAGCAAACCACTGGTAGAGCACATTACATGATTAGATTTATGAAAAAATAAAAGAAATACTAACTTTCTTAATAACATTACTTTTTTTTATACTAAACTAAAACCTTAAAATGCATTATTTGCACCTGTTATTGGTTATTATATGTTTTTTTTTTCAATTGCATCCTCTAACTAAAAAAATTGATCTAATTATAATAATATTAAACTAAAAAGAGTGCACTTGGCGTTTCTTTATAAAGGAGGAATTTTTAATTTTAATAGTTCAAGAAGCACTAAGGAATCATATTGCATAAATAACTATTGTTGACAAGCAGCTCTATGTTTGGTTGTCATATTAGAGTTTCTGTAAAATAAAGAAACAAAATGTCATGGATCTAATCTAATGCCCTATTTTTACAACCACTCATTTATGTTTTACCTCTAGTATTATGGTTATTTATATGAAATATAAACCAAGACTTGTATAATGTATTTGAGTTTCTTAAAACTTAATTTAAAAATTTTCAAAACCATGGTATCTGATAGATTTCATTTGTTTATTATATTATTTTTTTAAGCTATTTTTAGAGCAGAATTCTACAGTTTCTAATATCTTGTTTTACTTCTAAATTGTAATATAGTTCTCAATCTAAAGCTTACAGTTAATTGTTTTCCTCATATGAAATTATTACTATTATGAAGATACCAAAGTGACCGTTTAAATAAAAAATCAAATGTTTAGCCTGCTAAAGAAGAAAGTACTTCTTCCAACTGTGTTTCAAATTTTTAATTTTAAAATGTTCTGTTATGTCTTAAACATTATGCTTTTAATACAGTCGTGTCGATATATATTTACATTCTGTTATTTCCAGGGCAATTATCAATGGAGGTTGAAAAGACTTGGTTACAATGTGAATGTGATAGATGGCGGTCAAAATACAGCCTTGAAGGTAACAAAGAGAACATTGCACTAAGTAACATGGATTAACATTTCCATATTTTTATTTTTTTTATTTTGTTTTGTATTTAATATAAATAATGCACTGTGATATAATTGCTGTAACGAAAATAAAGTATTTTTAATTGTAGATTATTATTTTGTATGTTTGTTTATGTAAGATTTATTAATCGCTATTGAATATATTCCATCAATTTTAATTTATTTTTGTTGACAGTTTATAATAAAAAACAGCACAATGCAGATGTTAATACAGTTTAAAATATTAAATTTAATACATTTAACATTTTAATACAAATAAAACTTATTAAACAGCTTTTTATTAACATATAAGCACTGCTATTTTTTATGAGTACACAAACTACAAACTGTTTTCTTTATTAGCTTTGGTGTGTATTATATTTTATTGTAATGTATCTTATTTATAAATATTGCATGAATCTATTATAAATGGACGATATTTATTTCGATTGGTTTGGATTTATTTTTCTCATTTCATTTCTTCATCTTCGTTCACCACCTCATATCGGTTTTCTTGTCATTATTTATAGCAATGTCTCAAGCGGATGAATGTCAGTCAACACCTGCTTTAGCAGAAGCAAAATTACCAAATCAGACAGTCAGCTCGAATAGTTTGGGAATGATCACAGAACATACATTATTGGAATCATGTACTAGGCTCTCCATATCACTTGAACAAAATGGATTCTTTCAGGTATGACTGTTATACAAATATAATATTGGTTTAAAATTTTTATTTGTTTCATTTTAGGGTAATAGTACCTCAAGATCATCCAGTGCAAGTCATTCCTCAAAAACTAGTCAGAATCACTCGGGCAAGCACATGACCTTGGAAGAATTAAGAGCTGTTAATAGATATGCAGAAAGCACACGAAGTTTAAGTTATCTTCCACAGGTATATTTTATTGCTTATTTTGAATGATATGTATTCAATGAACACTATAATCAAATAAATCTATTTGGTTTTGATATTTGCTTCAATACAATATCAGCGATTCTTCAAACTAAAAAACAAAAACTTGCAAAACTATTTTGAATTCTATTTAAAAACTATAACATAGTAAATTGTTATTGTTTCAAAAACATGAAATTATCATATAGTAGAGGTCAAAACCATCAATTATATAAGAAGTACAAGTTTGTGGTGCCCTAAACATAAAAAACAAATAAAAGTCTATGAATTGATTTTGTATAGTTTAGCTAGGTAAACCTGTCCCTTAAATAAATTATATTAAATAATATAAAGATCTTGAACCACATCTGATATAGGCATATCAAGTTTGTAATGTTATAAATTATATAAACATTAATCCTAACTTATTTTATATATTATTTTATTATATAGTAACAAAAATGTGTGGAAAATTTAAATATTTGGTGGCTGTAGCTGCAGTGAGACCGTAGCACATTTTGGTGGTTGGTGGCAAAAGGTGGTAGTTGATGATGGTGGTGCAGTGGGATTGCAGCCTTAAAAATGCTTTCATTGTCATGGAAATAAAATGCTTAGTAGAGTTATAACATTTTGGTTATAGAAATGATGATCTTGGTATAAACATTTTTTTAGTAGGATAAATTTTATATTATTGTGTGATGATAAGTGAGCATATGAAATGGTTATTGAGCATGGTCTTTATACTCTTATTTTTAATAATTTATGTTTTAGGTTCATGAACGTCAAACAGAACGCATGAGAACTAGGTCACAATGGTTCTTAGCTCCCTCTGTTGAATGTTCAAGCTGCGGTGGGTCATTAGATATCCCTCTGGATGAGGCAGATGTCTCGGCCCTAACCAACGCTTTGCTGCGTAGATCATCATCTGGGACCATAGGTATACATTGCGAAATTCATCTCTGTCCAGATGTACATGATTTTTCTTTAGTGGGAGCTATGGGGTTATCACTTAGTGCAGAGTCTGTACAAAAACGTCCCAGCATCCGCAGATCCAACTCCAGAGATAAAAGAAGTTATTTACATCGTTCTACAAGTAGAAGAGCGAAAGTCAATGGATCTAGATCTAACAGGTATGGTAATAACACTATGCGTTTATTTAAAATGATTTTAATAATTTTGTTTAGTTTCAAAGGCCGCACAGAACGTAAATCATCTGCATCACGACCGGGCAGTTTCAAATTGAAATATGACAACATATCCAGATCTTGTTCTTTTAAAGCAGAATTATGCTCTTGTCCACCAGAGAATTTAGAAGAAGAGGTCGTAAAGCCTGAAACTGCCAAAAAAACTGAAACTATTCATGTTACTCTCACATATAAACCACGAATTTAAATCCAAATAACAAAACCAATCTAAAACGCTTATAATAATGTGGTGCCAACACATTTATATGTTTTAATTTTCCTAAATTGTCATAATGTCTGATAAATGTGCATTTCTTTGGTTGTTAGGTTAATAAGACACATATAAGACCAAGTTAATTAATTTCCGAGATGCATTCATTCCTCGTTTCAAAGTGCATTTATTGTTGAATCTAGATTGTATAGTTATATGTTTTTAATATATGTGTATTTACCTCGACCAAAAACCTGATGTATATAATTTCGTCTCATTTTGGAGTAGATGTATATTTTTATGTTAAAGAAACAAGGTTCGGATTGCTTTTTGAAAATCCTTCTGTTTCTCTTTCATGATTGTGTTTAATTTGTGAATGTATCCGTCCTTGTTTGATTGATTTATTTTTTATAAGTGTAATTTACGCGCGTTGTTTTAGCGTCTTTTAAAAACAATAAGGTAACACCAATTTCCAATTTTTACTTTTTGTCTTAACATGTAATTATTGATATTGTTTTTAAATATTTTTATACCTAGTTATTAATTTTATAATGGAGAAAATTTCATATATTATATATATACAATATAAGTAAATTAAGAAAAATAACTGGGAGATGCCGCTGTTGGCTCGCTGTTCCACGATTATTGGCCAAAGATGTATTACGAATAAGTAAATAAATCACAGAATTATTAAATATATTATACAATAGTCACAGACAGTATTTGCAATTGAGGTGACAAGAGAAGTATGGAAAGAGCAACACTTGCCAATTACATTTTATTAAATATATATATTGATCTCTATATATTATATACAATTTTGTGTTCACCTTTTAAAATATATTATAAATTGTCAATGTAATATGTATTTCTTTTTATAAATAAATTAATGAAAATATAATATCATTTAATTTGATTGATATTTCAATATGAATTAAATGTTGTATTTCTTCGTATACCTTCGTTTTTACAATTTAACAGGATTGCAATGGCGTTTGTTAGGACACATAATGGTAACATCTCCACATCAAAGTGAAAAAAAAAACTTCTGTTGCTTCTCTTTTTGTCAGTTTTATCATTCACTATTACATCTTAATCAAATTAGAAAATACATTCCAAATAAATCTTACAAAATTATCATAACCAATTAAAAGTAAAATTGACTACTAACTTTTTCTTTGTGCACTCTTTTGTTTCCCTTGATAGCAGTGGTATTTATTGTCTTTTTATACATATGGATGGATTTATGCACAGGGACTCCCAAGACCAATTCTTTAATAACCAACATTCGACGATGTTACTTCTTTATAACTCTGTGTTTATAACCAACACTCGATTGGGGGGTGGGGCAGTTTATGAAATGCGAGCGTGTTTGTCATTAAGAATATCAATGTTAGTTTCTCCTATCGCATTCTTGTAGCTCACAAACATAAGAAAATGACTGACACACGTCATTAAATTAAAAAAGAAGCAGACTAAACCAATCTTTGATAACCAACACGGGTGGGGCACTTGTTTATGAAAAGCAAGGGGGTGATTTAGAAAGGTGTTTCTGCCCACAGCTTACAAGCATAAGAAAATTACCCACAGATCTTATTAATAATAATAATAGTCTTTATTCAATACATTTTACATAAATGTATATGAAAGGGCGAAGTTCAGCTTATTTGCTGCTCTTCCACTTAACACTTAAATTTTACATAAAATTTATATTACACTAAATTAATGTCCGCTCTGCAGCAACTACAGCTTCCCCATCTTTTTAATATTATTATAAATCCAGGTGTTCTTTCGATTTACATGATAATATTCACTATACTTTCCAATTCTTATAATTTTATCGAATAAAATATTTTATGTCAATATGACATTTACAAACAAAAAATAATAAGTTAATAAAAAGTGGACAAAACCAACTCCTTGATAACCAACACTCTGGTTTAAAAAGGTGTTTGCGTCCAAGTGTTTGTCATTAAGAAATTTAATGTTACTCTTTCCTGTAACCAAGGGCGTTTCCAGCCAACTAGTCTAGGGAGGTAATTAAAATATATACATATATTGGAAATATTATCCGATTATGTTATTTGTTTAGAATATAGAATATCAGTAATTTTTAACAATAAAAATTGATAGGCAAAAAAATCTTAGGGGGGTAATTACCCGATTACCCCCCCCCCCCCTGCCTGTAACTCACAAACATAAGAGAATGACTGACAGATTCATTAAGTTGAAAAAAGGAGCGTTCTGTACTATAAAAAACTGACTACTACTAACTTTAGAGGCACAGTTTAGGTGTTTGGGAAAGTTGATGGTAGTTATTTTGTATTGAAATATTTAACCAACCTTATTGCTTTATGAAAATGATGCGTCTCTATTTAAGATGCTCATTTTGTCTTTTCATTCGGATTGCTCTAGTTTTGAAGTAGATAGCATTAATTTCTATTCAAAGTCTACATAGAACAAGTCATCATATGCTGTAGTATACAAAAGGAATAATCAGTGATAATGCTCATAGAACAATGCAATTATTAATTTTATTGTCTTAGTCAAGAAAGTAGATTGCCTTGGAAAAATTATGAAACAAGACGCTTGAATATTCCAAGACAAATTTTTAACGAAAATTTGCTTAAGTTGTATTTGATATTATTTCCAAACTTCATAATGCATCAAAATATATATCGTTATTTGTCACTTCTGATGTATATAATTATCAATGTCGCAAATAAATGAAAATATTAGAAGGCGTTGAGCAGTAGAATAATCAATGATATTTCGGCTAGCTTACGCAATCAGTTTGGTCAATTTGACCATTTGATGTTGGAAATAATCTATAATAAACAAACATTCTTCTGTGAAAACTTTTATTGTAAGTAAAATATGATTCTTCTATTTAATTCATGTTTTCAGGGCGACTATTGTTATACACAGCCCAAAATTCAGAAATACTAATAGCGATTAATGTACTACATTCGGGAATATCACATTGTATACATGACACATATTCTAACAAGGACAAGTACAAACTTTTCATGATTTCTATTAACAAATACTATTAATAATTTTTAACTCCATAAAGAGTTCATCATACATTTTAAGAATTATATTCAGTTATCAAATTAGTAATGACTTTAAACTAAAGTTTACTTTCATATAATAACAGTAATTTCTGGTTTTATTATTATTCAGTTTGTTCCACAAGCCCCTTCAAACATGCAGAGTAATAAAATAATGTTCATACGCAATCATTTTTTATTTCTCAGTTCTCAGTGGTCATAGAGCAAATCTGTTGTTAAAGAAAATGTAATTGAAATTCTTATAATATTGTTTCTTAAGTTAGATGATAACAAATTGATGTAACATGTTAGCAGAATTGACAAAATAAGCTAATTGTTATAATAGCATCGTTCCAACTGCCGCTTATTGTGTACTTGGATTGAATGTTCCAAAAACCGTGCCCAAGCATCAGTTGGAACATACCTATTATTTTAGAAATTTTGTTTTTATAATATATTTCTTAAATAAATAATATTTGGTTCAGATATTTCTCTTATCAATTTGTCATCTTCTAAAATAAGCTTGATTTTGATTTTCTATTAAAACATAAACATAAAAAACGTAAACATAATAAAAACTTAAAACAATATTCTATATAAATCTTTCTTAAAGGTACTATACATAAATGACTATTCTTTTAGATATTGTAAAAAAATGTACAATAAGTTCAGATAAATATAATAAAATATGGGTTACTCTAATTAGTTTGCAATAGGGCGTCGGAATAGTAATACATGCGGTTCCGGGCCATGGAGCATGTAATGAACCCAATTTGGGCTTTGTTGAACCCCAAGGTTCCTCCATTCACTTTCTGTCATTAGGTGAGGTCTTGGGACCATTTTAGCAAGATCGGGTGGTAAAATTACATGTCGATATTCATATTTAGAATCAGTATACTTCTCAGAATATTGAATAGTATCAACTGGCATCTTGAAATCTAAAAACAATTAACACAACAAATTATAATTTTTGATCAATTACTAGGTATAATAAAGTTAACAATGTGAATCATATTAATGGCATTAATAGTATTTAATTAATTTAATTGAATATGATTATGAGAAAATTCATGTCATGTTTATTCATAGTATAAATTGTATTAATGAAAATATTTAAGATTTCAACTCTCAAAACAAACATTTTGAAAGTGATCTCTTTTCTTCAACTAGGTACAATAGAATTTTAAGCATACCTTGTTTTATGAACTAGCTGTATAAAAGGGTGTAATTATTATTCTGTCTGCGTTTGTGTTTTAGTAGTACTTTTTTAGTTATGTTCTACTTAGAATTTGCTTATTTATCAGCTTTTGAGGTTAGCAACAGCAACAAGTGCAACAAGTGGCGTGCCGTGCATGAAAAACTAAAAACATAACGATGAGTGGGGGAAGTGGCGGATCATTTGAATTTTGAATATGTATTTTATTGAACTTAACGTATTTTAGATTCATTTATTGCACGTTCTTTGCAGGTTACGTAATATATTATTTATAATTGATCGTTGTGACCTCTGCGACGTGATAATTTATGTTTATGAAAAAATAAAGCAATTTACTATGTTTTTATCACAAATTTAAATTTAAGTACTTTTAACAGAAATTTTACATATTTTTGTTGATTATTTGAATCAAAACGTATGTGCGTTATTTTATTTTAAAATAGTACAAAATATAATTTACATTTATTTTATCAAACTTACTTTAAACACGCACAAGTGCATGTAATGATCTAGTAATTAGTAAAATAGTCTTAAGAACATATCGACCGCTATATAATTTGATAATCAATTTATTTTTTTACCAGTACATTCAGAAAAGTTTAAACTATCACTATTGTTCAGAATATTTTAGTTAAGTAATAATTGGAAATAGCCGAAAAATGTATCCAAATATTGAAATAAATGCGTTTTTAGGTACTTTTTAATGCTATTATAATTTGACTAAAATACTCTGACCAATTATAGTTTAATCTTTTCTGAATGTACTGGTGAAAAAAATAAATTGTATGTGAAAATAGGAATGAATCCTAAATAGCTGTTTTCACTACAATACTGGAAATAAAGGCACCGGTCGGTATGCTCTTAACTATTAATTTTGCAATTTTATTAAAATATTACATAGATTAAAGTTTCAATTTAATTAAAAAAATATTCATAATGTTCATCAGGTTCATTCTAACTTTACTTTTTATCTAAAATAAAAATGAAATAAATCATATATAGTTAAAAAATCATACACATAATTAAAATATTGCTGTTTTAATAATTTCTTGGCTTAAACAAATCAAATTTTTAGGTTTTCATAAAAAGTAAAACAATAAACTCATTGTAATAATACAAAATCTTCAATACCTTCTTTTCAAAATAATATAATTTGGATACCAATCCAAACAAAAAAACTATATTTTTGTAAATCAGTTTGTAAATAATTCTATAATCTATATACTTGTTAGTAGTAAAATAATAGTTTGAATTTACCAAAACTAAAAAGTTGTTAATTTTCTTAAAATTAATATTATAAAAACATCAGACTTTTTAATATCTTAACTTTTTTCAAACAGAAAAAAACAAAAAACAAATAAATTAGTTTTTATTTTGATCAACAATTTTAGGAAACATATAAAAAACTTTTTTAAGTTGTTGAATATTTGCAAAACCTAGATATAAAGTGATTTTTCAAATTATAGATCAACTGCATTAGTTTTTTTAATACAAATTGTAATGAAACGTTCAACAACATTTCGTTATCTCATAATAATAAAGCTAAAGTTTCTGTTGGTAGTGAAATTCTTTGGTGAGTACATCTGGCTTTACTTCTTATACTTAATAAAGAACACACAAACTCGTTGAAATTCAAAACAATGTTTAAGTTGTTCTGACGTTAATAATGTAAGTAATCTTTATATCAAATATTTAAATATAAAAAAAGCAAACGTAATTATAAATCTTAGAAAAAGTTGGAAAAAAGGTGTGTGTGTCATTTACAACATGGTAAACTGTTTAAACAAAAATATTAGTTTTGTAAAGAAATTGATTATTTATTGCAAATGCTGCTATTTCACTTTTATATTATCTGTTGTTTAGTAAACTATTAATTGTGTAATCTATTAATAAATATTATTTTAGTCAAAGAGATTGTTCCAAAGTCTCTAATAATGTTGCTGAAGACGATAGGTAGTACTTAGTTTTGTTACTATTATTTTAATTGTGTAATCTGTTTGTACATCATATTTCAGCCAGATTGAAGTAACTTTTTTGAATGCTTCTAAAATTGTTGACGAACATTTAGATAGATAATATTTAGTTTTGTTAGCAGCATTTAAACTGGTGGTGGACATCAGAAATTGCGGAAAGCCGGAAAAAATGTTTGTCAAAAAAAGAATTAGGACACGTACAAACAAACGCGCAAGCAGTACGGAAGAAGATAAAGAAACCGCAGAAGAACAATACAGACAGCAGAAGACGCAGCTCAAAAAGGCGATAAACATCGCAAAACAAGAATCCTGGAATAAACTCATAGAAGAAGTGGAAGATGACATTTGGGGAAAAGGTTATCGACTCGCAACCAGCTCACTCCGCATAAGTCCTCAAAGTAACATACCAGAAGAAATAGCTATTAAAGAAGCGAAGGCTCTTTTTCCGAAAGACCCGGAAATTAATTGGATTCGTAGCCCAGTAAACAGTCAGGAAATTCCCCTCTTTACGGAAGAAAAGGTTACGAACGCGGCGAATAAAATCAAGCCAAAAAAAGCACCCGGACCTGAACAGGAGACTGCCTGCGAGTGATGAACGAAATGTTACAGACCGGCGAGTTTCCACAAATCTGGAAAACAGCCAGATTAGTACTACTTGAAAAATAGCGCAAGCAAAGGCAAGATAAGCCAACTTACAGACCACTATGCCTCCTAGACTGTATGGGAAAGCTACTAGAGCAGCTGCTAAAAGGCAGGATACTGGAAGAGCTGGAGAACACTGGAGGTCTAGCTAAGTCCCAGTATGGCTTTGTAAAGAGCAAGTCGACTGTGGATGCGATGGAAAAAGTGCTAGAAGAAGTAGACAAGGCAAGAAATGGAAAGTGGCGACATAGGAAGCTCTGTCTGCTGGTCACAATAGATGTTAAAAATGCTTTCAACTCGGCGCCTTGGAAGGGTATTGTCAGGTCTCTAAGAGAAAGAAACATCCCACAATACCTGCTGCAAATGGTGAAAAGCTATTTCTCTCAAAGAACATTGCTAGTGGGGGAGCAGACGCTTCAAAAAGTCACGTGCGGTGTCCCGCAGGGATCGATTTTAGGTCCACTGCTATGGAAAGTTTACTACGACGGGGTTCTGCGACTAAAAATACTACCAAACGTCACAACCGTGAGATATGCAAAGACCAAGGAGAACCTAATAGCATCGGCAAACTGTGCAATACAGCAAATCACTAGCTGGATGAAGGAAAATAGACTGGAAATAGCTGCGAGAAAACAGAAGCAGTACTCTTGAGCGACAGCAGAAAGGTCAAAGAAGTTACCGTAAAAGTGTTAGGCAAAATATCACCACCACTCGCGAGATAAAATACCTAAGCGCGACTTTTGATTCTGGGGCAAAAATGAAGAGGCACATAATAAACACCAGCAAGAAGGCAGAAACATCTGTCAGGATGCTTGCTTGTCTTATGCCAAATAAACAGGGTCACACAGCACGAAAAAGGAGGCTGTTATGCGCAGTATCGCATTCCATAATCCTATATGCCGCCCCTATCTGGGCAAGAAGCCTGGCACACCAGAAATACAAAGACATGCTACTGAAAGTGCAGCGGAAGATGGCCATACGCGTATGCAGCGCATACCGAACTGTCTCCACTAACGCAATCCTTGTAGTTGCCGACATGCCACCCATAGACCTTTTGGTGGATGAGAGGAAAAACGGGTATAGGAAGAATCCATCAGAAAAGCTGACCTTAAGGGGCGATACTTTAAAGAACTGGCAAAACCGGTGGGAGAAAACAGAAAATGTAGGCCAATGGACAAAGAAGGTTATCCCAAACATAGAAGAATGGGTAAGGAGAAGGCATGGGGTAACAAACTACTTCTTGACGCAGATGTTGACTGAGCGTGGGTGTTTTGAGGCGTACCTCCACAAATTCAAGATAAGAGCGACCCCAATATGTGCATATTGCCACGATACGGACGATGTGGAACACACGTTCTTCAAATGCCCGCGATGGAACGACGAACGGAGAACGGATGAAACCCAAGTTGGAGCGGCGTTGACACCGGAAAACATCATGGCATACATGCTGAGCACTACTGACTGCTGGAACATTATATCTACGATAGTAGGAGATATAATGAAGGCCACTGAAGACGAAGAAAGAAGAAGAACAAACGAGGAAATAGCCCAACAAAAAGAAATGTAAGAGACAACCGAAAACGTGGACCAGACGATAACAACTAGGGTCTGCAAAAATGCAGGTCCGGGCGAACTCCCCCGAAGTATTGCCGGATGGCGATTCCGGGACCGAGTTTACATGAACGCCAAGTGGAATAGGGGTTTAGCGGATGAGACTTAATATATGAAAAGTGTTTTAGTATTAAAATGTAGTATTATTCAAAACATTTCTAATAAAAAATCAATGATAGATTTAAATGCAGCTGCGGTACGCATCAAACACGTAAGAAAAAACTGTGTGTGTAAATGCGCTAACATGAAACGCGCTCGGTGCCCGATTTTTCTATGCGTCTGGTATGGCATGTTTTAACTTGCATAGCATTTACACGGACACTTTTTCTAACAGTTTTGAACGTTCGCGCCAAACAAGTTAGAAAAAACTGTGTGTGTAAATGCACTAACACATAACGTACTCAGTGCTAGATTTTCCTACGAGCCTGGCATGACATGTCGCGTCAGTATTGCAGCTGATTTGTCAGTTATTTTGTTTATCAATCACTCTTAAAAATGTCTTTTTGGGGACAATTTAGAAAAAAAAAATGAGTTGTATAGAAAGTTTCTCTTTCCTCAGAGTTCTACCTACAATAAATATATAAACCAGACACAAAGAAGATAAAAATAATAAATGGTATATCTAATTTATCAAGTGATATATTGAACAGCCCAAACCACATGTTTAAAGATTATAGTAATTGTTTAAATTATTTTTGTAATGCTTCAAAATCTGAGGAAAAAACTTGGTACCATAAATAAAACTATCTAGTATTTTTCAAGATATTTTGACTCACAGAGCTTGATTTTGAACATGACCAATAACAATGCCGAATGTTATAATGCAATACTTTGCAAATTTATAGGTGGGAAAGGAATAACACCGACTGCGTTGTCAATAATTTATGTAGATGTATTAAATTTATTTTTTATTTAATAGCTTGCTTGGGTGTGAGCGCGGCCAGAAGTATGAAACCAACGTGATACTTTTTTATCTTTAAAATCTACCCGCGACAGAAACCATCTGATTTTTGTTTCAGGAAAGAACGTAGCTTGAGGTATTTTTTGTTGATAATATTGTTGTTAACATCGAATATATAGACCATATGGTCGATGGCTTCAAGTTTTTCGACAGCACAGTTTTCGAAAAAAAACTTACGCCATTATCAGCCCCCAATTCTATTAATTTTGTATACATTTCTTCATACTTTTTTTTCGATTTTTGTGGCAAAAGTTTTCTCAGCTTGATTTACTATTTCTGGTGAAGTATTGGAAAGATCTAAATTATTTTTTGAATCAGAAATCACAATAAAGTTACGAACAGCACAAACTGACGAGATTTAATAACAACGCGATACAGCGACAGCGGGCAACTAGACGCAGGTGAAAATTAGTAGATAATTTTTGTCTTTGGGGACCAAAGTAAACGTTATAGAATTTTCTATCACTAGTGACAGAAATTAAATTTTTGCTAAAATATTTGGTGAACAAAAATGTCTTAGAACTAGTTTTTTTTATCTTGTGTTAAATGACTTATTTTCTGAACTAACAGATCCGTACGTTTTGTATATTAACCAAAGTAACCAGTGGTTAGGTTACGGTACACACGGTTCTTTATTTATTGAACAAAAGTGTGGCCATATGTCATTTTTTTTAACTAATCAAGTTTGGCTTGGAGGAACAAAAAATGTCAACTATACAAACGTAAACAGGGTGTTCTAAACAATGTGTCGAAGTTTACAGTTGAAAGCTATGAACATACAACAAACACAATTGATTGCAAAAAAGAAAACGCTTTAACTCAGTCTCAGTATCATATTACAACTTGCACAATATACTTCTAAAAGATATATTTATGTAGATATTTGAACGACTATAGACCGCAGCAAGAAACAATAAACTTCTATACATGTAGACATCAGAAAGGCGCCTTTGGAACATAAATGCTTTCAAAAAATGCTTTGGCGTTATAGACCGTGTAACTAACTAACATAAAATATTTTAGACTCCAGCAATAGGCAACATTATAGAACTTTTAGAGAACATTATTTTAATGTATTGTGAAATATAGTAAAAACACTATAAAATATGTTTATATAAAAAGGTGTTTATTTTATATCTTTTTGCGCATATATATATTTTTAGAATCTCACAGAACAAAGTTTCACATTAAACAGTATGGTATCTGTAACAAAAGCCTTACCATGCGGTAACACACCCTTACCGTTAGCAGAGAATACTGTATGGGGGCGGGTACAACTTACATGTACAATAGTCTCGGGTGTTCAAAGCTATGATGGGCAGCTAAGGTCAAAAGAACAGAGCCCATCTGTTGACGACTCATCTTTATAATAATAATAATAATAATTTATTAAAGTTTGTAAAACCAAGTACATACATGGTATAAATCATGTCAAAATATACAGTTTAAAAATTACATTAAAATTGTTACATTTACAAAGTTTGCTAGACAAGTACAAAAATAACTAACACAAGAGACAGATAACATATTAAATTACAATATTAAAAAAATCACTAATGTTGTACAACGTTTCCAGTATCTTCTTGTTATCATACTCTTAAATAAACTTTGCGGCATTTCCCTTATTTTTGTTGGTAAATGGTTGTACATTTTAATAAAAAGATATTCATAACTTTTTTTTAACTTTGTTCAATCTAATAGTCGGTAGAACTATGTTTCAGTTAGTTCTAGTGTTGTAACTATGAATATCTTTCTGTTTAATTTTATTCGAAATATTGTCCTTGGCGTGTAATAAACAATTCAACACAAATGTGGCGGGTACTGTTAATATACTTAATGTATTTAAAATCTTAAAATAAGGACGGCAGCTAGTCAGTTGTGATACGGAAACAATAAAACTATTTTTTTTTTTGTAGAACAAAAATGCTAGCTGATAATGGAAAAGTTCCCCATAGCAATATACCATAACTTAAAAAACTATGAATATATTCAAAATAGCATGTTCTGGATACATTTTGGTTAGTATTTTGTTCAATTTTTCTAAACAATTTTTTTAGTTTATTTACATGTTAAACTTTCTATATGAATTTCTCAAGTAAGCTTTGGTTGCATATATGTATACCTAAGAATTTTACCCTTTCTATTTTAAACAAACTGTTGATGGCAAACTGCATTGAGACAGTTTTATTTGTCCATTTGTTTTTAACGACAAAATTGCTTCATTCAAACCTTGATCAACACTGGAATTTATATTTGTTATGTCTTGTAATAAGGTTGTGTCATCATATATTATATTACTATCCATGTCATTAATGTATATTAAAAATAAAAAAGGACTAAGGATTTAACCTTGAGGTACCCCAACACTTACTTTTGCCTTTTCTGACCAACTATTGTTAACCACAACATATTGATTTCTGTTTTTGAGATATGATTTCATAAGCATTAGCGTATTGTCTCTTATTTCATAATGTTCTAATTTGTCGATTAATATATTGTGACAGACACACTCAAAAGCTATTTTTGGACTTAAATAATACGATCAAATTGACATTGACATAAATAATGGATCGGCATCTAGGTGCAATTTAATACTAAAATGTCCGCATTAATCGGTATCATTTAGCATTTATTGTCAGTCATTTCGCGGCTTTTATATGATTTTGAATCGTTAATAAATTATGAAATGAATTAACAATTAGACTGATTTTAAATAAATTATTAATTCATTTCATGACATTGACATAGTTCGTAGCTTAAAAGTTAATTTCTCTAATATTTGTGGTCTAAAAAAAATATTTAAATTCTGCATCTTAAACATAGAAAACCTTATATCCTCTTTTGACTGAAAGCAAAGTAAACAATAAAAATTCAAATCGCTTTAATCTTTTAGATTCCAATTATTGTCTTGAACATTCATTAGCCGACCAACATGGTGTTTGTGCCTACATCCACAAACAACAAGCATATTCTAGACTGACAACGTACGTTATAAATGTTATAATAGTATATTTCTTGAACTCAATCTTTTAATTGGCATATACCGTTCTCTAATTAAGGCAACTCCAAGTTTTTTAGTTGACCTTTCTAAAAGATTTGAGAAGCTTCTTCAAGGTAATCATAGAAAAGCTGAAATAATTTTGTTAGGAGATTTTAATGTACATAATACTGAACAATTAAGTCACTCATCTTCTATAATGATTTTTCCTGCTTCTCAAAATCTTACTCAACTAAACAAAGTAAAAATATAATAATTTTTTTTTTCATATGTTTTAAAGTGTATATACAAGAATGTTTTAGCAAAAGCGCTGCCAAAACGTTAGCTATTAAAAATCCAAATCCAAATTAATTTGTAATTTTTTTATCAAAATATTTGCTTAAACTTTAAGAGTTATACTTCATTGAACATTAAACTTTTTATTGTGCAATAAGTTATTTTTCTAAAATAACAATTGTTACAGTTCTGCTCGTAGTTGTGAATGTATGAAAAATTGTGAAATTTGAAATTCTCGCGTGTATTATTATTTTTTTTTTTTTATTTACAGTTTGGTACTACCGCTACATTAATTAAAATCAGGAAGAGGTAGCGGTTTAAACCAAATTGATTAGAATTTAACTGAGATTTTTTCCCCTAGAGTATCAAAGTATTCCAGTTCACCAAATTTTTTTTTTAAATCAAAACTTGTGTTTTTTTTTTAAATGTAAAACAGGGCGAGCATAACTACAATTTTTATTTTAAGAGAAAAATGTATATAAATTGATCAAACTATTGCAATTTTTTGATTTTCAGCAGTGGCGTGCCAAAAATGTCGATTAAAACTCTTAAATAAAAGATCTATTCTTTGTCTACAAATTATTTTAATGCCCGTACTAATAGTTGGAGATTAAATCTCGGATTGATCCTAGATTCATGAATCCAAGATTCATTTTGCTAATTGTTGATTGGCTCTAATGCCCGTACTAATAGTCAGAGATTAATGCCCGTACTAATAGTCAGAGATTAAATCTCGGATTCATAAATCCGAGATTCATTTTGTTAATCGTTGATTGGCTCTAATCCAATTCACGGATACCGTGATAGTGAATATAATTGCGATCGGCCAATGTAATTTATTACCAAACGTCAGAATTAATATATGACACACTAATAAACAATCTTGGGTGAACCCAAGATTATTTAAATCTAGGATTATATTGACGGTTGCATAGTTTTCAACTCGATCCGAGAATTAAGCGAGAAATGCATTGGTCGATCGCGACTAATAATATCCGTGAATTGACTTAGAGCCAATCAACAATTAGCAAAATGAATCTCGAATTCATGAATCCGAGATTCATTTTGTTAATCGTTGATTGGCTCTAATCCAATTCACGGATACCGCGATAGTGAATATAATTGCGATCGACCAATGTAATTTATTACCAAACGTCAGAATTAATATATGACACAGTAATAAACAATCTTGGGTGGACCCAAGATTATTTGAATCTAGGATTATATTGACGGTTGCATAGTTTTCAACTCGATCCGAGAATTAAGCAAGCAATGCATTGGTCGATTGCGACTAATAATATCCGTGAATTGGATTAGAGCCAATCAACGATTAACAAAATGAATCTCGGATTCATGAATCCGAGATTTATGCCCGTACTAATAGTCAGAGATTAAATCTCGGATTCTTGAATCCGAGATTCATTTTGTTAATCGTTGATTGGCTCTAAGCCAATTCACGGATATTATTAATCGCGATCGACCAATGCATTCCTTGCTAATTCTCGGATCGAGTTGAAAACTATGCAACCGTCAATATAATCCTAGATTCAAATAATCTTGGGTCCACCCAAGATTGTTTATTACTGTGTCATATATTAATTCTGACGTTTGGTAATAAAATACATTGGCCGATCGCAACTATATTCACCATCACGATATCCGTGAATTGGCTTAGAGCCAATTAACGATTAGCAAAATGAATCTTGGATTCGTGAATCCGAGATTTAATCTCTGACTATTAGTACGGGCATTAATCTCTGACTATTAGTACGGGCATAAGCCAATTCACGGATATCATTAGTCGCGATCGACCAATGCATTGCTCGCTTAATTCTCGGATCAAGTTGAAAACTATGCAACTGTCAATATAATCCTAGATTGAAATAATCTTGGGTTCACCCAGGATTGTTTATTAGTGTGTCATATATTAATTTGACATTTGGCAATAAAATACATTGGCCGATCGCAACTATATTGACCATCACAATATCTGTGAATTGGCTTAGAGCCAATCAACAATTAGCAAAATGAATCTCGGATTCATGAATCCGAGAATTAATCTCTGACTATTAGTACGGGCATTAGTAATTTATTCAATTATCTGTCCAAATAAACCAATGACGTCTGTGAAAGGTCAAAAAAACACTTACGCAAAAACTATCTTCTCCTCAAGATCTAACATTTTGTAAAAATCTGTAGTAACACACTTTTTGCACTAAAAAAATCAAAACTAGCAAATTTCATCATCTTCAAAAAAGCAAAATCTAAAAGATAAAAACTGAAATTTACATTATTGACTCCCATTTCTAAACGGGTCAACAATTTTTAATTTTTTTTTTGTTGGATAGGTTCCATCAAGAGCTTTTCAACAATGTATAATTACTTAGTTTTAAGGGTCAAATTTTTTTCATCAATTTTTTAAGTTTGACAAAAAACACACATGATGTCTGGCATCAATATAACACGTAAAAATGCTTTATACAAAAAATTTGCAACCCAAAACTTAAAAACTCTAAATACTCAATCCCTCCCCCAACAAACTAACACCGCAGAAACAAACAGAAAACCCTATGCATATGCGACTTTCCCCCCAAAAAACTAGCCCAACAGAGATTGGTTGCCTTGGAAGTGCGTTTAGCTGATCTTTATGCTTGTGCGTATAATCTTTGTTTTTATCAAAAAGCTACCAGATAAATATAGTACCTGGTATGCTAAATTAAAATTAAAATAGATTATACACTGGTTTTACATGAAAAATGTATTACGCTATAAGACAACATATTTTTCCAATAAGAGGTTTCATTTAGATATAAAAAAACGGGTATTTTTTAAGAAAAATCAATAAATGTTTATTTCATTGTAAAGAGGAAAGTATGCCATTAACATTTAAAAACGATTTCAGTCAAATGGCCGCCACAGTTACGGTTGCAGTACCACATTCTTTTCATGAAATTTTCCATGACCAATTTGCACATTTGCGGCTGTATGTCCTCGATAACTTTACGAATTCCATCTTTAAGGTCTTGAATCGATTGTGGAGCATTGGCATAGAGCTTATCTTTCACGTGGCCCTAAAGAAAAAAGTCTAAAGGTGTTAAATCACAAGATCTTGGTGGCCAATTGTAATCACCTCTTCAAGAAATAACACGGTCACTTTTCTTGCAAAATGGCGATTGTTTCGTTGCTTGTGTGGCACATAGTTCCGTCTAGCTGAAAATAAACGTCGTCCACATCAATATCTTCCAATTCCGGCCATAAAAAATCATTAATCATATCTCGGTAGCGTCATCCATTTAACGTAACAGTTGCACCAGCCCCATTTTCGAAAAAGTAGGGTCCAATCACACCGCCAGCTCAAAAACTGCACCAAACAGTGACACGTTGAGGATACAAAGATTTTTCAACAATCATTCTTGGATTTTCTGAGCCCCAAATGCGACAATTCTGCTTATTAACGTAGCCTCCGAGGTGAAAATGAGCCTAATCACTGAAGATGATTTTTCGATGAAATTCCTGATAATTTTGATACATTTGAAGGACCCAATCAGCAAAAATAAATAATTTTTTTCACCAGGTTTACTATTGCCGGCCGAGAAGGTGCTTTACGACGACCAAAAAGTGCTTTAGTTTGCAAACTGTGACTGAAAAATTTTCACCATTCTTGTAGTAAATTTTAATAATTTCAATGCGTTGTTGAAGCGTGTATCGTTCCATTTTTAATAACGGCGTAGTTTTTACTTGTCAAATGTCAAAAGATAATAGCTTAAAAATTGACAACTGCCCAAATAGCCTGCTATTCAAAATAAAACTTCTTATTGGAAAACTCTTTACAAGTTACCTATCATTTATAATATTGAATTTCATATTAATTATGTGTAGCGACATGTGCACCTGCATACATACAATTGCTAGATCAGCAAGAATGTAATCAGCAATGTAGGCACATTGTTTTCATATACATTAAAAAAAGTGATTTATTTAGTGGTACTTTTTTCAATAGGGATTTTATGACAGAACAAGCGTGCGCCAAGACAAACTGTCATAATATTTTTGTTTAGTATTGTTTGACATTTTAACATGGACAGACTTAGTCTTGCACAGCATCTACAAATTATTCAGTTGTATTACAAAAATCAGCTTTCTGCGAGGAATGTGTGCAGCTCGTAGTTAAGAAAATATAGTGGCGTTAGCTGAGAGTGTACAAAATGACCGCGATGAATCAATTCGGCGTCCTTCTCAACAGCTTGGCTTATCGTATGGAACAACTTGTCAATTTTACTTAGGGCAGCTTTTAACTCTTAAAGTTTAAGCAAATATTTCGACAAAAAAACTACAAAATTAATTTCAAAACTTAATAAACAATTGAAGGTTTTGGATTTTTATATATTTTATTAGATTGGAAATTTCATTCTCAACACGTTGTAAAAAAACAATTTTAAAAAGGAGTTAAATTGCGTAAGTTCTGCTCGTAGTTTTATGACACTCATCAAACTGCCCCCTTAAATTCATATTCATTGTATACAAAAAAAACTTTTCATCTTTGCGAGGTTATGTGGTTATGCACCGTATAGCGTTACACTAGGTATATCTACAGTTCCGAGCACCGGATAAGTTAACCCCGGTTTATTCCCCTGCAAACGTAGATAGCGTTATTCCTAGTTTAACCGACGGTTGTAAAAGCGGCCCTTAAAGATATTAATTTAAAAACATAAAAAATTTAACTCGTGCAATGCAACTGAAGCCATCCGACCTTTCGAGTTGTCACCGTTTCAGTCGTTGGGCTCTTGAAAAGCTTGAAAAAGATTCACTGTTTTTGACTAAAATTTTGTTTAGCAATAAGACTCATTTTTTGCTTAATGACAACGCCAATAAACAAAATTGCCGTATTTGGGCTAAAGAGCAACCAGAAAAGGTTTAAAAACCCTAGATCACCTCTAGACTTTTTCCTTTGGGGTTACGTAAACTCTAAATTCTACATGGATAAGCTGACTACAATTCAAGAATTGAAAGCCAACATTATTTGCGTCATTCGCCAAATACCACTCGAATTGCTCGAACGCGTTAGCAAAAAATGGAGCATGTTAGCTGCAGTTAACAGTAACATTTGAAAGAAAAAATCTTTAAAATATAAATGTTGAGAATGGTTCTTTTGTATGGTGATAAAGATTACCCAATAAAATTGAGTTTTATTTTAAATTTTTGTAAAAAGTACTTCTAAATAGTTCAATCGCCCTTTATAAGTTAAGATGTAGCAATTTAGTCAGATTGTAGTTAGCACTCAAAGCAGTATAAACTTAATTATTATACTTAAATCTTTTTTAAAATAAAAACATTTTAGTGTAATCGATAACTTACATATTTGGTTTGGCTTTAAATATTTTAGTATGTAAATGATACTTGCAAAATTTGTATGATATAGTATGAACTTGCAGTAAGTGTTAAACAGTGTAGTACTAAAAGTTGCCTAATAATATAATTAATGTCATCATTTATTGCTGTTATAAATATATTTTAATTGTCAAGACAGAAATTTCAATGGGCTTGAATTATATGAAAATCACAGAAAGGAGTAACTCCCATACCAAATATTGGTAAGTTTATTAAAATTATTATGTTTAACAGCCAATATGTGAATAAATGTGATTAGTTGCTTTATAAGGAATGGCCAGTTATTCTTTCAAGAGCTTATATTAAGTTAATAATAAATATTCATTTTAATTTTAAAGCTTTGATTTTATTACAATAAAAAATGTTGGGTTTTTTAAGAAATAGTAGTAATATTGTAATATTTTATCAAAAATATTATAAATTTATACCAATTTTATTCAAGTTTTCTTTACAGGTAATCAATTAAAATAAAATTAATCAACCGCAACCTGTGTAACCGACTCGGTGGTACATAACTGAAAAAAAACTAGTTGCCATGGACACTGATTGATCAAACTAACAATGACATTTCTATTCTTCAATTCACTCAATTCATACTCATAAATATTTCAGTAACATTAAAACTTTAAAAAATAAATAAAAATCACAATGAAAATTGCATTTTGCACAGATCTCGACAAAAGTGTAGTGGTTACTAACTGCGAAAAACGTAGATGGACACATGTTGGGCCTGAGGATGATTGGAATGTATATTGGGCTGGAACTATGACTTGTAAGAGTCTGTTTAGTGTCGATAGTGGATACAGAATGAATGACCATCAGTAAGCTATTATTATTATTATGTATTTAAAATGTTAAGGACAAAATAGCGATTAATAATAGATTTATTGGAGATTTTTAAATATATCTGAACTAAAACAATTAACAGTATTATGTATTGTTTTTAATTAAAAAAACATAAAAAATACAATAAGATTTTATTGTTAATGAATAAATTATAATAATGTTACTGCTGGTAGTTTTTGTTAGATAAAAATTATGCAGTGCTATTAAAATGAATCGTTTAAAGTTGAAATATAGCACTATTAAAGCAGTTGTAAGTCTTGTGCTGGTTCTCTTTTATATTAAAAAAAAACATGATTTCTTTCATAATATAATTTTATAACTACTCTTAAGACCATTCCGACCGCTACCTTGATTTGTAGTATTATAACGAAAACAGCAACTTTAATAACATTGCTAGTTTTACAAATAATTTGATAATTTATTTTGTTTACTAGTACACTTAAAAATAATCTATAAATTTTGTTACAATCAAATTATATTTGGAAATAGAATTAAAAAGTAGCTAAAACGAGTTTATTTCTATTTGGATAAATGTTTGCCTATTTTAAACTCTAATTTGAAAAATAGTTCGATCTTTCCTGAATGCACTAGTAAAAAAAATTAAATCGATTATCAAACTATATGTAGAAGTAAAATATCGCCAAAATTGATGTTTTCGTTACAATCCAGTATTGTAAGGTAGCGGTCGGGATGGAAAAGCAAAATTAGTTTAAAATAAATAATCAACTATTCTTTTAGATTAATTAATCATTTCCCGAATCATTATGAAATTTCAAGAAAAGATTTATTAGTAAAAAATATAAAACGTTATCGCAGAGAATTAGAAAAAGAAGGAAATGTGATGGCCGAGAGAGGAGACTCAAAATATCGATATTTGGATTTTATTCCGGTTACATTTGTATTACCTGCTGATTACAATATGTTTGTTGAAGAGTATAGAAAGTCACCACAGAGTACATGGATAATGAAACCTTGTGGTAGATCACAAGGATCTGGCATATTTCTTATTAATAAATTATCTAAACTAAAGAAATGGTCACGAGATACAAAAAATATGCAACCTCAATTAAATAAAGAATCATACGTTATTTCAAGGTTTGTAGATTATAATATGTATAATCCAAGATGACTTAGAAGACCATACCGTTTCATAAATTATTAATTGACGCTGGTGAGAAAAATACTAGTGATATATAAATCAAATTGGCGTTTTTATAGTTTATCCACCTTACTCAACTTGGTTTAAGCAGGTCAAAGGTCTTTCTGAGTAAGAAGGGCAATGATTAATGTGTTTGAATTTGTTTGTCGTTAAAACCATGATGCCATAAAACAGTCACCGCGGCGAAGAAATCCACAAATAACTCACACCAGAGAAAGAGGATCGATCGCTGGATCCTCTGCTAGGTTTTATTACTTTAAATTTATAATTGCAATTCTTTAATAATATTCCGATAAACAATTCAATTATACTAAATTATTTAGACTGACAGAAATAACGTTGTTGTACATATTTAGATTCTATATGACATGTAGAATAATTTCAACTTTCTTTGATATATTTTTAGATATATTCGCAACCCTTTATTAATTGGTGGAAGAAAATTTGATCTACGGTTATTTGTATTGGTAGCATCGTATAAGCCTTTAAAAGCATACATATTTAAACATGGTTTTTGTCGATTTTGTACAGTTAAATATAAATCAGGTGTGCGCCAATTGAAAAATATGTTTATGCACCTAACAAATGTGTCTGTACAAAAAACTGGGGTGAGTCATAAGTATATTCTAACTAATAAATAGTTAAAAACAAAATAATTAATAATACTCTAATACCGACTTTTCTTACTATAATTGACCATAAACAAAGAAAATCGATAAATTACATCAATACTTAGCTTATAATTTAAACACAGTAAGACCAGACCTATGGTACAATAAACTAAACATCGCTAACACTGGTCCAAGACAACACTATTTTTGATTTGAATAAACTTAATTTAAGAAGTCAATAGCTGTTTTCTATTTTCTAATTCAATGAGTGTGACTAATAACTTGTTCCATTTGTCGAGAGCGTCTTACATTTTCGATACGTTTTTCGAGATAAAGAGCGTCCCAAAATGCCAAATATTTTCTGGTGCATTTGTTAACTGCAATACGCTTTAGCAAAATAATAAAAAAAAAACAGTTAAGACTAGTGATTTGAAGTTTGAGGTTAGTAAAGTTTAATTGAATTATTAATATGAATAAAATAATTTCGATGTCGCATTTATTGAACACGGAAGATAGAAAACAGTATTTTAAAAATAACGGCAACTATAAATAATCATTAAATTTAATTATTTTATAAAAACTTATATTTAAAATATGGTAGGCGGTCTGCCAAAAAGTTTTATCTATTGGTCTAATAGATAAAACTCTTTGGAAATCTGGTAAAAGTGATTCAGAAATTAATAACAAAATATACAATTTAAGTTGAAACAACCGCGCAAATATTTCAACTCGAACGTACATCAAAAATAGTCGCACTCGACCTCTACCACATCGGCCGCCCGCATGAAATTGTCAAATGGATATATCTAAGTAAAGCTTAAATAGTATATAGTGTATAAAATGCCAAAAATAGGTTTTAGCATCCCGGTGGTTTTAGCAGAACTAAGAAGCAAGGCAAGTGAGGGCTGATAAAAGCAAAGAACTGCAAGGATGTCCAAACGTGACTTAGCAGCTTGTGTGTTTTTATTTTTGATTGATAACACTTTTTTGTACTTGAATAACTTATAATCTATACATAGTAGTTGTTTCATTTAATCTTGTATTATGAATTATCACGTAGTAACGGTCAACTCCATCAACTATATTATGTATATTGTTATATACGAGGTAACCGCCATAAATTACTAGCCTACTACATTTCTAAAAATTTCAAACCAAATGTCAAATGATGTCAGGAAAGTGTTCTCTACTTTACTTCGTCTTGTAGTAATATCCAGACAGACATTGTTAAGTTTCAACTATGCCAGATTTGCAATAAATTGAGTTCCGAGCGGTCATCAAATTCTTCACATTGAAAAGTCTTACCCCTTGTCAAATCAAACAAAGATTGGATGGCGCATACGGTAAAATTCACCTTTTTATTCCACCGTGAAAAAATAGTCAACGTTTTTAAGATGAGCTATGAGTCTTTAGTTATCGATAGTATCACGACTCGAGTTTCGACTTTTAAAGGCCATTGTCAAGTGAGAATAAACTAAAAAAAAATACATAATATAATACAACTTGGTCTAAAAGCAATTTGTTGATTCATTTTTCGAAGGATGTGCGCGAATGTTTTCTGCGGTTTTTCCAAAATAAGTTAATGTTATGAATGAATCTTTGTTTAAATTTTAAATCTTCGGGTAAATGTGAGAAATTGTGTTTTGGTACAATTTATTATTCGTTAAGTTTTGAATAAGATTGACTGGAAAACCATTCATATTCCCAAAGATATATTTTTATTTAGTTTTAAATTAAGACAAAGACTTAATAATGGAATTTTTCTGTTTCTAATATCGACACCACAATGATATATGTTTTTTGGTAGTCTAAATTGAATATTTTATTTTCGATAATTGACATTAATATATCTGTTAGCAAAGGGCTAAACGGAAAGCTAGTACAATACAATTCAAATCCTATTTACTCGTTACAATATCTTAAGATGAATACATAACGAGGGTACACGAGGTGTGTCGAGCAAACACAACCCTAAAACAAACTGTGCAAATAATTAGATTCACTTAATTATTATTCATTAAGTTATTAAATTAGGGAGATTTACATACTTGTGCAGGTACCACGCAGGCTTGAATTAAACCGGGTTTATTACCAGGAAACACGAAGGGATAGTTTGAAATATCACCCACGTGCACGGTCTTTTAACACGGGAGAAAATGAACGGGGTCAGTTGCTAAACTTAAATATGATACTCATCTAAAACGCGCGGGTTTGCCCATAAAAATATACTGGAATAATTACAGCATACTCATTGGAAAATGAAAAAAAAAAAAAGACTATAATAGCAGAAACAGAGCCATGAGCCCAAACACAAGATATGTAAGAAAAGTATGGGTACGGTACAGAAAATTAGAAATAGATAGAAAGGGAGAGGTATATAACTGGAGTGACCAAGATGAAGAAGTATCAAAAGAGAGTAAACGCAACAGTAAAAAATAAAAATAGTGAAAAAAAACAGACAAGCTAAATTTTGTTTTGAAACGTGGCTGGTATCGACAACAAGAATCATGAGTTGTGGGAGTATATAATTTTTTTCGATATAATTGTAATAGTAGACACGTGGATTGATGACAAAAGATAAGAAAAATTGCCGGCCAAATATATTTGAAAATGCCAACCGGCTACAAAAGAAAGAAATACAAGAAATAAACTTTTTGTAGAAAGGAAAAAAATATCTAAAAATAATAAAAATGACCACACGAGAAAAAAATAATCAAAAGATAAAACAAAAAATAGAGAAGAAGAGAAACTGATAAAAATGAAAGAAAGGGTCTGGGAAAATTTAAATCCGTAACAAAACTACGTACTATTGAATGAGGCACCGTGGGAGGAAGACAAATTTAAAGTACTAATAAGAGTAGAATCAGACCACCAACCATTAAAACTGAGCTTAACTAGTGAAACAGTAAAAAAACCTAAAAATTTAAAAAAGTGAACTACCTTAGTTTAGACGAAAGTAAGTGTGCTTACGTATAGTGAAAAAAATCTGAGAAAAATAAACAAAAAGGAAAAAAATATAGAAGAAATAATAAAGAAATTAAAAGAAATATTCAAAAAACTAGTAGTAAAAAAATTGGTGAAACAGCGAGTGTCCTCAAGATCCAAAACATGCTGGAGAAATAACAAAGACACAAAAAAAAATATCTAGAAGAAGCATGGAAATACATAAACAAAGAAATAAAAAGAAAACAAGGAAATATTGAAGCAATACCGATGCGAGGTGTGGAAGGAACATTTTTTGAGTTTGTATAGAAGAAAAAAAAAAGAAAAAAGTGGAAGTAAAATCTATTAAATTACTACAAATAAATAACACTACTGGGTACAACATACATATTTACGCTACGATATTAGAAGAAAAGTTTAATGAAAAATTGGGTATAAATGAAATAACTCCAGACGGGCAAAAGTATATTTGTTATTCTTGAACCTAAAAACGGCATTTGATAGTACGGTTGGCTCAAGCAAGGGGAATAGAAAAAAGGTATGGTCGCTAGCGTATATCAACGACATAGTAATCCTAAATGATAAAAAGTTTAAAAAGATACGTATACCTAGTCAGGCCAAGATGTCGGACAAAACAAAAAAACAACAAATATTTATGAAGTTAAATAAGTATTTTGGCTTACCTTACTTGGCAAAAGGAAAGCATCTTATGTTTATAAACATTGCTATCATTTAAATAATTTTATTAAAAATTATTTGTAACTCTTTTATTAATGAATTACAAATAATAATAAGCCATAGTAATGACTTATCTTAAAATTTGAAGTGTCTCAAGCCCAAAAAAATACTTTTAATTGTTTTATGGTAACCTTTTGTTAAAAATATACATTTTTTGGATTTTGTTTAAAATACATACAAATGATATTTGTAGCAAAAATTTTTTTTTTAATTAACACCTTCTTCACAGTTTTTTTCTTAAATGGGTAAAATTGGAGACACTAATAACTGAGCACTATTAATATTAAACTTACCCTATAAAGGCACCTTACACGATCAATAATACTGACATTCCAAAATACTGACAGTATCAAAAATACTAAATCAGTATTTTGTCCACCTTACACGGTCATTCCACCAATATTTTTCACATTATCATAAGATACACCGGCTAGTATAGAAGTATTTTAGTATGGATATTCGAAAAAAAAAAAACGCCTGCAATAATTCTCGCTTTTAGTACAAAACGCAGGGTAGTGCTCAAACGATGAATGCAAGATTAGTTGAAGAAGCTTGACACTCGCACACCATAGTTGCAGAATATTATATTATACGCTAGATAAAATAATTAATTTCAGATAAGAATTTTGAATACTCCATGAAAGTATTGTTTGTACAAAAAAGTTAATAATTTATTTCAAATGCTAGATAAATATAGTTAATATTAAAAATAAGAAATGCTCATATATTCTTACACGCATTGATGTTGCATATTTTGTTGCTTTTTTTTAAATTTAAGATTATTTGAACAAATGTTACTATAATTCAGCAACATTTGCATCGAAATTGCAGCCCTGTACTGAAGTACTGATGTAAAATGACCTTACACTATCAGTATTACTGTCAGTATTCTCACCACTTTATGGGCGTGACCAGGCGTAGCCATGATATTGAAATACTGATGCTTGGATTACAGAATATCCGGAAATCTTTCAGTATTTTCATCATTCCATCAGTACTAGACCTTACACGATCACGTGGCTTAACTAAAGGTGTTCTTACATTTGTCAATTTCTTGTTCAATTTTAAGAACTTACTGACCTTGAAGCCCGTATCAGATTAAATTGTCACTTTACATTTGTCAATTTATTGACCAATTTATTGTCAGATTAAAATATCAGATTAAAACATAACCTACTTTGCTTTAATTTATTGATGAAGTTAGGTGTAGCCAACTGCAAAATATATATGATTCAGTCACAGTGCATCTACCACATAACCTGACGATCAGCTGATTTATTATACAGTTGGCAAATTGAACAATAAATTGCCAAGTGTAAAGTGAAACAAATCTACAATAAATTGTCGTAAAATTGACGGCAATTAATGAGATAAATAAGTCCTTAAAATTGAACAATAAATTGACAAATGTAAAAACACCTTTAGCTACGGCTACGGATTCGTTTAAGAAGTACATTTGTGAATCCGCGCTCTCACTCAAGCATCGCCCAGCTAAATCATCAACATGCGTACCAGCATTGGAATTTAGCGGTGCTCTTATATTTGTTTTAGATCAATATAAAACTTAATAATTTAAACAAATTGCTCTGTTGTTTAACTAAATAGTATTATTTAGCAATAATTAAATAAATAATAAATTTAATACAACTGCGTTGTCAACAAAATATATAGATAAAAGTGGGTGTTATTAAATTATAAATATAATATTAAAACAGCGTTTAATATTTTTACATAAAGAATAATTTGTAGCTTTTAAATGTTATTACATATATTTGCTTTTATTGTTTAACAAATAGAAATAAACTTTTGAATTTCTGGAAATCAATAAAAAAACTTTTTATTGCGCATATTTATAAAAAAAATCTAAATAATTTGACTAATAATTTAATTTAAGGTTGGATGGCCATTGCTTAAGCTAATAAATATTTAATTAACCAATAATAATAAAACTTTAAACTTCCGGATATCCGAAAAAGATTTGTTTAAAAATAGAAAATGTAAAATATAGCTAAAATAAATTATTCAGTTTTTTATCTGACACAACCTTATTTATGAACGGATCCGCAATGTTTTTGCTAATAATTGTTTCTATTTAACAAATAATTGGTAACATAATTTCAATTTTCAGGATATCTCAGGGGAGATTGGTTCAAAAACGAAAAAGGTAAATTATAGCTAAAATAAATGTATCAGTTTTTTAGCTGACAACTTTATTTATGAACGGATTCGCAATGTTTTTGCTAATAATTGATTCTATTTGACTATTAAATGAAAATATAATTTCAGTTTTCCGGATATCTTAGAGGAAATTGCTTAACAAACCGGAAAATGTAAAATATAGCTAAAATAAATGGTTCAGTTTTTTAGCTGACACAACTTTATTTATGTACGGATCCGCAATATTTTTGCTAATAATTGTTTTCATTTAACTATTGAATGAAAATATAATTTCAATTTTGCGGATATCTCAGGGAAAATTGCTTAAAAACCGGTAAATTTAAAATATAGCAAAAATAAATGATTCAGTTTTTTGGCTGACACAACTTTATTTATGAACGGATCCGCAATGTTTTTGCTAATAATTGTTTCTATTAAACTAATAAATGGTAATATAATTTTAATTTTCCGGAAAATGTAAAATAAAGCCAAATTAGTTTATTGAGTTTAACTAACACAACCTTTTTTATTGTCGGATTCCTAACGTTAACTATTAATTAGTTTCACACAAGATATTTTTTATAACAAATTAAAAAGTCATCAATTTCTAGGCATAAATTTAATTTTTAGAAAATACTTGATGTTTTAGCTTTAAAACGGTTTATTTAATTTTGTAATAAAACTTTGAAATACCCTAAATTTAACAGTGATGTGTAAAATTATGTATAATAAATAAGAACATTTTTTTTTAAATAATTACATTAGTAATATTTCTGTATGGATGGTTTACTGATAGGTTAGTACCAGTAGTTTTAGAATACTGATAATTGTAAGTACATGTTTTTATTAGTGATGCCGCCGGATCCACTTTTAGGCCGGAACCTACAAAAAAAACCGGAACCGGACCGGAACCTAATCCAAGACCGGATCCATAAAAAAAAAAACAATATTTATCAGCGCCGTTATCTAGCGTTTTCAGCAAAAACTGTTTTCTCGAGCAAATCATGGAAAAAAAATAATTTTTCTACATTATAATATAAATATTATTGATAATACTGATTAATATAATATTTTAATCATTATTTATTAATGTTATAATATTATTATTATTTTTATGTTTTATTATATTTTTGTTTACATTTTATTAATATATTTCACCTGTTTTTTTAACATTTGTATTCTACTTTCATTACATTCATTTATTAAAAATATCGGATCCGGCCGGGTCTGGATAGTTGTCAAGGTCCGGCCGGAACCAAATCTTTCTAATATTGGCCGGATCCGCCGGATACCGGGTCTGGATCCGGTTTCGGCGGCATTACTAGTTTTTTATCTATTACTTTACCTTGCAATTTTTTAAATAGTTTTTTGTATGAATTGTGCCAACCAGTGTAACGTTTTAATTTTTTTTTGTAAATATGCAAACTTAAGATTATAAAAAAAACACGTGTTAAAAATAAAAGTTCATTCAAATACACTGTTTTGTGTACGGCAGTTGATATTCTTCCTGGTTCAAAAGACGGCCGTGGATTGCGTTTGCGATGTAAATTAACTGTTGTCTTAACAACTTTTACATCTAATTATTGATGTCACAAACATTAATATAACGTTAAAATAAAAATAACTTTCACATAAAAAGCACTTATTGTATTGCAAGTCTGATTACAAGTTTGTTATACTGCGTACACATTTGCAACAATCTGCCGTATCGCAACACCGTCGCGTATCATCGTCGCGTACCATCACTCCGCAACACAACTGCGAACCGCAACATCGTCGCGTAACATACTCCCGCAACACAATGCCGTTCCATTGCCGTATTGTTGCGCCCTGCCGTACTAACTTGTAAAGGGAGCTGCAACATCGTCGCGCAACGTTCCTTTGATCAGACGGCATAAAACCGACAAGCGGTGGGACGCTAGAAAAGTCCCATGTTGCGAGGAAATGTTGTTTACAAGTGTAGCTAGTACAAGTGTAGAAACGGAACTGCTCGTAAATTGTACAAATACAAAAAAGGTAAATTCATGTCTGATAGTGGTGGGACACAACAGATGGCTAATTACAAGGGCTAATTCATAATTCCAGGAATTTAAACCTCTTTGAAGAGGATTTAGTAAAAACCAAACACGTGCACCCACTTAACAGCAGGTACTTACAAATGTTATAAAATTCAATTAACATAAATCTTTGTTTTATGACATGTAAGAAATAATAGCATTGTATTGCAAACATACACACTGTCCGTCACTTTGATGATTTTTTATATGGCTATTAAAAAAAAGTTTTTTTCTTAGTGCTCCTTTTAAAGTTTATTTCTGTTGTACTTGTTTTGTTATAATGCTTAAAAATTTCATTCTTGAATATTATGCTGCATTATCGTGGAACTTGTATGCTAATGATTACTTATTTAATCATTCTTCAAATGATTTTAAAATTTTAATTAATTTATCTGGTACTTTAAAACGTCTAGATATTATTATGCAAAGCTCACTTTTTAAATAGTAAATAATAAAAAAGTTTTTTTTATTTTATAAATATGTAGCTATAAATATAATATAAAAATGCACTAATGCATAATAATTAATTACAAGCTGTTACTTGACAATACTGATAGAATTTATTTTGATATAAAAATATTTATAGTTTTAAAATTATCTTTTCTTATTACACTTGTAGGTGTTTGACAATTTTTTGTTCAAAAAAATTCTTTTTCCAGAAATTTGAAACTTGAGTTCCATATGTTAGTTAAATAGAAACAATTATTGCTTAACACATTGGGTTTTTTTTCTTAATTAAGTTTGTGTTAGCCGAGAAATTCAATTAACTAGTTTAGTTGAACTTTACATTTTGTTGAACCAATCTCCCTTTAGATATCTATTTTTTTATAATTAAATAGAAACAATAATTAGCAAAAACATTGCAAATCCTTTCTCAAATAAGGTTTTGTTAGCCGAAAAACTGAATCAATTATTTTAGCTATATTTTACATTATCCGTTTTTGAACCAATCTCACCTGAGATATCCATAAAATTGAAATTATATTTTCATTTAATAGTTAAATAGTAACACTTATTAGCAAAAACCTTCGCTGATCCTTTCATAAATAAGGTTGTGTCAGCCAAAAAACTGAATCATTTATTTTAGCTATATTTTACATTTTCCGTTTTTAAACAAATCTTTTTCTGATATCCGGAAGTTTAAAGTTTTATTATTATTGGTTAATTAAATATTTATTAGCTTAAGGAATGGCCATCCAACCATAAATTATATTATTAGTCAAATTATTTAGATTTTTTTGCATAAATAAGCGCAATAAAAAGTTTTTATTGATTTCCAGAAATTCAAAAGTTTATTTCTATTTGTTAAATAATAAGAAGCAAATATACAAATATATGTAAAAACATTTAAAAGCTACAAATTATTTTTTATGTAAAAATATTGAATGCTGTTTTAATATTATATTTATAATTTAATAACACCCATTTATATCTACATATTTTGTTGACAACGCAGTTGTATTAAATTTATTAATTATTTAATTATTGCTATATAATACTATTTAGTTAAACAACAAAGCAATTTGTTTAAATTATTAAGTTTTATATTGATCTAAAACAAATATAAAAGCACCGCTAAATTCCAATGCTGGTACGCATGTTGATGATTTAGTGAGAGCGCGGATTCACAAATTACTTCTTAAACGAATCCGTAGCCGTAGCTAAGTTCAGCCAAGTTATATTCTAAAATATTGACAGTATTATTGATCGTGTAAGGTGCCTTCTATAGAAACAACCACACTAACTAAAACTAAACTACACTGTTTCATTATTAATTCATTGTCAAGGAAACATCATTAAATTTCAATTGAATGACAAGTGTTGACATTGAAATTACAGTAAAATCTTCAAAATGAAAGTTTCATTTTGTACTGATTTAGATAAAGGAAAAGTAGTAAGCATAGCTGATAAACGCGGTTGGGTTCAAGTAGAACCAGAAGAAGCATGGAATATCTATTGGGCCGGAACGCTTACATGTAGAAGTTTATTTAGTGTTGATAGTGGTTACAGAATGAACGAAAATCAGTAAGAAAAAAAAAATACAATTATAGAAGAGCATATAAAACAAATAATAAAATTACGATACAGATATTGCCAAATAAAAACCTTTTATAATTAAAATGAATTTAGAGAGCGTATATCATACACATATAAATAAAAATACTTACAAAACTTAAACATACTAAGGGCCGGTTTATTCATCTGTTCTGTAAGTTATTGATTAGTTACGTGTTCAATAAACTTATAGGTCACTTATATAAAATTTGGGAGTATTCATCCCATTTTGTATGACAAGTAATTACTGCACGCTTATAATGTTTTTATACGGCTAGTACAACTTAATAGAAAAAGATATCTATATACATATCTATAAGATAGACAGAGATAGACTTACTAAAACGAAAACGATTGTGGTACTACTGCTTGTTGTTATTTGTTTGTGGTTACATTCATGTAAAACAAAACGGCATAAGGTTATGTTTTTTTAGTTTTTTTTTACTGACGGGCCAAAGTAATCTATATAATTTATCTGTCTTGTAAATTTAATTTGATGACAGGTTGTCACTATTGACAGATAAATAAACATTTTATCATGGCAATCTTATCAGTAATGCTACAAAGCACTTTATAGAAAGGTGAATAAATCGGCCCTTAGTGTTTAATTCATATAAATTTCTTATATACAACATAATCATTTATTTTAATCTACTTTACATACATAAAAATAACTAATAACTGCTGTAAGAGTACAAAATATAGTATTTATAAGAAATGTATGCTGTAGCTAAATTATATTACTAAATGTGCATTTGGTTTTTTTTATAGAATCATAAATCATTATCCAAACTTTTATGAAATATCACGTAAGGATCTTCTAGTTAAAAATATTAAACGGTATAGAAGAGAGTTAGAAAAAGGTGGCGATATGATGGCTGAACGCGGTGATGCAAAATATCTCCATCTTGATTTCATCCCCATTACATTTGTTTTACCCACCGATTATAATCTATTTGTCGAAGAATTTCGAAAGTTTCCACAAAGTACATGGATAATGAAACCATGCGGCAAATCACAAGGCGCTGGTATTTTTCTCATTAACAAACTATCCAAATTGAAAAAATGGTCACGCGATGCAAATATTTTTGGTCCTCAAGTCGTCAAGGAAACATATGTTATTTCTAAGTATGCTTATAATTTCCTTCCTTTGTTGTTTGTTTCATGTTACATGTTTTTAGATATATCGACAATCCATTATTAATCGGAGGAAAAAAGTTCGATTTACGATTGTACGTTTTAGTCACATCATTTAAACCATTAAAAGCATATCAATTCAAGCATGGTTTTTGTCGTTTTTGTACTGTTAAATATGATACTAGTGTTGGTGAAATGGATAATATGTACGTGCATCTCACAAATGTGTCTGTCCAAAAACATGGTGTAAGTGTAAAGTGATGATAGTACTTATAGTATAAATACTTTTAAAAATATCATGTATTTTATTATTACATAAATTAGTTTAATATAAACACTATAGATTTTGTTTGATTACTAAATACTAAAACTAGCATATAATTAAATAGTATATTATGCATATTTTATTCACTTATTTGTTAACAACCTATTTGCTTGCAATGATAAATATGAAAATAACTGTTAATATTTATAGGGTGAATATAATTCTATACATGGTGGAAAATTAACCGTTCAAAATTTACGTTTGTATTTGGAAAGTACTCGAGGAAAAGAAGTAACTGAAAAACTTTTTGATCAAATTAGTTGGGTAATCGTCCATTCATTGAGAGCAGTGCAGCCTGTTATAGCTTCCGATCGACACTGCTTCGAATGTTACGGATATGATATTATCATTGATAATAAGTTAAAACCATGGTTAATAGAGGTATGTATGATAACAGTATAGTATAAGAGCTAGCAACGTCGCAGAAAAAATAATTTTAGTTTGGCTAGTTTTTGAATATTTCCCATCCATATTGACGATAGGTAGGAACGCGCCGCGTCTGGCAGCTAAGAGCGGTTGCGAATAAAATATTTTTTTTTCATAATTTTCTGTGACTTTACCCTTCCAAATCTATCTTGCCAGACAATTTTGACATTGTTATCATCGTGCCCAACAATTTAAATAATTAAAAAATAATAATTTTAAAAACAATTTAAAATGTCTGGCAATTTAATATATTGTAATTCCATAATAAAACAATATACTGTTAATTTGCCAGACAAAAATTTGGTTGTTATCTCTTAGGAAGTACATGCTGCGCTCTTCCAACTCACCTATTCTTTCCTGGATGATCAATTCGCTTATTAAACAACCGAATTTCTGTTGGCAAATTAACAGTATATTCTTTTATCATGGAATTACAATATATTAAATTGCCAGACATTTTAAATTGATTTTAAAATTATTATTTTTTAATTATTTAAATTGTCGGGCACGATGATAACAATGTCAAAACTGTCTGGCAAGATAGATTTGGAAGGGTAAAGTCACAGAAAATAATGAAAAAAATAATTTTGTCTTAAAATGTTTTGAAAATGCTCAATTTTTACCTCTTTAGGGAGGTTGCGGTACCAGGTATACGCAACCGCTCCCAGCTGCCAGATGCGGCGCGTCCCAATCTATCGTCAATAAGGATGGACAATATTTAAAAACTAGCCAAACTAAAATGGTTTCTCAAAAACGTTGCTAGCTCTCGTACTACTATGTTGTACAACTAGCACGTAATGATACCAATTTCCCACGAGTATAAAGTTGCTGCATGAGCCTGTGACGAGTGTTGCAATATATAAGAGTGCTTATAACTGCGACTACAATAATAAAAAATTAATAATTTGTGACAGTATACAACAGCACACTTTTATGACAGTTGCACAATACACAAATTGCAGTAAGTCAAAAATATATGTCTACTCTTTTCCTGTAATGTATAAGTTTAATCTAAAAAAATGACAACGTATTGATGTTCACATAGTGAATAAAGAAAGTACACGCTTTGAGTGTTCTGCACAGACTAAAATATATTTCCGAGTTGACTTACAGTACACAAGCCTTTACATGATATAGACTATAGAGAACATTAACGGCTTTTTCAAATTTGATATTACTATTTCAACACTCCCACTATATCTAATCTAAAAAATTCTTAACTAAACCTAAATTGGTAACATGTTTATTATGCGTATTTGTTTGTGACAGCTTTTCACACAAAATAATATCTTACATCAATATGTTTGGTCCTCCAATGGTGCACAGGATTTACCGACAACATTTGCGCACTTTGGCTATCATTGAAAACTCATATGCAACATAAGGAACCCAACAGTTCAAATAAAAGGTTTCTTAAATAAACTGCTTCTTTTGAAGCTTTTGACATGGCAATATATTCCGCCTCCATGCTGGACAGCGCCACTGTAGCTTGTTTCTTGCTTTCTCAGCAGATAGCCGCGTTGGCTGATTTGAACACATAGCCAGTGTATGTTTTTCTGTCTTTTGTGTCGTTGGCCCAATCAGCATCAACGTATCTTATTAACTCTCCTTTGTTTTTCGTCCCTATCAGGTATCTCAATATTCGCTTCGCACTCTTCCAATGTGACTTATTGTAGCATTTGTTATATTGGCTCAAAAAACTTACACTATGTGCAATGTCGGCTCTAGTCAAGACTGCTACATACATTAAACTTCCCATTAACGCACTACTGGGGAAAAGGTTTCATCGTATTCTATGCCTTGCTTCTGTGTAAAGCCTTTGGCCACTAGACGCGCACAATAACGCACTTCACCCTGAAAAGGGTCACACTCTAAAGCTGTATTAGTTTTACATATATACGATACATAGTTCTCAAACAATTTCGGTTTGAGTTTTCTGGTTCATCTTCTTGTTGTTTCTGTGTTATCTTCGCTTTCTAACTGAAATGTTCTGCATCTTCTTTGATTTTTTCTTCTGAAGTATCATGTTGGTCTGCAGCGTAAGTTCCCACTGAATTGAGACTCTGACTAACACGCTATCCGTTTCTTCTTCCATTACAATTACATCCCTACTGATAATTATCTTATTCTTGGTATCGTCATACAAACTGTATCCTTTCGTGTGTTCACTGTAGCCTAAGAGAATCATTCTTTTAAATTTTTGATCCCATTAGTTCTTTTCTCTTTTGGAACGTGCACCATAGCTTGGCTCCCAAAAACCCTTTTGTGTCCTACATCAGATTTCTTGTTGTTCCATATTTCAAATGGTATTTTATTCTTTATCCCTGAATAAATTGATCTGTTCCTTAGTTATGCTGCAGTATCCAAAGATTCTGCCCAAAACTTCTTTTTAAGATGCGCATCGAAAATCTTATTTTTTCTACCAGAGTTCTGTTGATTCTCTCTGCTAAGCCATTTTGTTCTGAGGTGCATGGAGCTGTTCTTTAGTGGATTATACCATGATCCTCCAAAAACTTCTCGGATTCATTATTACAGAATTCGCTTCCATTATCAGATCGCAGAATCTTGTTTTTTCTCTCTTGTTGATTTTCCACTTCATTCTTAAATTTCTTGAAATACTTAATTACTTCTTCTTTGGATTTTAGAAAATAAACAAATACCTTCCTACTGTTATTTGTTTTCCATTGGCCCACACAAGTCTGTGTAAATTACGTCCAATATAGCTTCTGACCTGGAGCCTTGCTTACTGAATGGTAACCTCGTCTGCTTGCTTTCACAGCAAACTACACAGTTTTTGCTGCTACGATTTGCATCCTCTTTAAACTGAATTCCTATTACTGCACCATTTCTCATCTTGTTTAGATCTGATAAATTTGTGTGCCTAAGTCTCCTATGCTATATGTTTCTTGACACCTTATTTGCAGTAGTAAGCAGGCACTCATTTGATTTAGCATTTATGTACAAGTTCAGTTGAACCAACTAGTATACCATTTTTGTTAAAAATTCTGCAGGAATTCTCTGTGAAGTTGACGGAATTTCCATTTTTAATTAGTTGGCTGACAGATAAAAGATTTGTTGTTAGACCAGGAACACAAAATACATTTTTTATAACTACACTATGTCTGTCATTGTTTACCACTGTTGTTAATTCAATGTCTCCCACACATGTAACTGTCAGTTTCCCTTCATTTGCCACTGTAATTTCTTGAACACTTGAGTTGTACGACTTGTTGTTCATACATTGTTCACTTGTGGTAAGATGAAAACTAGCCCCTGAATCGATGTACCAATCGTGCCTTTTAAATTGTCCTGTTAAGAAAGTAGCACTAAATGCATTCACTTCTCTGCCACTTGAACCATTTTGTTTATGCTTGCGATAATTTTTCTTAGACTTTTAAAATAGCCGATCTGATTGCATTAGTAGCATCTTATTTCGTTCTTGTTGCCACTAGATGTCGTCTTTGAAGTAACACTGTTACCAACCTGGTATTTCTTCTTGTTACTAAAACGCGTAGCAGCAAACGCGTTTCCTTTCTCAACGCCATCTGTCTCCATTATCTAGCAACTTGGATTTAATGGCGTTCGTGCTGATGTTAATGCCTAAATGTTCGACCGCCATGATTAAAGAAGAAAATCTTTCAGGTAGCTCCGCCAGTAGGAGCGTCTCTATCCATACGTCGTCAATTTAAAATCCGGTACCTTCTAGTTTCTGTCCCGTCTCCATAATTTGGTTTACACATTCCGTCATCGAATCGCAATCCTCTAAACAAATAGAGATTAACATGCGCAGCAAACTTACTCTTCGTGTGAACTCTGAATCATCGAATAATTTCTTGAGATGGCCCCACAATGCTTTCGTTGTCTTTTGGCCTTTAATATGAACGTATAAAGATGAGTCCATAGATAAGATCAACTTAGCTCTTGCCTTTCCAATATTAAGAACGCACAAGTCCAATCACTATAATTCTCCCTTCCTTTCAACACTTAACAAATAATTTCTAGACATTCTTGTGCACTCAAACTAAATTTCTTAAAAAAACACGTGGGTTCTGGGCCCATAACCTGTTAATGTTCACACAGTGAATAAAGAAAGTATACGCTTTGAGTGTTATTCACACACTAAAATATATTTCCGTGTTAACTTAGTACAAAAGTCTTTGATATTATTATTTCAACAATTGACATGACATTTATAGTTATAATTATAGAAAGCGTACAGGAAGAATGCAACATTTGTACCCATTGTCGTATAAATATAGTGTACACTTTGCACAAAAACTTATATAGATATATATATATATATATAAGTTAACGGGTTGAAAGTCTTTTAAAATTTTAAATATAATAAAATACAAAAAATAATTATATATTTTATATATTTAAATAAGTGGCGACGTTTCGTTATTAGGTTAATAACTTCATCAGGCCTAAAAAAATAAAAAAATACATAACTAATATATACATATATATTTACTATTTGCACAATATACAATTTTTTAATGATAAGAATGTTTATTATTATTGTTATATGTTTATTATTTCTAAAAAGTAGATTGTGTCAAAGGCATGAGTTAACAATTTCAGGCGTGAACGGCAAAGTGTTTGTTTTACGTTTTAGTTTACGTAAGATGATGCACTGCTAAGCGGGTTGAGTATTTCAATGTTTTGCCTCACTTTTAGACGTTTAGTTTCCAATCCAGTTACAGTAAAATATCGTTGAGTTCATTGGATGTTGATATAACACCCTATATAATATTTTTATCTTCTTCTTGCGGTGCCGTCTCCACTCGAAGGTTGGTAATTATTAATGGAATCCTAATTTTTGATACAAGTACTCCTGAAAACATGCGTGAAAGAGCGACAGATCCAACGATCTTAAAGAAACAGATTACGTGAGTCGAAGACAGTTCTGTGAAAAAATATTGAATTTAATTAATAAAGATAAAGACGTTGTAAACAATTTATAAATGAGTGATGAGGCCCATTTTCATTTATCCGGTTACACAACAAGCAAAACTTTAGGTTTTGGAGTACAGTGAATCTTAAATAACTGCATCAGCAACCTCTCCATTCCACAAAAGTTATTTTGTGGTGCATTATGTATATCTTCATCAGGAACCATAAAACTCTACATATTCCAAGATAATCTATGTGTCGGTAAATTCACAGAGATACGCAGACAAAACTTGTTTACTCCACAACTTCCTCATTACAAAGTAAACAAGAAGAACTTTTTTCAATTAGACGGACTACACGGCAAACATTTAAAGCACTGAAAGAAAAGATCCGACAGTTGTTGCTTCAAATCCCATTGTCAATGTTGGGCAATGTTATGAATAAGAAAAAGAATGTTTACGTCTGAACTGACATCATATTAATAAAGTAATTTTAAAACTTGGAAAAATGATTGATATTTCTGTACAGCTCTTGTATTTTTACGTAGCATTTTGCGTGTGCCCGGCGCATTCACCAAAATTTAGACATTTTTCAAATTTAGGTAGTATATCATCAATTAGATGACACATCTCCGTCTCAAACTCAAGGCAATCTTACAAAAACACGCGCACTTAGTTTTGTATTACCATAAACATTTTTTTTTTCAGAATTATATTTCATATAATTCATTTTATCTTAACATTTTTTACAACCGCGTCGATTTTGAGCGGACACACTCAATTTCTATTAGAAAACTTGAAATATATTCCACCCAAAAATTATCTAATGCATTAAATCTAATGTGGGAGTAAAATTATTCAACATAACGGCAAATCGAAAATAATTCCCCCAAATTTTATCTTTATATCATAATTCTACCTCATAGTACATAGATTGCCGATAGTCCGCAAAAAAAAAAAATTTACGTGATTGCTCAAATTTATTATTGGTTGATATGTCGGGATAGAAATAGTCAATAAAATGTAAACAAATATTACTCTTATAAAAATACTCCGTTTCTTTGTTTTGATCAATTTGAAAAACACAGGGGACCTGCTACTTCCGGGTTTTCATTCTTTTTTTTAAATCCATACACCCATCTTTTGTTAATATTTCAACCCTTAATTACAACAACTTATTTAATTAATATTGTTAAATAATACGTTGAATGTACCATTTACCAATAATTATTACTTACTGCATTTGTATTTTAGGTAAATGCATCACCTTCATTGTCATCAACCACTGCTAATGATAGAATATTAAAACACAAACTGGTGGATAATATATTTTCGGTTGTTATTCCTCCATCTGGATATCCTGAGTAAGTATTACAAAATTATGTTTTTAATGTTAAGTTAAGACTTGCACGTCAAAAAACCCAATTATTCAAGTAGGAATCACTAAATTTACAGCAAAACTCCCAAATAAGGTTAGTATCTTACCTTTGGCGTTGGTAACTAGGTTCGTAGCAGTTTTCACTTTAGATTTTTTTGGCATATTAGCCTAGGGATTGACGTTAAATAAATGAGCATTTGAGAAGCTTGAATTGACAAAACGGTTTCCCGCCAAGCTCAATTAAAGGACTTATTCAATATGTAACTTATATTTTAAATTCTACAATTGTTTTAAACTTAAAGGTAGAAAACAAAACGCATGTTATTTGTAGCAAAGAACGCAATATTAATTTAGACATTATAAAGTGTATGTTTCGTCATGTTTTATGATCAAAATGGTCATCTTAAAAGTATAATAGCAAATACTAAACGTATTTCTAAAAAAAACGAGCAAAGTAGAACCGAAATGAATGAAGAGCAAATAGTAAAAGCAGGATTAAGGTGTGTATATACACCGCTTTCAGAAAGGCTCCTGGTCACCAGCCAGACTGCAACGTCCAAACTTTCGTGTATACATACAGCTGCCACGCTTTGCGTCCTGAAGCTAGACTACTTGCTACTCGATCTTCATATACACATAGATTTGAATAATCCAATGCCTTGTCTTAAAAAATAAAATATTCCATACATTTTTCATAAACTACAATGGTTTTTAAATTTGCAATAGTGTTTTGGAAACTCCATACTCATGTATATTCTGGGCCCAAGACGTTCGTATACAGTTATAATTGAGCTGCCTGTATACACCATATACACCAAAGGTTAACCTAGTTGAACGCCGTAGCCTAGCTAGGGTGAGTCGTTCCGTAAGCAGAATTCGTATCAGAATTCGAGTAAAAAAATTACAATACTCAACAAGGAAAAAATAAATTTATATGAAAGACGATCGGAATAGATTAGCTATTCCACTCAAAATGGAACCATACAAATAATAAGGACAAATTTTAGTGAAATATGACAAAAGGTTTAAGTTTAAATAAATCAAAGTATTTTGTGCAGTTGTTAAAAAACCAAAAGTTGAGAAATGCAGCAATATAAAGTAAAATTTTATTGTGAAATTCAAGAAAAAAATGATATGCAGTATGAATAATAAAAATAGAATATATATGTACTAAAGAAAACACATTAAATCAATTGGGTAACCGAATAAAAAAGGACCATATTTGAATAAACATGGTTTTAGTTGGAAAACTTTAAATTAAGTAAAACACTGGAATTGTAAAGTGATCTATAATTTATTTCATTAGTTTATTTTGGGTTTTATTAAATATTCTGTACAGCAATCCAGTGAATAGTTTTTGTTTGACTCTAAACAACATAGAACTAAATTGTAGAATCTCTCAAGCCATGTTCGTCCGCAAGCATGATGTAGCAGCACCCATTGGTTCCACTCCTTATTCGTGTAGTCTTTGGCGCCCACCTTTGTAACCTAAGTTATTAGTCAACAATATGTGTGCCAAATCACAAAAATTAATAATTTTAGTGTTACCCCTTACCTTACTAATATAATATTTAATGCAAAATATTTTTTTTTTATTTACATGACAAAACTTGACTCAGAAATTCTCCCTATTAACCATGAGAAGTGTATATATATTAATAGAAAAATTATTTTTAGCACTCGATGGAATAAAATACCTTCACCAGAAGCAATGAAAGATTTTGAATTATTAATTGATGAAGAATTGATTCAACATGCTTCGGATGATCCTGAACTACCGGACAAATATAATTACAAATATTCTAACCTATATAGGTGGAAATAACTCTGAAACATAATAAAGAAATAGCAAGACATTTATTTTAAAGACATTTTTTTTGTTTCTTCTTAAATATTTTCAACAATAAATTGATAAAAATATTTCCACTACATATTTGTAAGATATACTGCTGTATAATAATTTATATCATATGAGGTACATGATAATTTTATGTCTATCACACATATACGTTATTTTTTAAGGTCCTATGAATAATGCACCCAATAAAGTGATAATTATGACATTTTGCAATTTGTTTAATAGTTAGGTACATAGTCATAGTAAGTAGAATATAACAATTATATAAAATTAGTACATGTTATTAGCAGCTAAATTTTTGTCTAAAATAATCCTCAATAAATTTATACTTAAAAAACGAGGAACTAAGAACTATTTTAAATAAAATATATAACAAACTTAATAAATATACTATGTCCATTATGTAGTGCTTGTTTCAAAATAACTTAGGCATTTCGTTAGTGTTGGCACCACATAATGGTTTTTTATTACATTAGTGTGTGATGTAATTTTGTGCTCTATATTTTATTACATTTAGTTTTTAAATATATTTATTGTTAGAAACAAGAATATGTACTTGTTTTTTATTATTGATAACAGAATATATTATGTTAATATCATTTAAATAAATATTATGTTTTTATAATATTTATACTTATCACATTATAATCTAAACCAGGAAAATAATATGTACTTTATAATAAAATAAAATATAATATTGTTAATGAAGTAGGCTGTGGTTGAAAAGTTTTTAAATTCAAAATATTTATAAAATACATATTTTAACACCTTCAAATTCTTACTTAATCGAGACATTATTTAATTGAGTAATTAGGTGTTTATACAGATGCAATTATTAGATGTTTATAACTTAATAATAGATTAAATAAGTACAGATTGCTCATCAGTTTAAACAATTCTATAACTCATCTTATTTTTTATAACATTTTTTATTATTTTGGTATAAAAAATGGAGTTTAGTTGTTAGCTCCCCGTATAATAAGCAGAAAATAGTATTTTTATAAATGACGCACACTTAAAATATTGAAGATATTTTTTACGCACAGTCATGTATAGTTTACATATATAATATATTTTTACTTTTCGAATACATCCATCAGAAACACTTATTAATTATTATCACAAAATGTGAACATTTAAACATTCAAGGCACCGTGTATAGTGTATACTGTATAGTCCTACTACTTCATATAGTTTTAATTACTTTACTATATACACAGATTGTATTATTTGACACATTGGATACATAATTTTCTAGGTAACTTGCTCATATTCAGTTCACAATTTCATTGACTTTTACCAGCAAAATAATAAATTAGATGTTTATTAGAAAATACTACATATTATTTTTACTAATTAAAATGAGAATTTATTTCTTTTATATTATTTTTTCTGGTATAAATTAGTTATTTGTATAGCTGCTTTGAATTAAAAAAAATTGTCTGAATATGATTTTGGCATTAATTCAATTGCCTGCTGGTTTTGGTATATTTGTGTCGTACGCCCTGATGACATCAGCCTGAGAAACAGAACCACCTTCTTCTTGCGAAAATGCAAAACCATCTAAACCCGCCAAAAAAGAAACATGTATTATTTTGTTAATATTATATACAATATAATTACAAATAGTTTGTATGATTATGTACATCATGCATGAATCCTTTACCAATACCTATAATGTAAATCATTAGATTTTGCTACTTTCTTTTGCTGAATATTACAAAATTTATATAGGGTGTTATGTGAAAAATGGCAAGCAAAAAATTAACCATGAATTTATTTGATTTTCAAATATGATATGATGGTTTATACCTCATTCAATTTTATTTCATCTGATACTAGGTAGGTATAAAGTCTTCAAACAGGTCATAGACTTCTTGCAAAACTTCAGTACGACAAAAATAAGTTGGTTTTTATTTGGAACCATGTTTCTGTTCATTAGTTACAATTGTAAATATTTTCACTTCAACTTCATTTCGTAGTGGACAAGACCCTAGCAGAAAATTGAACTATAAACATTTTGCATGCTAACTCTGTGTGTTTAAATTATCTAAGTAAGTTTTACGCATGCGTAGTAGCCTAATTAACCTTTTATTCCGTTGAATGTTAACCAGCCGTTTATTTTGTTCAAAGTTGCTTAAGCAGCAACCAAACCAGAAAATTAACTTTTTTCGCAAGCAAAAACTCTTTGCTGTCAAAATTACGTTGATAAGATTACTAGTACCGCTTGAGCAGATCGTCCGATGTATTTTAGACCACCTAGCAACTACCATAAATAAAAAAGATGAAAAGTCTAGCCGATTGCACAGCGCTTTGAAGCCATATACATATTAACAATAGTTCAAAAAGTAATGTCAATATTTTTTTTGTATAATTTTCTATTCTATGTTTTATTTCAATTACTATTATTATTACAAAAATTTCAAGTTTCTGACTCAAGTCGGGGTTGAGAGATAAATATTAAACCTAAAATAGTTTTTCTAACCCAAAATTTAGATTTAAAACATGGAGAGTAAAATTGCTGGAAGCTGATGATGTGGTGACTCCGGTGTTCAGCTTACCAAGATCAAAATGGCGGTCACAAAAAACGATTATATTTTAATAAATAAATAGGTTTTCTGGACAATTTTGACGTATTTCTCGTAATTTTTAATTATTCAATGCAATAAATGGTTTAATAAGACAATTTTTAACAAATTTCATGCTATAAACGAGTTGCAAGTTGCATGCAATAATTTTTTTTTATAAATAAATATAAAAATTAGTTTTCTAAGAAATTTTTCATTAAATTACTGCTTATGTTTTTCTGGGCCAGTTTGTTGTAAACTTTTTTTCTGAGCAATTTCTAATAAATTATATTTTTTTTCAAATTGGAAATTTCTAGCGTTAAAACTCCTTAATTTTTTGTTTTCATAAAGATACAAGTTTAGTTCCCCCTAATCCCATTTTGTATGAGCCACTGCTAAAAAGTACAAAATATAAAAAAACCTTGTGTTTAAAATTGTACACAAAATAACTTGTGTAATACACGATCAGTGCCGACCTATGAGTACTCATAAAACTTGTCTATAGAAACAATCTCCCACTGAAAAAAGTACTGCCTTTCTGTGCCATTAAATCTTAGAAATAACTCCTCACCTAGATGTCCTTCTATATTGAATGTCATTCATCCATTGAAAGAGTTCACTCTTGTCACGTCTAGAAATTTGTGTGGCATTCTGAAAATTACGTGAAAATGTTCCAAAGCTAATCCAGAAATTAACCTAAACAGGCTCAGAAAAAACTCAAATTAGAAACCAAATTATAAAAATAATATAACAGCCTAACGGTAACTCGAAGATTCTTCTTCTTAGGGTGCCGTAGATATGTACAATTGAACTATTCCCTTAAGTTTCGTAGCCATGAGATTCGTCGACGTCCTATGCTGGCGTTTGCCTTGGAATATCAATCGTAAGAATTCATATCGTTGACTACGCATCACATTTTTTTATTTATTTATTTATGCTTTTTACGGCTATTTTACATCGCCACAGTAAGTCTACGACTTGTTTAAAGTGGTTTGATGGGACCAACAGCTTAAAACGTGGATAAAGAGCAAGTTATCATTTCAGTCATATTTCGGGGATCGAACCCCGGACTGCTCGCATGATATGCAAGTGCTCTACCATTGAGCTATCACACCATATATAGATATTCTATTTTTCGGCATTTTATTGTGTCAACTAGGTGTCTTTCTGTCTCCATTCTCCTCAAAACTTCGACATTAGTTATTTTGTCAGTCCTCTGTATTCTAAGGATCCTTCTGAATATCGAATTCCTCAAGTCGTTTAATTGCATTAGTTTTGAGTGTCGTGGCTTCTATTCCATATAATAGTGTTGACTCGATATAGCATCTTACCATTCTCAGTTTTAATTTATTTTTGAGATTCTTGCAACAGAAGATTTTTTTCATTTTTATAAATGCGTTGCGAGCTATTCAATTCTGCTTATTATCTCATCTGTGCTGTCACTTTGCGAAACCCATGTTCCCAAGTACTTGTACCTTTCAACTTTTTCTACGATTTTATTTGCTACTATGAGTTGTTCGTTGTTATTGAGGTTAACTCGTGGATAACCCAGTGCTAAAACTGATTATATTGTATAAACCTAAATCAAATTAACAGTAAAATAACTTTTAGTTAAAAAACGAATTATTTATAAAGAGTAAATACCATATACTTAAAACAAAATTAGAAATGTCATGTGAACCTTGCAAGAAAATCAAAAATAGCAACATTTGTCTAATGTTGAAATTAAATATCTAAACTTCTAAACTTGTCTAAAATAATCGGTAATTTACTTTTATTACAATTTTATGTTTTCTTATTTTATTGACCAATCTGTATATTATAATGGCATTCCAATCATGGCTAATGACTTTTTAGAATAAGGTAAGGTTTTTTTGTTTAAAAATAACCTTTATAACGTTTTGTTATAGATCCAACAAGGTATTGTACAATATGTTTTTTTTTTTTTCTCAAGTTGGTACGTACGTCTCCATACTGTAGGCTCTTTGTGTTATTGTGCAAGTCTAGTTGTTCTGTTTCTTCAATAAAGTCCATAAACTTTTTCCAAGAGACTGTTTCCAGTTATTCTTTGGTTAGCTTGTATTTGCAAAAGAGAGCTCTACGATTCGTATTGTATGTCTCGCACTCGCTCAGCATATGCCGTTCTTCACGGCATATGGGACCCGTCTAAATTCCCATTCTATGCATGTGTTTATTCAGGTCACACATAACTGGACAGTTATCAATCCGGTAAGCCTTGTAAGTTTTGTTCGGCTCATCTGCATTACCACGATTTAATAGTATATGATGGTTTTGTTAGGAAGAACCTTGTGTGCTTCCCAAACAGTATTCCATAAATTTCTGCATTCCGTTCTGGTCTCGTATGAGATCTTAAATGTAGGTTCAAAACCAAATAAACGACCCTTTGGTTCCCTTTTCAGCAAGCTGGTCCGTCTTAAGGTTCCTTTTTATACTCTGATTGTTTGGTATCCAGATCAGGCGTACCCTGTTGTTTGTAGCCAATACTTCCGGACTAGTTATGGTCCATCACCAGTTTGGATTTTATTATTAAAGAGTGTATTGCCTAGCGACGCTTGGATATCGGTCTGTTAAAATGTTGTCCAAACTCGATCATGTTTCTAACGCACCACTTAATGGAAACTATCTCTCTCCACTTGTAAAACTGAAGCCTGTTTGCCCAGGAATAGCTCAATCGACGTCTCCGGCTTCTGCCTTTATATATTCCAACTCCGATGCCATTTTGGTTTTTGACACAATCTGTATACCAGATGGTTTCTATGGCTATGCACGGGTATTTTTTATTACACTCGTCTCGGTATAATCACATCTTACGCAATAACCTTTCATAAAATCTTATATTATCTTTAGTGTCTCTTCTACATGCTACCCTTTGTGTTTTACCCAGTTTGGTTGCCGTATCCTTGAACTTAGATCAAATAAAGAACATTGATATCCAAAATAGAGCAAAATAACGGACTTCATCTTAAATGGAGATGAGCTGGACATACAGAAAAGCTCACACAAGACAGATCAACACATAAAATATCAAAATAAAAACCAAGGAGAACCAAAAGAAGTAGAGGAAGGCCACAGATGAGATGGATAGACATTGTCACAAAAGTAGCCAGAAAATGTGGATAAAAAAAACAGCCTATATTCATAAACAGACGGCACAAAGGCTAAAAAAACCCTCAAGGTTAGTTTCTTCACCCCATACTAGCTTTCCGTACATAAAGATGGATCTGATCACCACAGTATATAACCATCTGGTCATATCGCGTGTTAGTCTCTATGTTCGTCCGATCATCAGTTTGATAGCCTTCGTCTAAGTCTTTGGTATTTCGCACCTTCTTGCACCATCTTTCTACAGTGTTTAGTGTTGTCTGCTTCATATTAGATACAATTACTCAATCTTCGGATTACTAGAATGGCAAAATCATCACCTTAGCCTAAGGCAAAAATGCCCATGATACTGAATGTAACTGCAGTAGGCCGTCCACGATAAAACATCACAGTAGAGATAATAATACACCGCCCTGTGAGCTTCCGCCAGCGACTTTAATTCCTACAGATCAGAAGTGCTACTCCTTTGTTCTCCATTGCCTTGGCAATTAATAGAAATGTAATGTTGTCAAAAACTCGTTCAATGTCTAAAAAAGCTCTCAAAGCAATTTGTTCAAAATATTTAGTCTTTTTGCGCCTGCTAGGTAGAAAGACTTGAATGTCCCATCCCGTACATACTGTACACATACTTGAACTTGGCTCATGGAATTTGAGCACGAGAAAAGAATGCTAAAACGCGCAAGAGCAACAAAGCCAGTTATGGAGTCTAAGCTAAAGTTAAGTTTTAATAACTTTAGCATAACTTAGATGACAGAACTGAGGCATTTGAATGAATTAAATTACACCTTCGCTAGCTTTTAGACATATAATTTTATAAAAAAATTGCATACATATCACATATGTTAGAAAATCTATAGCAAGTACTATAATAACTCAAAGATAGCTTCTGACGGCCGTTTGAACTTAGACTTAAGTTTCAGAAACATGCAGATTCTGCGAGAAGTATCTACCATAAAGTAACTATTATAAAGAACAAATTTACATAAACACTGATTTTCATTTACATTTTATTATTTAAATTTGCACAAATATAAACTTGACTACTTGGTTAAGTAAATGTTTCGATTGCAAGATATCTTATGAAATAGAAATAGTTAATTTTCTGCTATACAGCCCTATATAAATTATATTAAATGATCAATGATTTTATGTAATAACGTCTACTTAATTATATATTTCAGTGCAATATATTGTACCACAGCTTAATAAAATTGTGACTAAAAAGAAATGTTGAATAGGTACTATCAAAATGTGGCTTTAAATATTCAAAAATACTGTGTTTTAAAAGTATATGTGAGTTTCAATAGTTAATATGTGATGTTCAGTTAATAAAATAACAATGTATTTTATTATTAGTAAAGTAGCAAAAACTTATTAAATTCTATTTAAGCTGCTATGCTATGCCGTGTTTGTGTTACCAAGCTTAACTTACGTGACAGCTCCACTTCCAATTCGATTCTTGTATGCGATCTTCTGGAGAAGACACTCCTAACATTTTTCAATAGGCGAGCAGTTTCCGATAATCTGGAAGCAGGAGACTCCAGCTGTTGACTGTTAGGAGCAGTGTTACAGCGAGGCAATCAAATATTAGGTGCTGCATGCATGTGCAATAAGCTTAATACTACTTCATCAAGTATTAGAAAAGTTAATCCCAAAAAGTATTATTAGTAATAGTAGTAATCAAATTTAAAATAAATAAAATAAGTGTAGTGTTAGTACTCATGCAAACTGTACTTTAAATACTGTGATACATGCAGATAAAAAAAGTTGCAAAAACCTATAATACTTACAAATTGCGAACCTCTCCAGTGCATGCATTGGTCTTGCAAAAACAATGACACATTAATACTGACAACAAGTACAGAAAATACTATATTCTAAAAGTAGTTATAAATATAACTGATTTCAATAAAAAATCTATTAAAAAATCATTCTTTATTAAAATCAGTTAAAATCGAATATTACAAATAGTGCTTTAAAAAATAAAATCCATTATAATCATAACAATACATGCACAAAAAAAAATAAGTAAGCAAACCTGAATTGTGGAATTATTTTGTTTAATATTTTAGTTATTTATTCACAATTTAATTACAAACACATTAATGTAGATTAGAAAGATTTGCTGGATCAATTATAAAAGTAAGTACATTGTTATCAAGCTATTAAATTTCACACATGATTAAAGCATTTCATTAAAATTGATAAATAAATTGCAATTTCTAATATAAAACACCATTTTCAAACTTTATCTTATTTACAACTATAAATCTAGTAATTGATATTTAATTAAGGCACATTGATGTTTCTAAGTCATATTTTATCACATAAGCAATCACTACCAATTGAAAAAATATTACTCTCAAACATTTAATTACCAATGTACACTAGCAAAACCATTCTTCGTCATTCACTATCAATTAATCCATGCATATTTTTCTTAACTACTATATTATATATAATAAATAAAATAAAATTGAGCTTCATCAACTAATAAAAACTACTATTAAGGAAATTGGTCCAAAAATATAATCAATATATTACTGACATAAATATTTGATCAGATCCAATTGTAATTTTGAATATTTATAAAAGTATCATTGCTGAAATTATGAAAATATATTGTCTTATTTAAAAAAAAAAATGTAACTCTTATTTAGGTAAAAAAAATATTTTCTTAAATCACAGTCTAGAATATTTTACAAACGATTAAGAAATAATTTATAAAATTTTATTTTTGATCACGTGTGCTTTATAGATAAATAATTTACTCTTTATGTGTGCAAATATTTATTTTAAGTGTTATGCATAATTACAGCAATTAAAATTGAATTTTAGTTAAAATCTTTTAGTTAGACCTTCATTATAAAAATAGTTATGTCTATAAATTTTGATAATTTAACAATGTATAGCTACGAATAAATATATATCTAATAAAATGTACTATGTACATACTTGTTTCCCATTCTTTTGTACAATTGTTTTTTTTATAAAAAATATAATCTTATAATAAAATAATAAGTATTTGTGCTTGGTCCCTTATGTATATATAAAAAATGTTGTGCTTTCTTGTGCGTAGAAGTTACTAGAACTGTTCTATATCACATATTTTTTTTTATGAATGTAAAAGCATTTTCTGCACAGTCAATAAAATAGCAAATTAAAATAATTGGTGAAATTATTCTGTGCAGTTTGTAGTTCATGTAAATTAAAAAAAAACTTTCTAAGCGTAAACTAAACCGTTTGAACTTAATTCCTTAGGGGTATACGCTTTCACTTTTATAATCCTCCCCTGACATCAGCTGAGTACTGTCAATTGAGTAGTAGCTGGAGCAATGGTGTTATTAGTAGGGCGCCATTTTAGACCAACTATGCTTCCATAACTAAATAAGTCAAAAATTGGATGCTGATAAAAATACAAAATGACCTAATTCTATTTGTACTCACTAAGTCAAACCAAACGCACTCTAAAACTACGAAAATCTAAGATATATTGAAATTTCTATTGAGAGTCATTTCATGCCCCGTTATTAAAATATAAATATGTATTATAAATATAATAAAATTAAGTTAGAATTTCTTTAACTAATTTAATGTACTTTATTAAAGTAAGTAGATTTAATTTAAGTTTACCTAACTTTAAATTTTATTTTATTATATTAATTTAAAATTAAGTATAGAACTCACATCACAATTAAAATAAAATAGTCTTGTTTGCTCATTATTGATATTCCAATATTCAAAATACCAGTGCTCAACTGATTTGCTTATAATTAAGCATTTTAAAGGTTGTATTTTAATCCATTACATAGTCTTTTGTATACACCACAGCAAAAATAGAACCAATTTACACTTCCCATAATCGTATCAAGTTTGATCAAAGTTTTTCTTTTTTAATCCAAATCTATAAATGTCAACCATAGTCAGAAGGTGAGCTAGGGAGAAATAAATTTAATTTTGAGTTCTTCATAAAAATTTTTTAGCTAAAAAATTCGATTGGTGTATAGAAGTTAAATTTTGTATATTTACATGCTAACAAATCACCATGTGTAAATAAAAATGTTTTATGTAGTTTTATTGTTCAAATAAAGGAACTTTTAATTTATTTACATGGTCAAACATCTAAATAGAATATTTTTGAAATTTTTTTTTTTCAAACATTCTAATAAATCTCATATTATTCCTAAACATGCAAATAAAAATCAATTATTTTAAATTTGAATTTCAATTGTTTTTCTCGCAATGTCTTCATACAAATTGAAAACGTTTTGTTAATTTTTTTGCTAATTTATAACAATACAGATTGTTTTTCTTTGTAACCATACTGACTAAACTAACAATAATGAGCAACCCAATGAATATTTTTAAATTGTTTTGTGAGATGTATATTAGTTATAGCATTAGTGCTTTTACTCTAATTCGACAAATTATATTAAATTATATTAAATTGAAAGAAAAAAAAAAATATTGTCAAGAGCAAAAGCACGAATATTATAAGAAAATTGCACCATAAGTTAGTTAGTGTTATTCCACAAAACAAAAAAGCTATTTCCAGACTTTCAATATAAATTTCATTATAAACTAATATAACACATTTCTCAAATATAACAAAAATTTAGTTTGTATAGTTTAAGAGTTTTGTTTTTAATGTTGTGTACACAAGCCATGCAAAATTTACTGATATTTTATATGATAATAATACACTGTTTTGAATATCAGTAAAAAATAAGAAAACAACAGACACTATAGACATTAATTGACATTTAGGAATATGCAGGTACAAGCAAAAGGTGCTTCATATATTTTTTAAAAGCATAAAAACTTACGAGGTTTTCGAATCTCGACTGCCATCTAAAGGTCCCAAATTCAATATTTCATTTTCTCGAACAAAATCTGTTGTTGATTTACGAACTGTGCCAAATACCCTATGTAGATAAATTCACATTTTAATGTAATACACATTAAACTAAGATTGCTCTTAAATTAAACTTTATGAAATTTCTTTAATATTCTATTAAACACCTTTCTCTTATGTACAGAATTTAAAAATAGCACTCTAATATATGATAAACTTCTTCTGTTAAATTTTACGTTTAAAGTAAATAAATATGTATATCTGGATAATCTACAAAGGAAAAGGAAAGTGGGTTTAAGAGCATGCATAAAATTAAAATATACTTACACTTTAATCACAAAGTCTGGAATTATAGCAATTATCGGTATGAGAATAAAGCCCAACCAGAAGACTGCAGAACTAAAGATCAATATGTACATGCCAGTCATTACATTGCCAATAGGTACTACAGGCCAGAAATTACTGAAATCAAATAATTTGTATTAGCATAATTTATGAGGTCGTTATTTACAATAAGTTTATTAAAGGCTAGTACACACTAGTAAACCATGTTGCACAACTTGTCTATAGACTGTCTAGAGACACGGTTTATAGACCGTCTAGAGACACCGTTCTTTGTCTCGTCTAGCGTCCACACTACGATGTGAATTTCTCATTCTTATCTTTGCAGTCCACCATGAAGGACCTGGGTTCGGTAATGTATTATTAAATAAATTAAGACTGGAAGACGCTAACAATAAGACCCATGGTAATTTTCAATTACTTTTAAAAATTTCTCTTTAGGACACATGTTAAAAAAAAAAACTGAAAACCTCCAAACCACACCACTCAGTAGGTGGAGACAGACTGGGACGTGTCTCGCCTCTAGACGCCTAGTGACGTCCACACTGCCAAAATGTTGCGCAACATGCCTAACGTTGCATGCGGTCTCCCATTTCAATCGGGAGACTTTAGTGATTTAGACCTTTAAACAACAGGCCCGTAGATGGGGATTGGTCTATAGGCATGTCCACTTAGACAACTTGAAACAGGTCTCGGAGACCAAAATCGCGCAACATGTCTATTAGTGTGTACTAAGCTTAACAATAAATTAATGTAAGTGTAGTAAAACATAATAGAAAATCCAATATAAGAAATTGCGATTGATTACAAAAAAAGTAACCTTACAGTTTTTTCATAAAATTGTAACTGATATCGCAGCATACAAGGTGATCCATAGTTAAGCCGCCAAACGTTTAGGGCTGATTTTGTTGGTTAAAATAACACTTTTTGTCAATCATTTCCGCCATGCCGATCGCATCGCAATCGAACCTAAATGACGTTAACGTGACGTTGCTATGCACTGTATGACTGGAATTGCAATTATAACATCATATGGCATTATTATTATTATTATTCAATGGCTTCGAGAAACACCAGGCATACCTTGTAAAATATGGGAGTCTTGCATCTGAAAAACTCTTGATCGCGTCGGTCCGTTAAACTCAATTGATCCAAACTGACCGTTTTGACCATCGAATTAGTATAAGTATTTAAAAGGAATAAAATTGTACTACACCCCTACTACAGATGAAATATACTTAACAATTGAATCAACACGCATTGCAATAACATGTTGCGGGCGCAAGAGATTCGTGTATCAGCAAATGAACGTGTAGTAACATCGTAACATGTACGGAACATGCGTCTCGCATTCCATGGTCTGTTCCACCGACCCGACACAGTATGTGTGCATTTTTCGGCATGTAAATTTCGTATAGATAATGATGACGAATTTAACGTACTCACTGCTTATGTCAATACGGCAGATTAAAAGTTAGCATGTTTGAGTTATGTGAGCACTGACATAATAATAGTAAAACAGATTAAAAGTTAACATTTTGAGCAGTCAATTGCCACTGTAATTGCAAAAAAAGTCAAATCAATTTATTTTTAGTTACGTGTATGCAATCGCAAACACGTGAATTTTTCAACGACATTTAAAGATTATGAGTGTAAATGCCGTTTCAAGTTGGCAATAATAGCAAAGAATTCAAAATATACTTTCTCCAATCCAAATATATAATTTTTAGCAAAACAAATATTCTAATCTGATATTAAAATCCAATAATCGTACTAGTGTTGCATACAAAGTGTAAAAAATAGTACATATTTTAAATAAACTTACCTATAAACAATAATAAATATAAACCACAGCGCTATAGAGCCCCATATGGCACAATGTGTCGGCCACACCCAAGAATTTGTAACTAAACCTGCTTTCAAACAGACAGTCACAACTACAAACTGCAAAATAATTAAAATCAATATAAATTTTTAATATAATAAATTAAGATTACTTACAGTATAAACAAAATTTCCTAAAACAAGGTATCCACCATCACGACCTGACATCCATAAAATATCATGCTCACACATTAATAATGGTAACCAAAATAAAATAGCTGAATGAACCATTCCATTAATTACCCATATCCAAAACACTTTAACATTAAACATTTGGCCATTTTGCGATGGCTTATATAATCGTGGATTAGCTATCATCATATCTGCACTGCAGGCTTTATCAAAAAGTCCCATTGCCAGTGGAGGCAATGCTGTGAATATAACATTATATAAACCAATAGACCAACGTTCAAATAAAATTTGTCCTGACCAGCCAGAATATATAGCAAACCAGAGTTCTATTACATATAAACAAATATTTTTATAGAAACTATATAGAATCAACTTGCACATCCGTGAATAATTCCAGGCACCATGTACCATTAATAATCTTAATAAAAATCTGAATTGTGCTATACTGTAATCTGATGCGCAGGCTGCCTGCAGCCCTTCAACACCAGATATGCCAACTCCAACATGTGCTTTTTGTATCATAGCAACATCATTGGCACCATCACCTATTGCTAGTGTTACTGTTTTAGTGTATTTTGTAATATATTCAACAACTTCAGCTTTTTGTAATGGGGAAACACGACAACAGATCACTACCTTGCAAGATATGCATAGTTTCAAAAAGTCTTGTCGCAACTCACAGCTTAATGTATATTTCAATGTTTTTCCATCAACAATTAATGCTATTTCATTTTGTTTTTCTAAGTTTTCTCCAAGTTCTGCATGATGGCGTAGTATGGTCTCTCTAGCACTCTAAGATAAAAATAAATATAATTAATCTTTTTTTTTTAATTCCAACCACTAAATCCAGGTCAGCATAAGTAATAATTAATATGTTGCACTTACATCTAAACTGTCTTCGTTAAGTATTATCAATGGTGTACCCTGTACAATGAGCTTGCAGGAATAACCTATATTTATGGCAGTTTCTTGTTTATCTCCAGTCAAAACCCATACATTGATATCTGCTTTTAATAAAGCTGCTATTGTTTCCGGAACACCTTCTTGTAGTTTATCTTCAATTGCAGTTGCTCCAATGAGCTTTAACTCCTTCTCTATCAGTTCTTCAGCTTTCTCTACATTTTCTAAATAATAAAATAAAAACTTGATTAAACCACAGAAAAACTTATTATACCAAAATTAACTTCTTACTTCAATTTTGAACCTGAGAACTAACTTTTAACATGCAAGTCAAACTTCCTACCAACATATGTAATGACAGTGTCAACATTTTCCATACATACCAATTAAAATATTAAAATAAAATCCATATTAGGTAATTGTTAAAAAACGATGTTTTTCACTTCTGTACTAACTAGTATGTATATAAAAAACTTACCTTCTCTGTTATTTATGGAACATGCAGCTTTCATATAAATATCTTTCCAATTTTGATAATAAGCTTCATCCAAATCAGCAACCGCACAACACAAAGTTCTAAGTCCTTCAGTGGCAAATGATTCTAAGTGTTCCAAAAGAATATCTTTATAGCCTTCATTATCTGAATGTAATCTTTCATATATCATCTAAAACAAAATTTACATTACATGTAGATTTTTGATACGTTATAAAAGTTTAATAAATAAGCCAAGAGCACTAAGCAACTTGGAAGCAAACCTACAAATTTGTTTATTTCCTCAGTACACTCAGATATATGTATGTTGGTGTTGCGAGAGAAAACTGCTAGACTTCAAATTTTTGATCCAAAGCGTTCCGCCAAACTCGGGGCAAGATTTCGACCAAATTATTATTTGTATCAGATTTTTATTTGATCCGTAGTGGCTCGATGGATGGATAAAATTTTAATTAATGATTTTGTATAAACAAGTATCTACTCACAAAATGTAAAATATAAAAAAGAACAATCAAAAATAGTGCAAGATGTAAATGAAAAGTGCACCAGACAATACCTCATATAAAAAAGCCCAAATGCATTAGTACAATGCACTAAATTTGTTTGAAATTACATTTTCTCAGTGAAATCTAAGTAGCATTTTCTCCAATTTAACTGACAATAGTCACAGCCCCAAGGGTGCAATTCTGATCGCTGTGACTTTCACTAAAATGACTTAATTTGTATGAGAAAAATGACCGATGACAAAAGTCACCAACATCAGAAGTGACCCCTTGGTCTGTAGCTCGAGGTGATAATGTAGTAGAGTTAGCAAAGTATATATATCTCAGAGCAAGACGTCGGTTCGCTGTGAGTCAGTCAAAACCTTCTATGACCTAAGTCAGTCATTGGTAAGTTGGCAAAGCAGGTTTGTAGACTAAGAGCAAACTATTAGTTAACTCTAGATTTGTGGATAGCGCACGGAACCCAATCAGTAGAATTCTGTGCCGTTTAGGTTGCTGGCTCTGCACCCGCAACAAAGCATCTTATATAATTATTAATGATGCTCTCAGATCACCGATTCGGACTTGACCGTGAACAAACGCCATATAACGTTATAGTCGGAGAGCTCGCGTCAAAAAATGCAAGAGTTTTCGAAAGCTTGATATTTTGAGATTGAGTTCAATTTCAATCATAAAAAGCCAGCCTAGAGTCAGCAGGTCTGCCGTCGGGACACCTGGCGCTGAGACGTTGGCAATTTGTTTACAAAACGACCTTTCCAGAATTACACAGTGCAGAACTTAAAGCTATTATATTTATTTTTATTGATAGATGTTAACACATTTACTTCAGATAAAGTATAAGATTAATGCAAAATAAATACTTACAGTATCCGCTCCTTTACAAAATAGCTTTAATTTATTAGCAGGATCTCGGACGATTACAGACATACGTTTTCTTGTTGATGTGAACTCCAGTACATGTAAGATATCGTATCTTTCAATTTCTCCAAAAGCACTTATTTCAACATATCCTGGTGTCCGACTTTCAAATTCGTATCCAAATTTGCAAGCACCATATACAAGTGCCCTTTCATCTAAAATAAAATAAAAGTTATAAAGTGAGCCACATGCTAAGAATATTATAGTCTATTCAATTCCAAGATAGCGCAAACAACCATTAGCGCATAACCTGATGCACCTGCTAGTCCAGCGCACATTTACATACACAATGCATGGACGCCAAATGTTACACGGTTCCAGGTGTTTTCACTGATTTTCACATGAACAGTAAACGTAGCGTAAACTTGTTTTTCCGCGTTTTAATTGAATAGATTACACTTTCAAAATCTAAACTTTTTTAGTCATTAGATGCGTCCCGGCGAGAGCAAGACCGCAACAAATCTAGCAATCTACATTTGTTGCGGTCCCCGCTACTTTGGTAGCGATTCGCTTTTACTGGTTCCGCTTTGCAGATTAGTAGTGGTGAGGTGACATTAGATTGTTTATCACCGATAGCAATAGACGAACCCATTATAATTTTTTGAGACAATTACCGCCACATTAAAATCTAATTTTAAAATGCATTTTCATAGACACTTACCTGGTGAGGCAGCATGATAAACAATTGTTCCATCCGGCATTTTTTCAGGTATTACAGTATGACAAACGGCTAATAAAACTAGTAGTTCTTTTAATAGTTCTGCATTCTCATGACCACTTTGAATATGCTTTAAGATAAACATAACGTGAGTTCAAAGTATATAAATAATTTCAATCTACTTACATTTACTAGAAGTGATTCCTCGACAGTTTCAGCCACTGAATAAATTTCATTACCCACAGCACATCTTTTAAATTCCATTACATTTCTTGTAAGAGTGCCAGTTTTATCAGAAAATACATATTTTACTTGCCCCAATTCTTCATTTAAATTTGATGTACGTGCCATTGCAGGAGTATCAGTTTCTGCATAATACATTTCCCTATCCATATTTATAAAAATAGCCTATAATTAGTAAAATCGTATCAAAATAATTAAAACAAGATTAATCCATTGCACCACTTACTTGTATAAATCTAACAACTTCTAAGGTAACTTGTAATGATATTGGAATTAAATTGTTAAAAAGGATGATAAATGTAAGAAGATTGTACATAAAGTTTTGTGAAATGTCTAAAAAAAAGTAATTAATATTACAACATTTGTAGTGTTTTATAATTAATACCTTCTAACCCAATATACCAATCAGTAGTAGAATGCGCTTTTGACCATATTTCATTACATATTGAACATATCAAACACATGACAAGTAGAATTCCAAACAATAATAAAATCTGAACATTGGTCAGCTTATCTACGCTGGATCGTTTTAAAGGGGCTTTAGTTGAATTTCTCATAAGTTTAGTTTCATGACCAGTATATATCACAATGCCAAACACCCAAGATGTATTTCTTAACATGGCGCCTCTGAGAAGAATTTGATCTGGACCCAGAGGCAAAGGACTACAAATCAATGATAAAATGAATATAAAAAATATAATTATGTTGATAATTTTTACCTTCTATTTGTTTCTTTTAAGACTCCATTGAATTCATAAAGATGCCTGTTTGGCTGTTCGCATTCTATGGTCCCTGTGAACACCTTTAAGTCGTTGACAGTCTGATAATTGGAGGTATGAGTTAATGCTTGTCTTATTTTCAAATTTGTTTCACCATCCAAATTGGCTGTCTCTATAAAGCTCATGCCTTGGGGTTCGCTAAATATTTAAATTTATTTAAATGTAATGTTAAATGATATCTAAATTATTATTACCTAGATGCGATTACAACTAGATCAGCTGGGAAGAAATTATTGTTCTTTACTTTAACTATATCACCCACAACCACATGCATCCATTTTACTAAAATCCATGAATCACCTCTTAAAACCTCTATTTTTCTATGATTTGTTTCGTCGTCAGCTCTATGCCTTTTCTACAAAAGTAACATTTGGTAAAATTCGTAAGATACAAAAATAGTAATTTTTAATTTCAAAATAGTATCTGGATTGGGTAGTATGTATACTTACTATATCTTCGATGATTTCCTTGATGGCAGAAACTGAGAGTATAAAAATCAGTGGTACCAACGTGGTGTATCGCCCCGTTGGCGAAACATCGGGAATTTGCTGCAGAAGTGCTATCAGTAAAAAGAAGACGTTGGCCCATCTTCGGAATTGTTCGAACAGGAACAACGGTATAAAGCGTATTACACTGAAACAGAATAAAAAATTCATTATTTTATGATATATGTTAATATGTAATAAAAGATTAATACATTTAAATACATCTCAAAACTATGTTAATATAGAAATGTTGGTCATCAGACCCAGTATTGGTCATCAAAGAAATACGCTTTAATGAAGCAATACTGTAGTTTGCCAGACCAAATACTATTTTTCATCAGATAACTTTCACATTTAAAATAGCTGAGCCAACTTAAATTGGCCGATGTACACATTTTTCCGCAACAAAGTTAAATATTGCAAAAATTAAATGAAAGACCAGCTCAACATTACATAATTCATTTCATTAAAGCCAGCAAATTACATTGTTTGTTTGTAATAGAGTTATAAATGAAGTAGGTAGTTGTCGTACTATAAACATTCTTTCATACAATTATATTTTGCTAAACAAAGCGCAGCAGTTCTTCTTCACAACGAATTATTACACTATGTGACTGAAAATAATAACATTTTGTTATTTATGACTAACAAATTTATCTTGTTTGTTGCTATTAAGCTAGTACTGCTTCAAGAACCGCTGCTCAGTCCCAAAGTTACATTTTGTAGTTCATTGAGTAAGTTTGGTGTAAATGGTTCTAATTTTTAAAGAAAATTGAGTTACTGTAATTGTTGCTACGTGTTCATTGAGATATCTAAAAGTATAAAGTTAATTTAGCAACAACTGCAACATTGTTTTCTTTCATATGTACCTAGAAGAAGGAAAAATGTAAGAGATTAGTTTCGCAATGAACAGAAAAAAAGCTAAAAAACAATGCAAAGATAGCTATACTCGCTATCAACATTCGCGCTAAGAAGAAATTCAAGTTTTCTTTATTTGTACAAACTTGTAAGCAAATGTAAGAATCGTTCATTACATCTAAAAAAATGACGTGGTTACAATAAACCCTTTACCCAAACAATGTCGAAGATGTTAAAATATCCGTAGCAGTAGTTCATTTTTCATTCCCAAAATGCGTTAAAACCTTCTTTTTATCTATTGTGCATTTTAAATCGCCCCATAGATCTTACGAGTTGTTTGAAAGAATTTGATAGAACCAACAGCTTATTAGATAATTTCTAAATCATATTTCAACGATTCAGCCCCGGACTGCTTACTTGCTCTAACATTAAACTATTTTACCGTATCGAATCGGTATTCAAATCTTCAATTTTCTATTTATATGTCATTCTGAAATCGTAGCAGCAAGTGACGTTCGGTTTCTTCAGGATTGGTAAGAAAGTTAATGATAAACATTGAGAGAAGATAAATCCTGTCCTATATACAAGTTGAAAATTTGCACCAAGATGTCTATATTGTCTTCATTTGCGAGTTTGATCAGTTCACTGTATATTTGGTCGAGTCCGGCTGCTTTTCTTGGATTAGCTCGTTGGATAAAAGCCTTATGACATCTGATTTCATAATTACGGGTGCAGGTTTATAAAGATTTTCATCAATATTTGATTTGTTTCGTTCGTCTGAGAAGAGATCTTCGATGTATTTTCCCAGACGTACGCCAGCTGTTCGTTGTTCAAGATTAGGTTTCAACCTGTTGGTGTAGTCTGTTGCTGTTGTATACCAGCAATCTAATTCACCTTCTTGTGTATATTGAAATAATAGTGTTTTTCTTGGAAAATCTCAATCTCACAGTTAAATTCTATCCATTTTATTTTCGCTGTTCTTATTTTTCTACGTATAGTCGCGTGAGTGTCCCATATTTCAGGCAATCTCGTTCTTTGTATTTATGCCTCTCTTGTCATCTATTTATTTTTGCTTCGTATTTCGTTGTCTTCGTTAGATTATCAACACCTGTTTTTACAATTATTTTTATAAGCCTTTCATGTGCCTCGTTAATGCGACCATTATTTGCCTAGGTTTTCGACTACTTCTTCGTATTTGAGTTTTTCAAAATTTATTGGTTAATTGTCCGCCCCGGTATATGTCTTTGCACATTGTTATTATGTATTAAATTAGTCTGTCTCCTCTCTGCTATCTAATCCCTAATCTGTGTTCGTTACCTGTGTTTCCTTGGCAAACTTTGAAACTAAAACCTCCTATGACCATGGTAACTTCCGGGAGTATTGTGACCTTCAGTAGATCTTCGATCTACTTGTACATATCTTCTACTTCTTCATCTAGATGGTCAAGTTCATTTCTCAGTTGCAATAACATAGCTCTGTTAAATTTGGCAATAAAATTAATTTCAGGTTTGTCTGCGGTTTACAAGGGTCCCAACCATGCTGTAGTGTTGTGGCCCAAGTAGTATAATACTGCTTTGTCTATTTCGCATCTTCCTCATTCTACGTATTTCTTGTGCCACGTTGTGTGCTTTTAATTGGCTTCTTACGTTCCATATGCCAACCTTAAAACCCTTTGATTTGTTGTTTCCCTTCTGTTTGTAGTTAAAGTTGTTATCATTGTTTACTATCTTCGTGTGAACCGCCTGTAAGTTGTTATGTAGGTCTCAGCTTGTTTTAGACTGTGACTCTGTTTGTGGCTAGAGTTGCAAAGATTTCTCTGGTTTACAACCTGGGAGACCCTGCAGTTTATTTGCGAATGTCCTACCCTGCTGGATCTTGGGTTCCGCATTGCATGATCAGCAAGGTTTTGTACACCAATAACTGCCATCATGATAGTAACTTTGGATGTGGGCCTTTAATAAAGTGGTATACCATTGCCTTCTACATTCCATTGCCTTTGACTACTTCTAGTTCTTCCGCCTTTGAGAGCTTTCTTTCTCCCTCTTCGAACAATAAAAGTCCTCTGCCTCAGATTACTCATCCACTCTCTAAAGAGGCTGTTGGCAATGCTGAGGATACCTCCTTATCCCGGTAGATACTCAGACGCCAATTCCTCGTTAGTTAAACAGCAGGGTGCACCGCAGGCAAGAGAAGTTGACATTTGGGCTGTCCATAGTAGCTGCCATTGAATGCTCAAAGCTGGCTTAGAGTAGACAAATCTTGGTTTCGAGAAGTAAATACCATTCGCGTACTCAACCCTCTTGACCCGGGTCCAAACTAACTTGTTTCTGTTTACACTTTAACAAAACCCACTTTTCACAGATATGTGATTATGACTATCAACATGATCAACTTTACTTCCAAAAAACTAACCTAACATTTCTTATTATTTGCAAGTCCAAACCCAAAACACCAACCTTAAAAAGCTAAACAAAAAAGTTACAATTTCACAAAATCTTTTTCGCATCAAAAATGTGAATATTACAAATGTTTCTTGTCTCACACTAGGTGGAACGGCTATTTACATAATACATCATTTATCAAACTAAAATGATAAATTTGTTTCGATCATCCCATTCAAATAAAATGGGCCAAAATGCTCCTTACACAAACACAGTTCAACGATTCTCCTAGTAGAAGACGTTGCGTTACTACCTCTCAAAAATTTCTTTTAGTAATTTTTTTCATATTAAAAACTAGATTTTTTTAACAATAATGTCCATAAATTGTCTAAACCTTGTCTTCAATATGGACAATTCCATTTCAAACGAACCAGAGCTGGTGCATTGAGAAACTTGCTTATGTATTTTTTTAGTTTCTATAACTTATCAGTAGTCCTTTGATCGGTATATGAGAGTATGTAACATAAAAAAAAAATTCTACGATTTTTTAAAGTTTTTTGTCGTTTTTTAACTTAATTGCATTTTTTGTTTAAAAACCGCAATTTTAACGCAAAAAAAATAAATTTACTAATGAAATCAATCAGAAATTTTCCGTAGAATCCAAATCTGGTGCCATTTTAAGTCTATACCCTGTCAATAAGCCGCAAAAGCCATAAAATCATGTTTATGTTCTCAGTGGGCTGGGCAAAAAGGAGCATTTTTTAAATTTTTTTTAACCGTCAAAGTTGACGTATTTTGTTGTAAATTAATTGAAAAATATAAATATGTTCTGTGTATTTGGGTTTTAAGAGTCTAAAACTCTGCAAATCTGCAAAGTAGGCCTATTCTTCAACATAAACTCTTACAAATGCACGTTTAGCCGCGCTCAGAGGAACAATACACCAAATATTATTAAAAATTTGAATTCTGGAGACAATTTTACATAGAAAATAGTCAGTGTTGTACTCATCGTCTATAGAAAAGTCCATCTAGAAAGAAATGTTCACAAAATTTTCAGACAAAAAATGCGTTAAAAATTAATTATTTTTATATTCACAAAAAATATTATAAACACACTAGGGTGTGGTTTAAAACTTTTTTTTTACAAATTAAGATAAGCGCCAGGAGGATTTATGTTTGAATGCCAAAAATAATAATATTTTCTAATTTTCGCGCCGATAGATCGAGTCTAAATTTGTGCCGCAAGCGCAAAAACTATCAAACAAAGAGTAAAATGACCCAAAATTGGTTCAAACAACAAAAGATGACTTTGTTAAACTTCTGAAATAAGCTTAAAAAAATAAAATCCAAAAAATCTTTAAGAAAAATAAAAAAAAAAATTTTTTTAAGTAAATGTTGAACAATTTTTTTTTTCTAGATGTGTTTTTCATCGCCAGATAAGCACGACACTGACTATTTTCTATGTAAAATTGTTTGCAAAACTCAGTTTTTTAATAATATTTGGTGTATAGTTTCTCTGAAAACTGCTAAATGTGCATTTATAAAAGTTTGTGTTGAAAAATAGGCTTTTTTTGCAGTTTTTTTGTGTTTTAGACCTTTAAAACCCAAATACACAGAACAAATTTATATTTTCTAATTAACTTACATCAAAACACGTCAACTTTGGCGGTTAAAAAAAAATTTAAAAAATGTTCCTTTTTGCCCAGCCCACTGAGAACAAAAACATGGTTTATGGCTTTTGCGGCTTATAGACAGGGTATAGACTTGAAATAGCACCAGATTTAGATTCTACGGAAAATTTCTGATCGATTTCATTAGTAAATTTATTTTTTTGAGTTAAAATTGCGGTTTTTAAACAAAAAATGCGATTAAGTTAAAAAACCACAAAAAAACTTAAAAAAATTGTAGAATTTTTTTTTATGGGTTTCATACCCTCATATACCGATCAAAAGACTACTAATAGGTTATAGAAACTAAAAAAAAATACATGAGCAAGTTTCTCAATGCACCCCCCCAGCTCTGGTCCGTTTGAAATGGAATTGCCCATATAATAGTTTTTGAGACTATTGATTCACAAAAAGATATATTCATCATGAACGCAAAATGTGTTTTCTTATCAAACAAAAATAGTAGTATCGCTAGTACACAAAACAAATGATCTAAAAATGGTTGGTCAATATTATATTCTATACCAATAAATATTGTGTAAAAATATAAGACAACTGACACGTTTGCATAATGCAATAAGACATTCAAATGTTGATTGTATAGTTAAACAGAAGGAAATATTTATGAAATGTTTACTTTCGTGCAAACCGCACAACAATCATTCTTTCTAGTGCAAGTTTATTTGATTAAATTATTGATTTGTGTTTCCATGACAGATTGATACAATCGTGGAATAAAAATAATCATTTATAGAAAAGTATTTGTTATAGTTGTAAGAATTCAATAAAAAACTGTAATACTGTTCCCACAATATACATATCAATTTATTGATCAATATTATTATGTAATTATTATATAATGTGTGTAACACAAAATTCGAAATAAATTTTAGATTATTCTTTCAGTTGTATATGACTACATTTATGTCGCTTAACTCCGATTGAAATTTAATCCGCTTAATGTAATGTAAACGCTCTGGATTTAACTGTAATTTCAAGTTGCTTTGATTGGAAATAAAAACTATAGCAATATATCAAAACAGAAGTGATTCATGATACTTAAATTTTTGTACCTAATCTTTATTACATACTTGTTGACAAAACATTCCGGATACCGAAGTAAATGTTATGAAAAGAAAAAAAAACACAAGTGTTTATGAACAGTGTTTTTTGTTAGCATTGTTTGTAATAATTAATGTACTGTTTACCATGTTATTTAAATACAGGTAGTGTGTTGAGGTTATTCACACATAGAACAAGTAGGTCTTTGGAGTTTGAAAAAGTACATTGACAATGAGGTTCTTCACAACCGTCTGAGGTTATTCACACATAGACCGAGATGTGTGTAAAACAAACTATATTGGCAATGGGGTTTTATTAAGTATTGAAATACTTAACAGTTGTAGTATGCCAGGTACACTACCGGAGTTGAAGTTGTAGTAGGCTGTAAAAGATTGTTATTCATACACTAGCATAAGACTTTGGAGTTGTGTGTTAACACCGTATTTGACATTAAGGTTAGGTTATACGTAACAGCCGTCGAGAGCACTGTGATTTGAACCTTGGCGTTGCACAATAACTGCAAAAGATTGTCAATCTTTCACTGGCCTTGAGGTTATATGCAGTGCATTCACACTAGTAATAAGTACTTATAAGCACACTGGACTGGTATTAGAGTATACCTTAGAGATGTGTTAATTAGGTGATTGGTAATATAGTATTCTATGTATTGACGTAGTTATAGAGATTCTAGCATGACTACCATTTGGTTCTAAAAACTGTTTATTCAGCTTTTATCAGTTAAACTGCTGGATAATTGAGCTGTCAGTACTGGCAGTTATTGCTTAACAAAATGCAAGCAGTAAATGTAGCACTAGCATTAGCTTTGAACAAAGGTGGATACAGCATTTGATACATTGCTGCTGTCTTAAATATTCCCAGAAGTACCGCCCAAGACGCAAAACATCGTTAAACTGGAAAATACACCATCAACAATTGTGCCTCGCCAAGTGGAAGATGTTAATGGTACTGCAATTTCTGCATAAACCGTTCGCTAAAGATTGAAGGAATATAGATTGATGCTTATCTGGTTGAGCGACTAAGATTTGCCCGTGAACATAAAAATTAGATAATCGAACAATGAAGCTACGTATTGTTCACGGATGATATTTAGATGAGGTTAATATTCGTCGTTTGCAATGACCACTCAAGGCTCGGAATTGAATCCTATCAAAAATGTCTAGGAATCATTATTACATTCAGGATCTTCAAATAGCTTTTCGTGAGGAATTACACAAAAAAAGATCGCCAACTGTATTCAAAGTTTACCACGTCGTATGGCAGCCTAGAGTTTGTGATACACACTACTAATTGCTTAAATTGTGTGACATGTAAATGTAAAACCTAACCAATAGTGAATTTGGTAATTTTGCACAATTTGCGTGACTTTTTCTTATTGATTAGTATCTTATTTTATTTAACAATCTTACTTTGTAAATAATGTTTCACGTCTAGTAAAAAGTAAAAAATAAACTCTAATGCTAACAACAATTCATATCAGTGCTTAGATTTTTTGTCCACAAACGTAGTAATCAAACATAAACAACAGTTTTCAATTTCGGATTGTAATCGCTTTTTTAGCTTGCCCATTTTAATAAAATTAACAAAACGTAACGTAAATATCAAACAATAATAATAAACCGAATTTGATGTCCAAACCAGAATTTCAGTAGAGTTGACTTTAGAATTCCAAGCGACTTAAATGTTAGATCCGCTTTGTTTTTATCGCAGATTGACTTGACACTTATTAAATCGAGTAAGATCTCAATCGGAATTAAACGACAAGATCTCTTAAATGTTAAGCCCAACATGTTTATGATATTACCGCCAATATTATTTTTTATTTTTAAGATTAAAAAAAAAGTGGTTAGGTCATTATTAATAAGTTCAATCCAGATATAAACTTTTATGTAGATCATTAGATTAATAATAAAAATTTAGCGTCAATTTCTATTGAGAAAGCAACAGATTGGATTGGTATTTTAAAATAAGCGCCATGTGTAAAGGGTAAGTGTGTAGACAGCTACTCCAAGGGGCGCCGATATTTACCTTACATGGATATAATTCGTTTTCCTGGGTTGAGATTGTGATAGTCTATCTTGATCTAAGAGCATACACGTTAACCTTTAATTAAGGAAAACTACCATGCGGGATTGCCGCCGCACAATAGGAAATTCCGGACACTAGTATATTTTAATGGCAATTGAGCCTTTTGTAAAATATTTTAAATTGTATGAACAAGTCTATTCATAGCCCAATTTTATTAAAATTGCAGATAATATGTAAAGTATTCACACAAGTTTTTGATGAATTTATCATATATTAGTATAAAAATTAAAAGAAATTTTATTACTATTTTTCTAGTTTAACTGTGCAGTAACATTACAATTTTACCGTGGAAATCAGTTGACTAGTTCTTAATTTAAATCAAAATATGCCAGCGTAGCGTTTTTCAACAATTAAAAGGTTTCGAACGCGGTAGTAATCGGGTTCGGAGAAAAAAGTTTGTCAATTCGTGATATTGTCTACAAATTGACAGTGAAAATGAGTGTGTCAATATAATAGCTGAATGTTGGCGTAGATAAATCAAGAAACAGGAACAACGGCGGAGATTACGACTTGGACGTTCTAGAAACAATACAGAACGTGAAGATATGGCTTTTCGGCTCGTCGCTCTCCGAGACCAATTTTCAACAACAAGATTGTGGTGTTTAAGAGACTTCACTAACCAAGGAATCTCCGTTCGATCAGTTAAAAGAAGAATGATTGAACATTTGGTCTTAAGTTTTCCTTTGTCCGCACCATAAGAGGTGTCGTATGAAATGGTGCAATGAGAGACTACAATGACCAATCAATGAAAGCAAGTTATCTTTAGCGACAAATCGAGATTTTGTTTGTATACTCACAATGGTCGTAAGATTAAGACTTCGCCAAGGAGAACAAATCAACTTACGTATTGCTGTAGAACGACATACAGCTCTTACATGCGGAGTCATGATATGGAAAGCAATCGCTTATAGAAGTAAGTCTACTGTAATGTTCATTCCAGTAACACTAAATGCAAACCGCTACATTAACACGTTTCTAAAACCAACATTAATGTATATAACATATTTTGAATGTTTGAAATCAAGGAAGCTTTAGTAATCGATTAACTACGCCAAAAACAGTTTTTCACAATAAAAACTAATAGAACCATAATACACAATTTCAAAAATATTAGCTTACTTTTAGAATTTATTATTAGATCTGAGTTTACAGAAAGTTTAATTTCAAATTTTCTTATTTCATCTGTTTGTGTTTACAAGAACAATGTCATCGGTAAATCAAAGATAATTTAAGTATTTGTCTTCTATATTTACTCCCTTTTGTTTCCTAATTTAAAAATATGTTCAGATGGCTTGTAAATGGATGATTATACACTTCCTAAACTCTGCCCTGCTCTACTGGTTGGTAGAAACCCAGTTTATTTGTCAAGCGGTCATAGATGTGACAGTAGACTTATTGGTCGATAGTTTCCAATGATTGCATTGGCGCCTTTCTTGAGTATTAGATTCAATTGAGCATTTTGCCAGCTTGATTAGGTTTTTCATTCTTCTACGCAATTATTTAGGAGCAGTCTAACTGTAAAGAAATCCACCTCCTGTTTTGAACATTTGAGAAAACTAGAGAAGGCACTTAAAAGTCTGCAAAAAACAGAACGCCAATGATGATAATAATAAATCGCAATTCACAAATTTATCCATGAAAGGTCGTTACGTTTAATCAACTTAAATTGTTATGCATTAATAATTATACAAAAAATAATAAGGTTTTTTATTTGAAAATGTTAGTGATTTCAGTGGTTACCGGTTTCTTCCCCTAAGTCTCAAATAAACGTCAATTCTCATAGACGTTCGTCACTTTGTAAGTAAAATAATGTTAATAATAAAATGTGAATTGTAGAGTATTGAATAAATTCTAAATAGTGAAGTGTGTTATGCACAAACTGTGAATTTAACAAAATTGTTAATTAGATATTTAAAGTATATTATGGTGAGTACACAATAACAGAATGACTTTGTAGTAAAGGCTCATTACCGCAGTGAAAGAAAATCGTACTCTCTTCAGTCGTGAATCAATTTAATGAAGCTTTTCCCGATGCAAGAATTTCTTATAAAACATAATTTGTTAAGGTTTTTAATATCACATTATAATCTATTATTTTATATAAAATGTTTATATATATATATATAGATTTGAATGTAATCAGAACACTATAATTTTTATTGTAATCTTTTAAAACCTTTATTATTATATTTATTAGTTTATAAGGCTGCAGTCTCACTGCACCACCGCCACCAACTATCACCGTTTGCCACTAACCACCAAAATATACTACGGTCTCACTGCAGCCACTGGTGACCACCAAATATTTAAATTTCCCACTCATTTCTATGTCAGTAGAAAAGTGTTATATTTATATATTTATATTTTGGGCCTTTCATTTACTAATGTAGTTAGTTTATCAATGTCGGATGGTGTCCATGTTTCTTTCATGTTACCGTTTTTAAAATTCTCAAATATCAAAGCAAAAATGACAGATTATAGGTGTGTTCCATTTGCGCACTTTATGCACCCGGTGCATTTTTACATTTTTCAATATTGCGAGCAACAGCGTCTCACACTTGACAAACGCAAAGAAAATATTTGGCGTTTGTTGGACGTTCTCTATCTTGAAAAACACATAAAAAATGTAAAAAACGTTTGACAAATAAATTCAAAAATCAATGAATTAGTGCCACCAAGTGCGACTATTTTGTCAAATAAAAAATCTCTTATGTTTTGATTTGTAAAATATCAAGTTTGTATGTTTCAAATGACGATCAACTGTTGCCGCGCTACCACCAACCGATTTGAAATTATGAAACGGTGGTTACCAAATGACAGATGCCGGCGAGAATAATGAATCTGTCGGACCGTCTCCATATGATTTAACGTGTTCGAATTTTAGTTGGTGGCGGTGGGTGGTGCAGTGAGACTGCAGCCTAATTCACTGCCGAGCATAAAACTAGGGTCACTCCGTAATTTGATTTTTCGAAAGAACTTCAGTAGCAAGTATTCCTTCCTCTGGCAGTAATAACAGCTTGCAAACGACGAGGAATGCTCCGGATCACATTCTGCGGAAGATTGTCCCATTCCCGCACCAGTATGTCGCGAAGCTCTCTAGAACTTCTAGAGAATGTCTCCGTAAATGTTTTCCCATCTCATCCCAAACATGCTCAATTGGATTTAAATCTGGACTGCAAGCAAGCCAAACAAATCGCGTGATTTGACACTCGTCAAGATACTCAGTAACTATCCGAGGAGTGTGGGGCTGTGAGTTATCATGCATAAATGTTGAGTTGTCACCAAGAATAACCATGAACGGTAAAACATAGTCTTCTAGAACGTCTGGCAGATACCTATGCGCAGTCAACGTCCCATTCTCGATAAAAACTAACTCTGTGCGAGTGTCAAAAGATATGCCTCCCCATGCCATAACTGATCCTCCACCAAATGAAAGTCGCTCGACAATACATGCTTGAACATATCTCTCGCCTTGTCGTCGACTCACTCACACATCTATATGAGCCCGTAAGGCAGAATTGCCTCGCAATCCGGTGTTCACGGGAAGGCGGCGATCCAGTAGCTCTAGTTCAAGAAGATAATCCAGCACCATAAAGTTGCCTCCTAACTGTCCACTCACTTATGTTTTCAGTTCTCACTTCTTGCAGATCATTTTGAAGGGAAACTGCCGTGACCGTTCGGTTTCTCAAAGCACTAAAAACAAGAAAGCGGTCATCTCTAGCTGTTGTAATCTTGCCTTGTCCTGAACCAGGTCTTCGAGTGAGGAGACCAGTCTCTTCGTACCGCCGGCATACTCGTTGGACACTCGAGAGACTTACGTCAACGCTTCTAGCAGTTTCGAGCTGACCGCGGCCGTCTTCTGAAGGCGTCACAATTCGTGCCGCAACAACAGGATGTCATATAATATAATTTTCATTACTTAGCAAATCAAATTGAAATTGTTGTTTTCATTACTTTCAATAAACTTTGAACAAATTTTTTTTTTATTCAAGCAATCAGTTAGATAGAAAAAAAACAAGTAATATCCTAAAAAAATCTAAAAAAAATCAAACTACGTAGTGACCCTACTTTTATGCTCGGCCGTGTATTACGTCTATTATATCATTTTACTCATTAATTGGCTGTAAGCTGCTAGGTAATAAATTTAATATTATTTTGCAAGTCACAAATTACAAATTTTTGAACAATTTGAAAGAAGGAATTGTACCTGTAAGAAGAAACTACATGACAGACCATCCATTGTAACTGAACAGATTGTTCACCATATAAATAACTTTACACTCAATTAAAATTGGTATTTGGGTTGCAATTTGCAAATGCAGAACTGTACCGTAATATTATTTTAGATAAATGTCTTCAACAATTGCTCAACGATGAATTGCAGCTTGGTTATTTTTAGCAAGACGGAGCTACTGCTAAAGGTCATAACCAATATTTCATCATTATTTAAATGATCTTTAAGCCAGTTGCAATATGCAACTCGTTCATAATGAAGTGGAAGTAATTTGACTAACAATTCCTTATACGGGTTTATGCAGGATTATCATTAATTTCGATGCTGTATATCGTGTAAATAACCTCGTTCAGTTACAATAGATGGTTTGCCAGGTGAAGAACAATGAAACTCCGCTATTTCTGCTTGTAACGTATACAATATGTACAATTCACATTGGTAAATGCAAGCTGAAGGCAATCGCTTAGTAAAACTTCATTCACAAGAAAAACAGAACTGCTAAAGGAATAAGACGCCAAAAGTCTACAGTAAGACAATCATTCACACTGTGAAAATATAAAAAAATCTTAACTTCGCAATCTTGGCCTATGTGTAAATACCTTTAATGTTTACACTTTTTCAATTTCCTTAAATTCATTTGCTCCACGGCAGAAAAAGTAACTAACAAAACTTGTTGTCGTTTTGTCAAATAACAAAAGTATATAATGTGCTTATTGTAGTAGGTCTTACAATACTCCCATGCCATTTCAATTGGATTGTATTGACAATGGTACAAAGAAAATTATATATGTAACGATTGCCAACATTGTCTATAAACATTAACTAGACAATGTCAAAAATGTTATAGAGAAGAGTAACCTGACAAAAAATATCATGGCCAATAATATTGTCTTTTACACCTATTAGAGTATAAGTCCCAATAATAAAAAAATACAATGAATCATTTAAATCAAATAAATGATAACAATCTGGTTTAACAACAGTGTTTCAGGAACCCCTTACGAGTATGTCTACTAGCATCTCACCAAGTGGAAAAATAATTTGCATAAAATTACATTGACATTTTTTATATTTAAGTATAATAATATAAATTTGTAAGACGCACGACTGTCACAGTTCAATAAAATACACCGGTTTGCTTACAACTCTTTATAATCAATTGCAGTTCACAACTTTCGACATGTGCAGTCATTGCGTTTCATCAACTTAAATTGTTATGCATTAACTGCATAAAATACCAACGTAATTAATTTCATGCAAATTGTCCAACTAGTAAGATGCTAGACACACTTATAAGAGATGTGCATTCAACCATATAGACATAATTTGCATAATCCGGAGTGACTTAGTGGGTAAAAGTCCCCAAACATTGGAGCGGCCACGACTGCGTTTACGATGCTTTCAATTTATAATTATTTAATATTGATGTCGTCTTTATTATAGTAGATAACGTAGTTAATAAAGTTTTGATGCATATGGAATGAGGAATATTAATTGATGTAAATAAAAATAATGACCGTATAATTCTCAACAAATTTGCGCAATTTGATTGAAGGCCACGGCCCCGACCGAATTTGTCGGGTGTGGTAACCATACAAATCCACAAAGATTGGCGTAGCTACAATCACAGCCATAGCCGCAACCAAGCACAAAATTATGTAACATTTACCGGCATTAAAAGTATTTTAATTATATTTTGAGTAGGCCTCAATAGGAACCGTGCAAAAGATTACCCTAGCTGCAACAGAAACTGTTGATGCATGAACCAATACTAAAATTTTTAATAGCGATGTTAGCTAACATAGTCATTGCGACATTAGTGTAATATATGATTAAATGTGGGTAGACCATATACTAATCCTTGTCATTTCCTACAGCACCACCATTATTTCAAATTAACGAGTTTAATAGTGTATATTTGTGTAATTTACAGATAAATATTCAAAGGCAAAAGCAAAGTTGTAAGATAATAAATAAGTAAGATAATAATATGTGTATCCAGACATTATGAGCAACTACACAGATACTTTTTCAATGCTTTAAGAGTACGGTCTAAACCTGTGAATCAAGACTATACTCCACAAAGACACTACCTTCGCTTGCAATAACATCCAAACTGGTTATGACCGAAAACATTAGTAACAAATAATAGAAGTCTGGTCTGAATATCAAGGACTATGATATAGAAGAAAACCTCAAGACGGATAAACTCGCCAAAAAAAAAAACGAAAACATTTGTTAGACTCGAACCTGCTTTTTGGATCTTATAGAAAACCAGAAAAAAAATAATCAAAAAAAAATTTGAAACATATCAAACTACAAAGGCTTACAGGACTGATAGCAAACACTGTAACCTAAAAAAAAAACCATGCATAAAAAAGGAATAAAACGTCTCGAATGTTTAAAGTACCAAAAAATTACACAATAGCCCAATCTTGCCTCAGTGAATCGGAGATAGGCGGCGCTAAGCCCCTCTGAACGGTTTATTTTAGACTATTGTAATATAAATTAATTACCTATGTAGCCCTCTTTCACTTTTCTTTTTGATGATATGTTTTATATGCGCCAATTAACTGCTGAACCTAAATGCATAATGAGTAAAATGACAGCGTTCAGTTCGTATGATGAGTCGTTTTGAGCGCAACCAATATATCGTATCATAATTTTATTATTTTTGTTAATTGCATTAAACAAACTCAAACATGTTCTTAAATTATTTCGAGATATAATTATTGTCAGTGTCATACAGGCATAATAAATAAACACTGAGTTGTTGTCAACGTAATTTTATTAGGTTATTTTAGAATATTACGGAAAAAGATCTTAATTTAATTTCTAATAAATAAAATATAAAACTTAGTATTCTCACCTATATTTGGCTGTCGATATTCTATTACACAGGAACTTCGTAACTGGCGGCTGCACCCGGTTTATGAAAATAACTCTATAATCTCCTCCAGTGGCCGGTTCCCCCGACTCCGTATGACGATCCAACACTGAACTTGTAGTCCCATCTTCGTCGTCTACAAGAACCATAATTCATACATTACAAATAAATAAAAATCGCTAATAATAATTAGAAAACGTCAATTTTGATTAGATGTCATTTTATTAGTGCAACGAATTAAACATATATGGAAAAACTTGCAAGCAGATTAAAGAAATAAGTAAACATATTTTATGTACAATAATCGATGTTGATTAGTTGGCTTGTATTAAGGGTTCGTTATATTTATGATATATTTGAATTCACAACATTTATTATTCCACTCAAAAGAATATTTCATATGATAATAATCGTCAAGGCAAAAATTGAGTGGCTTTCAAATTGAGTGGTTTATCAAAGATAAAGTACTCATTTATATAAAACCATATTAACATAAAAATCTTGCTTAAACGGATGGGGTCGGAAGATGTGAATCTATTGTTGGTGTATAAGTTATTCAATGGTCATGTAAATCCCCAAGTTATTAGACCGACTGTATATAAATAAGGCCGGTAGTTTTATACAAGAAAAATCATCTTTTATGTATTCCACTTCAGCAATTTAACTTTATGTTCCGACATTACTATTTAATTTTCAATATAAAGGAGAAGCTTCTTCCGTTAAAGGTTTATTTAACAGTATATATTTTATAATTTTGAAATATTTAAACGGAAAAAAAGCCAAAACACGTTAACGCTAAAGAATTGCCGGGTTGAGTCGCCCCGTCCTGTTGGGGTGCCAGGAGTAGTATTGTTATAGAAAAATATTAAACACTATAACATCTACGAGAATATCGGTGAACCTTTCTCTCTAGAAAAATATTGACACGTACAGCGCCGTTTTTAAATTAAAATTTGTTCAAATAAAACAAAACGCCAACCAACTACATGTTGAACTACATACAATATTCTATGTCTTCATGTTTATGATTAAAGATTTCAAGTTATATTTAACGAGTAAAAAAATAATAAAGAACTAATTAAAAACACCACTTTTTAAAAATTATTTGCGGATAAACGACTTTATCAAATTTTTACAAATTTGAAGACACAGATTGGACTTTTTTCTACAATGTGTAAACATTTTATTCAATTATATTCAGGCAATTTGTTTGCTGAGTTTGATTCTGTGAACCCTTATAATAGCGCAACTATTCTCCCCTCTTAATTATTATTTTACTTTTATTTGTAGAGGCAAACACCGCTATGATATTGACATTATAATTTAACCTCAAAGTATATTTATTATTGATATTTCCAATGCATTACCAATTAACAATAATTCATGTTTTAATTTCATAAATGTAGATTTTTTTCTTAATTTGTTATATCGCTGGCCCATAAACTAAATTGGAAATCAATCTTCGAATCAACAACATAAAATACCAATTAGCAGTATTGTAGATAAACTTTATTCTGTAATGATGAAGTTATCAAAGTTGTGATCCTGTTGCAGCCACCCACTTAATGAAAATTAACCTTATGATACTAGTATGTCCATAAGAACACTTAATCTTAGATGACGTTCTTCACTGTTTTAGTTCAGATTAATAATGTCAGTGTCCCAGCTCTTTGTGGCAAACGCGTTTTTGCCAACATTACTGGATATTTCCCATGTCGTATATTTGCCAATGCAAGTCATATACTCGTACTATGGCAAACAATTCAGAGTAGGCAGGAAATCCATTCATAACGACCCAAAGTATGAAAGACTTCAGAAAGCACTAAGTGCCCAAACCAACAAAAAGTTGAAGATTTGGTGTAAAAGTTTTAGTTATTTCTAGAGACATAAAAATATTAGAAACAAATGTTTTTAAAAATTTACATAAAGATTTGGAAAAAAGCAAAGTGTCGGCTCGACGATTTCACAAGCTGCTAGGACAAAAACTGTAAAAAGTGTAGTCAACAAATGTACGATAAGAATTTGACTGCTTTATCCCAAAATAAAGATTTCTTCTATAAAATTGTAAGTAAGTACACCATTGAGATCCCCCCACAAAACAAGAGTCCATGAAATGGATTTATAAGGGCTTTCCACCACCCAAAAAGGCTAAAACGCAATTTTAAAAGAAGTGATGGCTATAGTTTTCTGGGATGTTGATCAAATCCTCTTATTTGAGTATATGTCAAAAAAGACTACAATATAAACTTGAAGCTACTATACACCCACATTTATGCTTCTGCACAAGAACTGCAAAATGCATAAAACACAAACTGTTCAAAAATAGTCAATGCTTTAAGGAATCACATCATCCACTTTAAGAGTCCCAACTTCGCTCCCTATGAATATTACCTCTTTTCAAAACGACTTAGAAAACGCTGTAAAGATAAAAACTCTCCTCAATTCTAAAGCCTGTCGCAATCAATCAAAAAAATTGTTTTTATAGAACCCACTATGCAGCAACGCTGAAAGTCACTCGCCACAAGAATCAATGTATTTTATAATGTTTTGGTGGAAAGTGGCATCGCTACTCTTCGCTCTAGTGAACAAAAAAAGTTCTTGGTCAATTCTTAATAACCCTCAGTTTATAAAAAAAGTTCAAAATAGAAACAATTTTGTGCACAAAACCAACAAACTAGAATATCAGACCAGATAACAATTTAATTTTTGACATAAGTAAAGATGCCGTTTACAAACTGATCTTGTATGTTTTAAAAATAAATTCAATAACCATACGTCAAACTGTCTTATACATTGTAAAAAAAAGTCGCAACAGTTACTGTAGAGAACTTAATAGTCATGAATGTTGTTGCTGCACGCAGAATCCTTTACTACTATAAAAGTTAATGGTACGAAATTATGGAAAGAGATAGAGATATACAAAGGCAAGAAAGGAGAATGCGAGTGAAAGAGTCTAGGTACAACGCAAACTATGAACATATTATAGAAAATGAATTGCCAATGTACTTAGAGAGCGAAAGATATAGTAAAGATGACAAAAAGATGATTGCAAGATTTAGATGTGGTAATGAAGAGCAAGTGACAAGATTTTGGATGGAAGAGGATTTGAAAATGTGCAGAATGTGCGGAGAGACTAAGGAAACTATAGAACATATGTTGAAAGAGTGTAACGAAATGAGAGAAGAACAGATGGGAAAAAATGAGATATTGAAAGGGAACGGAAGAGGGGTAGAATGGATGAGGGCAGTTAAAAAACGAAGAAAAGAAATAGACAAACAGAGAAGAAAATATTCTTAATTGTGTTAATTTTATAAGGATTAAGTTTTATTATTTTGGGAAGTTGTAAATGTATTTGTAAATGTAATTTTCAAGGCCGAAAGGCAAGAAATAAACGTATTATTATTATAAAACTTAATAACCATTAGCCTAATATCAAATATACATAGAGCCTGCTAACAACCAATTCAACACTCCTATGAGAGTAAGTTCAAACTAATTAATGATAAGACCCCAGCATTGAAAGTAAAACCGCAAATTAGAAGTAGAAATAGAATTTTTAATAGTTACTTAGCAGCAAATAAATTATTAAGAGGTCCTTTTTTACTAAATTATAGCCTCACACTACATTTCGTGCAAGGATTAATTCGCGGCACAGACAAAAACACTGACGTAACAGAAATTGTTGCTAATGGTAAGAATTCTTTAGACATTGACACAGATCATACAATAGAAGATAAGTCAATTCCCTATAAATATTTCGCCATTAGCGCCTCTTCGCTCCTGGGAAGAAACATTAAGATTGTAAAACGGACGCCTAGCGGCGCTGAGTTACGTTTGCGTCAATAAAAGGCGCTATTTTTAAAACTTGCCATTTTCCCTCTTTATTTTCGGGCAGACAACAGCAGAGTTATAAATGGCAAATCCACACAGAATTTGCAAATAAATAAAAATTCTATTAAAATAAATAATAATTCATTAAAATAAACAAAATTAAATTTTGTAAAAATAAATAATATTACATATTATAGTCCTATAACTGCTATCAGTTATAGAACTATAATATATATTATTACAAAATGACACTTTTCATTTATATTTGCAAATACCTGGTGGTGACATTTTAAAGCCTTTGAGGCAATCCTTAAATTTAAACTACAAAACTAATAACAATAATAACTAAAAACTATGGAAACATCGAAGTGAACGCGAATAGGTTATGCCCGTTATGCCGGCATTCATGACATGATGCGCATGAAATTATGCGTCTAAATAAACAGCTGTTTGACCTTGACGGAAATAAAATAAAACCATTATTCGAGCCACTGCTTGGCTCCTGGGTCAGTGCAGTTCGTAAATTATACGTGTGGCCATATCCGCTATACCTATTGATACCCCCAGGACATTGAAAGCCGAGCGTTTTAATAGAATGGTTCAGAGTTCAGAAGAGTTTCGATTTGAACCATCAAATACTGTACTGATAACCTTCTAAAGTTACGTTCTTCCTAAAACTTTTATTTTAAACCTTAACTCTCTCTCTATACATATCAAAATTTCAGAGTTTCAATTACATGAGATATGGTCACACCTCTAAGGTCTGTTAAAACCACAAACCTAAATGCCCATCATGTTCCGGTTCACACAAACTAGAAAGTTCCTCTACGGCGCTCTCATCCTGTTGTATGTATCTGCTCTCTCACAACAAACCAAAATTAAAAAAAAAAAAAAATAAACTAGCAACAGATCTTCTAAAAAAGCTCGAGCTAAGACAAACATCTTTCAATTCTAAGGTTTCGCGTCCTCCCAAAACGGCTTATCATACTTTAGCTTATCCTTACGATAGCATATTACCATCTGTCAATGTAAGATTTATTCAAAACCGTGTAGAAGCAATTAAACAGTATTCGGCTCAAAAACCAAAGAATGTGCAAGCCTCAATTTCTAATGTTCTCACGTCTCTGAATGACTTAGTTATACAATCAAGCCATGGATCTAGCAACGATTCGTCTATTAGTTAAGATATCCTGTCAAGATACAACAAAAAAGCCAAATTGTCACAATCTGTTACTTGGATCCAACAAAATATATCTTCTTTTCCCGCTTTAAGTCTTTCCACAACATGAGAGTAGACGGTTATGAAAGAATCTTTTATTTTAAAAAATTTTAATTTTCAAAAACCAAATCCCATCTATTATATAATTTGTTCAATCATCCACTTCTTTTCTCACTATTCTTTCATGCTATTGCCCACCTAACAGTTCATGTAATAGAAGCAACTAGATGAACAGTTTTAGCACTCTTGCACGGCCATTTATTATTGTTGGTGATTTTAATACACACCATCCCTTATGGGGTCACCATTATCACAATCGAAATGAATTAGAGTTAGAAACGGCTATAGACTCACTGGGCCTAGTAATATTAAATTCGACAATCATCCATCTTAATGTCATTGATTTGATGATAGCATCACCATATTGCGAAAGAATGTCGGTCAGAGACTCTGCATTACACATATAAGAAGTAACCACTTTCCAATTATTACAAAAATCTATCTTAACCATATTCGATCAGCTGCTAACAATCTTCCTCGACTTATCAATCCAAAGAACATTAATTAGCCCTCTTATACAAACTATCTTTCGGCAAAATGGGAATAAAACCCGTCTAACAAATACAATCAATTCGAGACCTGTCTGGTAGAAAACAGTAAAGAAAAAAAAAACGATTTCTTACGATATTTCGTAAGACAGGAAAGCTCTGCCATCTAGTTGCGGTAAGAAAATGTTGCGACTCTATAAACAAAAATTTGTCAAACGGCCTTTTTGGCTTCAAAAAGATGTCCCATGTCATTTTTGCCTTCAATAAAATTTCCCAATTTGGAAGAATAATCAACAAGAATGCATTTTCAAAACTGCTTTTGTCTCCCTTTCAAGCCTTACTCTGCAAATGAAGTATTACAAGTTTTTTGTAAAACCATTGATTGCAGCTCAGTAAACAAGTTTTATTTACGATCGTTAACCATAGTTACAGACAGATCCGTAAAACTTAACCCTCATGCTTACAGTATTTATATTCCTTCGAGATATCTTGATGCGGTATACTCCGCGGCATACATCATTAAAGACAACATCTAGATCTCACACATCAAAAACCAAGCAATCTCGCTGCAAAACAAAGGTCATGTGGTACAGGACTGGTGGTTCCGGGCCATATAGGGATACCTGGTAACAAACAAGCCGACTAAATTGCAGAACTGGGACATGGGAGGCGGTGTAATAATATCAGTATCAATTACACCAACCTCTATACCAGATTCGTGCAAAAAGGAATGCAAGCTTGGCAACAACATTTTGACACAACTAGTTTGACCAAGCAAACAAAATATTACAATACTATCAACAAGGTGACGCAACCAACTCCTCTTCTATACTAAAGCGGACGTAGACCTATTAAGCAGGTTAAGATCAGGACACCTTAAATCCAAATGGCATCTGTACAGATTAAATATGGTAAACAATCCCTTGTGTTTTTCCTATTTTACGTATTTTTTGAATGTACTAGATTTATACCCAAACAACTCAAATTTTGACAAACAATAATTAATAGTGAATTGAAGCATCCAACCTCCATGGACCTACTTACTGCCTCAATCTAACAACTACTAACACCTTCCCGACCGACGCTCCCCCTATGCTGTGATAGAGCCGCCAGCACCACAGCTCGATGAGAGTTTTATCTTTGTCCCTATGCTACCCTCTTCCTTTTAATTTAGTTTCGCCGCCACTACGTACATACTTCTAACTAGTGAGTAATCGCAAGTGTTCAAAGAAACACTTTTTAATTTAATAAAAAAGCGGTAATTGCTACAAAGTAAGTGAAGTAAGCGTACGACCCAAGTAGAATGCAGCTCATTTCACAACAGAGCTGTCATCATCAATTCAACAAGAACAACCTATACTGAAGAACAAGTTGAAACCTGCACAAAACAACTAATCAAGTTGTACCAACCTTAAGATATTATTTTGTTTAGATGAAATAGATGGATTGCACATAACTGTTATAAATGCTATGCTCACATTACTGGTGATAAAAATTAGCTATAATCATTGGCAAACCAACAAAATTACATGTTTTAATTTAATTGAACAAAAAAAAAATTCTAGCTATACAAAATTTTGTTAAAAAAAGTTGTGTAAAAGAACACTCCATTAAAGTAGGCAATATTAAGCTCAATGGATTGATGCGCAAAGAATTAATAACGTCTGAGTCCGAATCGAACTATAACTAAATGTTAACAGACTACTAATAACAAATAGATGCATTGCATTAATAGAACGGTGGTACAGTAATCGAAAACTTAAAACTGATGTTAGTTAAAATTGGTGTTAAAATTAATGTTTATATAATCAGTTACTAAGTATTTTAAATATTACCTAGTGACATTCAAATTAAGTCACAAAAATATGCATTAGAAACATCTCGATATGTGGAGAATGTAAAACTGACTATAATAAAACCGAGTATCTATTATGTACCATGCCTAGTGGATAGAGAACAGGAAAAACCTCTCCAAGCAATGTTCAAACATCAACCATATAGCAACACAGTGAAGTAAAGTTTGAAGAAAAAAAAAGTTTCGTCGGCTTTTATTCAAATTTGTTTTTCAGTCTCAGCCCGTGTAACACTAAAATCAATTTACGTGCGTAGCTTTTGTAATTTCTAATCTTCTATAAATTTTTTACTAAACAGATTTACAATTAAGTGCAAACATGTAGACACAGTTGACTCTGTAAGAACCGCTATAAATAACTAAACCACAACCGTAACACATTTGCAAAAAAAGTTTTATCAGCAAAATGTACAAACGACTGTACATGTTCTTGTTGCAATGCACTTAACTACTAAATTCTAATCATATGCTTTCTGCAGAATAATTCATAAAATAACAACACACAATAGTTTTATCTATAACTATTAACAACGCCTCAATTATCCTATTAAAATCTATCAAACAATGACTAGCATTAATAGTAAATAATGACAATAAAAAGTCACCACGTTATTAAAAAATACTCTATCAATACATGTTTGGCAAATATGCAGTAATAAAATAACAGTAAAGCGGTGCACTATGTCTATAATCTGTTATTTGTCGGTTTATTATTTATTACGTCGCATTTTAAAGTTAACATAAAAATGCAAAACATGCAATAATTATGAATGCATCATATTTTTACAGAACATCGATAAGTAAATTAAAGACAAAGACAGTATTAAACACTTCGCATTTATGCCACAAAACGTCGCATTAAATATTAATCAAGCAACATTGCTTTGAAGTTGGACTCATAACCTTGTATGTATATAATAGTAGTTACGGAAACTACTGGTGCCTTTGACCAGAATTATTCAGCTAATGTACTTAGTAGTGGGACAAAATTGACCAAATAAATATTTAAATAGCATTAGATACCGGAAAACAACAATTACGATATAAATAAATTTAATCAATATTTTAAAATGACAAAAGAAAATATATAATTAATTTTAGCATGATTAATCTTGTTTTAAATAGACATATATCAAGAAAATATTAACACCAACTTTCATTAATCAAGCAAACAACACTCCTACATTATCCGCCATAAAAAATTGTTATTTTAGTATCGAGATTAATTCTATTAATAGACATTAAAATTATATTACACCATTGTAACTTCAACAATATATTAAGGATTAGAAGTATTATTATTGATGTTGCAATAAATATTATAAGCAACGATTAGTTGTGTACGTCACAAATAATTATATTAATAGTAAGTGTTTTTTAACTGTTTCAATCACAACAAAACAATTCTACTACAAAACAAATATCACACATTTAGATTAATTTTAAATACAACAAACGGAAATTGTTATCAAAGCATTTAAAAATTAAAAAACTGTGAATGTAAATCAAGGTAAAAATAAATAACAACGTGCATTTTTAATTAATTAATATGCATCAGCAAATAATTAACATCTGGGTCACATATTAATGTAAATAAAACACGCATGGCTTGGACAAATATAAAAGTATGTTAGTATACCAAAACCTAGGACAATCCAAAAGACACATAAATATAAACTTACGCCCAGTGACCGACAGCCTGGCACGCAACACCTGATAGAAATTATTGTAAAAATTCATTTCAATTCCTTGGTCCACTGCACATCACTTCACATCTTCACGGGGCTGCAAAAAGCGAACAAGACATCACAGGGGGGTTATAGTTCACATTTCGGGCGGTATATTGGTCTGTTACAATCTGGACGTTGTTTTCGGGACATAATAATTGTTGTATGATGAGATCGATCGTCTACGGGGCGCGCGCCCTCTACACCCCAAACAACAGATGATGGAAACGCGAATAGCGCGCCGCACACGAACGTGGAAAATTCGAAAAACGCATGAATTTTTCATGCAACTATTTTAAGAATATAACAACGACAAAAAGAAATATTCTATTTAAATTCAAAGCCACGCAATATATAGTGTTTTATTTATATGGGTCGAAACATGGAATGAGAAGCCAGAAACGAATTAATTCGCTCATTTTCCGCTCCCCATTGGTTAGAACTGTTTTGAATTTGTTGCAAGACCTTGTAATAAAACACAGTTAAATCCGTATCACTATTATTCCATTCTCAGAAATCAATATAAAGCGTGCTTGTTTTATCTCTATATTCATAGTATTCTTATCTATAAAAAACCACTAAGGCGTAATACATATTATATGAATATGACAAAAAATAGTGTATTACATGTAAAAATATTTATGAATTGAAAATAAATACAATGCCAAATATATTATATTTTAGTAACATTAAATAATGATTATAAAGTGGCATGTTCGTTGCGAGTTTATCGAGGTTATGTATTATTCAGACGCTCATTAGGTATGTAATGACAATAAATTGTTGAGTTCATTGGTATTTTTTACGTACTTGAATATTGCAGAATTGTCCGATTGTACAAACGGCAATTTTATGAAATATTAACAAGCCCGTTAAAACCCCCATTGTGGGAATGAATAATGAAAATAAGTGAAATATTCAACTTGATGATTAAACTGCCAAAGTAGATAAGTTTGCAGACACCATTAAATACACTGCTCAAAATAATTACACATATTTAGGCTTTAATTTTTTTTTAATTTTTAACAATATGCAAGTCTAATGACTCTTAATTCACTTTTTAGATCACAATAACAATTTAAAGAAACTACAAGAAACAAAGTGTAGCAAGTCATTTTTATTTTAAATGTAGTGTGCTATGGAATAGTAAACAATGTTGATGTTCATCATAAACTGTTAAGTTTGACACCAGTTAATCAAAATGAGGCATCTAAATGATGAAGAAGTCATTCGTGTTGTTGTTTTGATCAAGAATGGCACCAGTATTATATATAACAATTTAAAGAAACTACAATAAACAAAGTAGAGCAAGCAATTTTAATGTAGTGAGCTTTTGAATAGTAATCAATGTTAATAGTTCATCATAAACTGTAAAGTTTGACACCAGTATATCAAAATGAAGCATCTAAATGATGATGTTCTTTCTATCAAGAATGGCACCAGTATTCGACAAAGTTGCAAACAATTTTAATCAAGAAGAAAACAAACCAAACTCAGGACCGGCTTTTAGTTGTAACCTCCTTGCGTTTTTGCACATCCATAGCCAAAGATCTTAAATCAGGATCAGAACAACTCATAACGTGGAGATATTCGAGCAGAAATTGAGATCAAGAAGACCTGTGCAAAAACCTGTTTTAACTCCAAACCACATAAGGTATCGTTTACATTTTGTTCGTGAACATGTTGCATGGCATGGTTGCAACTTCGACACTGAAGACCGTTACTCTTCACAAATGAGTCACAATTTCGTTTAACTCGTAGTAATGGTCGAGTACGTGTATACCGACGTGCATAAGAACGCCATTCTGCACAAACCGTACAAGAAGTAAAAAAATATGGTGGTGGATCTGTGATGATTTGAGGAGAACAGAGCTTGTGCCAGTTCCAAGAAGATTAAACGCTAGACGGTACATTAATACCGTGCTGAAAGATCATCTTTTACCAGCCGCTTATGGGCTAGGCCCAAATTTTGTGTTTAAGCAGAATAACGCAAAGCTCCATACCGCGGACATCATCATGAACTACCTTCAGCAAAATGGGATTCAAACCATAGATTAGCCTCCCCCAGTCCTGATCAAAGCCCCATTAAACATCTTTGGGATTTGATAGATAGACGTGTTCGGAAGCGCCCAGATCCACCTAAGACCCTTTTTTACATCGATACACTTAGTCTACGCTTTTAATAATAATAATAATTTCTTGCATAAATGATCTTCTCATTAGAAGAACTGCATGTCTGCAAACCATATTTTCAAAAAAAAAAACAGGAAATAGACGCTGTGGACTAAGTCTGGAGAATATAGTAAATGTAAAAAGCAATTCAAAAGCAATTGATTTAAAAAATTGTATATTAGAGGGTAAATATATAATTCTTGAAAACCAAATATCCACGACAACCAATTTATTAAATAAATGGATAGTAGAAAAAAAGACGGCAAGTGTAACCAAAATTAGAAATTAGAGAAATACAAATAATCGACAATATCGACCAGTAGGAACCACAGCGCAAATAAACCTATATTTTTACAGAAAAAAAATTTTCGAAGTTGCTCCAGATGTGACGTATTTGTTCTTGAAAGTCATAGCAATTTTTGGAATCTTTGGTTCCTATCGCAGATGTGAATTGTGCGTTTATTTGACATCAAGGAAGAAGGCAATACGTTAATTATTATTATCCATCCTTCTAAGACAGAAAAACCTCAACATTTTACTATCGTTGACAGTAATGAAATACCCTACGTTGGGCTAATTCCTGAAAATGTGTCTTTTTATTATTTAGATAAGGAAAATTGTAATAAACAGGTATTGGGCATTAATATTTTTGGATTGTGCCAAACTCAAATTTCACTTTTCCTGAACTTAGACAAACCTAAGAGCTGTGCATACCGGTGTATGTCCGCAACTATTATGGCCAACGGTGAGATGTCTATAGACCAAATACAGCGGCAAGTTGGTTGACAGTTAGCTACAGATGCCGAAGAATGCATCAACAATAAAAATAAAGTTTCCAATATTTTTGGTGAAAAGACGATGTATGTACTTCTGGAAGTACATGAGTTAACAATGTTCATGTAAGTAACGTCGCACCAAGCTCAAGAATGAAAATATTAATTTTTCAAACAATATAAATTGTGTATTCCACATTCATTTTCAGTAAAATAAAAGTTAGTTAAATATTAATAGAAACAAATAACATTTATGTATGACTTCAAATTTGAATTTTATTGACGTAGTCCTTAGCAACTTTTTAAACGCGCGCGTGTTTTAATAATGATTTTAAACACGCTGCAACATGTTTAATAGAAGGCACATGATGCATCAGTTAAAAAACATTTTAGTTTTCAAATTTAGTTGTACAGGTAATCGATGTGAATTATGCCAGGTGCATCCTAAAAACTGTGAACATGAGCGGTCAACAAGACCGATAAAACCGGCTCCCGCAAAAAAAATGACGCAGGTTTGCCATTGTATTAACTGTTCTCTAATCTATGGTGTAAATTATGATACGCTATCGGCCAAGAACTGCATTTTTCTAAAGACAGAAGAAGGCTTTCGCGCGAGGCAACTATTTTTAAATTTTTTTAAATCCAGCGTAGAAACGGTCAAAAAAACAGCTGGCCCCTCAAAACAAAAATGGGAAAGGGTACTCGAATCAAACTCGGGTCCAATAAAAAATCGAGTTGACAAACCCGAATGCAGTTGAAACAGCCAATAAAACGTTCTCAACGCTATCCCGCAAATTTTGCTGCACAAAAAAAATTATATAGAGTGTCCCGTGACTCAATGCGCATAGCTTAATAGCTTATTTCTTGGACATAAAGTCGAAAATGCCTTATGCACTTTTATTCAAAACTCAATAGATATAGAGTTATGGGCAATATAAATTCAAGTGAGCGTGACGTAATAAATGTTTTAGACTCTTTTGTCAAGTGTTTTGATAATGACAATTTGACGTTGTCATTTTAAGTTTAACTTAGTATGGCTACGTTTTCAAATCAAGAAAGAATATGGCGATATTTACTTTATTTATAAACACTGCAATGGAAATGCAAGAGGGTCAGTGCGGGAATATCAAAGGAAGTTCCCTGGTCGAAGAATACCTAACCCAAAAGTACTCATCAATGTGCATCGTAATTTGTTCCGAAAGCTACTGCAGAACGTCCCGTACGCCAAGAACTTGCTGAAGAGAAAGCTATTCTTAACATGATCAAACATAGTCCCTCCACTAGTGTACAAAGAATATCTAATCGTCTTCATGTTAATCGAATAAAAAGTGTGAAGAACATTAAAAAAAATTAGTTTGAACCCCTATCACATACAATCTGTTCAAAAATTACAACCAGTAGACTACGCAGCGCGTATTACCTTTTGTCGTTGTTTGATTGAATACCAACAATTATGCGGACAAATTCTATTTACAGACAAAGCTACGTTTACAAGAGATGGAATCACGAATACAAGGAATTCACCACATTTATCAATTGAAAACCCTTTTGAAATTACGGAATCGCATTTTCAACATCACTTTTCAGTGAATGTTTGGTGTGGTGTCCTTAATAACCGTCTTATTGGGCTATTTATATTTGAAGAACATTTAACATCTGCACGTTATTTAATTTTTTTACAAAACAAAATGCCAGAATTATTGAAAGATGTACCACTTCACAATAGTTAATATATGGTTTCAGCAGGATGGCGTACCTCCACATTTTGGTATAAATGTAAGAATATATCTAAATAACATCTTTGCTAACCGGTGGATTAGAAGAGGAGCTCCAGTTTCCTGGCCTCCTAGGTCACCAGACCTAACGCCTCTTGACTATTATCTGTGGGGACACATAAAAAGTTTGGTGTATTCTAATAAACTACAAACCAGAGATGAGCAAATTCAAAATATTATAGCTGCAGCTGCATTCATACGAGAAAAACCCAGATAGTATTCAAAAAGCTACGTCTTCAATTGTTAGAAGAGCAAGAATGTGTTGTGAGGAAGCGGGAGGACATTTTAAACAAAAACTTTAACAAAATACTTGTTAGAAATTAAAATAAGTTAAATAATAAATCTTTACATTACTTTATTCTTTATCTTCACGCTCACTTGAATTTAATATAATTCTATAACTATTGAATTTCGAATAAAAGTGCATAATGCCTTTTCGACTTAAAATTGTCTAAGGGATAAGCTATTAAGCTATGCGTATCGAGTCACGGGACACCCTGTATACCTGTAATGAGCCCAAGTCTCAGCTAAGTTCAGCTTTGAGGCCCCCAAGCCTGATCACTATCGTTCAGTGTCGTAGCTATCTGAAAGCAGTGGTCTAAAATGCGGATAATCTCACAAGCCTGAAGCTCAGCGACGTTTATTCAAAACCTGGGTTACAAAGTTAAATAAAAATAATAAGTTTTTTAAACACACTTTAACCCTGTCAATAGTTTGCGGTAAGAGCTCTAAAATTCTAGCTACGCCACTGCTTAAAATAGGAATGGTTTTAGAACATTTCCAAATACATTAAAAGAGTTTAAAATTAATTCGAAATAGCTCACTAAACTTTGAAATAGCTTAGATCAGATCCACTTCAGAACAGGTGTAATAAATTGCAGATAGAAACCGTAAGAGTGCAACTGGAAACATTTTAAAGAAACTCAAATTGCACTTGAACAGATCAACATTAACCGAAAATACTTCATTACACTCAGGAACAGCTTGGAATACCTTAAGTGTAGTTGAAAAGAATTTAGATGCAACTGAGAAGTGCTAGCTAGCAACAACTCATAATGCAACTTTTAAGAAATTGTGGCATTTATTAATTCAAGATGTTAGTCTAATACAATGATTTTTAACCTCGAGTCGCGAAAGGTATTTGAGTAGGTCGCGGAAAACCCTCAAATAATATAAAAAAATAAAGTTTCATTTTCCAACGCATTTACCGTACAGTAGTAGACATAAGCAAAAAAAAGTGAGACTTCAATTGGCAGCATTTTTAATATTAAACACGATTTTAGAAAATTTTAACGACAACAATATTTTTGTGGAAACCATGCCTATTTTTTAGAATATTTGAAAAACTATAAAAATGAAATGGTATAACATATTCCGCAAAATGTCCATACAGAGAAATATAGTTGAGTTAAAAACCCATTTGATCACAAGAAAGATTGCCAAAAATGCAAAGTGATAGAATAATTAAACAGTTTATGCCAGATTTTGGTTGTTTCAAAAATAATTTTTGATATTTTATAACTGGATTTTGCTATTTTTAGAAAAAAATAATTTTTTTACATTTTCATCAGATGACAGATTTTCTGATGTTTCAAGGCCGAATCTTGCTGTTTTTGACTTTTTATAAATAGAAATTTACATTTTTTACAGTTTATAACCGGACTTTGGTAGTTTCTAACATTATATTGATGTTTTAAGACCAGATTCTGTTAATTCTGACATAAAAACTGTCAAATGTGTTAAATTTTAATATTCCACAACCAGATTTTGCTATTTTTGACTTTTTATAATTTTTTTTAACGTTACCATTTTATAACCGAATTTTGGTGCTCTTTAACAACATTTTGATATTTCATAGTCGCTCGCATTTTCATATTTTTAAGATTTCATAAAAAAATTTACACTTTATAACGGTTTATAGCTGGACTTATGCTTTCTGTTAATATTTTGATGTTTCAAGACTATATTGTTATTTTTGACATTTTATAAATAAAGTTTGACCGGATGGTATATACGCGGAAATAATACTTGTAGGTGCACTGGCACAACCAAAGTTCCTCCTAGAAATTTTCAATAAAACGCTAAAAAACTTAGAGTGTTTTTATTTTATTATTATTATAGATTACCACATAGTAAATGTCTCAACGATCCTGCGTTCAACGCTGGAAGATGAGAAGAGAATCCTCAAATCGATAGAGAAAAAAAGTTGACAATTATCTCAACATGATCGCAGGTACCTAGAAGAAAAGTACTGCACTACAAGAGATAAAGAAAAGATCCAGAAGGTCCGTACTCGGCCGAGTGCTTCGGAACGTCTTGTACCGCCAGGTACTGCAAATAAAACTGCCCCAGAATACAAAAATCATCAAGTACGTAGATCGTAATAACAAAAAAAGTAAAGAGATCTTAGTGAACAAAAAAAATAAAGAAATTGAAGTCCAACTAGGTGTTCAAAAAAAGAGGTTTTAATCCTATATAGAAGATAAAAAAAGAAACTAAAAAAAGTCAACCTCAACGTACAAGGAACAAACGTTACATTTACAAAAAAGTAAGATATCTGGGCATAGATGTAGGCAAAAACGCCAATATAAACCACCATGCAGCCAGAGTCTCAGTAGAAGCAGGATAGAAGCACTGAAGAAAATACTGGCCAACAGTCAATAAGAAGACTTCTATGAGAAGTAGACTACTCGACAATTTTCTATGAGAGCATAATCTGGTTCACAGGTACACAGCACAAAAGAAACAAAGCAAATCTTAAAAAAAAATACTATTGCTGTGAGTCTGCCAAGCGTACTGTACCTGTTTACCAAAGTATTGCAAGTTATAACAGACGTTGAGCCAATAAACCTACAAATAGGAGAAAAAACCAGTAACTCTGATAGAAAATAGAATAATCTAGACCCATATACAAAGACAGAAACACTAGCAAACACGCTAAAAAGCTGGCAAATGGAGTGGAGATAATAGACCAAAAAACTAATAAAAAACGTTGACGCTTGGATACAGAGAAGCGCGGGGAAGTAAATTACAGTTCCTTGGACAGCATGGCAGTTTCGAAAAATATCTCTTCTAAAGAAGCAACTCACATACAAAATAATAGAATGTGATTAGAAATACTTAACTACTCGTTTACACAACACCAATTGAAAATTTAGAAAATCTTTAAAATCGTTTTGTAAGAGATTATTGTTATTTGCAATACTACCATTTTTGAAAGAGTTCAGTAACCATTAGGCGTCAGTTGAAAACTTGTATTTTGGCTGGATATATAAATTTTAATATGTACTACTTTCATTTCACTAATATCACAAATTAAAACTTTATTTTCAAACTCAACACATTCAATAACGCAGAACTTACCCACAACAATATTTCAAATTACTTTTGTAACAGCCAGTATATTCAATTAAAAGCAATTATACTAACAGTTCATTTCCTAAATAATTTCCCTCATTACGCTGATTGCTACGCCCGATTGTACTTTGCTAATATTTTATACATGAAGATTTAATCAGTCATGTGGTCGTATAATTAATATGGTATCCAAGCTACACTTTAAATAATTAAAGTTATATCGTTTGTTGAATACTGTGCTTAGTTCAGTTTTTTTAAATCACATAAATTTTATAAATTTGGCTTAGGGTACGTATTCAACGCACATTAAAGTATTTCCAGCATTACATTAAATAACGATGCGCATTAAAACGATTATTTTGCGCATTAGAATAAATGATTTTGATGGTAGTAATGATTTAATATTAAGCTATAAAATATTAATAACGTATCCTTAACTTAACCTATTTTTATTCAACTAATTTGAATAGAATTTATTTAGTAGCAGTAAATATGTTTCAAGTAAATAGACATTACGTTTATACGGTGTATCCACGCAAAGAGTTTCAAAGAAAAAAACCGCTTGTTAATAATAAAATGAGTATTTTTGTTAGCCACTTTCGAGTAATAAAGAAAGATGATGTCGTTCCTATCTCCGTAAATATTTTGAAGAAATTTAAAAAAAAATCCGAGTATGAAAGGTGAAATTGAGATCCTTAGTAATTCCATAATTATGTTGTTATAAATCAAATTAAAAACAGATTTTCTTGTAAAATATAAAATGTTGCATCACAAGCTTTACATATCATCATGCAACTTGAATATCATAAATTACTATTCTCTATAATTTTTTTTTAAATATTTTTCGCAGTCGATAAAAAAAAACAAAATACCACTCGGAATACATTTAGTGTTTCGCTCCGTTGGTGCTTAGTTATCGTGTCGCCGGCAATCATCTGTGCTCAACAAAAATTACCTCATACTCCAACTGCATAATATAAAAACTACTAATTTATTTTTTATATTTAGAACGGTATTAATATTTAGAACATTGTCCTTTTTACGGAAATAAAAAATATTATATGCATAACTAAATACTTGTTATACCGTATAATTGTATTAATTAAAAAAGTAGCAAATAACCACTCTTAATTGTGCAATCTATTTTTAGTTCTAAGGGAGGCCAATAAAATGACATCGCATGAGTACTTTGATTATATCAGCTAAATCTCTATCTGGTTGAAGCCGGCCGACTACAAAAGATAATCCGAAGGGATATATTATATAAAAAGATTAACCGTATCAAGATGTTGTAATAATTATGTTCTAAAAACAGTTTATAAAATGTGCATAACTACTTTGATTGAATTATGAACAATCCACCATTACATTTTATTTAAATAATAAAGTCAAGCAATTTAATTATATAATTTCATTAAAATAAAAAAAGTGAAAATAAAAAAAGCTATTGAATTATGATATAATCGTTGAAACAATACTGCTGAACTAATATTATGACATTAGCTGCGTTACAAGGCAATGCAACCCCTGTGGTATGTTATACACCACCCGTTCTCTGCGACGACTATTTATTTACAATGTATCGCGCTCTGGCTTGAAGGCACGATAGATTGATTATTTATTGAATCTATTTTTTTTAACGATTGTCACCAGATTACAACATATAATGTGATTCATCTACTATAATATGCATTACATAAAAAACTATTCCGGTGTGTATTACTCACTAAAATACATATGTATATGTAAAAAACTATGAAATAAATAATTTATTCAATACAAATTCGTGGACAAAAGTAAGTACAATTGATTTGATTTATAAATCGTTATATTGTATGAGGACATCAATTGATGACAAAAACAAATAAATAAATATTTTAAAACCCGTTTCATCTCAGTTACTAAGTGTAACTAAATTTTAATAATCATTGTCATGATAATTTTGTTGCTTTTATTTCAGTTAAAATATTATTCTATCATTTCGTCAATTTTTCAGAGCCATGGATGTAAATATTTACTAAACAAGAAATATTCAACTTGGTACAATAGCAAAAAAAGAAATGCTTCCAAAATACTAAAAGAACTAAACTCTAGCCGACAATGACGAACCAAGTGCAAACATGCTGTTTCAAAACCAATTAAAGATTAAACTAGTCCACATCAGTTGTCGCCTCTGAAAGCTTTTACAATGTTTGTTGAGACTGGGCTTTCTAGAAATCAGTATAAAAAAATAAAAAGTTTCATTCCATATTTTCCGTTGCAGAAAACCAAGGTGGAGATACCATTTAGAATCTAAGAAGTGTGCTAAAGCAAATCTAGAAAAATTACTCAACCATACTATTAATAGGCTGCTTACTTATTGAAAAAATCAAAGTTCAATTGTGCCATTACAAATACTAGAAAATTTTAACTCGGTAAAAAAAATCATTTGGCAAAATATAACATCATCCACCCCAATATTGTCGACCAATATGAATACCAAAAAGATATAATGTAAATAAAAGAAATACTAAAAGATGCCGCAACAAAATTGAAGCGCATGAAAGTGACATTGGCACTTGACAGATAGAGTATACTATGTTAAACACAATATGACTCTTATAATAGTTGAAGTCAACAACCAAACCAACATTAAGGTGCTATATTAAAAAAAAAAAAAAACATTTAAAACATTAAAGGCATCTGCAGACAAATTCATATTTCGATTATAAGTCTTGCACGCAAGAATAAGATTCTTTACATTTAGTCTACAAATTGTCTCTAAAAATGAGGCAGAGGATCCATTGCAACCTGAATCACTTTCGAGTCAAACTAGAGGTGATGCAGGGCACTATAGCCATAATCCAAGAACCATGAATTGTGCTTTCAGACCCAACTAACGGTAAGTTAAAGACGTGTTTTTACATACCCAAGCACATTACGTTTCTTATGCCACAGCACAAGAGGAAGCTAGACACCTTTGTGGCGTCGGCATACCTCGCACACAACATAAGACCTCTAACAACCCAGTTAGAGGATTTAGTGCACTATTGTACGCAAGAAATGTTGACCTCATAGTTGGATGTGATGCCAACTCCAATCATATTATCTGAGGAAGTGCAATGATAGGGGTAAAAAATTCACATATTTATTATCAGTACTAACCTAAAAATACTAAACCAAAACGTTGAATCAACGTTCGTTACGTTCTGCAGCCAGACTATGATAGATATCATTACTGCAACTCTTAGCATATCAAGCAAAATCCACGACTGGCACGTATCTACACGCCGGTCTCAATGTCAAATCACAAATAGATTGTTGTTTTGTGTTTATGTTGAACATGAACACAAAACCACAATCAATCCCAACCAAAACCAGAAGTTGACCAAAAAGGCTGCCTTTTAAGACAACTTATCGCGGAGTTTAAGTACCTGTGCAGATTTGAGTAAACACATTAGTGTAGAAGAAATAAAAAACTATGTAAGTAAGTTGGAAAATTCTTTAACACAAGCATACAAAGAGTTGTGCCCACTTAAGCTGGCTACCGACAACACCAAACCTTGGTAATGCGAGGAACTCGACCGGCTTAAGAAGGCTGCACAAAGATCCTTCAATAGAACAAAAAAACTTAAAAAATCAATCAGACTTGATCTTATACAAAAATTCCCAGATTATAAAAGCGCATACGTCAACGTCATCGAGAAACTTGAAGATCTTTTTGTGAAGATATTGAAAACACCTATAAAAAATCGTAGCCAAAGCCCCTAACAGCAACTGAGTTGCCTGAGAAAAATCGAAATACACAGCCAATCTATTGGATGCAACCGAGATAGTTCTAGAAACCCACTTCCCAAGCTGTACCTCTCCGGCACAAGTCTGGTCCGACGCTGCAAACCCAAACCCCATCAGAAGAAGAACTGGTAGCTGCCTTGTTGAAGACATCTTCCATGCGTATAGCATGGACAATTAAAAACTTCTCTCCATACAAAGCGACAGAATCTATAGGGCATGCATTTCTTTTCAATACATACCTATAGCATAGAGAATTACACCCTTGCAAAATCCTATCGACCAAGCAGCCTCAGGTCTTTTCTCTTAAATGCAGAATCCAGAGGCAGAAAAGGAACTAAAGCAACCAAAACAGTTGCAAACAAAACTAAAACTACAACTAGAATTCCAACATAAAATGGTTCTGAATGTAAATGTTTCCAAGGTTGGGTTTGGAAACACTAATGATGACAATACCAGCCAAACTGTTTGTATAAATCCAGAGTAGGCAGCAGAAATAACTGGTTCATCTTTTACTATATATACTAGGTGGCACAAAAGTTGTCACCCGATGTTGTTCACTTTAATTTTTTTAAATAAATAAAAAACTTTAGCGTAATCGCTCTTCGTGTGTTATACGCGGATTTTCGGTACCCCAGAAGCGACAATTCTGCTTATTCACGTATCCACAGAGAAAGAAATGAGCCTCGTCGCAAATGATAATTTTTGATAAAAAGTTGTCTTCCTCCTGGTAGAGATTTAGGATGGGTTGAGCGTAGGTTACACGCGCTTGGCGATCAACAGCTAGCAGCTGATGCACTGTCTGCACTTTGTAAGGGAACATCTTCAAGTCTTTCACCAAAATTCTCTGTAAAGATGGATGCTTAATTGCGTGGCACGTCGTCTGATAGATACTCCGGGGTCCTCTGCGACATCTTCAGCCACAGCCGCAATAATCTCAGCAGAACTACTGCTCCGGAACCACCCAGACCTAACAGCATCTCGTGTTAACCCACACTCTTCTAGGCGAGCAGCTAAATGCCGTAGTGTTTGCCCAGTTGGTGTCGGACAGCCGGGAAATCTACGTATAAATTCACGCTGCGCCAACACCACCAACAAATTATTAAACAAAAAAAATCGAAACATATATTTCACGATCTTGAGGGGTATAGCAATTCATGTCTTATTGACGTGTATTTTATATCTATCAAAGCAGAACTGACATTTACCGCCATTTGCAAAAATTATAGCATCTTCCTATAGGGTGGCGACTTTTGCGCCACCTAGAATAAGCCATCAAATTTACATAAAAAAGTTTGCAATACAAAATAATGTCAAAAAAATACGCGTGGCATTCAATTCAATTCAGATCTTCTTATTACTGGAATAAGACAAAATACTATAAAAAAAAATTAAAACCCTTTTTTAAATAACTTGAATATGTTGCTTAAATTAGACAAACCAAGTTTAAGTGCTCTCGCAAAACAAAAAATAAGAATAAGTATATTCAAACAAAATAGACAATGGCCTTGGACAAAAACATAACTTCGGACTAAAAAGCACCCACCCTATCAGACAAAAAAAAACATTTCCTTACATTAATAGTTAATATTAAGTCATTATATTCTTAATATAAATTGATTATTAATTAAGTTATTTTAGAAAAAGTTACTTATTTTTATCAAATTGAGCTCATAACTAACCAACTTCAGTAAATACAAATAAAATTATCTGCATAATATGACTTAATACTCTATTGTGCGCCTGGACTAACAATTATGAAAACAGTCGTAAAACTAATATTTCAACCATTCGAAGCACGTTATTAATACAAACCAAATTATTTGTTTTTAAAAAATGTCAGCAGAACATGTATAATTAACAGCGCTAACAAAAGTTAAGCAACGGCCGGAGCGGTCACGAGTTGGATGGGAATACCCAAACAACGTGATGCAGAGCGTACCGCTCTTCCCAAATAGATCCGTTACTTCATATAGGCATCCAAACATACACATGTCTTCTCTGTGGCTTGGTGTGCCCGACACCCCGATTGCCTACCCCAAAAGGGAACAGCGTGATGATATACATGTATACATATTATTTTTTTTAGTTATAAAATTTCTGTTTTAACCTAATATTATTATTAAAATATTCTAAAATACATGTTACGTGTGGCTTTGCTCAATATATTTTATTATATTACATTACAATTTGAATGCATGACGCACGGACTGATCGATGGACACACATAGATTATGTAATTGCGTAAATTAGTGTAAAACGTACACATTGTTGTTTAAAAAATGTCGTGTATATACTAACTTTCATAAAAAACGCAACACACAAGTTGTTGATTAATTTTAATAAAATTTTCACAAAATGCTTATTGTGTAGAAACTTAAAATTTTAAAACAAAAGAACAGACAAAACTTCTTTTGTTGTTATGAACTAATTTAAACGGCGGAGCATACTGTCAATCAAGTGATCATTTTTTTTCCAGCAGTATTTCATTTCAAGTTTTCTGAATCCGCAGCCAAAAATGCTGCAAGTCGTTTGGTGGGTGTACTAAATTAGTCAGCCTTCTACCGATCATATTTAGGTTACCATCAATGTCCTGGGTATGACACTAAACTGCATCCAACAACCAAAAGACGGTATAAGCAGTCCCCCTCTTCGGGTGGAGGAGTTGGCATGAGTTAGGGCAACCTCTTGTCCTGGGGAGGAGAAAAAAGTCCCCAAAGGCGAATGAACCAATAAGTATGGTCAACGGCATAGGATGTAGAAGGCAACGGGAGACCACTACATTAAAGATACACATGTATATGGCCAAATTCAGAGCAAATTATAATACCGGAGTAAAAAGTCCCTCACTCGGATCTCCGGGAGGGACTGTTTTGAACAATACCACAAAGACAAAAATAACATTACCAAACTCAACCAAAGCAACAACATACAAAATAAAGACCCAGCGAATAGGAACATGGAACGTTAGAAGCATGTTCCAGGCAGGTAAAACAACAAATATAACAAAAGAAATGCAAAGGATGAAAATAGACATCCTCGGCTGCAGCGAGACAAGATGGCCAAATACGGGCCAATCACAAACAGATGACTACCATATTTATTATTCAGGCGATGTACAACCGCAGAACAAAAACGGCATTGCAATCATAGTTACAAAAGAAGTAAATAAATCAATTCTAGGATTTCTACCGATATCAGACAGAGTAGCAATAATGAAGCTGAATTCAAGTCCATGCAAAATTAACATCATTCAGGTCTATGCGCCCACAGGAGATGCAAATGAAGAGGACATCAAAAAGTTCTATGAGGACATAAAATTAGCACGGAAGCAAACAAAGAAAGAAGAAATCACAGTGCTACTAGGAGACTTCAATGCGAAAGTTGGAAAGGGAGCAGAAGAAGATACTGTGGGCATGTATGGGCTAGGAAGCAGAAACGAGAGAGGAGAAACGCTAATCCAATTCTGCAAAGAAATCGGACACTCTATAATGAACACCTTTTATAAGCTGCCTCCTAGGAGGCTATACACGTGGAAATCGCCGGCCGACACTCAAGAGAACCATGTAAGGAATCAAATCGATTTCATTACAATTAATAAGAGGTTCAGAAACGCCATCACATCGGTTAAAACGTACCCCGGAGCAGATGTATATACCGACCATAACCTATTATTATCAACACTCAAATTGCGCCTAAAGAGGACGGAAAATAGGACACAAACTAAATCACTTGACATGCAGAAGATAAAAGACCCAAACGTTATAGGGCATATAAAACAACAGATAGCAGAGAAAATGTCCAACATTGTAAGACCTGAAAACCCCGGAGTTCAAACCATAGAACAACAAATAGAATCAATCACTAACATCATGACAACAGTTGCGAATGACAACCTACTCACTACGCAAAGAATCAGGAAGAGTAAATGGATCACAGATGAGATCCTAGATCTAATGGAAAAGCGTAGAAAAGCTAAAAACAAGAACAAAACGGAATATGAGCAGATACACCGTCACATTAAAAGGAAAATTAAAGACGCCAAGGAAAGCTGGTGGAGAGAGCAATGTGCCGAGATAGAGGAATCGGACAGAAAACATGATGCACTAAATATGTACAAAAAGATAAGAGAGACCACAGGAGCACGTAAGTCTCGACAAAACAACATCATCACCGATAAACATGGCAAAGCATTGCTAAGTATGGATGATAAAGTAACAAGATGGCAAGAATACATACAATCTCTTTATACTGATGACAACAGAAGATTAAATACCAGTAATAACCCACCATCAACTGGACCTCTCATAACACGTTGCGAAGTGATCAAGGCAATACGAAGACTAAAAAATAACAAGACACCGAGACCCGATGAGATTCGAGGAGACATCCTAAAACTAATAGAGGAAGAACACCTAAACACCATCATAGAACTATTCAACCATATATATGTAACTGGACACAATCCTGAGAAATGGCTAACATCAACATTTATACCAATACCCAAAAAAACCACCGCTAAAAAGTGCGAAGACTACAGAACAATATGCCTAACAAGTCACTTCATGAAGGGTTTCCTTAAGATTATCTACGACCGTATATATAACAGGCTGGAAGAAGACATAGGTGATACGCAATTCGGGTTTAGGAACGGCCTTGGTACCAGAGATGCACTCTTCGGTCTAAATGTACTTATCCAAAGAGCAAGAGATGTGAACTGCAACGTCTTTGCATGTTTTGTCGACTTTGAAAAGGCGTTCGACAGAGTCAACCACGACAAGCTAATGCAAATTATACATCAATCAGGAATAGACGAAAGAGATGCACGAATCATATCAAACCTGTATAGCCAACAGATCGCACGCATCCGCGTAGAGACAAGATTGTCGGAACAATTCCCAGTACAGCAAGGGGTCAGGCAAGGCTGCGTGCTATCTACGCAACTGTTTAACCGATACGCAGAGAAACTTTTCAAAGATGCACTGGAAGAAAAACAGGAAGGAATAATTATAAATGGGCAGGTCATCAACAATCTGCGATATGCAGATGACTCTGTATTAATCGCCGACAGCGCTAACGGACTACAAAAGATAATAGATAGAGTAGTCGACGCCTGCCAAGAACTTAATATGAGACTGATTATATCCAAAACAAAAACTATGATTATAAGCAAAAACAACGAGAACGCTCAATTCTACGTGAACGGAATGCCCCTACAGAAAGTATCATCAATAACGTACATAGGAACAAACCTGAACGACAAATGGGACCATAGTCAAGAGGCAAAAATAAGGATTGAAAAAGCACGATCAGCTTTCAACCAAATGAGGAGTATATTATGCAACATGAACCTCTGCCTCCAACTTCGTACACGCGTTCAAAGATGTTGCGTCTTCTCAACCCTCTTATATGGAGTAGAAGGATAGACACTGTCTGACGCGGTCAGCAAGCGATTAGAAAGTTTTGAGATGTGGTGCTATCGCCGCATGCTTAGGGTCTCATGGACATACCGAATAACTAATGAAACTATACTTATGCGCATGCAAAAGGACAGAGAAATTCTAAAAACAATAAAGCAGAGAAAACTGTCATATTTCGGCCATATTATGCGCAACAGTGAAAGGTACAAAATCCTGCAGTTAATTATGCAAGGCAAAATTGAAGGGAAAAGATCACCAGTAAGACGACAAACCTCCTGGTTGAAGAACTTGCGTCAATGGACCGGCAAGACTTCAATTGAATTATTTAGAACCGCGGTAGATAGATTTAGATGGGCCAGATTGATCGCCAACGTCCACTGAGGATACGGCACATCAAGAAGAAAAATGAAGACCAAATGTAGTTTGCTACCATAACATATTGCGTATCGTCGTCCATGTGTGAAAGCTGTATTGCGTTCCACAAACAATTCTGATTAAAGGTAAAAACATCAAGAAGAGAAGAACAAGTCGACAACATAATTCATAACAACATTACCTTCGTATCCATTACCATTCTATAATGTAATTGTTACAGTTTGACTATAAGAAATAAAGTCGCTGGCGGATGCCCACAGAGTGGTGTGTTGTAACCTCTACAGTAGTGACTTGCTTTGGACCTGGAGCTACTGAATAACATAACAACAAGTTACGCCTATAATTTTCCCATCATGATAAGCAAGAAGTATAGAACAACTAACTTAATGCAGAAACACAATGAGACTTGGATAATGTGACTACGAAGACCATCCGAATAATGTTTTCAAACAAATCGATAGTCGGACAAATACTCAATATGATCAGATAGCTATACCTGTGGTGAACAAACCTCGTATAAGGTAAAAAACTACATCTAAACTGAATACCAGAAAAAGTAGATAAGGTAACCTTAAAGCAACCAACTTGCCAAAAATAAACATATAATATAACATAACCATCACACACTACCTAAACTATGGGAATGTAGATGATCAGAGTAAAACTGCAAAAGCTTACAAGACTATAACCGAACACTGTGGCCTAAACAAACACATGCATAGAATGGGGATGACAAAGAAACTCCGTTACATCTGCTGAGTAAGTGCGAGACAGTCTACTACTACTACTAGAAGAGTAACAACCAAAGATGTATAGTAGAACCAAAAAACCGCAGAACTGAGACAAAAATATATAAAATTAAAAAAAGACTATAGTAAAATAAGCTATATGAATGATCAAAATATAATAGCAATCAGTATCTGATATCTATTGAGTAATGCAATGATAAAATTATAGAAACGCTACACTAATAAAACCTTCTTCAAGTATGCATGTATCTTCATCACTTATTATTTATAATTTATTAGTATTGTTTAAGATTAACTCAAAGATCACTCAGATCCTGAGTTATCTTGTAATGCAAAACAAGACCAATACAAGCGACCAATAAACAAGCTCGTAGTTTCAACTCCTACCACACTAAATCAACGCCTACAAGGATGGCGTAGAATGCGCACTTCTAATGACATCTCGAAAACGTTATAAGGCACAGTCACGTAGGAAAGTTATACACAGAAATGTGTGAAACTTCCTAGTGGGAAAGAGGGAAGTTTAGTCGGTATAGGCTTACATGCTTTTCGAAAGTAAATTCGAATATTAAATCTTTTAAAAATTTCCCTTCCCAGCCAACAAAAAAACTTACTTAAATATTTTGCGTTATTCAATGGAGTTGTTACATTCGTTTGAAAGTTGAAATTCCACATTTGTTTATGATAATAAAAACTTGAATGATTAGCTGCTGCATTATTTGTCTCTTCATTCAATAGTAAAGAATCATCACAAAAACCGAGTACATTAGAAAACTACACCCCACAAGTTCTATTCAGCCTCCCAATAAATGTGATATGTGCTTTTGCTTGGACACCGTTATTTGGCGCTTTAAAACGCGCTCCATATCAAGTTTATTTGATTTTTGTAAACAAATTATATTATATAAAAATCCAAAAAAAGAATAGTTATATTAACAGTATAAACATGAGTTATTTCTCAATTACTATAGAGAAATAACTGTTTAAAATTGGTTCGAAAAAAAGAAGCCTACAACACCCCTAAACAATACAAAAAAAAACTAATGTTGCTTGGTAAAAAGTAAAGCTTTATAATTGTGCGTCAATGACGTCACAGGTAATGAATATAAAAACATTGTAAATAAAAACTCTATCTAAAATGCTCTTGCTGTTTGCAGAAAATATTGTGAATAATTTTCTAATCTCCGAATACTAAATTCAAGAACGTAAACAAACAAAATAAATTACAAAGCATTATGAACGTAGTATTTAAAAATAAGCACACAATTTGTTTAAATATCTGTGTTTAACCTTTCTTAACTCCATTTGTATTTTTTACCTTTTATGGAACTATTTAAGTAACATTCACAACATCTGTACCTTTATAACCATTAAAAATAAACTAATGTTTATATGAACTTTTTTACTTAAAAATGTTGTTTTTCTTAAACATTTACTATTCCTTCCAGGACACTCTGTATAAATATAGTAACATCAGCCTCAGACCCAAATAATCAGTTAATACATACTATACTAATGTTAAAATAATTTATTAGAAAAATATATTCTGCACAAATATTTAACTCAGAAATAAGTCAAGTTCCATAATACATAAAAAACAACTTTAATATAATATAATATATATATATATTATGCTCCCGCATTAATAAATTATTATAATATTTTGTTATTAAAATAATACATTAATAATAATTAATTGTTCCTAATAGAATATTTTATTTGTACAAATATTTAATAACAATTCTATAATTTACTAGTCCTATTAAAGAACTTAAATAATGGTGGATGCGCCGGGATCCATTAAGACTTATTATGTTGTTCAACAATAACTATGATTTAAGAATTTAGAAATAATGTATCTTAATGCAATTTCCTAACCGAATAATATATTATAGCATCATAAACGACTTTCCACAAAACTATTCTGGAACTATTCCAAAACATGCAAAAAAAACATGAACAATTCCAAAAAGCCAGACCATAAATTTTGATTGTTTCATACAAAGCAGAACATTGCTATTGATGGCTACTCGAATATTATTTGTTTGATATACAATATAAATTGCATCGAATTGTAAGTCATGACATACAGTACAATAAAGAATTGGTGTCCTGAATTATTAATGGAGATTCGATTCGGCCCAGTTCAACTTGCAATTAAATGCATTGTAGTATGTATTAATATTGCATAAATAACCTATTTTGAAAAACGTAGTTATATAGTGCATTACTGATAGATAATAATTTCAAACAAACTTTTCAGGATTCATTATTAATTTCTTGGTATATTGTATAATCATATAATTATTATTTAATCAAATAGAGTCCTAAAAAAATAATTATTTCATCGTATGAATGGTTTGAAAATACATACTAAATTATACAATAATTACAACCAATTACTCTTAATGACCAAAACATTAACAGTAGCCTTAACAAATAATACGAATTTGTAATCGATGAATGATTTTTTATTCGAACATAATTATTCCATCAAGTCGTCCCAGTTTAAGTTTAATATGTACACGTGTGTACATTCTTTAAATTGTGAATAGAGGGACCTATTGATTATTTCATTAACGCGTACTTTATGACCATAAGTCTCCCGCAAATAATTAGTGGGAATGCTTTTATGTGAATAGAAATGGGTACGCGGATAGTTAGTTGCTTTTTTACATATTTAGTGGTAAATAATGGACAGTGAATTATACCTTGCCAACAACCTTGTAATTTACAAACAAAATTACATTCTATGTATTAATCAATTGAATGTCACGATACATGCTTTTTTTTAGATTAACATAATTTATTTATAATTTAATTAGGAGACATATTTTATTTATTTTCAATTTCAGACGTTAGAATCTAATAACATTTTATAGCGCAATCCAGTATAGGTTCACATTTATCTATACGGACAGGTTGAATGTGAGCTGATTATTTTATTACTTTCATTATTGGTCATATAATCGATTAAAGCAAACACTATCGTTTATATTAAATTGCTATCAAACTTTGATTAATCATGTCATCCTCCAATGATATATAATTTGAAACCATGCCACGCTGAAGGTTAATTTCAATTGTTTATACAAGCTAACCCTACATAATTTGATTAATAGTAATCGATTATCGTCCAATACATAATTTTGATTCATTACAATATAATTTGATTATTTACTGATAAAGACATTATAATTTGTTCGTCCCTCTTTCGCTCAAGATCCAAAAAGATTAATAAATACTAAATTAACAAAATTATTTCGTATATCTGCATTATAGAGAAATTTTAAATTCAAATGTCACATTGTTTGGCATTTTAAGTAGAATATATTTGCAAGTTGAGTAGATGCTATATATAAATTTACGTCTTTAATTTCGTACGAGTATAAAACAAATTATCGTCTACAATAAATGTCATCCCTTGTTTCCCTAATGTTGATGCATGAGAGATCCCAAATGTAAATGTAATGGATTGTCAATAACGGTTCAGTTCATTCAAATTCAACTATCCTGACCAATGATTCTCAGAGTGCCGCGGTAACTAGATATCTGAAAGCTTCTCTTCAAAAATTAGTTCCATAAATTGTTAACCAAATATTATTTCCTCATTTGGTAATTGCCTAAAGAACTGCAAACAAATTGTTTTGAGTAAATGAACTGATAATCAACAAAAATTTTGTCAACAATTTCATCAATCTGTCGCAAAATTTTATGAAATATGTGTAAAAAGAATCCTTCATTAAATGATGGTGGCCGTTACTATATATCAGTTCATTATAAAATACATTTACTATGTGCTATATCAAAAATATATTTAAAAAAAACCGTAACCAGTTTCAATATTTACAAGGCCATCATCGGGCGGTGATACAAACAAGTATACGTATTACCGTCCAATAATGGCCAAGTAAAAGTTGAAACTAGTTACGCTTTTTAATATATTCATGTTATACATATTAAATGTGTTTTATTTATTTTAGAATTTTTCATATTTAGTTTTAAAGTGTCGCACTGCTGATCCAGACTATTGAAATTTGATATAAAAAGTTGGTTAGCAATTATTCTTTTTTTATTCGTAAATAAATCCAGAAAATAATTTTCAAATCTTGTTGAATCCATCAATTACATCAATATAGATATTAAACTCACATAGAAACCGTTAAAATACAAGTTTCTATCAAAAATTAAAAATCTCCACAACCATGTAATCTTTGTAAACGATGTGTCATTCTCAAAGATTAACTTGCATGATCAATAACAGAAACAATACACTGCTGCAAAGAGTGTGTATTGCATATAATAGCGATTTCATCTTGACAAAATAGTCGCACTAGTGACACTAATTCAATATTTCAAGGAAGAGAGTGTCCCACAAACGCCAAGTATTTTCTAGTGGGTTTGTCAAGTGCGAGACGCTTTCGCCAGAAATATTTAAAATTGTAAAAATTCACCGAGTGCATGAGGCGATCCAATAGAAAACATCTATTGTACGGATATAAATAAAAAAATTAAAAAACTTTTGGAATATATTTTAAGAACAAACATAGTTATTATAAATAAAAGTAACTTGTTCACGATAAGAAACGCAAAGCGTAGTGAAGTTCTAATATTAGCAAATTATATAGCAAGTGAAATGAAGTGGTACAAGTCAAATAAGCCTTAGCTCTCTGCAAATACATATATCGAATTCAACTTTGTATCTAAAGAAGCGCTCATCCAGGAATACAAAAACTCGAAAAACAGGATATATATAACAATATACTAGTTAGTTAAAATAGGATAATAACAAACACACTTGTAAACTCCATAATAATAACTTTTGAAAAAGCACTTTTAAACATACCACCAATAAGATTACTTGGTAGAATAAAATGCTCGACAGACCAACAGCAAGCTCTAGAGAGCTGTTTAATAATGCCAAGAAAACCTGTGATTAAGCGGCCCAATAGCATATAACAAGACCATAAAAAACAAAACAAAAAACTCCTGAAGGAACTATTGTAAGAGCAATCAGAACAAACCCACATGTTTTGAGTAAAGATCGCAGCTGGAGCTACTACAGACATACTTCCAGGTTATATACTACCAAAAAGCCCCAACCTTAAAATGCTTAATAAAAATTGCAAACAAATGAGACTAGAAGACAAATATTATAATAAACTTAGACATCAAGTTCGGATCAAAGTCGCTGCTGTGTCCGCACACTTAGATTGGAAAATCGGCATTTTTAAACGATTCAAGTCACCAGGAATTGACAGGATATATCCCATCATGCTACAAAAAAAGCTTGTTGCACTAAGATAACCTTTAGTTAAATCCTCAAAGCTAGCCTAGCATTTTCATTAAAAAAAACTATACTCTGCAAAGAAATTGCGTTGGAAGCCATTTTAGACTTTTGACAACACTATCTTCGCATCCATAGCCACGGCAATAAAAAATACCATCTTTCCTCCAATATTGATTAAAGTCCATTCGCAAGAATCAAACTAAAACAATTACATTACCAGGTATGTGTATGCAACTGGAATTTATGTATAGAAAATACACGTTTATTGTATGAAAATGATAAAAAATATTTTATTCAAAGTATTGTCTATTACTAGCTATACATTTTTCCCACCTGTCTGACAATTTGTCGTTTGCCAAAAAAACTGTTGTTCTTTTGAGGCAAACCAATCATCGATCCATTTTCGTACATTTTCGCAAGAAGTGAAGCGCTGCTCAGCAAGTGGCAAGCGGAGCCAAGCCTGGTGAGCAAGCCGCAAGCAAAAGTATTTCCCAACTAAACTGTTTCGTTGACCAGTTTTGCAGTGTGTGATGGTGCATTATCATGAAGCAAAACCACTTAGTGATGCCTTTTTTGATATTCTGGTCGTTTTTCACGTAAAGCTTGATTCAAATCGATCATTTGTTGTTCATAATAGATCACACCCTTCTAATCCCACCAAACACAAAGCATTGTCCTCCGTCCATATCGATTTGGCCTTGCAGTCAATGTCGATGGTTCCCCTGGAGTTACCCATAATCTTTTACGCTTAGGATTCTCAAAACATATTCACTTTTCATCGCCAGTCACAATTCGATAGAGAAATTACTTTCTTTTGTACCTGGCGAGCAGCATTTCGTAAGTGCTTTTTCGGTTTTCCTGCTGTCTTTTATTCAGTTCATGTGGAACCTATTTTCCAATTTTCGGGATCTTTCCCAAGGCTTTTTACCGTTTGGAGACAACTTCTCAAGTCACATTTAATTAATCCGCGAGATGTTGTTGCGTTTGAGCGTCGTCATCCAACAATGCTTGCAATTAGCCGTCTTAAAACTTTTTCGGTGGTCTTTGTTTCTCACGTCAAAATCGCCATTCGTGATTTATCAAGAGCATGCAGCAGTTTTCTTCAAATGGTAACAAAAATCAATGCTGTCACAAATCGTAGTTTCGCACAAAACTAAATATGTTCAACGCTATACAAACTATGATGCTATTGTATAAAATTTGTATTATTGTGAGTTGAAAATCTTTGTCAGAGATAGTCAACAAGAAAATTGCGCCAATGCGCGGTTTGACAGTAACTACATTGACACCCACCGCCATCTATGTGTAAATTCCGGTTTCATATTTACAGACCTGGTATATAGGATGACTATAAAGGCTAAAGCCTACTTTGGTGCCTTGTCACAGATGGCCTACTGCAATTACTAAAGCATCTTTACCATAAGTACTTCGATGATCTCACTATGATAGTAAGCGTAAAGTTTGAAGCAACTGTATCAAACTTGATACGAAATGCACCATAATAAAGTGGTGTAAAAAACAGCCACATTTGATACCAAACTAACCTTTCAATTGGACAATGTGCCCATGAATGCCATCCGAGTGCTTTTTGCAACCAAATGATGGTAACAAATACAGATTAATAAACTCATACAGTGAAAGTACAAATAACACACGTGTTACATAAAGAAAAGACATCAAAGATAAGATCAGACTTCATAAAAGGTTATTGCATACAGAAACTATTTAATGTAACAATACCGCCACAAAACAAATAAACAAACAAAAATACAGGCGGTTCGGTTTAGCTCAAAACAACAGAGTTCCTGACCCCGGAACTATTCGGAAATAGATCAGTAATGTAAGGAAAACGGGATCTGCACTTTGTAATAAACCAGTTGGGCGATCCAAGAATGTGAAATGTGAGAACACTCAAAACCCTTTCTGGCACAGGAAACAAAAAAACTTTCAATACTGGACAACTGAAAACCCTTAGTAAATTTACCAAATGCCACTTCACAGCCCTAAAATCACAGTTTAGTGCGCTGTGTCCCTATAGACATTATTTTTTAAGAGTGAAGCAAAACTGTGACAGTATATTCTGCTCGCTATTGCGAGATGTTGAAGAATTTTGTACGGCCCAAATGAAAGAACATAATGCAGAAACCTTCTAGTTTCAGCAATATGGAGCTACGGCCCATACTGCCCATTGTTTACAGAATTGTCTACAGAAGCTGTTGCAAAGAGATGCTCCATGGGTCATTAAACTCAAGATTTAACTCCTTGCAATTTTTTACCTTAAAGGTAAGGTTTACAAAGCTCGATATCAAATCCTGGAAGCTTTGAAGGATGCAATTGAGAACGCAATCGCCAAAACCCCTCAAGTTATGCTAGGTAAAGTAGCCAAAAACTTTGTGGAACGCCTGAACGGCGGCCAACGCCACCACTTGAACGTCATATATTTTTAAAACATAACAAAAAAAATAGCATGGTATGTACTTTTATAAAATAAAAACCTTATTTTTATCTTTTACTGTTTACTCAGAATTCACCCTACAAATCATTGTGTCTCACCATATACAAAGACGTCGATTACGTTGTTCTTGGACTAATCTGACACAGTTTTTCAAGCTAAGATAGTTGTTGTTAAACACTTTAACAGACCAATAATCATGTAATGAAATGCAAATTAATGAAGGGCTGCATAACCAGTCTGAAAGCATTACCCATAAACAACAAACTACGCCTAATTTGGATACCAAAATCATAGTATAAAAAAAAACGTTCGGACAAACCAGCTCGCTAAAAAGAAAACAATAGAGACGTTCCTTGATCTGAATCTGTGGTCAATCCCATATAAAACCAGAAAAACAAACAATTTTCCGTAAAAATCTACATTAAAACTAGTTCAGTAGAAGAAATTCCGCAACAGTTTAGTAACAATAACAAGAACAATGCGCCAAATCGCAAAACAGTTATGGTATGAGTTCGTCACTGGCGTGAAAATAGATCCGTGGAAAGCATTAAAAAAACGGTTTGTACGTCTGCAAACATTCAACACGTAAGAGCTGCGTTTACAAAAAGTTAACAGCTCTGCTAATCGGCAATCGCTTGCTTTATTAATATCTAAAGAAAGTCTTAATTTAAAATGTCCTTATAAATACCAAATAGCACAGCACCTTAGCAATCGAGATAAAGAAACAAAGTTAACATTTCGTCAAAAAAATTTAAATCGGTATCAAAAATCAATACACAATTTGTTAATGACCAACAAAGCAAATTTTCATTTGAATGGCGCTAGTAACAAACAAAATTTTAGATATTAATGAGCTCAAAATCCTCATAAATTGATAACAAAAAAACTCCGTCCAAAAGTCATTGTTTAGTGTAGAGTAGAATCATTTGGTATCATTGATCCTTATTTTTTTGTAGAAAATAAAAATAAGTGTTCTGTAACAGTCAATTCCTATATGCAATACATAAACATGTTACAAACGTTTCTCATCCCAAAACTGATTAGAAAGAGATTACTGCCATATTAATCCAACAAGATAAAGCAATAACTCATACAGCTAAAAACACCATAAAGATTCTGCAAGTATTTTTCAACGACCGTATAATATCTCCATTTGGAAATTTGCCTTGGCCACCTAACCTAACGGCACCCAATTTTCTGTGAAAGAAAAGATCTTTGCTAGTCGTTCTGCAACAATTGATGGGCTAAAATACCGCATTCGAGAAAAACTCACATGTTTTGCATTCAGAATTGAAAGTTGTAGTGAAGTGGATAGAAGCCATTTAGAAGACATTATTGTATCAATGTGTACAATATGCAAATATCAAAATGCATGGTAATTAGTAAAGACCTACGCAGATGCAAATTAGAAGTCGACGGGACAAACAAATAAAAGTATTCAAGAATAATGCAACATACAGAATGTCAACAAATAGTAAAAAAAAAAAAAATTGGGTAACCACGTGAATAGAATAGGATTTGATACATTACCTAAAATCTGCAAGAATAACACACCATACAGCAGAAGACAACCGGCAATACCAAAGAAAAGGTGGCTAGATAACCTATTAACTACAACAACAGAGACAGAATGAGATAATGACAAATTTCCTATTCGACAGAAAAAAAAAAGAAGAAGAAGAAGATCAATGTTTAGGTGTTGTACATTAGTGTAATAAAATATTTTTTTACTCGACTTAGAAGAATTTTATTTGAATGAGTATAAAATTTAATAATTTAATTATGTTATGATGTTCATCAAGTCAATTTTCATAACAAAAATTGTGACCTAGACCTAGTTTTATATAAGAATCGAAAAAAATATATTTCATTGTTTAATACAAACTAATAAGCTTACATAAATATAGTTCAAAGTATATTGGCAATGGCAATATTTTAGTTGTAAACAAAATGAAAGTAACTTGCAATAATTATTATCAATTAAAAAATCCATCTAAAGCATGCTTCATCACCGTTTTCAAGTTAATAAACAGAAACAAATTCGTAACAACTATTCAAGTAAATTAAAAAAAAAAAAATAATTAAAAATTTACCACTAGAGATTAATATTTAATTTGGTTAATACAATAACACTTCAAGAAATTATTTCCATTTGTCCGAGGCAAAGAAAATTCACTCCCACTTCAATACTAGGCGCGGGGTGTAATTAAAAATACAATTGCAGCAAGTGCATGTAAGAAACTAGTTTAATGATATTTTACAAAATTATATACAACGCTGTAACCATAATGAACAATGAAAAGGTAATATCTAGTCGTAATATATTTATTTTGATGTTGAAATGATAAACATATTTTTGGTCGTGTTCGGATCGAATTATCCGACCGTAGCGCGTTCTGCAAATACATTACTTTTTATATTTTTATTTGCATCATGAATAATTTACAAAGTATGTAGTATCATACAATATTAGACAAAGTGATTCAAAATTGCAATTGCATCTTCTATAGAGTTATTGATTTAATGAAAATAAAATACAAAGTTTATATTAACATGTGTCATGAAATGTATTATTGCCAAGATATTCCAAGTTAATATAACAAGTAGTCTGATTAATATAAAAAATTACAATAAATTTTAATACCACCGACTACATGCTTCGTAGTCCTTGCGTTTTTACCAAAAAATAGGAACACGAGTATGTAATTATCAAATATTAATCAGACTACAAGTTATATTCAGAAAGAGAATATAATGAGTAATACATATACTTCATATAACAAATTGATTGAGACAAACCAACCTCATTGTTTTAAATTTTAAAATATGATATTTAACTTGATAAAAATAGATTTGAATTTTAACAAGTAAAACCAAACTCGTTAAAACCATCATACTATAGATTTAAGAAGCCTGTAGAGCTTAAATATTTTTAATTTTTTCCAAAACAATAACGCAATAATTTCAAAAAGTTCTGCGTGCCTTCAAAAAGTACGAACAACTGGCTACAAAAATAGAACCCACCTAATTTTAAAATTTGTTCAAAAAATAAGTCTTTTTAAAAAACATCTACCTCCTTGCCGGACCCTGTAGTTGCGGATAATAATTCTCAGAAAATAATAAAATCCGCATTTGTCTATAAAAATAATCTTATAAAAGTTTCGGTACTATATCACTGAACTGTGTTAGAATTTCTATCAAACAAATAAATATTTGTTTAAGAACAATATTCAACACTAAAGCAAATAGTAGTACCGCCCAAAATATGCAGAAAATTAACATAAATCTGCAAACTGGCAATTACAGAGATATAAAACATTTTGCTTTTGCATCACTTTTTTAATAAATTATGAACAAATAAACATATTTATAAACAAACAATTTGCAAATAGTAAAACAAGATGTTCAAAGTGCCTTCCCTACATTTCACAGCAGCCACAACATATCCGACGCATAGACTATAAAACTCTTTCAAAACTCCCTAAATAGCTTGAATTTGGTAGTATCGTTGACCTACTCGTTGTTGCAAATCATTTACAAATATTTCAAATGTCCCAAAAAAAAACAAGAAGTTTTGAATCACTCAATCTGGCGGCCATGATACAGGTGCGGTGCCCATCTTTGTCTAAAAAGTTTCGTAAAATGTCTTCTAATAGCGATAAAAACATGCGCCAGAGTACCAACGTGCAACAAAAAGATAAAAAAATTAAGTAAGCAGCGCCAGTTAAACAGTTTGGTAAAACTAAACCAAATAAACCTAGTAATCGTCAAAAATATCCATCCAGGTGTTCAATAAAAAACGAACCTGATGTTTGAATGCCATAACAGCTCGTCCCAGATTCTACTCTACCCGCGCTAAAGTAGCCTTTGCTTCCTCAGAAGTGGGCACCGACTTTGGTTTCTCAAAACAATAAGTCTGTTTCTTAAACAAATCGGTATCACAAAATCGTTGACACAGTCTTACAAAAATACTAACTAAATAATCTGGCAATTGAGATGACCGTCAACGCTCTTCTCTAGAATTTCCATTAGCACAACCATACATAAAAAGCTAACTAAAATAATAAAATTCTACACTAACCACTGAATATCAACTACAAATTTTGATTGGTCCAAAAAAACTAAAAAAAAAATACGATTTTTATTTGAAATTATATATTTTACTTTACAAAATAGTCGGACTGAAAGATTGCGGTGCAATTTTGAAACAACCTGTATAATAATAAAAAAATATTCAAAATAAAAATAAACTGAAACTAATATTAATTTACATTTACATAGATTTATACTTTTAACCTGGATAACATATATTATTAATTATAATAATATCTTCCTTTAACCTGGTTGAAATCATTACTTAAACTGTTTAGAAGTAAGAGTAGTTTCATCACATTATAAAAGAATTTAAGTTCATGCTATAAGATAGAAGATCGGAGATAGTGGAGGCAGTTGAGATTTCTTGGCAACAGAATCAATACATAGATGCCGCGTAGCGTATGAGACACTTGCACTAAATAATGAAATAAACATTTATTATGTAATTATTTGTCTCAACGCTTTCTCCGCCTATTATTGAAATGCTTGGCAATAGCACAAGAACGTCCCCCGAAAACTTTTCAGGGATAAGTGGCAAAGCTTAGACACAAATAGTTACTGTTAATAACATTTTAACTTATAATTATGATGTATAAAGTAATCAACATGGATATTTATAATTACATTATTAAAAATCAAAGTCCAAATCTTAGCAGAAATATATATGTCAATAGCTCTTTTTGTTTTTAGCTTCAACAAATATTTTTATTTCGTACATTCACATAGCAAGATGCGCTGGGGTAAAACGCACAGTTACATACAAAATTAATAATGAAAGCAAATAAGGCAGCCCGGGCATCCAGGGATAAAAAAGCACAATTGATTAACGAACACAATTTTAGATGCAAACGATTTTAAATACTTTATTGATAGATAAATCCCTTTACTATGTATAATTCAATATTATTTAATTATTCATTTATTTATTTATATCATTACAAAATAATAAAAATAAATTACTGTTATTTTTAATAACAAGTTTTACACAAATCGATTTCCCGTCGTAACACAATACCGTTTTTTCTACTTATACCGACTGCCCCAGGATTAACTTAACAAGAAGAAAAACCTTTTAATTTTTTATTTTTCAAAGAAAATTATTCTTTATAAAAAAACAACAAACATCAATTTGCATCAGATATAAAAAAGTGTCAAAAATGAAAAATATGTAATTAAAATTTATTTAATAAAAATCAAAATTTTGTTTTTGAAAAAGAATAACCACAATAAAAACAAAAATACACTTTTTTTTTCTAAAGTTTATATAACAACTTGTTTTACAATATTTTATTATAAATTAAAGATTAAAATTCAAAATTAAAATAATGTTTCTCTTAAGATTATATTTTTTTAGCAGAACTGATTTATAAGGAGTAACTTTTCTTTCAACATTAAAAAGTTTTCGCTCGTCTTAAGTCGATCGGGACGGTATACGAAAAGGTGCTATTCTTAATATACAAAAAAACGTTTTCTTATGATATCTACTTAGCTACAAATTATGTCAAGTTTCTGTGACATTATAGTCTCATCGCCAAGTTTAGTTCCAATCGCTTAACATTTGTCATTTTTATACCATTTTATAGAGACAAACAAGTGATTTTCAACTTAAACACAAAAGTCATAAAATTTTTATTAAAAAAAAGAAGTAGCCCAATGAAGGACATGAAAGAATGATGCCTGTGTATAAAACAATTTAAACAAGATAAGGAATCCATTCATGATGACTCAAAGTGTGGAAAACTTTTGAAAGCACAAACTGACAAAACATCAATAAAACTGAAAATTTGATTGTTGATTGACAGTTTAAAGTATTGGTAGAGAAATATAAATATCAGAAACAAGTGTTTTTAAAATTCTATATAAAGTTTTAAATATGAGCAAAGTGTGATGAATTCCCAAGCTGCTCAGTTCCAGAAACTGAAAAAACAACAAATTTGTAAGCAGAATTTGATTGCTTTATCCCAAGATAAAGACTTCTTTAATAGAATTGTAAATTGGGATAAGTCCTTGGGATAACACCATCGAGATCCTCCCACAAAACAAAAATCTATGTGACGCTGAGGTAATTCTCTTAATTAAATATATGCCATAACGGAAAATGTGTACAAAGAACTTAAAAGCAGCAATAAACAAAAAAAAAACACAATTATGCTCAGAAAACTCTGCTTCTGCACGACAACTTCAGAGTGTTCCAGAAATGGGCTATGAATGCGCCTTAAAAAATGCAACATTTCACCTTAAATTCAAGTCCTCGCCCCCTGTAACTTATCTCTTTCCAAAATTTAAAATTCACTTGAAAAAATGTCGTTTTTTATCGAGTGACAAATTGAAAAACGCCTTGGAATCGTTTTTTTTCCAAACTAATAACTTTTTTTTAAAGACATATCGTTACTAGAAAAGCGTTATAAATTTGCTTTTCTGGTTGCTATATTATAAATAGTTATCCAGTTATTGTTATTCTTCTTTATCAGCCGTATACACGCCACTGTTGGCAAGCAGCCTCTTCTCTGCCCGCAATGCTGGCAACTTAGATTGCGGGTGGACCAGAAAAGGATCTTAGTCATAAAACCCAACTCTGACAAAGCGGACTGGCAAGTCGAAGAGCGTGTATGCGTTTGAAATAATTTCAGTTGTGAGATTTTAACCCACGATCTTCATTGCAGCAGTCGGATGCCTAGATTACTGCGCCACGCTCACTATCCAGTTGTTACATTTAAATTACTTTAATAAACTTTCATAAATTCCAACATCAACAAGCTTTAAGTAATCTAAAACAAAAAACGACAAAGCTTATGCTCTTGTATAATATTATGTTAATGTACAAAGTATCTTTTGCAAGTTGTGCCAATAAAAACATCCTTTTTAGAATAAGAAACATGTGTTTATAATGAACACTTAGCAAGATGTTTATTCCGCACCATATACAATTTTCTAGAAAAAAACACATTTAAACTATAGCTATTTGTAATACCCTTTACAACATGTCACCTGCCAACAGCTGATTCAAGTGAAGAAAAAACTTAAGAATAAGCTTTTAATCTAAAGTCTAAATACGATTTTAACTGCAAACTAATTAATATTATTGATTAAATAAGTTTAATTTCTTATCTAATCAATAAAATTTATTTTTAATAAAAAACATTTATCCAGGGACCTGTAAGCAACTATGTAGAGTCTCTTGCACAAGGCAGAGATATAGTTGCAAAAATTGTTCAACCAGATGAATGAGAAGAAACTTTTAAGGCCTCCGCTGTCAAGTAATCAGCCTGTCACCCCGTGCATAATTAATTTTTTTAACCAAATAATCAAAATCGGCGTCGTCTTGCGATAAAATACTTTTACATATCAAACAAAGGCGACAAAGTCCCTCAAAGTTGTTCTTACCCGACTGTTTCACAAAAGAGATATCAAGAACTTAAAAATAAGACCCTTGCAGCCATTTCAGTTGCACAAATGGGGAGAAAGATATTTAAACCTCGACTAAAGATATTTAATATCAAATACTTGTGTAACCTCGAAGGTATTCATCATTTTACATATAAAAAGCAAAAAAGTCCCTTAAGGTTGTCCTTAAGTGACTGTCTCACGTCAGGGGACAACTTGAAAATAAAAACCTCGACCGTTCGAAAGGGAAGAAAAGATAGTCATTCCCATCTTTTAGTTCTAATTTCCCATTAAGACTAAAACCTAAAAAATATTTAATATCAAATATCTGTGTAACCTCGACTGAAAATATTTAATATCAAATATCTGTGTAATCCCAACATTAAAGTAAAGTTACAAGTCGGGTATCGTCAGCCAATCCCACAAATATCAAAAATTAAAACATTCGGTAAACAGGTGCAATGCTGCATCCCACAGATCTTTGTATCAGAAAAAAGAGCAAAAAAGAACCCACTTCTCCAATGTGCGTCAGCAGTACACGGAACCTACTAAAGTTTCTCTTCTAATCCGAAAGAAGGCGTACTCATCACAACACATTTTTTCTTAACCAGAAAAACTGACCCTCCAGATAGACGCCTGAGGTTCGAACCCAAGACCCTTCGTATAGCAGTCAAGTACGCTAACCACTACACCAAAAAATTGTACTATTTAAAAAAATTGTTTACTACTACTACTACAATATAGAAAATAAAATAAGATCCTCATTAAAAACTCACTAAAAAATTCCTTGTTTCCAACAGATTTAGAGATGTTCTTGACATCGCTTTACTCAAAAACATCAGCTCAAGCATCTGTTACAGTTTTTAACCATTTTAACTCAGACCTTAGCCCAGTAATCTTAGATCTCTATGAAAGAAGAGATAAGAAGGTTAAGTTAGTCTGCAAGACCGACTAGTCCAGTTCTTGTATATTCTAGAAAAAAGCTAATCTCGCTTGAAATACAAAAGTCTACTACGGCTTTACCAAAAATATCATCAAATCACTTAGATCTCTCCCCAGAAAGATCAAAAACCTTATTCGTTCTCAAAATCAAGTCAGATCGACCAAAGTGTCATAAGCCAGTTGACCAAAGCAAGTTCAACGGTAAAGTAATGAAGGTAAGGAGTACAAAAGTGCTGAGAATCTAAGTCCACCACTTAAAATAATAATCGAATGTAGAAGATATCTAAAGCCTTCCTATTGTCAAAGCTAAAGTATTTGCTGGCAAACTCCTATACATGTCGATGTATGACAACAATTTAAACTTAGACATCATCAAAAAAGGTCAATAAAAAAGTGAGACAGTGTCTGCATCTGCCGCAATTCTCAAATCGGTTTGTTCAGTTCTCAGATAAAAGATAACATCAGACATCTTAAACCAAATCTGTCCCAAATGTCTTGTGTGCTTTCTCTCACAAAATTGTAATGTTCCTCACAAACATTAAAATAGCAATGCTAAGAACGTCGCACTTTCTGACTACATAAAAATCTTTTCACTCCCAGAGATCGAGAAATTACCGCCTAATTAGCCTTGTGTTTCTCAATAAAGACAGCAACAAGTAATCATACGCCCAATATTGATATACACATTGTTGCTTTTACCTATCTTAAAAAAAATTCTATTTTCTCTCTATATTTCAAAGTAAATCTTTGAGAAAAATTCTCAAAACACCTTACTACATTCGAAGCACCCAACTGAAAGCTACCTAGTCCCTATTAAAGTTCACATGTTTATCATTGCAAAAACGCTAATCAAGCATATCCTGAGTTATCTCGTCTCGCCAAGCAAGACAATAAGATTCCTATACAAGCGTCCAATGCTTGCTGTAGAATATTAACGTGGCTCTTTAACCGCCAACACACTATTATTAAGCCTACAAAGCTGACGCAGTATGCGCTCTTCTTATAACCTCTCACAGTCATGATAGAAAAACCGTAAACAGAAACGTTTGAAACTTTCTGGTGATTTACACAAAATACTGAGAGGTTGATCGGTAAAAGCTAGCAATACTTTTGGGGTAACTGAATCCGACGTAATAAGCCTTTTAAAGAAAAAAAAACTGACAAACTTATACCCTGTACTGACATTTACAATGCTTATAAACTGAATAAAAAAAAAAAAAGTTTTATTATAATGCAACACAGCACCTTAACACAAAAGTATTCTCAAAGTGCCAAAAACATTTAATCACTTCTCTCAGACATTTATCGTCTAAAAAGAATTGCTACAAAAATATAGCTAAGGCATGTTGATAAATATCAAGAAAAATGTTTAGTCAATCCTCTCTGCTGCCAAAAATCTGCAATCAGAAGTCCCATCAGTGACCAATTCACATCAAATAACCAAAAATATTTGAAAAGAAGTAAACTTTAAACCAAGTAAACATGTATTAGATGTTTATATATCATATATAAATATCTTTGTAGTTTGTAGGCTTTCAGCAACTCTAATCAAAGCATGATATGTTATTCCTCAAAAACACGTTTAAAGCTATATGGACATGTTTGTATGCGACCTTATCTACCCCACAAGATGCAGAGTTTCCAGAAAGTCTAATCTGAGCATAAAATGTTATTTTTTAAATGTTTGAAGTAAGCTAACGCAGTTTTATAAAGTAATTTGTGCTAACGTACACGTACGTTATAAGTTATACATATTCTAAAAATTAAAAAAAAAATGTAAATTATGTTTTTACTTTCAGTTCTATTTATATGTTTAATTATTACTGATAACTTAGAAATAGTTGTTTTTTTAGGACTAAAATATTTACTTTAGAATATGTCATAATATTTTATAGTTTCATTTTAAGTTAAGTTTCTGATCCTTTTATTTTTCCGAATATTTCAAAATTAAAATTATTTCGTAGAAACATTATCAGCTAAAATTTGACAATTTAATTAAAACAAAATTGATGTATTTACACTCCTTAGCCCTTATTCTAGTCTTAACCAGACTGAAGTTCCATTAAAGTAAACTTTATTCTGCAAATCCCTGTATAATACATAATAGGTATGAACAAACAGTAGTTACATTATTCACAAACATGTTATTTATCAGTTACCCAGTGCTAATAAAATATCATCAGATTAATTTATCCCAATATACCTAATAAATTAGTGAAATGTTATTTTACAGTGCATGAAGCATACATACAGCACTTAAGAAACATGAAAAAGAAATAAGAAGTGCAGTAGCGATGTAATTTCACATTAAATAGAAATTAATATACATTAGAGTCATACTTTTGGAATTTATATTCTATTCACTTGACAAAGACATCATAATCAAAATATAATTATAGCTTCCAAGAAAGCGGAAATATATACAAAATTGCTAAAATTATAAAAAGATTACATTCTTTTTATAACAGTTACATTAAGTTTAATGATAAGTAATGCAATTTACTTATTTTGAATGGATTGCTGATGTGCATGTATTAAAAATGTATAACTCAATTAATTTCTAAGTAATGAAATTTTGAAACAATTTTTTGCAAGTACCTGTGGAGAGATGGTGGTCTGTGGAACCGTTGTTTGGGTCTGTAGGCGAGACTGGACTCAACTCGATGGTCTGGTGGGGCATCCGGACCTAAACCTCCCCTTCTCCCTATTTGCACACCACAAACCAAAGTCTTAACTAACAATATAAATTCCTCATTGCAATGAAATATAATCTTTATAACTATATAATAAATCATATTTTATTAGTTAAAAATCTTGATAGTTTCCACTAATAAATCATTTTTTATTAGTTAAAGCTAATTGATGACTAATAAGTTATTATTTATTTAGTTGTTATTACAATTTTGATATGCAATAATAAACGAATAATACCAATTCAATTTTAACACAGTATATTCCGTTTTATAATAATAAAATTAAAGATTAAAAATAAAAATAAAAATGACAAAAATAAAAATTCAGAGAATGACTATGGTGATAAAAATGAAATCATAAAGTAATAAAGTTTGTTTTTATCAATTTTCTTAGTAGACGTACCGATATTGCAATTAAACCTACGCATAAAATGAATCATTTTCAATTATGTAATCTTACACCTCCAATATATTACAGTTACAAATAATACTTGTCTTATAACTTTTTGTCGAATGAAAAATAATTGTACAAAAAAAAAGCTATTATTATGTATCATTTGTAGATCAGAATCATATTATGGTAATAATTGAGACAAATCAACAAACTTGCATGAATCATTTCATTATTAATTCCAAACATAAATGGATCGAACATATAAAAAAAAAACAATAACAAATTAATTTGTATAAAATATATAAAGAAATATATAAAGAAAAAATTAATTTGATTCAATCAATTATTTTTTAACCATAAGTAATGGCAAGCTGTTCAGTTCAGACAAACTATAAAAAAAATAAACAATAATTCTATACATTGTACTTCATAATATAAAAAATATGAAATGATTTACATATTAACTTGTCCATAAACATAATTCTGTGTGTTAGTAAATTTGTACATAAAATCTCATACCCCAAGGAAAAGATTGTGCAAAGTAACTTTTATTGATTTGTGTATACAACCGAGCGAAAAGATTAATTTTCGTGTAATTGAATTATTGATATTTTTATGAGCGTAGTTATTAGTGGGACTCCAATTATTTGATTGCAAATCCAATTTAATTTGCACATTCATACTAATAGATTTTTAAAAAATTTAAATTAACTTTCAACAGATTAATAGTTTTTTACAAAGTACATTAGAAAATATCATGGATTTAATAGAAAGAACACAAACTGTTCTTTATCTATCCAGTCCTTCAAGTCAAGGCAAAAAAACGTGTTTAGGCTGACCTGCGGTCGAGCAAAAAAATCATAAAACCTTAAACAAGTAGTTCCAAATCGGCGCAGATAAAAATCGAATTTATCGTGATTTCGACAAACCATCGGAGATAAAAAGTGCAATTTTATTACAAATCGGGATAGAAATAGCTAGAATCAAAAATCAGCATATAAAAGGTGTTTTCTTTAACTTTAAATTAGCAACAATCTTATCTGTGACAGCTGATTTGACAGTTCTCGGTTGTTTTGAGGTTAGTTTAGTTTGGCAACGCATCATGAATAAACTTCAGTTCGAGAAACTCATCGGGCATTACGTGCATTGTATGGTATTCATAATCGTCCATCAGAGTAATTAATTCAAGAAAATGTGCATTGTTTTCGCAATACATTTAATACATTTGGTAAATGAGCCGAGGAAAACATTGCTATTGATCCACAATTTCATTTGAAAATTTTGTTCAGTGATAAAGCACACTTTTGGTTAAATGGCTATGTCAAAAAAAAATTCTCTCATTTGAACCGATAATAATCCACAAGCCATTGTCGAAACACCAGAAAAAATTACCATTGGTCCATATAATAATAATAAGCTCAGGTTGAGTGTGGATTGTACATAAACCTGGTGTAACATCAGAACATGCGGCCGCGTCAAGAACGGACTCTTTGTTGTTGCTAGAACCCACTGAGATTTCCTACATCTTTCACAAACTCGTACTATTGGAGTAACTCAATTTTGGCTTCGGAGCACTTTGAAGGTAACAAATTAAATCGCCCAGTCTACAATTGCCATTAACACATTATAATGGTTTTCTTATTAAAAAATCAATAATTTCTGAATCTAATGCCGTTTAAAAAAATCGCGCATGACAAAAGAAGTACCAAAAAGCAAAAACTTTAAAATTGCTTTTCGCCCCCTTCGATTTGTCTTAGCAAAATAAAGTATCAATTAAAATAAATTGTATTAAATACAATGTAGGTGCTTACACTACTCGTCCACGCGGTAAATGCCAATAGATGCGGTTTCCATAGTAACTTGAAAAATAGTATGGCGTAGCGATAATCAGAATGTACATTACCATCTTACCAAAAGTCCATTACCTTTCCGGCCTGCTGTTTTTTGGTCCACTAGAAATGTCGCAAAAAGTAGCAGACCCCGAATCGCTCGTTCGATCAAGAATTTCGATGCTGTAGCCAAAGACGTCCGAGAAAGTCCATAAACATCAACAAGACAACAATGCACACAATTTGGCATCAACAAACGCTTGTTGCGTTGAATATTAGTGAAAAACCTGAAGATGTTCCCTTACAAAGTGCAAACCGTTCACCCATTGCTGCCTGCTATCAAGTAATGTTAACTTAATCACATGCTCTGTTAAACCTGGTGCAAGATGATGATGATTTCGTATCCAAAATCTTAACAAGCGACAAAGCCCATTTCCACTTAACTGATTATGTTAACAAACAAAATTTGCGTTTCTGGAACACATGATATGCACAAAAAGCCATTGCATCCCATCAAAGTATCTGTTTGGTGCGGTATTTGCAGTGAAAAAGTGATTAACCGTAACTGGTGAGCGCTACAGACAGATGTTAAACACGATTTTTTGCCGCAAGTTGCTAAACTGGGTCTCAAGCATTGTTGGTTCCAGCAGGACGGAGTTCACAGCTCGGGCAAATATGAAGATTTTGAAACATCAATTTTCGAGCGGTGTTTTGGTAATTTGAACTGGCTGGCCAGATCGCTAAACCTAACGGCGCCAGACTTTTCCTTTAGAGCTTTTTAAAATATCTCGTTTACCACAACAAACCAACCTTGCAAGTCTTGAAAGCCAACATTGAAAAAGAAATCACCAGTTTGGATCCAGATGTTTTGCGAGCAACAATTCAAAATACAGTAAAACGAGCACAAATTCACATCAACTAACACCACACAAGAAGTGGTTATTGAACCAATATCATTTTCCAACTTCAATCAATTTTACAGATTCAAATAAACTTTCCGTGAAAACAAAGCCCATTTTTTAAATATTTATTCACATTATTACATTACTTTTGCCCTATCTTGCATAAATCAACCAAACCAAAAAATATAACCAATGCACTAATTTTAACACAGTGGTATTGTCCAACGTTTTAGTCAAATTATAGTTGAAAATAGCCAAAAAAACAATCAAATACAAAAATGAATTCGTTTTTATGTACTTTTGAATGCTATTTGCAAATATAATTACTAAAATACTCTGACAAAACATACATGTAGAAGTTTTCGCTATAATAATATAAATCACTGTAGCAGTATTAACTAGAAGTAAAATACTCTCCAGAAATTATAAAAAACAAAAAGTTTACTATATTGCCGCACATATGTTGCCGATCATTAAGATGGACCATTTTCACGACAAAACATGTCATTTAATTTATTATTGGATTCCAGACCTGCATTTTCAAATAAATCCTCAACAAATTTGAAAAAAAAGTTCCAAAAGGAATTCTTCTTCAATACTGATCAAAAATTAATTTATTCCAACAACAATTTCCAACTAACATAATACCACAAAATTAAATCGGTCAGGAAAATTTAAAGCCACAAACTCAGCATAATAAAATTTATGTCTGTAAATTTATTATATCAAGAACTTTATCAAAAAAAGCCAAAAATTGCACCAAAAACCTTGTAATTTCTCAGATAAAATGTTCTAAACTTAATCAAAAAGTAAACTAATAAAAAAAATTTAAAACTAATTTGATTTTATATTAAATTCGCACCCAAGAAAATGATGTTGATTGCATTCATTCAACAATTTTTGATTGAGTCATTTAAAACGATTAAAATATTTTTTTATTAATTAAAATTATATTTATAATATAAAATTATTATTTTTATGCTGCAAAAATATGCAAGTCTAAAAATAAATGTTAAGTACATATTTCTATCTATCTGTAATAATTATTAATATGTGCGTGCGTAATAACTATCCAAACATGCAGGCATCAACATTGTTATGAAGTGTTACACGAACATTATCAATATAAGTTAATTTGAGTCCATTATTAAGAAACCTCCCAGTTTCAATATATATACCTATTATATATGTAGTTTTAGTTTGATCTAAAATATCCTATTTTCATATTTTTTACTTTTATTGTTTTATAAGACTATAATAAATAAATTTACTTTCCAAAAAAAATATATTATTTCATTATGAAACGTATAGTACTGTTCAGAGGTAGTGTTGGTCTCATAACAACAGAAATTTCTTTTAAATTGGTAACAATAAATTAAATAAGTAGATATAAACTTCAACCTATTTAGGTATTATTTTGACAAGGTCGGTAGGTGTAAGTAGATATTATAATTTTCACAACAAAATTTATTTAATATTTTATTAAAAACCAAAAGTTCATTAATAATTTTGTGTTCATAATATAAAACAATGTACTAGAATTCATTAAAAAACAAAACAAATGCTTATCGTAACGATTGATGAGTTGATAAATTCATTTAGCAACGCGATTCGATTAGATGTCAATTTTTTAAAATTTTTGAAGTGTTGGTAATATAAAAAAAATAAGTACTCCTAGATATAATTGTCAAACAAGATGTCAAATTCAATTTAAATGTTCTGACAAGTGCAGTGATGCTAATCATTTTATAATGTTAATATTTTTTATTGCTAAATAAAACTTTCAATATTAAAAGAAATAGTAAAAATACTCTTTCTATATTTTGGGTTCATAATGATCTTATTAGACATTATTAGGTATTTTAATAAATCTTATTAAAAAACGAGATTTTATTATTTAACGCGTATCGTAATGGTGCCATCGGTTTGCGACAGTGACCTCACAACCAGTAGGATCAGCTCGGCAGACAAGCAAAAGCCAGATACCATTGTGACGTCGGAATACCACGCACACGACATACCACCTCCAACAACACAGCTGAAGAATTTAGTGCAATATTGTACGAAAGGAAATGTTGACCTCATAGTTAAATGTGACGCCAACTCCCACTATATTATTTGAGAAAGCAAAGACACAAATAACCTAACCTAACCTAGAAATGTTTAACTGAGGTTTTCAGCCAAGCGTTCGTTACGTCCCTCAGTCAGACTGTGATAGATAACCATTAGCATTTCAAACAAAATTCACTACCAGCACGTTTTTTTTCTACGTGAATCTCCATGTCAGATCACAGATGCATAAAATTCACATTAAAACATAAAAATAAAACAAAAATCAGGCACTACCACAACCCTAAGCTGACTAATAAGATTGCTTATCGAGACAACTTAACGCGGAATTTAAATACCTGAGCAGATTTAAGTAATCCCATTTGGTATAAAAGAAATACAAAACTATGTAAGTAAGTTGAAAAACTCTTTAACGCAAGCGTATAAGAACTCGGAACCACTTAGCTACCAAATCCGACTACCCCATACATTGGTGATCCAAAGACTCCTAACAGCAACTAGGTTTAATAAGACTAATCAACAACTCAAACACAGCCAATTTATCAAAAGCAACAGAAATACTTCTAGAAACCCACTTCCCAGGCTGTACCGCCTCGGCACAAGTCTGTCCAACGCTATGACCCCAACCCCGTTAGTAGACTGGGAAGCTGCTTGCCATCTTGCTGAAAAGATACATAAGAAATTTGAAAACTTCTCTCCATACAAAGCGCCAAGATTAGATAGGGTCTTTTCTGCCCTTCTACAATGAAGCAAAGATAGATATCATCCTAACTCACCTGGAAAGAATCAATAGAGCATGCATTGCACACATAAAATAATAGCAGTTCTAGAACAAGAATCTTCTCGCAAGTCCTAGATCTCAAAATATCTTTACCACAAAAAACGCAGACGACTATATTCCAAGCAGAAGTAGTTGGTATAACCTATAGAATTATAGAAATAGTAAACTGAAAAATATCTGGAAAGAATGTTTAAATTCTAACGGATAGTCAACGGCCCTAATTGCTATAAACAAGTCTAAAACCACATCAAACAAATTTTTATATTACCGTGCCCTTACTTTAACTGCCTGTAAAAATAACATTAAGCTGCTCTGAGTGAAAGGACAAAGTAGGTAACATTTAGGCGAACGGGCTGGCGCTCATAGCATGTGCACCTAAACCCTAAACCGCTTTACCACTCAAAATCTTCAATAACCTACTAAAAATCAGCACACACACACAACTCACTGACGCGTTGCAATGACACTCCGGGCTGCAGACAGACAAAGGATGCAATGACTGCCCCAAACGCCAAGACAGCCAATTACTACTTCCAACTATTCAGAAAAAACTTGAGAATCTTGACAAGACAAAACACATGTACGCGATTGGTATTGGAGACAATCCCACGTGAAGAGAATGTAAAATGGATGACAAGATGATTGAGCACTATGTAAATTTGTATGCATTATACACTGCTAAAAACACTACTTCATGTCTCTATGCGGTTTTTAGTAAAAACGATATTCAGATAAATCATTCAAATTTTTAAAAGTATATATTTTGATCTAACAATAAACACAATTACTTTTCACCAACGAGTCAAGAATCTAACACATTGTGTTTGTTTACAGACATTCTGTTTCTGCAGTACGAGAAGTGTAAACATTTGATAGCGGTAGATTAGGTTTAAAAAAATCCGACCTTGCAGTAATCCAAGAAACGCTTAACGTTACATCAATAATGTACTAGAAGAACATGTTACCGTCCCAATGCAGCTCAAACTGTCCAAAAAATATACCCTAAGAATCTCTATCTTAAGAATAAATAATTACTTGACTGTAGATTTATTACAAAATATGTACTTTTAAGAATTCAACAGTGTTATTTGTTAGCATTGTTTATAGTAGTTAATGTACCATAAACATTCTTATTTGCAATCTATGTGTTTGAGGTTGCGTTAATGGTGGATAAGTATAAACTTATAGAGTTATAGATTACTGTTACACTATTTGCTGATAGAAACTATTAGTAAATATTTACCTAACAAGTTCCAAGAACTTACACAATGACTAGAAGAGCTATTAGAAGTATAATTCAGCTGTCAGAGGTTATTCACACATAGACCAAAAGGTGACGCAAGGATGCAAGACAACAAGATAGACCGGACGGAACAAGCGCAGCGCAGTGGGGCAAAAGCAACTTGAAGCAATACAAAGAAAGAAGTCGCAGCACCTTGTCCGCAGTAAAGTAAGCGTTCCTGAAATAAAACCATCATCATCAGCCGCTTTTCACGCCACTGCAGGCGCTTTAGCCTCTTAAATGGACTCCGAACTACTGAGAGATTATTAATCTACTTCGAGCCAGATCCAGACCATGATCTTAGTCATGAAACGCCACGTTGACAAGAAGAGGTGATTGATTGGGAGATCATATAAGCGTTTGAAACAGTTTCCGTTGCAAAATTCGAGCCCACGATCTGCGGTGCAAGAATCGGATGCCTAGACTACTGCGCCACGCTTGGTGTTAAGTTAATTAATATATAAGTTAAATGCACGGTGTGGTGGATGGGTAGATAAGCATTCGTTGAGTTAATAATATAAAAAAAATAATAACTGGGTGTAACAAAGAACATAAAGAGGCGTTCTCCATATTTTTTGAGCAGTCAAATAATATTAATAATAATAATATAAAGACACCAAAAAGCTTTCAACCTAGACGTTTAATTAAAAACCGTGACAGAAAAAAAGTGTCAAAAGGAAACCAAAACAATTAATTCGCTGTTGTTCTCAACAATTGAACCTTTCAAGCAACACATTTTAAAGTTCAATTGACAAAAAAATCAAGCTAGCTGCATCAAACATTCACAGATTGAGTCTTGGTTAACCTAGCTAACGTATTTTTTTTAATTAAAAAAAAAATGGCTATATAAGCAAAATGGTAGTATGTGGAGCTGCAAAAACCTTTGTATCATTCAGAAGAAATCGATATATTTGGAGAAGTTCCAATTTCGATAACGCGTTTGAGCATTTCGTGTGGCAAATGACCAGTCCGAAGAGTCTTCTTAAAACCAAATGTCGTCCAGATTACAAGCTTCAATTTCAGACAGCAAATAGTCTGTTATTACGGCAAAATAACGAGCGCCATTCACAGTTACACTCCGGCCTGCCTGATTTTTGAAGAAATATTAACCAATGATTGCACCAGACCATAAACCACACCAAACCATTGATTTTTCTGGATGTAATTGCAGCTCTTAAGCTTAATCTAGTTGCTCTTCTGCCCAAATACGGAAATTTTGCCTATTGACGTAGACATTAAACCAGAAATGAATCGCTGAACAAAATTTTGGTCAAAAACAGTAAATCTTCTTTTTCAAGATTCCAAAGACTGAAACAATGACAATTTTTTGTATTTTGTATGCTTTTAAACCAAGATCACTCGCACGCAATATACGTGCCTAATAAAACGTATAAAATTGTATACTTTTCCCTAGTAATAACATCTTTTTTTCAAGATGGTGCCACGTGCCATACAAGTAGTAAAACAATCTCTTCGGCTGCCTCTACAAAAACCATCTATTTTGGCTCTAAAATGCTAGCCGACGGACAACGAACAACGAATTAGAAACCCTTGGGCCTCTAAACTATTTACGGCATTTGATTAGCCGTAAATCACGATTTTACATGACGCCATACCTTAAATCTGATAGTAATGACAGATAATAATTAACTTAACCGCAATTAAAGAAATATCACATTTTTACAAAATGCAGCAAAAAAGTGTCGCTTGCAAAAATTACTGATGCAGAAATTTTGAGATTATTTATGCAACATCATAATAAATAATTAAATAATTTACATGTTTATGGTCTATAACAAAATTTAAAAAAAATAATGTAATTTTATTCAAAAAACTAATCGTTTGCCTCTTTTTCAAACTGGCTTACATGACCAAATTTGCAAAACTATTAGGTTTGCTGTTATTCTTTGCGATTTTATTCAAAAAACTAATAGTTCGCCACTTTTTGTAACTGGTTTACATGACCAAATTTTCAATATTATTAGGTTCAGGTTTAGACAATGGCGTCCTTTTGGTTTATATAATACAATTTAATTTGATTCTTCTATTTGCTCTTAAGTCGTTCAAACAAAAAACTTTTCGTTCAATCTTTTTCTGTCTTTGCGGTCGTTTTTCTTAGAAATTTGTTATAGTCATTTAAATAAAATATCATTTTAGCAGATTTGAAAAAACCAGAAAGGTAATTTGGGTTTTAATAAACTCATAATATTTATACACTAATTAACCCAGTAGAACTACTACATAATATGATTTATTTTATTTTTAAACTATTCGTTTTGGATACTAATACAATGCAATGCCAATTATTATAAAAAACTACTAAAATCACAACTAATTGTATACGCTTCAAATATTGTTACTAATTAATATTAAATTAAACGTTATAAACAAAAAATATTCAACAAACAAAAAATATTTATTATTAATGTTAAATACTTTCTATTCATTCCTAATCGACGAAACGTGGGGGTATATTGATTATGTTTAGCAATATTTCATACATTATATATAAATATTCAATGATTTACATGCAGGTAAATTATTTTGTTTTTAGTTATTAAATATTCATTTATAATGATATCAATAATATGTTAATAGAAAATTATAATTGCAAATAAATACAAACTGTTATTTTGTTGTTATTTGGGATATTTAATTATTGGCTTAAACATTTTTGCGATAAGAATAGATAAGTAAAATACAAATTCTATAAGTTAAATAATATTTCAAATCAACTTTATATAATAGTTTGCAAACATTTATTATGTTTGAATCAAAATAAGCAATTTTAAAATAATATAATCAAAATTTAATTATGATATTTTCATTGTAATCATATTAATTGGAGGTATAAGAATATAACTGATTTTATTTTGTATTCATTAATGATTGTGATTATATTAATTATGTTTTAAATATTTGCCATTCAAATTAAAACTATGAAAACTCACCAAATTGGGTAGAATGCGCGGAGGAAGACGTACGAACAAACCGAAATCAACAAAAAGACAAAGTTGGCATGTAAGCGCAACTTCCGCAAAGTGTAGTTTAACTTTTAAAGAACTGTTGTAGAAAGTTTTAGAGAAGCGCCGCGTACTGATTAGGGTAAGGATTAACTGAAATCTGTAATAAATAGAGTCGCGAGCAGCAGAATTATTTTGGAAATACTGTTACTAATGATAATGGGGATGGTTCTGCTGCTGGTGAGTGTCGCGGACTGACAGTTCACCTTTCCATATTCCAACGATGTTCCGATGACATTTGAAACGCAACGTAAAGGTGCCGACGATGTGATCGATAAAAAATACCCGCCACCCCTCACACAAACAACTCACTAGTAAAATGGACACTCGCCATCGTACAATAACAATTACTAAATTAAGCAATGAAAATATCAAGTTGGAAAACCGCAATGATGAACTATATAATAGATCATTCATGAGATAGATAGATTAGATAAACTGATAAAAAGATTATTAAAATCTAATAACCCTGACGCAATAAACTTGTATCATTATTTGTATACGGTGTGCAGCAAAACTTTGGTGGCAAATTCCATTAAACCTCAATATTAAAAATCCTCCTCGACTTTGCGTGTAATTATGCGTGACAAATGTTGTTTTTAAGAATTAATTTAATTGTTTTCATCTATAATGAATGACGTCATAAATAATGAAATAACAAACGCACAGTTTATGTAGATAATCAAGCCTATTGGCTTATATGGGTTAAAAAAAATCCACTGAGATTGCCTAAAGAGAATTTTTTTTGTATTAATAGAAAAATTCAACTATGATACTATTGATAAGGAAGGACAAAACACTTTGTTTACATGAATTCAATCTCAAAGTAAGAGCAAAAAAAATTTAGTCATTATTTTACTTTGAAAAACATACTACAGATGTGCTTTTCTCACATGTATCAAATGTAAACAAGTCTTGATATTATTAAACATTTATTTAAACGCCACTGGGCATTCTTTGTGGATAATTTGTAAGTCTGATGAAAATGATTGCGTTCACGATTTGCCGGTCGCAAGCGCTGGGCAATGGCTTGGCAAGCGACTAAGACGTTTTGAACGGCTTATATTATACAGATCGTTATACCATTACCAATTATGTAATTAATATTAATTAACTACATTAACATAAAGCTTTTAAATTAGTTTAATATGTTCTTTATTTTTTATGTTATTTAAATAAATTTGTTAACATTTTTAAAACTGATAATTTTTAATGAATTTGTTTTATGTTTTTGAAAAAAATCGGAAAAAATTTAGTAAAATCAATGACCACCATATTAATTTATGATCATAAATCTCATTCTTTGAATAAAAGAAAGCTTCAAATGTTAATAAAAATTTACGACTCCTTTACAACAATTTCTTCTAAGTAAAAAAAAATGTTATAATAAATATTATACCTACAAGTTTTGACCTAACACATCGCAAATATCAACCAAGACAAAACAAATAACGCAGCCAAAACACTTGACACTACCAGGAAAGATGCAGTGAAGAGCGTTCATTGGGACAACATTCTTCGACAACATAACCCTACTTCTTGTTACAGGAATTCAAGATCGGCTTCCTAAGTTAAAACTGGAACGCGTCTTCACCAATTCGAAGCCTACTGCAGAAAACGCATAGCGTTTCGACGGAATTGGGCCAAAAATCATGTCTGGAAGCAACATTGACTCATTCGGATTGTAAAATATATTGCAAAACTTAAATCTTCAGAAATACTTCTTCTCTGAAAAAAAAATGTAAACACAAATTTAAGATAGATATTTTACTCATCCACAGCAAAACCGGCCAACAGTCATCTTTAACGGCAGAACTCAATAACCATTTCTGGAACGTATTCAATGTTCCAAAAACACAACGCGGCCAATTCCCAATTACACACTCTGCACCTCCATCATACCCCTCGTACGCATGATCCATGCAGTCAAATTTAATATAGCACAGATTGATATATGCTACTAAAGTTGCTAACATCAACATGAATCCTAATAATTAAAAAAAAATTACTTATAGTTGAGTCAAATGATTCAGACAGAATTAATTCGATATCATCAGAATACAAGACCTTCACTTTTGGTAACCAAAATGAGAAAAAAGCAAACATTCAAATCTGACGTAGTAAACTGCTTTTACAAAGAAACCTCCAGCCGCACTGTGGCTAATAAACAAATCCCATTCATCTACAAAATTTAGCAAAAATCATGCGGTCCATCAAAAATCCTATTAAAAGAACCTCCATTGCATTTAGTATGCAAACAAATTAGAAAATCATGCACGCTTCATAGAACTTGCTATTGCAATCGTTTTTGCAAAATAACAATAAAAAATACTTTTAACACAACTTCGCCAGCATCTAGCGGCCCTCTAGCTTTCCAGCCATAAACCCCAAAAAAAACCTTTTTCTTCCTTACATGTTATTAGTCTTGTAACGGCATATGAGAAAAAATCCCATGACTCATTGTACAATTCTTTGCTGTTCTATAAATTTTCTAACTGTTTACAAACATGCTAGCTATTGCATTTGTAAACAGAGACCACTTCAAGAACAAAAAAGTTACGGCCCCTTATTCACAAGAGGGCAACCACAAGAAAGCCAACGCCGCCCTTTTCGCAACAGATGCCCTACAAACGAAAGATAAAAAGGAGACGACATCGTGGCTGAATCAAATTTTTCAGAAAATAGCGGTCACAGCATCAGTCCGCGCGTCACCAAAAAAATTCGAACGCGTGGTCGGCCTTCGTCCGATCAAGGGGAGCGGAGATACCTGCAAAAATCCGCTTTCAAATTTGCCGCACTGTACCCGAAAAGTTAAGCGAACAAAACCGAAACCACAAATAAAATAACAAACAAAACCCCAGCATCCAAAAATAACAATAATAGTAAAACATGTTATATTGATATTGGCCAATGGGTCCCTCACGCCTAGAGGCAAAGCTGTAAGCAAAGGTCTGAAATGCGGAAAACTTAGAGCCGCGCAACCCGGATAATATTCCCGGTTTAGTTTTAGATAAAATCTGTTAATATCTAACAGTTTATTTGTTGATAATGTTAGTAACTTATTATTTTTAGACTATAACTTGTCAATTTTGATAATTTGATTACTACTAACTTTTGTGCACAAATCATTTTTTTTTTTTAGTTACTGTAAACTTTTGAACAGTTTTAGAGTAACTTTTTTAACAGCTGACAAAGTAAGACTTTGACTTTGAACTTTTTGTTATTTTATACATAATTTGATAGTTTTAATACTCTGCTCTGAAACTGTAAAGATTGCTTGACAGTTTTAGTAACTTTTTAACAAATTTTAATTTTTTTTGACAGATTAGATTATTTTTTGCAATTTACAATGTTTATACACATTACTGTGACCTATTTGACAGTTACTAAGTCACTAAGACCTATTGACAGATGCCACTGTTTTGTAGACAGTTTAGAACAAATTTAATAGATTTGGTACATTTTTTGCCAACTTATAACATTTTTATACATTACAGTAACTCTTTCAAGGTTTTTATTACTTTTTTGACATAATTGTTACATTTATGTTAACTTTCATGTAATCTAATTGACAGTTTTAGTAACTTTTTAGCAGATATAGCAACGTTATTAACCATTTTGAATTAAATTTGGCAGATTGTATGAGTTTTTATACTGTTTTACAACTTTTTGACATTTTGAATAGTTTTTAACAAATTTAGTTGACAGTTTAAAATACAATTTAACATATTATATTGCCGTAAACTGTTTTACCGCTTTTTAACGTTTTAGTAACAGTTTAGAATACAATTGATCAGATCTGAAAAGTTGCTTATAACTTATGATATATATTGTTTAGCAGTTTTAGTAACTTATTGAAAAACGTAATAACATTAATGAAAGTTTAAAACATGATAGCATTTTTTTGACAGATTTGAATTCAATTCATGTCAAATTGAATTCAAATTTGTCAAAATGTATGCATTTGATTGCATCCACTGTTTTAGTAACATTTTAAAAGCTTGTTTGACAAATCGGACAAACCTATGCTAGCTTATTACATTGCTAAAAACTATTTGACAGTTATAGTAACTTTTGACAGATGTAGTAGTATTTTTAACCGTTTAGTAACATTTTATTATTACTGTAAATTGTTTGACATATAAAGTAATGCTTTGAAATTTTTAGTAACTTTTTGACAGATGTAGTAACATCTTTGACAAATTAGAAGACAATTTGACATATCGGGCACATGGTAGCACAGATTTGAATTCAATTTGACGTATCTGGCAAATTGTATGCATTTGATTACATCACTGTTTTAGTAACACTTTGAACAGTTTAAAAGCTTGTTAGACAAATCGGACAAATCTATGCCAACTTCTTACATTGCTAAAAACTATTTGACAGTTTTAGTAACTTTTGACAGATGTAGTAGTATTTTTTGACAAATTAGTAACGCTTTTACAAATGTGTCGTTTATAATACCATTTTGCTAACATAATTTTTATTGTAAAGTGTTTGACATATAAAGTAGTGCTTTGAAATTTTTAGTAACTTTTTGACAGAAGTATTATCATCTTTAACAAATTAAAATTCAATTTGACACATCGGGCAGATGGTAGACATTTTAGTACATTTTTTACAGTTTTAGTAACTTTTTGACAGTTGTAACATTTTTAATAATTTAAAAAACAATTTGACAGATTTATACTAACATTGCTAAAAACTATTAAACAGTTTTTGTTACTCTTTGATAAATTTAATAACATTTTTGACAACATAGTAACATTTTGATAGATGTACCTACATTTTTTGGCAGTATAAAATACAATTTTATCGGATGTAGTACATTTGGCCAACTTATGACATTTTTTAACATTACTGCAAACTATTTCTGAATTACAATAACTTAAAAAAAGTTGTAGTTTGTTGGTTGACAGTTTAAAATACTATTTGACGAATCTGCAATATTTCTGTCAACTCAAATTATTACTTATCATGTTTGACAGTTTTGTTAACTTTTTGAAAGACGCAGTACATTTTTTGACAGTTAAGAACACAATTTGACTAATTTGGTACAGATTTGCCAACATATAAAAATATATCTGTAGACTGTAAAACAATATGCTTTTTTCCATACCCGTTTTTTAATATTTTTCGGTAAAGTCCAAACATCTATAACAATCTTTTTATACAAACTTAAACCCGCTTAATTAACCTCAATATGAATTTCGATCAACATTCTAACATAAGTCTGAATATCTGTTACTTATGTTAGTCAAATGGAATTCTACTTTAAACAAATTTGGAAAAAATCTTTCAGTAAGTTTTTGTAAGTCTTATCAATAGTTTTCATGACAATAAAAAAATTAGACAGCGTCCGATAGACTGGGATAGTACAACCGGGCCTTGAAGTCAATGTTCACAGACAGCTTAAATCTAGTCTTTCATGTGATAGTTTCAACGAGTGTGGTACTTTTTATGTTGTGGTGACATGTTAAGTAAATCCTAAATATCATATTTAAAATTTAAAAATCTAGACTACATTTCAAAATATATAATTATTCGGAACGTCAAGCGTACTAACTAATTTGACATAAAATAAACAAACTTACTGACATTGCGTTCTTGGAAAAAGCATATGATACAATCCATCTTGAATAATCAGCAAATAATCGCGCAAACTAGAGAACGATAGAGGTCATTCAAGTCAAAGATGAAGAGCATTATTAGCAAATGGTGACATTAAATGTTCTGCAGCATTAAAAAAGTATCAGCACTTAAAAATGCAACTAGTAATGACTGGAAAGTTAATATCACAAATCTTAGTTTCATAAGATAAAAAAAAAACTATTAAACAAGTTATATTTCAAATATTTTCGGATTAAATGTCAATAATATTCACTATAGGTTAAATAAAATAAAACACAAATTAAACAGTCAAAAATCATTCAGTTAAAATTTAAAAAAAACTTAAAACAAATAATTTGTTAAATGAAACGGAATAAATAACAAATTGAATTACCTCTTAATAACTTAGTCACAAATTTAACAATGCATATATAATACTATTAAAATATCGAGCATGGATGTGGTTTAATGTCAAAAAACCCATACAATTTGGGAAATTACAATTTTAACATAAATTGTTAATCAATTAATAGAGTCAGTATTCAATGTTTTCACATTTATTTCAACTTAATTTCTTTTTAAATTTCAAAATGTAATGTGACCAGCAGTGAATCATTTTTTATTTTGCATTTATTAATTTTTGATTAATTGATAAGGTAAATCAACATTTCTTATTATAAAACCAGAATAATTTAAAAAAATTAATTAGTATTGTTAGACAAAATATCGACTCATGCAACAAATATTACTGTAACAATAATAAAATATATCTAGATTTTATTTTATTATAAAAAAGTGTAGTAAGCAACTATGTTTGTATTATTATGCCTGGGAAGCAATTCAACCCGAAGTAGTAGTATTCAACGGTAAAAATGTATATTTATATAATATTTTCACCAAAGTGTTAAATTGCTTCCAGGTATATAATACAAACATAATTAAATCCCCCAAAGAGGTTAGTAATAAACCACTGAGATAATTTAAGCCCAAGACACTACATCTATGGCTATACTAAAACTATAATCTAAAACGGTTAAGCTCTTGTCAGCAAAAACCATCTTACAACCGGTTTCTCCAACGTCACCTGTTTAAGCTCAATTTTATTGTGATTTTATGTAAATTGTCTCTCTGGTGAGATACAGAGTGCATACCCTTAAACACTAGTACATAACACATCAAATGATTTATTAAATAAATAATAAATTTGTTTCGGTTATCTGATAATAACAAAACGCGCCAAAAAAAAAATCCGTTGCCTGTACGTTGAAAGATTTAACAGTACTACAGACTTCTGTTTAAATGGCAAAAATAATGTCAAAAATAGATGTCAATAGAAGTAAGAAAGTTATGAGCAACAATAATTATATCCAACTTTACTCAATCATCACTCCTTCTCTGTACTTTTCTCTATTTTTCCGAACATCAGGAAATACAAAAAGAAAAAGCTCTATTCGTATTTCTTTCTTACCTTTGACTACCGCCCGACCCTAAAACTCTCCGATCCTCGTATTTATATATTTCAAAGCTCCGGTGTCCCAAAGTCTGGGCACTGAGCAATGGGTACGATGTTATAGTCGAAGTAAAAATTTATATTAACAGATATTATGACGTATTATGACATAATTTCGTACCAACCATATGAGTAGTTTTATTACTATAATTGAAACGTATTCAAATTCTTGCCAACACTTTTTAAGATTGTAGTTTTCTTCAATCACGGTGACTTTCAGTAAAAATTAAGTAGCATTTTGTCTTATTGTACTAATATTAAGTCATTTCTATGAGAAAAATCACAGCAATCAGAATTGACCCCTTGATGTGATGGATACTTTATAATAATACCTACTCTAAAGATTAAAACCGTAAATTCAAGGATTCCAACTTATTTCTAAATTATTTCTTTAACCTGCACGCAACATCAATACAGTACAAAAGTCCCTCTTCTTATCCGGAAAATGCATACTCATCACAACATATTGTATCGTAACCAGACTTAAAAATTCAAACAGAAAACTCAAATCGTAGACCTCTGGTATAGTAGTCAATTACTGCCAGCAGCAGCTTGCAGCCACCCACATCTATGCAATAATAACTAAAATACTATTGTGAATTTTTCAAAACTTACATCTTGTCAAATAGATCATTTTATTTCAGCACCAACGCGACTGCAATGGCACAGCAGGTGCAGCAGCAGCCGTCAACCATCCTAGCGGACAAAGACCCCCAGGATACACAAAATCGTTAACAGAAACGGATAAAAAAAAAACCGGGCAAGTCACACTCCCGTGTCGCAGTGAATCGCCACATGTGCAAGAACTGAAGAATGTGATCGCAGGGCAATTTGAGAAAAGGATTAACGCCCAGCATAATATCTATGGGGTATTAAAATAATACCAGCCTCCAACGCCAACCATCAGAAAGCGACAACTTTCCTAAAATCCAAAGAGGCAGACTTCCACACTTGGTCTACCCCTGAGGAGTACTGCGTCTAGTTGGTTATCCAAAACGTTCCGGAAAACCTGACAGAGACAAAAGTATAACAGGCGGTCAAACCGCTGGAATTCACGCCATCAAATATCCAACTAATTCGTTCGTTTCCCATTGGTTTTCGTGCAACTTCCAAAAGAAGTAAAAAACCGAAATCAAAGATCTAACTACGCTCATAAAACGGTTTCGGTTGAGCAAAAAAAGCTAGGCGCCGGCATTCCTCAATTCCAAAAGTGCCAATGAAATAAGCAAAGATTCAAAGCGTCATATGTACTGTGACCCCACCAAGGTACTCCTCCAAAGTGCTCTCTGCTCTGGTCCTCATCCCGCCAACAACCTAAGCTACAAATCCCACGTCAAAATAATAGCTGCCCGAGACAACGACGGTACAGGCCGAATGCAATGACATTCGATCAAAAATGATTTCAAAACTTTTAAACATTCAAAAAAATGAATAATAAACCTAAAGTATTATTAAAAGTACGCTTCTGGAATGCAAACAGTATTCCAGACAAAATGGGCAAAGTGAAAGAGTTCTTCTTCGACAAAAACATCGACGTCGTGCTTGTGTGTGAGTCAAACCACCAACCTAGACACGCGCTAAAAATTCTAAGCATATTCACGCATTTAGGGTCAAAAGTGGACCGGAAGCGTGGGATAGTAAACTTCGCAAAAAGATGGCTAAAGCATTCCGAAGTGCACACCCCAGACAATCTAACGCTAAAATCAAATGCAATCTTCGCAAAGGTGCGGGAGCTGGGCACCTTCAAGCTCTCATCTGGGTACGTCAACCCAAGTAACCTTATCGAACCGGCTGACATCGATACGGTTTTCTCAACCCCCGTTTCCATATTAGCTGAGAATTGCAACTACAAACTCCCAGCTTGTAACAGTTGCACAACCAACGTGAAAGGTCAAGCTTTGCAAGACTACGTTGAGCAAAAAGTTCATAGAGTTTTGGGTCTGGTTCTGAGCTATATACAAGCATCAAGAGACCTGAAAAAGTCTAACCTTGCGATGGATTGTCAAAACCCCGTGATACGACAAAAACAAAGACATTCGTAACAACTTAGACCTCCCGCCGTTGCAACAGCATTTCAAAGCCTTAGCCAAAAAACGCTTCGCAAATCTCAAATCCCACACACACTCTGATCTGGCCAGACTAACTGAACCAGAAAAAAAAAAGTATACTCCTATCGGGGATCGGTTAACCAAGTCTCTTCGTAAAAGTGGGTTATCCCACAGCCTATAGGACGTCCCATCCTCATACATCTCCAAATAGAAAGTGCATTAGCCTTTATTCATCTGTTCTGTAAGTTATTGATTAGTTACGTGTTCAATAAACTTATAGGTCACTTATATAAAATTTGGGTGTATTCATCCCATTTTATATGATATGACAAGTAATTACTGAACGCTTATAATGTTTTTATACGGCTAGTACAATTTAATAGAAAAAGATATCTATATACATATCTGTAAGAAAGACAGAGATAAACTTACTAAAAAGAAAACGATTGTGGTACTACTGCTTGTTGTTATTTGTTTGTGGTTAGAATCATATGAAACAAAACGGCATAAGGTTATGTTCTTTTAGTAATTTTTTTACTAACTGGCCAAAGTGATCTATATAATTTATCTGTCTTGTAAATTTAATTTGATGACAGGTTGTCACTATTGACAGATGAATAAACATTTATTCATGACAATCTTATCAGTAATGCTACAGAGCACTTTATAGAAAGGTGAATAAATCAACCCTTAAGGTCTCAAACTTCCAAGTATTCAAAAACTAAAAGGTTTTAGTTGGTAGGCACTCTCCTCTTGAGAGTGAATCCGACACTTTGAGTCTTTAGAAAATTCCCCTAATAAACCACAAAACAAATATTTAAGAACACGTGCAATATTGGTTAGCGAGCTGTATCAGCTCCAGCGCCAACGTTGAATGCAAAAACCATACAACAGATACTCGCATAGAAAAAAAACTGATACTCGCACATTTTTTACCACTATTCATAAGAAGTCGCACTCTCTGTATGTATTGAAATTGTTTCGGAAATCTGAATATGATATTGTCATATCATTTTTTTTATTCAATTATGTAATTGTAGTGATTGAATTTTTTATTTACTTGTCTACTCCTTTCTGTAATGCGTCATTTATGTAGCTATAATTACTAAGCCATTTAACTCGTTTCATTACCCACGTCAGCCCCATGCGTAATGAGCCTATTACGCACGACAATTATTACAAAATGAATATAATTAGACGTTGACCGTATTACTTGTTAATTTGTGTGTTTATTAAAGTTTAATCTAAAAAAATGATAGATAACCTATTAACATGAAATGTAGTTTAAAACTTTTTTATTTGCTTTATAAGTATTAAAGTCGTAGATGAATTCAAGTGTACAATTCGCACAAAATCCCATTTTCCAATTGTATAAATTTCAGCACTCGTCAATGCTCCTGGAAAATGTTCATACTTGTAAAAATTGAACTCATTTCGTGTTCTTTGTGCAAAATCCAACAACTAACACAACTTTCTTTTCATAATTAAAAAAAATGCTACGTCTCGTAATAGGCAACTACTAATACATTCGATACGACTAGACAGTATATTAAATTAAAAATGTCTGAAATATTTATATAAAAAAATACCGGTACTAATCAATTAAAATAAAATCTAATTTCAATTTGAATATGTATATATAATATGCAAAATGATTATTTATAGATTATAAATTTAATTGGTTAAAATTGGGTTAATATATTGATAACGCAATCTTTTGCGGTTCTAAATTTGTTATCACTTGTTAGTGATGACGTAACACACATTCTTAAAGAATTTCATTCTACTCTATGGTATTCACAACTAATCGATTTTTAAATTATTTAATTGCCGATTACGTAGAACGCTTCGGTGAAACATTTATTAACAAGTTCATGTATATGTGCACAACCCAACATACGTCAGCATTGTGATCATTTATTAACTCAATGTGTACACACGGAAGCGCTGATGTTCTGCTACTCCGAAAATCATTTAAAATAAAGATGCATCATAAATAATTACGATCGTCTGAATAAAAAATTATGATTGTAGGTAACATTTTAGAGCCCCATAACTTTACTTCTTGCTACTTTAGTTTCGTCAAAGTTTTAAATACATATAAAATTTATTAAAAGCAAACTATTAGAAGAACTGTACTAAAATTTATTGAATCCTACCTACCTCAAACTTCGGAATTGAATATATAACACTCATTAATAAGGCGCTAGGATCCCATTAATATTTATAATGTATATCAAAATGGTTAACTTCGGAGATGGTATCTCGATTGTCGTTCGTATTAAAACGAAAAAAGCCCTACAAGTTAATAAGGTTAAAGAATTGTTCAATCAAAACTTTAAAACTCAATAAAATTACACGCCACAGTTTCAAATATGCACACATCGTATAAATCAGATGTAAGCAACCGGTTTTTATAAAAAGGACAATTAAAAAAAATCACTATTTGCGTATAAACCATTACCCGCTAATAAAATACTATAATTTATCTGTTACTAACATGTATTAGTTCATTATTAAAATGATAACCAAGTTCTCATTTAATAAATTTTATACTTTCTTCATTTAGTTTATAAAATCTTGTGTTTTACAGATTAGTTCCAATGTCTTTGTAATAACCACAAATAAATATAAATACTTTGATATTAAGTAATACAGGCCACATTTTGCCATTTACTACAATAAAAAATTAAAAATTAAAATAAATAATTTATAACTAATTTAGTTTTTCTGAAACGGTCATGAAAATTGCAGCAACAAATTGTCCTATGTGCTAGTGTTTATATAACTAAACTTATTAAAGGTTATTAAAATAACACTATACCGTATTTGATATTCCGCGTTGTGTAGCCAAATATTTTTAATTAAAATGTTGGCATTTATTCGAGCTTGTTGTATGGTGGGTGTACTTTTTTTTCGCATACTCGTGCACGCCGTTTCGTCCTAGTAAGCCCAAATTGAGGACACTGACTTGTCCGTGTGTACGTGTAGTATTAAGGGGGGCGGTTGGTTAATAACACTATCGGCCGTGCCCCCAGACCTAGAATATAGAGTAGTAGGAGAGTAAAAAAGCAACGCCCCGTTCAAATTAATGGGTCGTGTCACTGATTCATTTAGAGAGATGACATTTAAGGGTGTGTTTGATGGCTGATGTGAGGGGCAGTGGGTGCTGGGTGGCGGTAGCGGAACCGACCTATATTTCCGGGAAAACTAGCAAATGCAGCTTAGTAGGACCCCCTATTGTTCCCCGGGGTGACGGGAAAGAAAGCAAGGTATGGCACAGCACCGCGCCTTTTCCATTCCAGTTTTCTAGCTGTTGTCTTATCGGGCACACTTTCGCCCACCCCCCCAAGATAAAAGAGCAGCACTCCCACGAAGTTATTTTATTAACAGACATAAGCAAAGCATAGATGCTGACAGATTTCTTTATTTATGATAACCGCACACGTACTATAATAAAGAATATATCAACTCGCAAATTAGATATGATTCCCTGAATACGAAAAAATACTAATTGTATTTCCAGGATATTTTTAGTAAATGAAAGCTCTTTGTAATTTAGTTAATGATGATTCATTTAAAAGTTAATATAATGATTATGATCTATAATACTGTAATTTATGCAGAAGTCCTTTGGTTATAATTTTTTTAAATAATGCAATTTTTGTATATTATATAATTTATAATATAATTAGGAAATATCACAATATACAAGGTGTCTCAAAAGTGACACCTCTTGAAATCCGATTCAGTAGACAGTTAACGAGAAATTAAAAAAAACATGAAAACATTTAACTTTTAAACGAAACAAATATTACAAAACTATATTCGTGTGTTACTTTACTGAAGTAGACAACATTATACTTTTTAGAGAAAATGAGTACTCGTTGGTAAATGGATACCCATTGAGATAAGGTTTTGCTTTGCCAAAGCAAAGTGAATCGAGAGCATTCAAGCCACAAATGATGAGTAGTATCTACTTCACCATAGGCGCAGAGTGAGTTATCGACTCAAAAGACATCTATCTTAGATTGGAATAAAAATTCCTTTGACTTTTGGTTTATCACTTGATATATTTGATTGAAGTAGGTAAATCCTTTGCTTTGGCTAATGAGATTGAAGTAGTGCTACCAAGAATTTAAGCTATCCTGTAGAAACTGGCATAGAAATCGATGTAATTGATCCCTACACCGCCTCAGATATCCCAGTCACGCAATATAATCTACTCCTTCATTATTACACCCAAATATTGCCTTTAATGCTAGATGCATAAGAACATATAGCATCAAGAGAATAGTCAGAAAATATAGTTTTTGTCAAATTATAGCCGAGATCAAGAACAAATTACTTCCATGACGTTAATAGGTGTGAAATTCATAGCTCCCATAGAGATTCTTAATGCCCTGTTAAATTTTCTCCAAAAATTTTTAAGTTATATTTACTGTAAAAAAATAAAACGTGTGAAGCAAAGTCAAGGCAAGATCTAACAAAGGCTCCCCCCAGTAAGTGCATGCAAGACATCTCAAAACGTTAATGCCTTTGGCAGAAGATTTCTGAAATCCATTGACGTGGTTACTCCAAGACAATTTGTTGTCAAAAGACACCAAGAAATTTATAGAACGGTACTCAAACAATAGAAATATTGTTAACACTAGGACAAACATTATTAGGTATGACATTACGTGACCGGCCTGAGAAAAACATTGTCTTACATTTGTCAAGAAAATTTCAGCTAACAAGGAGATTGAAGGTCTATGTTAGTACTAAATTAATGTGACGGATAACACTGTCTAGGAAGTAGCCAGATGAATAGATGGCAAAACCATCTGCATAAAAAAGCATGTTTACCAAAGAAATAGAGGAGTTTAGCAAGTCATCTATGTAAAAGGTTTTTCAGTTGGCGCGGATAGATTTTGGCGGCCCGTGACGGCCATTTTGTTTTGGTGACATCTATCAAATCTTATTCAATTACTTATGCCAAATCACCATGGCAAGTTACACGATTGAACGTGCTGTTCAATCGTGTAACTTGCTGTTCAAATAATAAAACTTTATTATCAAAATGAGTGTTCGTTAGTGCAAACGTTGCACTCATTGCGCCCATTTTACGGTAGACGTGGTGACCCTTCACAGTCAACTCTTTAACGTTTGGTGGCCAAATTTGAAACAACAGGTTCGGTAAATAATCAGCCAACAACATCGGTCCGTAGTGTACAGCAGAACCCAAGGCAGTCGATTCCTCACCGTGTGCAAGAACTCGGGCTTTCGCAGACTTTAATTTGGCAAATTTTGAGTCGGGACTTAGGCCTACACCCGTACAAAACCCAATTGACCCAGAAGCTTAAAGTTCATAGACCACGCTGTTTGTTCGCTGACTGAGCTTCAAATCGTTCGGAAAAGAACCCCAATTTTGGCGGAAAATCATCTTTAGCAACGAGGCGCATTTTTGGATGAATGGCTATGTTAACAAGCAAAACCCAACCCACATAAGGTTCACCAGGTAATAATGCATCCTCAAAAATTTACCGTTTAGATTTTAGGACGGCGACGTCATTGGTTCGTACTTTTTCGAAAACGACGTTGGTAAAACGGTCACCGTCAACGGCGAGCGCTACAGAACGATGATAACCAATTTCTATTGACCCAAATTGAACCATATTAATATAGACGACATGTGGTTCCAGCAGGACGGCGCCACGTGCCACACAGCGGACGCCACAATTGACATTCTGCATGAACGTTTTTTAAAGTTATCTCTAGCAGGGGTGATGTGAATTGGCCACAAAAGTCATGCAATTTGACCCCGTTAGACTTTTTCTTGTAGGGTTAGTTGAAATCGCAGATCTATGCAAATAAACCACAATCGACCAACGCCCTAAAGATGAACATAACACAGGCCATCTCTCAAATTTAGCCGGATCTATGCGGAAGAGTTATTGAAAATTTGACTACTCGGATCCGTGCCACCATAAAAAGCCGAGGCGGGCATTTGAACGATGTCATATTCCAGACTTAATGACATACATGAGCCTTTCAAATAAAAAAAGAATTTTGTTAAAACCTCACACACAGCTTGTTTTAAACCCTGTACATGCTAAAAAAAATAGTGCTAAAAAGACTGTCTTGTGGAAGCCCAAAAAAGGAAATAACAAGCCCTTCTTCCGCGGATGTTCCTAACAACTACAGCCGTTTTTCAGACATCAGTTCGATGATAATGTTGATGAACAAAATGGAACACTTCAAGATTATCTAGTACAGATTTTAAGAAAGCTTGTACTCGTTATCATAAACTGCTTTTATATTTAAGAATGTAGCACATAGACATTTTTTAGAGCAACGCAAAAATAACATCACAATATACAGTGATGACGTTCACATAGATACTAAAGCCTTTTTTGAAGCCTGTGATAAGACCTGCAAATATAAAGTTTATCTCACACCTTCTTTCCAGTCGCACTTTGATAATATTTTCAAAAAATTTCACACAAAAAATGGCAATTGGTCTAAAACTAGGTTCCAGAATTAGTTCCAAGATGTAATTTAGTGAGCAACATAGATTCTTGTAACATAAAATAAAAGCAAGAACAAGGTTGAGTTCGCTATACAAATATAGGTGCTGTGAGAGTATGAAAAAGTGTATTGGCAACACCTAGTGAAGTGACTACGGAATGGTGTCAAACGTATAAAAGAACCAATTTTTGGGAGTGACAAGTCTAAAAAAATTTTTATCGTTGACCATACGTAAGACAATGGAGAGCGTCGCAACTTTCTCTCTTTTTGGAAAGCCCCTTTGCTTAAGCCATAGCCTTTCAAGATGAGCTAGTTTCTCTGTACTGCAGAATATAGGGAGAAAGCGTTTTCTTTTGTTAAAAGCCTCATATCATTCCTTTTGAAGCAAAGTCTGGAGCTTTATTGATGATGTTTTGGCAGCATCCATAAACCAGGTGATAAGTTGTTGGTAATTTGAAGACAAGTTGCCTTCAAGTTTGGCAGAAATAATTTCTCTATATAAAACCCAATCTATTTTTTTAGACAGATTTGTTCGTAATGAGTATACATGATAAGAAAAAAAAAACATTTGTTTCTCAAGATTTCTACAAGAGATTAAGAAGACAGTAACATAAAAATGGTAAAGTCATACACAAAAGACTGAACAAATTGAAAAAAAAAAACAATTTTTGTTTTTTGTTATATCCAAATTAGATATTCCAACTAAGCAGACGTATCGGCGCATGATTCATTGTTAGATTAAGATACTAAGTTGTTAAGGGACGTGGGAAAGTAAGTCATAGACTGGATTGATTTGTTTGGGTTGTAGATAAATAAATGTTCGAAAGCCTCGACTAAGATTTCTACCAGACTAAAAATAAACAATGCATCGATAGACAATCTTGCTTCTAAGAAAAGGTACGATAAGTAGTTATATAAGGGATCCGGCAGGGATTAAAGAGATAGATGTGTTTCAGAACGGAGTTTCTCTGTAGACTTGCCATTCGATCTTTTCAGCTTAAGAAATTTCTCTCTAGTTAGTTCATAGTCAGAGATAACCGGGTTTTAAACGAAGCAATTATGATATGATAATAGGTTGAGTGAAAAGTGTGAAAAAAAAACGAGACGTTCGCCGTACGAGTTCGGTCGTGAGCAGGGATTAAATGAATTGTTTAAATTGTCAAGCTTCATGAAAGGAATAACCATAAAAAGCCATAGCTTGCTTGATTTTAGATTGCCAGGGATATTCAAAGCAAATTAGCTAATAAAAATCTTAATTCATGTAGTGCGGGCCCTTGCAAAAATTGCAACTTTGAGAATCAGGTTTACTACAATTTTCAAATTTGTGTTGATCAGAGCATAGCGGACATTTAACACTGCTTTTGCACACCTTAAAAGTGCAACCATACCGTACGCAGTTAAAACATTGAATGACTTGGGTACATACAAGCTAATAAGTAAGGAACTGATATTAAAAATATATATTTTTTTTAATATGACCTCTGAACGTAATCATTATCGTGTTTAATAGCTCAAATTTGAACCCGTTTCCATTTTTAAGAAAGTTACAGGCATTGTTTTTGATCTCGGCAACCTAACCTTTCACATATTGCTCATCCACAAAAAAAAACATCAAATATTTTTATTCAATTATTCAATTATTGCATTTGCCTACAATGCAAGATGCTGTAGATATGTGCACTTCTGTAAAGTCCCCTACACTTGTCTACTTTATTCTTAATTCGGTTGAGCAAGTATAGATCTGTTTCCAATTTTTATACAAAAAATTTTGCATCTCAACTATTTGTCTTGGAATTCATGATTAATTAATACAAAGATTTCAAGATCATCATTAAACACATCTAAAAATTTATCCATTTGTTAAAGTTGAAATAGTGTGTAATACACTCTTTAAACACAATTTTTATTTATTTATATATAAATATAAAGACAATGTCGACAGTACGGCAGAAAGTCATGTATGAATAACAACGCTAGTGAAAGTGATGCAGAGCGTAGCGTTCATCCCAATAAGGTCCGTTATCTCATATAGGCATCCAATCATACACATGTCTTCTCTGTGGCTCTCGATATGTCTAGCACCTCGACACTTAACGGCATAAGAGGTTGTAGATTATACAGGGTCTTTATAAATGTCTGGGATTATGTAATTTTAAATATGCCGCCTTTTTAATTATTTTTTTTCCTTAAATTTTGAAAAAACTGCAGAACTTTTTTTTAAAGATGACTAATATTTTCTTTATTTCTCAAATATGGATAAAAACGTGCTTTTATATTTATGTGCAAAAGATACCATGAAAATTTCAGATATACAAAACTTATTCTTTAGACAATTTTGAAGAAAAGAGTAAATGTAAAAAAACTCAAAAACCTCGATTTTTTTGCATTTTACGGAAATGGCTCACTAAAAAAACTTAAAAAAATTCACATAACCAGAACTCATGTAGAGGAAGACATTTTCAGTGGTTTTGAGTAAAAACAAATTTTCATTCCGTACACTTGACTCATACATGACCATATATAAAAAGACAAAACTAATGTAATGATTTCAGGTTATATTCTGCACCTTACATGCGTAAACCAAACTCAAGGTTTAGCTTATGCAAAGTTCCACTTAAGAATTTAAGGTAGTGCAAGCGGCCCTTAATTGAGTATATTATGCCAAAAAAGACTACATAACGAAAAACGAAACTCTACTTCCGCACGACAACTGCAGATTACATAAATCAAAAATTGTTCAAGAAGTAGTCAATAAATGCGGCTTTAAAAAATTACAACCTTACAGTCCCGACCTCGCTTACTATGACTATTATCTCATTCCGAAACTCAAAAAACACTTAAACGACGTCGCGTTTATCGAATGACAACTTGGAAAAGTCGTATTTTGCAGAATTACTAAACTTTTTTTTCTTCTTGTTTTTATAGCTAAGTAGATAACATAAAAAACTCTCAATTATATTAATATGCCATTTATGAAATAGCTATGAAAATATCCAGACCTAAAACCCATAGAACATTTAAATACAATAAAAAAACGCAAAATTTTATACACCTCCGCTTTATATAACTTATCCAATTACATTTTTTTTTTAACCGCCTCATGCGTTGCAGTCCCATTTTGCGTAATGAAATTTGTGAAATAGCATACGTTTCTCTGCAATAACAATTTAGTTACACATGGCGCTAAGAAGTATAAAATAGTTATGATAATGTTACTGCCCAAAAGGCGACAATATTTAATCCCAAAGCCTTATAGCTAATAATCGTACTCGTATATACAAAATTTTATGTAACAAAAAAATGCAATTTTAATTTAAGTCAAACAAGCCGATATAACTTACGGAGTTTGACATTGCCGTGCATACTAATTTATAACATCTCAAATTATTTATAATGATTATTTTCACCTCAAATGCAATGACAGAATTATAAACGAGCATTATAAATTGCAATGCCCCGGTTATTATTAATCTATTCATATATTTCGTGTCAATATAAATAACTAATAAACAAGTAAAATATTCATATGGGCATCCAAACATACCAAACATATGTCTTCTCTGAGGCTCGGTGTGCCCGACACCTCGACAGCTCACGGTATAAGAAGCTGCAGATTATATTATATACAAATATAATATAAATATATTATCTCCCTAAATATAAACTTTCTATTATTAATTAATATTTAGAATCACCCTTTATAAAACAATATGTCCGCAATTTGTCTTGATGGATCATTTTTATTAGAACACCGGAAGCTCTATTTCTTTACAATAGTATCTTCATGTTATATAACATCGATTACACAATACCTCCATTATACGAAGAATACAACACACATCAATTTATGTCTTAAAAAAAAAATGGTGTACTTATGTGATTATCACACCAGAACATCTCCTAACAATAAATGCTACAATTACGTTTATTCGATATTTAAGAATGTTAACTTGAAATATTTCAATTAAATGCAGCATTAATAAAATTAACATTTTCATTCAATGAGTGAAACATTCAATGGGATATCATTTTGAAGATCAGGGATGTTTAAATGTATTGGTTCACATCATTTAACGGGAGAGAAACAGATAACGCTGGAATTACCTTCGCTACAGCTTCAATTACTCAGCAAGCGTTCTTGGTTGAATGGGTATCGATTTACTGTAAGTCGGCATTGCCCTAGTCAGGCAAAATGCTTCATTTTTATATATTTTTCATCAGTTTAAAATATGTGTTATTGGTTAATGATACTGACGTTAAAACGAGTAAATAATATGCAATAAAAATGGTCCTATAAAATAAGTTATTTTTTTCTCTATTTGAAATTTTTATTTATTAAAATCAAAATGCAAAAGTAATATACATAGTTGTTGACTCACTTGTCAAAACTTAAGCTAAAAATATGGCATATTTGAAATCAATTAATTTATAGCGTTTTCGGATTACTGCTCTGCCCGAGCGCAGTGCCAATTTTGATTTACACAGTATGATACGCGTTAAATAATGAAATCCTGTTTTTTAGAAAGTTACATGTAGTAAACCGAGATTTAATTAAACTATAGTTTTAATTTTCACCCAATTGCACACCTTAAGCATAGTTTAACAAACAATTTTACAGAAATTGTTGGTATTTGAGAATCATTTCTATAATAAAAACTCAATTTTGCCGCAATCAATATTAAAAAAGCGCATGACATTCTTTAATCTTTTCTACATCTGCGAGAAATATAATATATCTTGAGATTGATTAGATGTTATTAGCAACAATTTTAATAACATGTTTCCTATAAATAATATTTTCTGTCCTTATTGGCCCTTTGGTAGAACATAATAGAAACAAAAACGAATTAGCTCCCATTTTGACCAAAATATTTGCCTTATCATACAAAAATAAAACAATCCCAAATTGTTAAAAAATTGCAAATGATCAACCTATTCCTAAAAAGGGAAACAAGTCCGATTCTTCAAATTATAGACCAATTGCATTATTGTCCAATCTGTAAAAAAAATTTGAAAAATATATCAATTTTCACATTGTCAAGTTCTTAGAACAAAATAAGTTCATCTCAGATACTCAATATGAATTTCGATAAAAACGTTCGACAACAGATCTTCTGACTTATGTTAGTCACAAATAGAATTCTACTTTAGAAGAAAATCTTGCAGTAGCTCAAGACATTTCCAAAGCGTTTGATAAGGTATGGCATCCTAATCTTGTCAACAAGCTCCATTGTATAGGTCTTGATAAAAACTGTAAATCTAATCAATAGTTTTCTTGACAATAGAAAAACTATAGATAGAATTGACGGTTTTAACTCTGACTCCAAAATCATAAATGATGGTGTTCCTCAAGGTTCTGCTTTACATTAATGAACTTCTTCAAATAACTAAAGTATTATTCATAGTTTTGCAAATGATAGCACCCTTCATACTTTCCAAAGACCATACCGACAAATATGTCAGAGCGTCTTGAAATTTCTAGGTTTAAATCTGAAGCATCTATAAACAAAGACCTCGAAACTATATCTGAATGAGGCACTTCCAACATGATCAATTTTAACTTAAAAAAAACTCAACTTCTTACTGTTTCAAAATCCAAATTCGAGGTATCATCAGTACCAAATATTAAACTAAACAACAAATTCATATCTAAAATCTTCTTCAATTTGTCTTCTAAAAGTTACAATTTAGCATAATCTTCTGCAAAACGACCATGTTTGCGACATAGCTTCGAAAGTATCTAGAAAACTAGAATTTCTTAATAGATGTAAAAAGTTTTTTTATTTCTGTTCAACTTTTGAATTGGTACACTTATATAACATGCAGTAAAAGTAATAATAATAAAATAATAATAACAATAATAATAAAGTCTGTGTTTCGGAATGCAAACAAATGCCTATCGAATAACATTTTCGAACCAATTGTTGTTTATCTGTCATCAGTGCAGTTATTGAGCTTGCGGACGCTTATACTTATCAAGTTTAAGAGAATTTTTGCAAATATCTCAAGTAAGTTTTAATTCAGAGTGGTTAACTGCATTTTAAATATGCCATTAAAGCGTTTAAGTGTTGAAGAGATAAGCTGGGAATGCTTATTACTAGTGCATCGCTAAGAAATGTTGCTGCCCATTTCAATAAGAGCCACAACGTAATCAGAAGAGTTCGAATGCGTTTTAATGACACAAAAACTGTCCAACATAGGCACGGCGGAAAGCAAAATTGCAGTACAACAGTCAGGAAAGACCGGTTTATTACGATTCAGTGTCGGAAGAATAGATTTTCTACTGCAAGAACACTCCAAGTTCCAGAGTGCGTCTCCATAGCTCCGATGGAAGAGTTAAAGTTTGTGGAAGCAGACGCTATATTGAGAACTACATGACTTACTATCAAGCTTATAGAGGCGGTTCAAATACCATTTGAGGAGATATTTCTGCTACTCGTCGTAATGAATTAGTTATGTTAGGAAATGCTACAATGAATAGTGTCAGGTATCTTAATAAGGTATTAGAACCTGTAGTGTTGCCATTTGCCAATAAAATAGACGTTGGTTTCGTTTTTGTTGATGATAATGCGCATCCTCTTAGAACGAGGCAAATCAATGCATGTTTTGAAGACAACAATATTACGCACATGGATTGGCCTGCAAACTCTCCAGATTTTAATCCCATAGAGAACGGATGGGATTACCTGAAAAGATTGATAAGGTCACGAAGAGTGGATCCAAACAATCACCATTAGCTCCAAACTGTTGTTTTGGAAGAATAGCTAAATATTCCTCAGCATTACATTTGGGATTTGATTTCCAGCATGCCAATGGGGTCATAAGAGCTAAAAAAAGGTCCCACGCATTATTAATCTTTTAGTGTTTGGTTATCATTTCTTTCCAGAGCAAGCTTTTCTGTAATACTAAAATGAAGATTTTCTTATTTTTCTATTAAAACATTTGAAATTCGTTATTTAAGTTTTATTCTTTTAATTCTTCGCCCTAAAAGTCTTTCCAAAATCATATACTATCAATTAAGCAAAAAGTCGTTCCTCAAAAAGTCATTTGTTTCTTATATATGTTCTTGTAAGTGTACCAGTTCAAATGTTGAGTAGTGTATATATAAAACTTATATTCGTTCTTGTATTGAATATTGTTACCAAGTATAGAGAGGAGCATCGGAAACTACACAATCTCTTCCAAGCTCTATTCAGAAACAAACTATTCGGATCATTGGTGATCCAAAATTGACTAGTGACCTAGATACTTTATAACACAGGCGTTATTTTAATTGTTCAAACAAAATACAAGACATTTTGCCATCTAAAATAATATTCACTCGAAGTGCAGGCATGCTAATAATTCTAACAAACATTCACTGACAGTTCAGAGATGTAAGACCAAAACTTTTAAGAAAAATTTCTTTAACCGTTCTATCGACAAATTAAATGAACTTCCAAATTCAGTACTTCCTGAGACTTATAAGCCACAAATATTCAAAGTCAATGTTCACAGACTGCTTAAATCTAGTCTTCAATGTGATAATAGTACATTGCAATACAAGGTCAGTAAGTATATGTCAAAAATCGAAAAAACTCAACAATGCGCGTCTCGTTTTTCTAAAATTTTCTCAATTTGTCAAATAAGCACTTAACGAATCGAGTATTGCATACTAATTTTTGCACAATCGTTTTCACGTACATAAATTTAACAAACAAATAATTTCAAGTTTATTCAAAATGATCAAGTCGCTGTTGTAAACATTGTGTTATCTGAATAACAAATCGTAAATAAAATTCAAACGTCAAATATTAATTCAATTGAAGTAGATTGGTATTTGGTGTAAATAATAGCTACAATCAGTGTAACAAACACGATATGAACATGGAGAAAGCAACTTTAGCTTCCTTTTCCATTCCCTCCAACAATTAATTTTATCAAAATCAAAGACACGGTATAAAACTGCTTATTAAACTTTCCAACGGTAGTTAAATGAAAAAGGCGTCCCAATTAACAAATAAATTCTACATGCATAATATATTGTTCTTCGCAGTGCAACGTTGAAATCCCCAGCAAGTTTATGGTCGAAACTTTCGATGTTGAAGCCCTTTTTTTAATTTTAACCAGCAAATAGATATTTCCAAACTTGCTTTTTTAAAAAAGTAAATCGCAAACTATAATTTGAAAAAATCAAAATGTTTTACAAAAGAAGAAATAAGAATTTTTTTAAAAGTATCCTTTGATAAGGTATATTTGTTAATGAAGGTAACATGTCAATTTACTTTAAGTTTTTAAATGTTCATAAGCAATTATTTTTTAGCGTAAAAATATCAAAGATATAATATCAAAGAGAAGTAATAATTATTAATTTACTAACAAAAATAAATATTTCTCAAACGTTTACAATTCTGAATTGGCCAGGTTTTAAATTGGCATGTAGTTAAAATGAATAAATAATATATTTTCACTTACCGACCTAGTCCTTTTAGTCAATATTGCAAAACCATAATTATTTGGTTTTCATAGAAATTTAGTCATTTAGTAAAATTCATTTACCGTTATTGTGCAAAAAAAAGTTAGTTAACGTATTGTAATAGTCGATATAATTATTTTTTACTCAAATCATTTTTTTTTAATTTTTTAATTTTTCTAATGCAATTCATCCTCATGCCTACAAAATTCACCTTATTCTACAACTCAAGCCTATAGACAATACACGGCAAAAAAAGTTAGTCAATTAGTTCATTGAACAACAAATGACCACTAAGTTTAAAAAAAAAAAACATCTCCAGCAATGACACGTTGTGAACACGTGTCACTGTTTAATATGGATTTTAAGCTAGAGGTATCATTGGACTATGAAAAAAGAACTTTTATAATAAAAATACTGATTCTTCAATTATAGAACAACATTTATTATAACTATTATTTAATATTTTCATTAACTAAGTACTTCTATAACTATAAAATGTCTATGACTAATTATTCTGACATTAAATATCAATCAGGAATTAATTGTTTGCGCTCGAGACAGATAAAATGCAGCACAATCAAAAAAAGCTTACTTTCCTGTTTTGTTTTGTTTTGTTTTGCACAAACGCCTACTTTTATTGTAGATAAAATGTTTTACGCATAAACTACAACACTAAAAATATTTAACGGAATGCTAATTGAACACATGTTTAGCAGCAGTTAAAATTAACTAATTTTGATGTTTGCTCTATTAACTAATAAATAGAGTTTATCATTTTAATATACCCACAACTTTTTGTTAATAAGTTTCTAACAATCTAAACTAGAATTTACTCTCTATCTCTTCAGATTTTACCATTTCCAAAATAATATTTTTGTGAGTGTTTCTTTATTCAACTTTAGGACTAAAAATTCGTATAAACAAGCGTAATAGGTAATGTCGTTATTGAGATACAGAATGTTGATTTTTTTAATTATTGTAATAATCAATATGTGTTCCTTAGTCAAACAAAATTAATAAAAAAGTACATGTTTACTCAGTGTGGCCTTTAGAATTCTGATCATTAGTAATTCATTAACGTGTCAAACATATTTTTTCTGCTTCAGTTATAATTTTTATAAAATACCTGTGTTTACTAATGCTGAAATGATTAAATGCATTTTTTATATGGATTAGCCAATAGTAATGCCTTAGATGGTAGACGTATGTATGCCAAAAGCTCTAAAACTGTCAGAAATCCACAACTTAAAGACCAGGTTCTTCCAAACTATTGAGAAACATCCAGAAAGTGGTACCAAAAAACTTGCTCAACAATTAATTGTTAGTTACCGTTTAGAATATTCTGGATATACTCTAGATTATTTTGTGTGAGAATACTTAAAATCACTAATTTAAAAAACCCCAGTTAAAAATTAAGATGATTAAAATCACATTGTAAAGATGTTATTTGCAATATTGCTATTTTCAAACGGGTTGGGCAATCCATTAGGCGTCGATTGAAAGCTTGTATTTTTGCTTACTTTCATTTTATTAAGGTCCAATATATTCACCTTTCAATAAAGTGCTTAATAGCGTTACTAATAAGATTAGTGTAAGTAAATGTCTATTCATCTGTCAATAGTGACAACCTTTTATTAAATAAAATTTACAAGACAGACAAATTACGCAGAATCGTTTTCTGGCAAAAAAAATAAGCTGCAGTTACACCTTAATAGTATTCTGACAACCTTACTAATAACGTCATACCTTACTCAAGTGTGCTTCGGTAACATGAAAAGCTCACTGCAATCTGGACCCCCGTAAGTGAAAAAAGTAAGATTTATGTATACGTATGCGTTAAAACAATTTAATTTAATATAATGCAACATATATTTAAACCGTGACTGGTTTCAACCTTTTACAAGGCCATCATCTGACGGTGATTCAAACAAGTATAAAATTGATACCAACAAGTATAAAATTAACATGTGATGCAAAGTATTGACCGAGCTTTACTGCAGTAACTGAGTAGGCCAGCTCGGATGCTAGCTCGTACTGTGTAACCAGGCCTTAAATTTTCATAAAACCGCCCGGGTGATGTAGTGGTTAGCGTACTCAACTGCTATACCATGGGTCTTGGGTTCGAGCCTCAAGCCCGCTATCTGGAGGGTCAGTTTTTCTGGTTAAAAAAAAGTGTTGTGATGAGTACGAATAAAAAGAGATTACCGTTGGCAGCAGAAATAGACCGACGTTTAATAATTGAATTCAAAAAAAAACTTTTCATAGACATCAGCTATAAGTAAAAAAGAACATAACCTCAAGCTGTTTTGATTGACATGAATGTAACCTCAAACAAATAATATCCAGCAGTAGTGCCACAACCGAATTACTAAAGGGTCATTTTTACTGTACTAGCCGTATAAAAACATTATAAGCTTTAAGTAATTATATGACATTTAAGCTGTTTTCTATTTGACAAAATAGTCGCCTTTAGTGGCACTAAATCAGTGATTTTTGAATTCATTTGTCAAACGCGTCTTTCATTTTCGATGTGTTTTTCGAGATAGAGAACGTCCCACAAAACGCCAAATATTTTCTGGTGCGTTTGTGCGTGTGAGACGCTCTTGTCCGTGTAAAAATGTTTCAATTCAAACATACATCGAAAATAGTAGCCCTCGACCTTTAACGCACCTGGTGCATGAAGCGCTAAAATGGAAAACACCTATTGAAAATCTCAGCTAGGTTTTGTTAACAAGCCGTTGTTGATATTTTGCTATGTTCACATAAGTCACGTCTGTACAGTGTTTATACATATCAATTTTATTAACATATGAATGACTCGTATCTTGTTTACTTGACATTTAATACAAGGTGTTAAAAAAGAAAGGAAAATATTAAAGAAAGTGGTAGTACAAACCACAACAAACAAAAAAGTCTTAATAAACATAGGTTGTCATAGCAAGTTTTCATTGCTATGGCTAATTACTCTAATGCAGAACTAGCCGACATGCATTTCATGTATAGTCGTGCTAATGGGATTGGCACCAAAACGCAACAACTTTATGTAAAAGCTGATCCAAATCGCCAGACTCCTTCACATCGTATGTTTGGAAGAATTCACCAGAGATTAAAAGATACCGGTTCACTTGAAAAACAGTGCCATCTTTCCGGCAGACCAAAGTCGGTATCTACTCCTAGAGCAGAACATGAATTTATAGCACGGATAGAGCATAATCCAGGGACGAGTGTGCGGGGAATATCAGTCGAGGTAGGAATTGGTGCTACTCCTATTTAGAGAACCCTGCACGAGCAGCTGCTCTATCCGTACCATGTACAACAAGTATAGGCCTTAAATTGATGATCATCAGACACAATTGGTTTTTTGTTGCTGATTTCTACGCAAGGATGCTGAAGACCCGCTGTTTCTTGCCAACATTCTTTTTACGGATGAAACCACAAAATGGAGTTGTTAATTTTCATAATGCACATCGTTGGGCCAACAAAAATCCCCATGCTGTAATTGAATGTGAACATCAGACACGTTTTTCATTAAACATTTGAATGGGTATTGTAGACGACAGGTTTCTAAGTCCTGTTGTTCTACCAAACCAATTAACAGACGCTGCTTACCTCAACTTTCTGCAAAACACAATGTATGATCTTTTGGATGACATTCCTTTGGCCCACAGGCAACAAATGTGGTTCAGTATAATGCTACAGCTCTTTTTTAGATTGCCGATAGAGCATTTAGACCAAACTTTTCCACATAGGTGAGTAGGAAGAGACGAACCAGATTTATGGGCAGCAAGATCGCCTGATTTAAACCCGTTTGATTTTTTTTGAGATAATGGAAATCATTAGTGTATGTTACTCCTATAAATAGCCTCGAAGAGCTGCAGTTAACAATTAATGAAAAGTGCCAAAAAATCCGAGCCAACGAAAGGGTTTTAGAAAGAGTACAAATGTCCTTCAGACAAAGATGTCGTGCCTGTTTGGAAATAGAAGGAAAGCACTTAGAACATCTTCTATAACTCTGTTCTTTGTAAAACTATATAAAAATAAATAATGTTCCATATCTCCGAAATCGTTGCTATGACAACCCATGTTTATTAAAAACATATTTTTACATATATATTTATTTTTGATCTGTAATTATAATAAAAGTTATACATGTCATTACTAAATTTAAAATCACAGCTGCAATTAAACTGCTACTTGCGCATGTTATTAACTTAACGTTTGAGTGCTATATGCTGTTTTTAAATTACCGTGCACGATCACGTAGTGAAACAAACAATAAAGTTGTTCGTGCAAAAATTGTTCGAACAGCCAGAGCACTTTAAAAACGCACCCAATGACGTTGCGGCAGATACAATAGTTACCATTCCAGCCACAGTGGCGCTAACAACTTAAAAAGTAATCCCAATAAACTGCAAAAGACGTATAAATTTACTAAACAAGTAACTAAGCAATACCTTATCAAACAGATAAATAAACCAGCCCTAAGTCCCCAAATTTAAATGTTATTTTATTACAATAATAAGAAAGGACAAGTTTTATTTCATAATTCGTCAACGTTCCCATACGATTCGGAATATGAACAAGCGCAAACGAATTCGTCCTTTTGTGCTGGATTAACCATTCAAATTATGCAAGCAAGACCAAATAAATTCGTTCGTTTGATATAATAAATTTACTGCATCGTTTGCTCAATGCGCATTCCAAAAAATAAGATCGTTCGTTCGCTCTCATTTTAATGCATTAACATAACATGATCATAGATGACTACTAAGGATATTAAATAATTAATAATCAAGGTTTTAGCTCAAACGTGACACTTTTTTAATGTTCATATATAAGCATTTCTACAAAAAGTAATTTCAATCTGCAACGCGTAATAAATCACAGCTCCATTACGTTTGTTTATACATCGCGGTTTATTTCTATAGCCATGGTAATAGGTAATATTTTAAAATAAATCACATTTGTAATAATAAAATAGTGATTTTTGTTTTAATATATTACTTATCATATAATTTTATTTTGTAGATAAAACATTCGTTTCCTTGAAGTATAAATATAGCCTGCAATAAAGTTGGCATACATAAATTCTATTAAATCTGTTCCGCCGTCACAAGTCTGGAGTTCCTGTCACAGGTTCCAAATTGACCTAGCATATAATCCTTGCCAAGAAGTTGCAATTTCATTTATTAAAGTAATTGATGAACATTATCATCCTATTATATGATTAGTTATATCTCAACTTTTAAATAAATGATCTATATATCTACCTATCATCAACAAGCAGATAAAGGTAATTATTATTCACGATGGTAAAGTTTGGATTACGGCTCGTGTTGCAACCATCCCATTGAATAAGCCATTAGAACCAAGTAGAATATTATACTTTATCTATAACTCCTTAACATTATAAAACTCGGAAATACTGAAAGATAATAATTTCGCACAGAATAAAACCTCATCTCAAAAATTTATTGGTGTAGCGTCTCTAGGTTATGTATAATTCGTCACCATTGCATTACTCCAACAATGCCACAACAGTATTAATAGAATAATGTAATGTCCATTACCTTTATTCACTGGTTTTAATAATACAGATAATATTGAATTTAATAATAAAATTAACTATTATTTACTGATTATAGATTTTAAACTCTACTGTAATATTGTCGACGTAGTTTGTAAATCATACGTCTAAAATGCTGAATAATTAATTGAAGCATTCGGAATTTTTATGTTTTATTAATAAATATAATATTATAGATTGTATTATAACAATCGGAGCAAAAAAGTACCTAAAAATATATTTATTACAAATTAATGTTAAAGTTTGGGTTTTGGATCATAACTAAGAGATACAATTATGAACGTTTTCGTCGTTACTTAATATAATATGCAATTTATTTAACGTTAGTTGAAATTAGCTTAAAGCGTTACAAAATGAAGTAAAAATCTCATTTTTGCAAAAATAGACTTATGTGATTTATGAATTACGCCGACAATATGCCAAATTATTATTAATAAAAAAAAGCCATTTATACGTTTTGTTACACACGAGGAAACCGTGAGAAATGGGAATATTACGCACTGCTCCGATTAAAAATGTAGTATTGCACAATTAATATTATACTCGCGTATTTTTTAAAATTATATAAAAGGTTTTTTTACCTCTAATATAACCACAATAAAAAACTTTACCATCAAGAAGTGTTGCCAACATTATTATTGATTCGAATACGCTTAATACGATAATTTAATATAGTTGGTACATAATTACGTCAGAATACGTCATGGTATCTATATGTCTGAAACGAAGTATACCTTTGTAAAATATATTAGAAAGTATACATTCCTTCGTGCATTTAGATATAAAGGTTTTTTTTCATTTCGTTTTAAATTTAACTACTTTCCAAAATACTGTTTATAGAAAAGAAAAGAAAAATCAGTAATTGATATTCAAGATTTTGCGTCTTATATTAATAATTAATAAAAGTCTGCAACTGTACTGACAACTTTCTAATGTTTCAATTCATTCATTTATAGTTATGAAGAATATGAGGTCATGTGAAATTTGCTATAAATTAATGCCAATGCATGTGTTAAATACCGTATCTATTGAAACACGTATTAAAAATATATCTATCAATGATCAGATTAAAAACCTATATTTAGCAGTTATATAAATAAAATAGATATAAACAAGAAAAAATGCATATATTAAACAATAATACGTAAAAATAGCTATGATAAAATAATAATAATTAAAAGATAGGAATATCTATAAATTAAATCATAAAACAATCATGATAATCTAAGGTTATGTTCCATGTTTACAAACAGTAATTGTTGCAAACATGGATACGAATATATTACACAACGGATATATACTATTAAAAAATGTACGTGTCGGAAATTAGTCATCGCAATAAACAATTCGCGTATAACATTGGTATAACTGTATTAAAAAGGATGATGTCGGTGGATTCTTTAGCTCTACTTTTTATGTTTTAACTCACCGGTTATTCTTTCACCTATTGTTTGATATTCATTACGGATCCTGGCAATATTCATATCATTTAAACAAGCAAAAATTGACACTTAGAATATAGCACCGAATTTATAAATATTATTAACATGTATAGCTGCCTACTTTTGACGTGCACTTGAAATTTCGAAATCGGCGAACTGACATGTGTGACAGAGATAGGATATCGTATGACTGAAGTGAAGGCGGGTGCGCAATGTCGGTATGAGGTTTTTTATTTGTTGGACAGTCATTGGCGTATCATTTGTTTTATCATATTGGGTATAGCGTTAACAAAAATAAAACGATGTACTTCAATGCATAATATACATATTATATATGCGGTTTTTGCTATTTTATGACGTATATTAATGTCCCAGACTAACTCATGCAAGATTATTAGTCATTTTTTAAATTTTTATAATTTTGTTATTATATTCTTCACTCACTTAAAAAAAAATGTACAGTGCATATACAGGGTGTAGATTAATTGGCGGATAAACGCCAGGTAACTTTATAGATTGTGCCAAAAGAAAACGAAAATCTTAATTCCAAAATGCTGAAAAACTTTTCGTTTGGCCTCACGAGGTTCTCAAAGTTTTGTTACGCTTGGCAACGTTGCAAACTTTCTAAATTCAAACCTATAATGTAGGCAACTTAATACACATAAAATAGGCAATTTAATACACACACAAATTTTATTTTTTATTATAAACTACAAATGTTCAAATTGGCCACCGTTTACTTCTAAACACTTTACAGCACGTATCGATATCGAATTTATGACGTTCTCAAGCATCGCCGGCGTTAAATGTTAAATCTGTCAGAGTTGCTATATGTCAATTATTTTAAATATATTTTCAAACAATCAATTGTGCATTGAAATAATTAATATTTTTATTTATGACAGAATCTAATAATTTATAATAGTTGTATCAGCTGCAATGTATAAATTGTTCTATAATTCGATAATAATTATAGTACTTATTTGCTGGATTCACACATTTATTTTGAAAACGCATTTTAGCCGCATGGTGAAACGACAAAAGTCACCGATGGTTTTTGTCAAGGGTGGTCACGGGATTGACATGGCAACGTAGTAGTTGTTAATCCAAGACAGACATAATTCAGACCGCCGCATACTAGACGAACGCAACATAATATATTTCGCAAATGCATCAAAACACCATTCATAATTTAATAATGCGGTATGTGTCGTCAATGTGCAACCTCACACAATTTTAAATTAATGATTATCAAAACAATAAAGTATATCATAATATTTAAATTAAATTTTATTTGAATTTAAAAGTCACTGATGACAAAAGTCACCCGAGATCAGAATTGACCCCCTGACATTTATTGCATTGCCTACTTTATAATTTGAATTTTATTAAAAATTTTGCTACGTTGCCAAGCGTATTTTTAATTTAAATTTGATTTATTCTTCAAAAATAACTTGCACATTTTTCAATGTTTTTTATTATTAAGTTTCAATAAACCTCGTAATTTTTATTATACTAAAAAAGAAAGCAAATTGGTACATAATATACGCAATTAAAACAATATTTGTATTGACAAAATTGAAACTTTGAGGACATCGTGAGGCCAAACGAAGAGTTTTTCAGCATTTTGGAATTAAGATTTTCGTTTTCTTTTAGCACGATCTTTAAAGTTACCTGGCGTTTATCCGCCAATTAATCTACACCCTGTATGTACGTATGTGTAAGCATAGTGACTGTACATTAATTATATGGTTAAACTGACTGAATAGCGACACTGCTATGGCTTAGTTGCATCTAGTGGCGCGTTATAGCTTTTGAAGCTACCATCAAATTTAAGTTTTAAGGTTTCAAACAATTTTAATGTAGACAGTTTATTCTTCAATAATAAATTTATAAAAACAAATGTAGGACTTAAACTAACAAGTAAGAAATTACTGCAATTTACTCACAATTGTCGCCTTCTTATAGCATTAATTTTTGCTATGTGTCGGCAATAAATGAATTCACTAGCATAAATATTGCATTTTTCTATCTATTATTTTTGTTTACAATAATAAATGTGTGTTAATCTCTCGCTATCAAAGCAGATAGAAACCAGATTTTTTTTATTAAAGTCATTTGTCTGATAACGGTCATATATTTTTTTGTGGCAGGCTTATATTAGGTTGGGTTCAGATTGTACATAACTCATATTTATCTTACAGTGTGTGTGTCAATAATTAGAATACATTTTGTTTATTTTTAAGCGTTTTAAGTATTTATAGACTATTTTAAGTTCTCCCAGCTAGTAGTAGTAGTAGTAGTAGTAGTAGTAGTAGTAGAATTTATTGATAAACATGACGTTGTACAATATAAATTTTAAAACTAACTTAAACTAATTATTTACAATATAAAGAAATACAATAAAATAGAATACAATAAAATACAGCGCATTGCAAAACAATACAATACAATACAACATACATCATACATATAAATATAAAATATAAAGCTAATATAAAAATTATTAAGGATTTAAAAATTCATCTAAACTATAAAATAATTTATTTTGTAAATAATGTTTGGCACTTGTTCTAAATTTACGGTAAGTTTTTTCAGACTTTATATTTACAGGTAAAGCATTAAACATTTTTTTTTCCGTTGTAAATAAGGGAATTCTTGCAAAGAGTAGTGTGAGGGATGGGAAGTTGAAAATTAAGGTCATTTGATCTAGTCACGAGAACATCTGAAGAACTACATTTAAAGTTTTTCTTTATGAGGCAAACAGTTTCTAAGATAATTAAAGAAGGCAACGTTAATATTTTATGCTCTTTAAAAAGTGGTCTACAAGATATTAAATTACTTTTTATAGAACACAAGATTCTCAATGATCTTTTTTGTAAAATAAAAATTTGATTAATCTGTTCTTTTGACGAGCAACCCCAGAATGCAGCACCATATCGTAAGTACGCTTCAATAAGAGAAAAATACACTTGTTTAGCCACATCGTAACCTAATTGTTTAATGGTTCTTTTAATAGCGTAACAACCAGCTGATAATTTTGCAGTTACATAGTCTATCTGATCGCACCACCTTAGCTTATAATCTAATTTTAAACCAAGAAAGACAACCTGATTGGATTGAGGAATTTCATTATCTCCTATATTTAAAGGAGGCAAATCACTACTAAAAAATGAAATAAACTGTGATTTTTTGGCGTTGAAGCTTAGCAAGTTAGCTGTACACCAATTACTTACAGATAATAAATCTTGTTCAATAGTAGACGTTAAGCTAGCAATATTTTTACTAGACTATAAAATGTTAGTATCATCCGCAAAAACAGTAAATTTTCCAGATATTTTAATGTTTAATAAGTCGTTGATATACAGAAGAAACAAGATAGGAGCTAAAATAGTTCCTTGTGGAACGCCCCTAGAAATGTTTAAATTGCTGGATGAAGAAGATTTTAATTTGACAAACTGGCTTAAATTTTGCTTTTTGTCTTACTTTTAATTTTTTCAAATTATCTATTGGGGATTGCAGCTAAGCAATACGCTACCTGGCGGCAGATTTGTTAACGAGCCGTTGTTGACACTTTGCTATGTTCACATCTGTTTACATACATATCAATTCGAATGTCATGTTTTGTTTACATTTAATTTAACCCTAAAATTGTTTTTAAATACAGTCAATTCCGCTTAATCGGACCACATCGGGAGTTTTGGTTCAATTAAGCGGTTGGTCCGATTATGCAAAACTAACACAAAAAAACTTAAGTCATAACCTCAATTTAATTTGAAAGTATTAAATTGTTCTTAGGCATTTTAAACTCTACAGCATATAAGCACAAACATATCAATTATAAGCACGTGTAGCAACTAAGCAACATGCATTAATTCACATTTCAGCTAACATGGCGCTAAAAGCATAAAAAGTAATCCCACATATAAATGGCAACACCGGCACATGCAATAGTTATCATTCCATCCACAATAGCGCTAAGAGTTTAAAAAGTGATTCCACATATAAATGGCAACACCGGCACATACATTAGTTATTATTCTAGCCACAGTAGCGCTAGGATCTTAAAAAGTAATCCCTATACTTTTTCCGCGTTAAAAATGCAGTAATGGGAGTAGTTTATAAAGTCAGTGTCACACAACTGTAATTGCAACATGTCCTCGTTTATAAAGTATTATAATACAACTAACTTCACAATAGCTGCTTTCCCGTTACGTTCTGATAGACCCTGGTGCACGCCAGGGCAAGATGCATTGCGTTTCCGTTACATTTTATAAAGTGGGGTAACTTGCACAAGTCGTCTTTCCCCTTCCTCTTCTAGCCCCAACCAGTTAAGCGGTGCGAGTTTGATTGGCTGGTTTAAAAATTACATCTGACAGTTATAAATACAGACTTTAATTAATTAAAATATATATCAAAAACGGTCAACGAAAAAAATTACAAATCAAAATAAATACAAATCAAATAATAATCACATAAATGTAAATGATTTCTAATTTAAAAAATCTTACACGTGACACTTACGCAAACGCTATAGAGACATGTTCCCATAAAAGTGCAAGACGCTCCAGTGTAACTTGCACTGGCGCGCGCTGAGTAAGATGCTCTGGGTTAGTTACAGTAGTAATGGGAAAGCAGCTTTTGTTTATTATTATTATATTGTATTTATAGTGCGTTCCGTATATCAACCGAAGTAACCGGCGGTTAGGTTACGGCTAAGATCTGTCGCTGAAAATCTTGGTTGATTTATGGAACGGCAGCGGTTATAGTAACGTCAAAATACAAAACTGAAATATTATAAGCTCAAACTTTATGAATTTATTTATTATTAGCTTTAGTGTTATATTTTTTTAAATTTCAGTGCTTAATCTTAGATGATTTTATGTATTTATCTACCTGCTAATACAGTAATCCCAGTAGAGGTTGGCAGGTATAACAGGCAACTATACACAATAATAATGTTTGCTCTGTTGCACAGTGCACTCATGCCTTTGCTCGTTTTAGCATTGACAGGAACATACATATACATTATAACTTATAATTAATAGTTTAATAATATACACGAGCAAAATTTGAAGCGTTTACTTTTGATTGCATTTCGAATTTACCGCCATGAATAACCACGATTAATAGAAATTCACCGACGTTCGTTCATGGTGAGTGCAGTCGCAACCTTTGTAACCTTTTTCAGGTAACCGCGTTCCGTATATAAACCTGTTTCAGGATAACTGGGATTTCGGTCGCTTCGGTTGATATACGGAACGCACTAATAATAAAATGATTTTAAATTATTTAAAAACATTAAAGCAGAAATAATATAGTTTATTGCTTCTTAATTAAATATTAATATGTTTAATAAAAATATATATTAGTTTCTTTTAATACTAACATTTATTAAAAACAATTCTTAAAATTGCATGACGTTTGATCACATTTAAGTTTTTGAGGTTATACTGTACGTCAGCAACAAAAAATTGTAATTTAAAGTTGAAATACATATAATTATTTACAAATGCGTTAACCTAGTTACAATAACGCAAAAAAATCAATAAATATTAAATAGTCAAAATTGATAACTAAATTTATTTGCTTTGTTTTAATCTAGTTAATATTCTATTGTGTATTGTTTTCCAGTTGCCATAACAACTACTACTGCAGTCTTAACGCAAACAAACTATAGTTATACGTTATTAATACTATAAAGTTTTGAAGTAGATACAAAACTTTCCTTTTTACAATACTTCTAAATTTTTGAAAAACTATCTAAATAATTTGAAGTATATCAAGTAAAAATCTTTAAGTTTTTAGATTTTTATAATCTGAATGGTTAAAATTTAATGTTTTATTAGATTTTTGTTTGTTTTTCAAATTACTTAGGGCCAAAATTACAATAGTGGTTTAACTTACACATACGGATTAATGCTAACTGTGGATTAAAATATCTGGACAGCTAACTGGCAGAAATGGGCAATTAACAATTTAACTAGCATTTTAAATAAACTTAAATTATGTGAGTTATGACAGTTATTACTTATAAAAAATGGGTGTATTATATTAACATCAAAAACAGCAATAAATACAATGTTCCTATCAACCTAGCTTTGTGGATCATAAAGCTTTTGACTTTGTAGAAACATTTTAGAGAAGAACATAAAATGACTTAAGGTATACAAATCTGTGAAGCTATACATACACCAACGCAACTTTACAAGTAAAAATTAACAAAGATTTTAATGCTGATCTTGTACATGTCAACAGAGGAGTTTGCCAAGGTGACACAATATTTCTTTGCTGTTTATCCTCGATCTTAAAAATATTTTTAAATCACTACCATAAAACAAAATAAATTTAAACATTGATAAACCTTACCTAAATTGTTTTTGAGACAACGTCGGATAAAACATAAATATGAGCAAAACTAAAATCATGTGTAGAGAAAGAAAAGGAATCATTATTGACAACTATCAAATTAAAGCAGTAAATGACTATATATATCTAGGCTACAAAATTAAACTAGGAAAAAACAATCAAATAACCTAAATTATACGGTAATTAGGGCTAATATGGATAGCTTTTAAAAACTTAAAACACGTTTTTAAGAGAACAGACATTCCAACAAGTTTGATAAAAAGTTTACAAAACAGGCGTTATGGCCGTAATAACATATGGATTAGAAACTACAACGTTAACTCAGAAGAAAGTAAATTATTTACGGATTTGCCAAAGATTAATAAAACTAGCCATGTTAGGATAAAAAGCAATCTAGAACTACAAAGAATAGAAAATATAAGTAGAGAATATATGGTTTAACGTCGTTAAATAAATGGCAGGAAGAAAATGGTCTTAAGTTTTGTAAAACGGAAACACATACATAAAAAAAATATGAAAAAGGTCTATGTACAGCAGTGATCAAAACTTATAAGAAAAAGAAAAAAAAAACTAACAATAACATTAAGCTGGGTAACTCAGCATTATTAAACTTTACGTTATAAACAGATTAAATAATAATTATAAAGTATGTAAATAAATATTCATATTATTTAGATTAATGATTTTATTTAAATATGAATAAAATAAAACAATTTTATAAAATAAATATAGAAAATATGTATATAAATGCCTAATTATTATTTAAAATATTTTTTTTGTCATTGTCACTATGTGGTACTAGTTTGAGGTGGGCTGCTTTTGGCCTTGCAAAATTCTTGCAGTTTGCTGTAGCAACACATGCTGTCCCCGGCTCATCTTTCCCTATACCCTCTTTATCTGTTTTACTTTCTATCCATCCCTTCTTTTTCTCATTCTTGCTTTATTTAGCCTAGATATTTGCTTTGTCCTAAAATCTAGAATCTTTGTTTGAAATTAGTTTTTTGTGTCTCCTGGTTGCCAGATACTCTAATCATTTTAAAAGTTGCATTGTCTGTTAACCGCAATATGGCGTATTTGCCGTATGAAGCAGTTCTTTTTTTTTTTTCTTATTTCTGCAATTTTGGTTGGTTCTAATGTTTTAGTAAATGTTTTTCTTTTGTCTTTTTACCTTTTATTCTTTGATAAGCATAACTGTCTTCGCTTTTTTTGTTTTTTGCTTCTATTTAGCTTCTTGCTTTTTCTTTCTTTATTTTCTGTGGCTTTTAATCTATGTATTTTGTTCTATTTTGGTTTATTTAAATCTTAAAGCTTCAAACTTTTTTATCTTTTTCTTCAATACTTTTGTTGCATAGTTTCTTTCAGGCATATATTAATGATTGTAAATTTGTTGATTTTGTTTTCTAACTCTTTTCTATTTTTCTCCTATGCTATAACTATAAGCTACAATTAACTACTTTATAACGTGTTATTAAAATTAATAAATAGCTATTATGTTTAGTTGAAGCAAGATTTTGAAAATTAAAATGCAAAGCATCAGATGTGTTTGCTGTTGCCATATTAATTTTTTATAGGTCAGTTTGATTGTGTTACCGTCTTACAAAAACACCAAATTGTTTTTACATTTGTCAATTTATTATTCAATTTTAATAATTTATTTAATCTGATTAATTGGCGTCAATTTTACAGCAATTTATTGCAGATTTGCTTCACTTTTACACTTGAAAATTTATTGTTCAATTTTTAATATTGTCAACTGTAATTGTTTATGTTAATATCAAAAATGTATATATTCTATTTCCAATATTGTGCAATTCCGTTTTAATTCTTGCATGATGTATTATAAATGAATAATATTTTGTTTTTAAAATTTAAAAAAAATATATATTTTCTTAAATCGTATAATAAACATCAATACAATGCAATAAATTGAAGTAAAGTAGGCTATGTTTTAATCTGAGTGAAAATTGGTTAATAAATTCATAGATGTAAAGTGACAATTTAATCAGATTTAAGACCTGGTTACACAGTGCTTGCATCGTGTGATTCCATCACAGTTACTGTCATGTGCAAATCGTTTAATACTTCTCAACTCAGTTACTATAGCGTTGTTTTTATTCTCCTCTCGCAGTAGCTGTCCACTGTCAGGTTAGCAACTCGTACTGTGTAACCAAGCCATAAAGCTTTTAAGCCAGTAAGTCCTTAAAATTGACAAATGTATTTTGTTTTATGTAAATCAAAGCAACGTGGCTACTAACGTTTTAGTTGACTACTGAGCTTAGCGTAGAATTTTAAATACATATACTATGCGCACGGTTAACAATAATATCATGCTAGTAGCTACTAAATATGACTATACATAATTAAGGTTAAGGTATTTTAATAAAAAATTTATGGTGTGAATTTCACACCACCCGCAACACACAACAACACCTGTGAAAAGAAAAAACTGATGATGGCCTAACCGCCGAAACCGGTCTTAATATATAAAAATAAAATCAGCACAATAAAGTATAAAGTTTTTATTAAAATACCCTAACCTCAATTATTTTAAACTGTGCAATAATCAGAAACAAATACTATGACTATACATAAGCTAGCAAGTTTGATTACTCTAAAAACTATTAAAATGCAGCGGATAAAAAAATTGCGTACACTGATTTATTTGTTATTTAACTTTTAAAACTTGATTGATACGCAGATTGATATAATTTTTACAATCTCTATAAGTGATAACACCTTTACATTTTGACATGTTAAAACTACTTATGTGCTAATTAAACGGACACGTCAGTTTTTAAATAAATTTTAACAAAATTGATAATCACATAGTGTCATTTACTATACAACTATGGTAAATCTGATTAATTTTTGAAATAAAAAATTGTTAATAATTGTCGATCTTGAGATAATAAAGCAAGATTAAAAATGCCTAAAACCTAAAACCTAAAATTAGGCATGATTCTAACAAAATTAACAAATTTGTTTTTGAGAAATTTAGTTCTATTTGACAATTGTTTCAAGTTTTTAAGCGTTTGAAATTCATAATGGTTGCAATGAATACATTGTTCCAACATATCCCAAGCGTGATAAATTAGATTCAAGTCCGAGCTACTTGGCGGCCAAGCAATGTAGACATCATTTAATTAATCTATGTGTAGACAAGCATTATATTGCATTAAAAGAAGTTATTGTTAACAAATCGAGCAAAAAGCATTACACATTCTTCTAAGCATTTTTGTATACAAGGTTAGTCAAAATTACCGGAACACAGAAATAATTCTCTAAACGTTGAAAATTTCAAAAAAGTTTCAAACAAACGTTTTTTGGTTTTGAACAAACTAATTTATAAAAATATTTTTAATATGCAAGCTGTTCATTTTATTGTACAAATTTGAAAATCTTTTCTTTTTTAAATAAAATATCCTGTATATTTTTACATTTTTTGATTCTGAGATTAATTTTGAGTATATATTTGTAAAATATTTTTTTTTATAAAATATAAAATCATTTTTGAGTTAAACTTCTGAACTTCAAATAAAAAATATTTTTCCACAAACATACACATTTATTTTAACCACACGGTTAAAAAAGCAATAACATTAAATACTATTTTTTTTTTTTTTTTTTTTTTGTTGCAAAAGTTATTTAGTTTTTATTATAAAATGTTTACATATTTACAGTTTATATTATTTGTTTTTTTCTCCCCACTTGCTGCTCTACACCGTTTCCATGTGGATGGCTGCAGAGCTTCGTATTCGGGGCACCATTTTATGTTTCTATTTATCTGCTTCTGTCTTCTTCTAATTAGATCTTGTTAATATATAGTGTTTTTTAATTTTAATTTTGAATTCTTTATAATTCTTTATTTTCTTGATACTTTCAGGCAGTTGGTTGTAAGTGACAAGTCCATTGCCTAGTATTGTTTGTTTTGCTTTTTCTGTCCTTGTTGTGTGTACATGTATGTTGCTTCTTCTTCTTGTGTTATGTCCGTGAATTTCTTTGTTGCATTTTATTTGGAGGTTGGTTTTAATTTCTTTATTTTTAATTTTGTATATTAGTTTGCATTTTTATATTTTTATTTTTTCGTTTATCTTTGTTTCGTTAATTATTTTGTATACTTCTTCTGTTTGTGTTAGTTTTGGTAGTTTGTATATTATTTTTAGAATTTTGTTCTGTTGCCTTTGAATTTTTTGAATGTTTGTTTTTGTTGTTTCTCCCCATATGTTTATTAAATAATTAATTTTTGCTAAAAATAGTGAATGGTAGATACTTAATGCAGTTTCTTTTGTAATGCATTCCCTAGCTCTATACACAGCTCCTATTGTTGCTGCGCTTTCTTTTAATAATTTGTTAATATGTGTATCCCAGGTGAGTTTTTCAGTTAATATTATTCCTAAGTATTTTGTCTGTTTTGTTCTAGTAATTGGTATGTTATTTATTTCAATTTTTATGTTAATATCTTTTGTGTTTTTTTGTCTTATTATCATATACGTTGTTTTTTCTTCATTTATTGTTTGTATGTTTTCGTCGTACCATTTAGTTAATTTCTTAACGTCTTCATTTATGTTTCTCTCTATCTCTTCTTTATTTTTTCCGTGATATATAATACATGTGTCATCAGCATATGTATATATTTCACCAACTAAGTTTATATTATATATATCATTTATGTATAATATATACAATATTGGCGCTAGTACTCCACCTTGTGGTAGCCCATATTCTGCTATTGTAGATGTACTAAGTATGTCGTTTATTCTTGTTTTTTGTGTTCTGTTTTTAATATATGTTTTTAGTAGTTTTAAGTTTGTGTTTCTTATTCCAAGAATTTCCATTTTGTTGATCAATTTGTCTTTGTCGATTGTGTCAAAGGCTTTCCTCATGTCTATAAATATTGGTATTACATACTGTTTGTCATCTAGCTTTCCTGCTATGTGTTGTATTATGTCAGTTGTTATGCCCATAGTGTTTGAGTTTTTTTGAAATGCATATTGTATTTTGTTTATTATGTTATGTTTGTTTATGTGTGTCATAAGTCTGTTATATATTGCTTTTTCTGTTATTTTGCTTAACACTGATATAAGCGATAGTGGTCTATAATTTTCTGATTTTGATTTTTCTCCTTTTTTGTGTATTGGTTTTATAATTTGTTTTTTGAGTATTTGTGGATATTCACCTGTTTGTATCATTTTATTTATTAGTTTTTTCAGTATTGGTGCTACTTCTTTTTTTATAGCTTTTATTACGTCATGGGTTATTTGATCTTCTCCTGGCGCGCTTCTTATTTTCAGTTGTTTGATTATATCTTCTATCTCTTCTTCTGTTGTTTCGTCAAACTTAGCTTCTTCTTCTATTCTTACAGTTGTTGTTGTTGTTTTCCTGCCATCATTCTTCTTAATTTTGTTTGCCAAGTTTTTTCCTACTGTTGGAAAGTAGTTGTTCAGTTCGTCCGCTATGTCAATTTTATCTGTTTTTTTTTGTCCGTGTTTTGTTATAATTTCAGTTATTTCTTGTTTTGTTTTTTTCTTTGTTTTATTTAGCATACTATTTATTTCCGACCATTGTTTAGCTTGATTTCCATTTGCGTTTTTTATTTTGTTTTTGTAGTAATTTTCTTTTCTTGCCTTAATTTTGTCCTCTACTTCTTTTTTCTTTTGTTTTAATATTTTTTTAATAACATCATTGTTTGGATTTTTGACGTATCTCTCTTGTGTTTTGTTTCTATCTTGTATCATTGTTATTATTTCCATATTTATCCACTCATTGTTTTCTTTTCTTTTTATTTCCGTTACTTTTGTATTTCGTTTTATTGTGTTTTGTAATATTGTTGTTAGTGTGTCAAAATCGTGTACTGTTTTTTTATCTATGCTTTCAAATTCTTTCTATTAACAAACTAATCTTTAAATCATTAAAAAAATTTAAAAAAATTGTTTTTTAAATAAAACATTTTGTATATTTTTACATTTTTAATGGTTTAATGATACATTAGAAATATTTTTATAAATTAGTTTGCTTTTTAAACCAAAAAACTTTTGTTTAAAACTTATTTTAAAATTTTCAACTATTATAGAATTATTTAGGTGTTTCGATAATTTTGACTAACCCTGTATATTTATTTACTGATTCTATGGATTCTCACAAGTTCTATACATATTGAATTATTTGATACAAATACTATTCTGCAAATTGTTTTCTAGTTTTGCGTTTATGCTGTCGTTGATGATCTGCGGTTAAAAAAAAACTTTTGCAAGTATCTTTAATTTATGTTTATTATTTAAGCAAACTGTATATACTAAAATTGTGTTTCTATAGACATTGTCCAGCTTTTAAACAAAAGCATAAGCTGTCGTAATGCAATCACGTAACGCTTGCATTTGAATAAAACAATTTTTAATGGTCTTTGTCTGTTTTGTTTCAGTATTTTTGTATACTGTTGTGTTTCCCAAACTTTTATTAAAACGTCTGAGATAATACTTTAAAAGATTTTTAAATCATTTGTAATGTAACAAACACCGCGGTTATCACTCTGTAAAGCTTGGTTTCAATCGCTTAACACATATAATTTTTATATCAATTTAAAGAAGCAAAAATGAGTAATGGCCAACTTAAATACAGAAACGTTGTAAAGTGTTTATTGAAATAAGCAATTGCCCAAAGAATATTTATCAGAAAATTAAAGCAATGTATAGATAGTCCGTTCTATTTTTAGGAACAATAAATCCATTTGTAATGACCCAAAGTGTAGATGACCTCTGAAAGCACAAGTCAAAGTGCGACTATTTTGTCAAATGGAAAACAGCTATTGTGTTCTTGTGTCTTGTCTGATTGTGCTATAGACAAACAGTTGCTTGCTTGAGAGAACAATACACATTGGCCAATAAAGTGTTCAAGCTAAAGACGCAATGATATGATCACCATAACATTTAACGTGTACGAATATTAGTTGGTAACGGTGGGTGGTGCAGAGAGACTGCAGCTTTATACTCATCTAACTTTTGAAATTTGAATTTGCTATAAATAAAAAACTAATAAATATTTTTTCAAAATTATGAGTTTATTAGAAAGATTGGACATTTTCATTTAAGAATAAAACACAACTTTATACAAATGACTGCCATGGCTGGCTTGACAGTAACCTATCCGATGAACGCAATTTTTTTGTACATTTTTGATTGTTTGGGCTCCAATCGCATAAAACTTTGATTTTGTGTTTCAAGGCATCAATCGTATCTGGATGGTTAGCGTAACACTTATTTTTAAAGATTTTTGATAAAAATCCAACGGGTTTAAATCACAGCTTCTAAGCGGCTAATTGACATCAGCATTTTGGCTGATTATTTGATTTTCAAAAACAGTGCGCAAAAGATTGATGGTTACGTTGGCAAGTGGCCCCGTCCTGTTGAAACCAAATGTCATCCATTTTATATTCTTTAATTTTTGAAAAAAAAATGTTTAGCATAGCACAGTAGCGTTTGCTATTGATGGTAATGGCGGTTCTTTGCTTATTTTTGAAGAAAAATGACCCAATAATGTTGCCGGACCAAAAACCACACTAAACGGTTACTCGTTGTGGATGCATAAGCTGTTCAATAGTCATGTGTGGATTTTCTGATCCTCAAATGCAACAATTTTGCTCATTGACATAGTTTGCAAGATAAAAATGAGCGTTATCAGAAAACACAATTTAATTTTTTTAATCAAAAATATCATTTTCAGCCAAACAATCTTTAGCCCATTGAGCAAACTAAAAACACATCAGATGATCATGATGATTGTGTCTTCAAAGAAGTGCGAGAAATTTTTAGTCTGAGCAACAGCATTAATTTTTTTTTTTGGCTAAGCGCACTGAATGATAACGTGAACGTGTTGTTTTATCTACTAACAATCCAGTTTTGCAAACTCGTTTTTCTTTTCTATTAAATTTGTTTTGTAAATTTTTTACCGTTTGATTAGAAAACCTACCACTACCTTTCGAAAATGTCAAACAAAATTTTAACTCATAAATGTTATTATACCTTTAAAAAACAAAATAAACGGTAGTTCAAATTTTAAACTCCATTTTAGTCAGTATGTGTTTGCGACATTATTATACTCTTTTTCAAGTATTACTAAACGTTTTTTTTTTTTGTTTAGATTGCATTATTTGTAAAAATGTTTTTTAATAAGAAGTTTGATTTTGAATAAGCTATTTGGGCAGCTGTAAATTTTGAAGCTATTATCTTTTGACATTTGACAAGTAAAAACTACGCCATTATTAAAAATGGAACGATATGCGCTGCAACAACGCATTGAAATTATTAAAGTTCAATATAAAAACGGTGAAAATTTTTCAGTCACAATTCGCAAAACTAAAGCACTTTTTGGTCGTTGTAAAGCACTTTTTCGGCCGGCAATAGTAAACCTGGTGGAAAAATTTGAGCTGTTACGAAAAGTTTGTGATGTAAAGAATTGAAACCGTGTGCATTGCTCAAGAACACATAAGAGTATTGCTGATGTAGCCCGCAGTGTTGAATAAAATCCAGGTTTGTCAATTCCTCGTCGATCTTTGGAATTAGACATTCTACAAACGACATTACACTATTTTGCATAAAGACTTAAGTCTTAAGGCTTTTAAAGTTCAGTTAACACAAGAACTCAAGCCGGTCGATTACCATAAACGTTGTCATTGCTGATTGGGTTTTTCAAATGCATCAAAATAATCTAGAGTTTCATCGAAAAATTATCTTCAGTGATGAGGAACATTTTCACCTCGGAGGCTACGTTAATAAGCTGAATTGTTGCATTTGGAGCTCAGAAAATTCAAGAATGATTGTTGAAAAGTCTTCGCATCTTCAAAGTGTCACTGTTTGGTGCGGTTTTTAGGCTGGCAGTGTGATTGGACCCTATTTTTTCGAAAATGAAGCTGGTTTAACTGTTACGGTGAATGGATGGCGATACCGAGCTATGATTAATGATTTTTTATGGCCGATATTGGAAGATATTGATGTGGATGACGTTTATTTTCAGCAAGACGGCGCTACGTGCTACACAAGCAACGAAACAACCGCAATTTTGCAAGAAAAGTTTCCTAACCGTGTTATTTCTTGAAGAGGTGATCACAATTGGCCACCAAGATCTTGTGATTTAATACCATTGGACTTTTTTTCTTTGGGGCTACGTGAAAGATAAGGTTTATGCCAATGCTCCACAATCGATTCAAAACCTTATAGATGGATTTCGTGAAGTTATCGAGGACATACAGCGGCAAATGTGCGAATTGGTCATGGAAAATTTCATGAAAAGAATGTGGTACTGCAACCGTAACCGTGTTAATGGCATGCCTTCCTTTTTACAATGAAATAAAGATTTATTAATTTCTCTTAAAAAATACCCGTTTTTTTTTTAATATCAAAATGAAACCTCTTATTGGAAAACCCCTATATAAAATAAAATCAAAATTAATGAAAGAAATTAATATAAATTATTTTAGTCTATCAAGAAATTAATGTTTAAAAAATTGAAAATGGGCGTTATCACTTCAAAGTTAATACTATTGATTAGGTGTTTACAAAATTACATTGATCAGAAATTTAATTCCTTATTGAAAATTCATAGAGACGACACTGCTTTCTAATAAATGACTGAAGTGAAGTAATCTTCTTTTTTGGCACCTGCATGCTTTTTCTATAAATTGCAACCCAACCTAAAAGCAATAATATTACTTCAAGAAATGTAAATGTTATTTCATAAAACTCGATGGAATTGAATTACTATGAAATATTACAATGCTCGGAAACTGCAACACAAGATAAACTCAGAGAGAACTATCTTCGATTAGCCAAAGAGTTTCACCCAGATAAACAGACACAAGTGAATGATATTAAGAAAAATACTGAAAATTTTATTAAATTAGATGAAGCATGGAAAACATTGTGTGATATTAATAAGCGAAAGGAATATGATAATATGTTGATGCAGAATGATGTCGAGGAAGATGTTTATATTGAACGTAAAGTGCCTCTTTCAGAAGTTTTAACTGGTGATATTGTATGTCGTTGTGGTTCATATTTTATAATTGATGTAAAAGAAATTGAAATAGATAAGGAAGTTATTGTAGGATGTGAAGATTGCACTAATCACATATTGGTTTATGCAGATAAAACTTAACGGTAATTATTGTATAAGTAAATAAATTGTATTTTATATGTAAATAAATATTATTTTCATTATGGTTTATTTATATTACTAAATTCAGTTCAGGTCATACAATTTCTAATTCAGTTGGTATTGCTAGATTAGATAGTACAAAAAGCACAGACAAAAAGTAAATAAATATAGTGAACATGTGCTTTAAATTAGTGGTCATTCTAATAAATTTAAGTTTTGTATGCAGTTTAAATTTACCAATTGTAATTAATACATGGGCTTTTAATGATTCAACACAAGCAGGTAATTTAGGTTATATTTGATAATAATTGGAATTTTCTTAGGAATAGATAGTCAAAGACCTCTGAGAAGATAATCTATGATTTCAAAGTTCAGTTTTATATTCAACATATATAATGGTACGCTGTAACCAGTTGTTATTTTTTTACACGTTGAGCGCCATGAGACATAATGGGCCACACATTGATTTTTTCTAGGGACGTTGGGATGCTGTGCATCATTGTAGACTGTTTTATTTTGTGCTGTGGTATCATATATATGTCTAATTGCTATAGTTGTTTCATGGAACCTAAAAGAATGCGGCCTAGTGAACTACGCTACAGCCTTAGCCCGGGAATGTTTGAGGTTTTCAGTTAGTTTTTATGTTTAAGGTGTCCAAAAATATGATTTACTTTTTATACTTATGGCTCGTGGGTGAAATTTTTTTTATTCTACAGTGGCGCTCAACGTGTTAATATTCTGATATATTTGTGATTTAATTTTATAATTGTAATTTGTCGGTCAAACTTCAATGAAAATAATTATTACACATGCAGAAAAAGTAGGCAAATAATTGTGCAAATTAATAGTTTACTTGACAAGTACTTTTTTATATTACGTTTGGTTGATGGTAAAATTTAATAAAACATTGATGCATACGATATTTTGATTTAAAAACTTTGATATGTAACAATATTGCTTTTATGTCATAATTTTTGTTTTTAGTTGATTTGTGTCAATTACATAATAATATGTCAACGCTGCCAAGCCAAAATGGCATAAATTGATTTCCTGTTTTTAATACTTTTGTATAGAATTTTTTGTTCCTCATCTAACAGTTTCAGTCCCATATTCGTATAAAAAATATATATTTTGTTGTTTTTCAAGATGCATACATTGAGGTTATTACTTTCCCAACATAAAAAAAATATATATTGTACAATTTTATTTTTAAGAGTGCGCAACTGTCATTAGATACACTTATACTAAATTCATATTCATATATGTACATATAATTATTTTGAAATATGTAAACTTATTTAAAATAACATAAAGTTTGACATATGGGTCTATTCTGTACATATTCTAACATCGATGTTAGCTAACATCGCTGTAGAAATTGATTTTTAACCAATCAGGTATCGAGTTTATTAATTATTACCTAGCAACGTTCAAAATGTTAATTAACATTGCTGTAAAAAATGTTCAGAATACGGCTATTAACTTGACAAATATTCTATTTATAGTAAATTGGGAGGCTCTCTAAGCCATTCAGAGTATTGTTGCTATAATAATTACAACTGCAGTCTTAGCTATAGTTACCTATAGGTTTGTTTGAACTGCTGTTTTGCATTGTTCTTGAACTATGCAAGAAAACTATGCTAAATAAACGTTTGATTTAAAAAAATGCGTATACAGGATTCATAACAGAAGGCGAATATTTTTATCTTATACATTTATTAGTTAATCTTTTGTTGCAAGTCTGATAATTAATATGAATTTGTGAAGATTTCTCCGAATTTTAAAAAACTACTAATTTGTAATAATTATTAGAAACATCTTACATATTGCTATTCCTTAAACATTTAAAACATGTATTATATGTTATTAACAATGCAAATAAAGAATTAAAACAATACGCACAACAATTAAGAAAATTAAGATAAAAGATTGTTTTTGATAAATTAAACTAAATTTTTAGACAATACTATTACAGTTAATTTTGGCTAACTTTGTTAAACTCTGTAGATGCAGTGGTTTTTGTGGTAAAGAAAAAGCAAAATGTAAAATTCTAAAAAAATACTAGCATAACCACAAAATATGTATTATTCATGTGGTGTAGTTGGGTTTTTAATTACACAAATGCGTGCCATTGATATAGGAATAAATATTTTTTGTGTTACAAGAAATGAAAATAAATTTTCTAAGTGTAACTAACAGCTAAATTAAATTTCAGTAAGTACATCCATAATTATAATGTACAAGTAGCAAATAAATTTAAACTAAATTCGTTTGTTACGCCACTAGTTATTAACTGGCCAAACCAGTGGCTCACATTTTATTGTAAAAAATTGAAATTAACTCCATAGTTCTTGAAATGTGTACATAACTTGCATATTATAACTTTACAAATAATATACATGTTAAAATTAAATTAGGTTTTTAATTGCAATTGGAGGAATAATTTTTTGCGTTGATTATAATATTCACTCCCACTGGCATGCAAAGGATTCATGTAATCAAAAATTGGATTGGATTATACTAAGTAAATAGTGCATGTTTTCGTAATGATTGCTGTTTGTATTATTACACTTAAATAAGTTATTCTTCTATTGAATACTGTGTAGTTTTTATGTGTGATTTCTTTCTGGTTTGGTGATTGCATATTTCTTTGGTTGACTATTGTTATATTGCTTTTTATAATTTTGTTGTTTATTTTATATATCATTAACGCTAGAGAATTGCCGGGTTTAGTCGCACCGTCCTGTTGGGGTGCCACTACTAACATTGTTATAGAAAAATATTAAATCCAATCACATCTACGAGAATATTGGTGTACCTTTCTCTCTAGAAAAATATTGACAACGTATAGCGCCGTTTTTAAATTAAAATTGGTTTTTATGGGACAAAACGCCAACCAACTCAATATTCAAACTATAAGATTTTAGTCATCAGTCTTTTTATATGTTGAACTACATACAATGTTCTATGTCTTCATGTTTTTGTTTAAATGTGGGAAATTATATTTAACGAGTAAAAAATTAATAAAGAACTAATTAAAAACGCGGTTTTTTTAAAATTAATTGCGGAGAAACGACTTATCGCATCAAATTTCTACAAATTTGAGGACACAGATTGGACTTTCTTCTATAATGTGTAAAAATTTTATTCAATTATATTCAAGCTGAGTTTGATTCTGTGAACTCTTATAACAGCGCAACTATTCATCTTGTTTATATTTAGTTCTTTTTTGTATAATTTGGTTGTTTGTGTTCTATCTACTGTGTATAAAATTTATTATTATAAGTTTGTTCTGTTGTCTTTGTAGTTTAATTATGTTTTCTATTGCTTGTGTTTCCCCACATATGGTTTCAATATTTATTGTACGATGGGAGATCTTTTCAATTTTTTTTTGTAGATAATTTATTTTTCCTACTTCTGCCATTGTTGCAGAATTTTTTTTAACAAGTTTGTTTATCTGTGAATCCTATTTCAAGTTATCTTAGAGAGCTAGTTTAATATTTTTGTTATTTATTTTGATTTTGATTGGGAGTTTCTTGTTTGTTGTTAAAGATCATGTATTTTGTTTTTGTTTTATTAATAGTGAGTAGATTATTGCAGTAGTTTTAAGTTTTGTGATGTCTTCTTTGATATTTTTCTATTTTTTTTGTGTGTGATTTGGATATAGATTCCGGTTTGATGACTTTATTTATTATGTGTACTAATATTGATTTAAGTGTTGTTTTATTAAGTTGTTTGCAATTTTGTCAAAGCCTGGAGTTTTTTTATGTTTGTAGTTTTTCTTCTGTTTGTAAAATTCATATTTTGTTGTTTTATTCCTCGGATTTTTAATATGTTTTTTATGTAGTTTAGATTTTACTCTTTGTTTGATAGTTTTTGAGCTTACGGCACAAAATACTTAATCTATCGGCTCCAAAATTTGAGAATATTATTAAAATTCAATCATAAATCCGTCCGGCGCTAATCAAAATTTGCAAAAATAAATTAAATCCCACCGTAATGTGTAATATTTTTTGTGAATATGAAAACATAATTAATTTTTAACGCATTTTTTGTAAACATTTTTTCTTAGATAGTCTTTTCTACTGCTTATGAGTACGACCTGACTATTTTCTATGTAGAATTTTACGCAGAATTTAATTTTTTTATAGTATTGTTCCTCTGAGCGCTGCTAAACGAGTTTTTGTTGAAAATAAGCTTAGACTCTTAAAACCTAAATACACAGAACAAATTTATATTTTTTAACTAATTTACAACAAAATACGTCAACTTTGGCGGTTAAAAAATTACAAAAATGCTTTTTTATTTATTTATTTAATATCGATTTTTTTGCCACGTATAGAAAAGGGTGTGGACACAAAATGATCCTAGAATTGGATTTTACGGAAAATTTCTGATCGATTACACTAAAAATTTTTCTTTGCGTTAAAATTGCTATTTTTAAACGAAAAACTAAACTAAAGCAAGTTTGTCTACGCACCGAGGTCTTGCTCTGGTCCGTTTGAAATGGAAATGCTCATATTTAAAACAAATTGTTTATAAAAAAAAAAAAAAATGTTTAAAACATGTAAAATTGTTTTAAACTTGTTTTTATTTATTTTATTTTTAAATCTGTTTTAAAATAAATAAAATTTGGCGGGAATCTGTCTGGTCAGCAGCTTTTTTAAAATTAGATTAACAATAATAGCGTTTTTATTTCTTTATATTTACTACATGAAAACGGCGATGTTCAGCCTAATGCTGGTCTTCCACTTAACCTTTTTTACATCATTACAAAAATTTGGTGTCTAAATTAATCTTAACTGTATGCGTTCACTGGGCTGCTATGATTAATGATCCATAATAATCCTTTATATATTTTTCTTGGTACTAGGATTCTGTTCTAAAATACTATTAAATTTATTAACAAACTGGTTGGTTTTTCTTTTTTACAAACTTTCCTTTTTAACATTGGTAACCTATAAAATTTATATTTACTTATTTGACACCATCCAACTGTAATATATTTTTGGGCATAATCAACATTTTTTTGTGTATTTAGCTGTATATATGTTTATTTTGGCTAATCTAACCTAACCTAGTCTATAATAATTCATTGCACCGTATAACAAAATATACTGTCAATAATATGAAAAGCATAGTCTACTGTCTAGGCTTCTCACGAAAAGCATTATTTCACTATTAGGTGGTTCTTATCCTATACGCGTGAACTTAAAAAATTGAAAAAAAATTACTTTCAATTCATTTCGTAAAATGTAGTTTGTTGTCAGTACTTGTCATATAAGGTTAATACTGAAATTTATGAAAGTTGATTAATTTAAATATTAAATATGACTACATAACCACAATATTTCACAAATTGTCAAACATATTTCTAAAAATTTAAAGAAATAACTATTTTTTATGCTGCGTTATTATTACATCTAATTTTTATTTACTGCTAATATAGCGTTTTTCGATCTTTATGCAGTATGCGATGAAGGCTGGACTGTGAGATCTTTAATTGCTGTCAACGTCTTGGGATAGACAAACCTGGGTTTTCTTCGACAATGTATCAGTCACTTGAACATATTGCTCAAATTTTGCGATTAGTTTTACAATGGCTTTGCGGGAAGGTAATTCATAACGACAAAAACACTACGAACTTTGCTAACTGTCTCGGCAAAATTTTTACCGGGACTATAATGAATTTTTATTATTTATTTACGTCGTTGAAGCGTGTAATGTACTATTTTCTAAAATCGTATTTAATGATAAAAGTCAAGAATTTAAGGCTTGCTATTCAACAGATCAAAAATGCCGCGAAATTTATAATGGTACTTTTTATTGGAAAACCCTAAAGTTATCCATTACGCTAAATTTGTTTTTTTGCTTGTAACATCATAAATGGTTTTGTGGTTGTCAGCTTTAAGTCGTTACATTAACTGGCTTTCATGATTTAGCATAAATGTTTTATAAATAAACTGAACAATGTCATACATATTTTCAAACAAATAACTTATGGACATGATATGAGAGTCAGGGCAAAGTTTACTGATGGCAGCTGCATTAAGCTCAAAGGTTTTCTTGAAGGTATTATCTATGACGTGAAATTTTTTTAAAAAAGGTCTGGACAGTTGGAAGAACCTTATTTTTAAATTTTGAGAATGATGTATTGACTGTAGTTGAGGACCAATCTCGTATAAGTACTAAGGCAATTGTAAGATAACGTGGAACATTGCATTCTACAATGTATAATCTTAAAGCACAATTCATTCATTTCACTTCACGTGCAAGGTACTAGCTTTGCTTCCAAGACATCTTCTACTTCGAGTGAATTATTGGTTGCTATATTAGCATAAGTTAAACGCGAACTTTCCTTTCACGCTTAATTTTATTTTACAATGTACATAATAAACATTATTTGGCATTGGAAAATTTTTATGTCACTCGCCGAACACATTTTTATTAACAATTTATTAGTAAATATACTTATTATTCCTTTTATTCTGGATAACCGTTTAAATGGTGATCATAATTTGCAATTTTTTTGTGATAATTTAATGGTACTTCTTGAAGAAGTTATCTTAATATTAGGCAACGTATGCGATTTCTTCACGATGGAATCTCATCACATTTTTCTTAATAAGTGCTACAATATTTATATTTTGCGGAAGGTGGTTTGGTTGGGGTGGTTCAATTGTCTGGGTCCCGAGCAAAGAGCAGCGCCGTAGCTAAGGCCCCGCAGACCCCGCGGTGCGGGAGGGCCCGACATGTTTTGGGGCCCCTAAGCCTCAAGAATTAAATAACCAAATTAATTAGATACATTGATCAGTGATCACTATCGTAATTTAATAAAAAAAATAATACCAAATTTTTACAAAATAAAAAAATTATGTTTAATTTAGTATAAAAGTATTTTAGCTGGACTGATTGTTGCCGTTGTCGTTGTTTATTCGGTTGCTTTTAGTGCTTCTGTTTTAACACGTAAGTTGCACTGGTTTGTTTGCATGCTTTAGCTAATGAAGAACTTGGTTGTTCCAGGCACATGCTCTCAATTCTTTAATGAGCTGTTACCATACATATGAAGAGATATTTAAACGGCATTAGTGACAGTGCAAGTGATGTTATAGCCTAGAATAACTTTAGTTTTGCATTTGTGTTGTTCTTTATACTGTTGCTCTCTTGCATGTTGTTTAGTATATTTAAAGTAATCGTTAATTGTGCCAACTGATGATCAATCCAATCATCAGAATACTTACATTTTCAACAATGGACACGATCTTGGTGAAAACCTCCAGTAGATATTCTAGCCTCTTCATCAAAAGGATTAAGACATCATTGAGGATTTGGTTCTTGATTGCCTGTCGATGAAGGAAAATATTCCCTCAAATTATCAATTTCAAATGCAACAACAACTTAACTTTTCTTAACTTCACTCAACGGTTGGATTTTAATGCAAAAACCTGAAGATGACCACATGGTCAAAACCTGTTGTTAATATATTTATTTCACAAAGTACAAGATGCATCTTCAATATGGCTATACTGTAGAAGGTTTATATTTATAAATTAATAAAATTATTGTAAAATTTAAATGGTTATGTGGAAGAGCAGCAATTTGCTGAACATTGCCTTTTTCTGATATGTACTAAATATATCTAAGAAATAAAGTTTAATACAAATGTAGATTATAAAGATCTGATTTTATTTTGTTAACCCAATGTTTGGATTAAGGATTAAAACTAAGAATTTATCAACACATCAATCTAATCATGGGAGTACCTACATTTTCAGTATTTATTTTATTTTATAAAAGAAAGTTTTTTCATGTATACGGTTGTAACCAAAAACGATTGAAACTTTTTCACACGTACACGGTTCATATTGGCTTCTTTTCCGTACACAACCTCAGTAGTAATCACAATAAAGAGAAGTCATGTTGTTGCCATGTTGTTTCTTTATAGAAGAATAAAAAAACAAGAAAATTCATTGGGAGCACTCTCTCATCACTTTACGGGGGAGTATTTGGTGCTACACTGTTTCTATTAGGTACCAAATACAAAACAAAAAAGAATAAAAAACAAAACGAACCGAACCGAATGGAACCCCATACTTGTGAAACGAGTCTAAGGCGTAAAAAAATTATTTTGAAGTATAATACAAACACGATAGGGGCCCCAAGAAAATTTTTGCGGGGGGGCCCAGAATTTGAAGCTACGCCACTGGCAAAGAGTTCTATAATTGGAGATTCTAAGCCAACGTTTTGCCGTACAATATCAGTATCTCTGTTCTTGTCGCACAACACTATATCCTCTCTCTCTCTTTCTCTCTCTCTCTCTACTAGTGATCGAGCGGCTATACGTTGTAGGTGAGAGAAACGTCATGGTGCGACAAAGACGGAGATACCGAGAGTGCTGCTCATACATTGTAAAAACGGCAGCTTGGAATCTCTAGTTATAGAACTCTTTGGTCCCAAGGCAATCTGACAGCTTCCTGGTTTAGATCACGCATGCGGGTTATAGATTCAGCGAGCTTAATTGTGCGTAGAAAATGTATATTTCCTACATTTACTTCGAATTATTATTACAATGCACTTTTAATAAATTGTTTTTTGTTAGCATTTCTCAGTTTGTTTTTTACATTTTACTGAATAAATTGAAAAGTAATAATATTTTATTACAATTTTTTTCTTTCAATCTTTACTTCATCAATATTTCCCAAGTTTTTGCGTATTGTTTAAGAAACCAGTATATTAAACATTTATATAAGTGTTATGCCACTTTTAAACAGGCTGTAAGCCTACTTACTGGTGGCAGCATTTGTAGCTCTATTAAATTTATGATTATGTAATGTAACTGGGCATTATTATACAGGGTGTTAGGTAAACATGCCACTTGAATTCAATGGGTTATTCCTTGATCTATTTTAAGAATATTTTCTTCTATGATGATTTCTGAAAAACTCCTTTGTTTTGAAGATACAGGGTGAACAAAATTTGCGACAACCATATTCAATATTTGTTGAAATTATTAATGTAAATAAAAACAAAAAAATTATGAGTTTATCAAGTACAAAAATTGTTAACGATAACTTGGAACGGCTGTTTTATCTACCACTGTACAAGTGGATTTTATTTGAATACTTCTTGTTATTGATTATCACATGTATTTGTCGCAGTTGTTTAGATTGAGTGACGTTTGGCTGTTTGACGTGTCTTTAATAGTTAGTGAATTCTTCTAACATACGAACGCTGAGATGACTGACATGCATTTTATGTATGGACTTGCTGATGACAATTCATTACAAGCTAGACGATTGTACATTGAGCGGTTTTTTGGCCATAATATCCCCGACCCAAAAATCTTCGAAAACATTCATTGACGTCTTCGTGAAACATTGAAATGAAATGGAGGGCCAGGAAGATCAATGACAGTAAGAACGGTACAACAGAAACAGAATGTGCTGGACATGATAGAGGAAGATCAAAGTAGTTATACGCGAAAAATTGCCAATACTTTGAACATAAGTCATTGGACAGTTTGGAAAATTTTTAAGGGCAATTTCTTGTATTGTGGTATAGATTCAGCGTGTTTAGGCAATACTACCTGCTGATTTTTCTTTACGTTTTGCGTTATGTCAATGGCTGTTGCAAACATTAGTTTTAATCTCTCAATTCACCGATGAATTCAGTTTTTTAAGAAATGCAATTAGGAATTTTTATTACAACTATGTGTGGGCAAATGAAAAGTAGCATCAGGTATGTGAAGATCGTTTTCAACATCAGTTCTTCTTGAATGTTTGGGTTGGAATTATGGGCTACTGTCTAATTGGACCAGTATTTCTACCAGGAAGACTTACTTACTTACTCAGTTTCTGGATGATGTACCATTGGCAACAAGAATTGCAATGTGGTTTATGCACGATTGTGCACCACCACATTTTAGTTTGGTTGCTCGTGATTATTTTTCAGCAACATACGGAGATTGCTGGATTAGTCAAGTTGGGCCACACTAGGCAATTTTTGAAAAACTTGGTGCTTTGATTTACGCCCGGTTTTTTCAGCATGTCTTAAACCTTAACTAGACCTCAATCTGAAATCCGAGCTTATTCCGTTGCACCAAAGCAAAATCTCACCTTATTCGCGTCAAGCAGAGCTCAAATAATAGATGCCGTTTTTGAGAACTCAAGCTCTGCAATGTAACCTTAATATTGCAAAGACTGTCATCAATATTATTTTGTAGGCTCTAAACAATTATTTACTACTATTTATGCAAATCATATTAATTTTGATTTTAATATTTAATAAGTTATATACATATACAGTATAATTGGCTTCAAAATATTCTAACTAATGTGTTCTTTAAAAATTATAATTATTTAGACAAACATAGATAACCATAATGTAACAATTTCTGACATTTATATTTTATAATAAATTAATGTCGGTAAAAATTTATTAAGACGAGAATGTCCGGATCTTAGCAAAGACGTTTCAAAATGCATGGTGCAACATAAACTCGACAGCTGGGGTTGATTCTGAGCTTAGCTTGGCCAATTCACGTCTCAAGTGACGTTGGAGAAACTGGGCGTTAATGAAACGTAATTTTGATAGCGATACTATAGACGCAGAGCTCGGAGCCTAAAAAAAACTATGAAAGTGTAAACGCTATTTTTTTAATATATTATTTTAGTAGTGGTCCACATGAACATACTACGGTCAGTCAAGCCTTTGTTGGGACAATACTGAGTGCGTCCAGGAAGGCGGTAGGGGACCGCTACAATACCTGTTGCTACCGGAAATAAACCTTTGCAAATGTTTGGTTTATTTCTGTCTTAAGCCGATGATATGTACCTTTCAAGCATGTTGTTATTATTTGGCTTTGATAGTCATCTTTGGTTACGTTATCATGGCTCACGTTTTATTCAAATAGGCGAGGAGACAAATTAGGAGAGTTACAACGCTAATATATTTTTGTGTAGTCGTGTATGCAGCTCCTTATCTGCTCACACACAAGCGAGTTTCTTGGTGCAAAATTTATTATTTCATGATTATGTATGCAAAATAACTTTCATACTATCAATAAAGTTGTGTGATTTATAGAAGCGGCTATGATTTTGATTAGTATTTATACAATCGCTGCTATTCTCTATGAACATTGCTAGAAGTAAGCAAGATACATATTGCTAACTAACAATATGAACTGTAATTTTAGCAATCTTGCTTGCTAACAATATAAACTGTCATTTTAACAAATTTTAGTTATTAACAACATAAACGGATATTACATCAGAAAACGTGGCAAATTTAACAATTCTCTAGATAAAAAAAGATAGATTTGTTAAAATGACAGCTCATATTGCTAGCAAGCAAGATTTGTTAAAAGTTAGTTAGCAATTTTTATCTTGCTTACTTCTAGCAATGTGCATAGAGAATAGCCCCGAATATTTTAAATAATATAAATAAATTGTGCGATTAACTAGATGTTTTTGTTTAAAGCTAAATCTGTTGTGTTATTATTCTGCAAACCTTTGACTAATAACTGGTTTCATTTCTAGCATGGGAGCATATACAAAAAGGACACAGTGCTATTGACGCATTAGTAGAGGGTTGTTCAGTGTGTGAACGCTTACAATGTGATGGTACAGTAGGATATGGAGGAAGTCCTGATGAAAATGGCGAAACGACGTTGGACGCTTTAGTATTTGACGGGTAATAATTTATAACGCAATGACTCACTACTTGAAAAGTGTTTATATAATAATAGTTAGCTATCAAGCTTAAGAAGCATATTATTCACGAATGGAATAAGTAACTTGCACATAAGCACGTTGTAGAAATTGCTAGGTCTGTTGCAACACACAATTGGACGGATTCAAACTATGTTCACAAATAAAATAAATTACTATGCATAAAAGATGAAAAAGGCTAACTATGAACTTTGAACTGATTTGATCTACCGATATTTAGATGATTTTTTTCAATTTTGAAACATGACTTCTTTAAATAATATTAGTTTTTAATTTTAGAACCACTATGGATATGGGTGCTGTTGGGGCGTTAAGAGAAATTAAAGACGTGATATCACTAGCGAAACATGTATTGGAACACACAGAACATTCATTACTGGTTGGTGATCAGGCTACACAGTTTGCTGAAGAAATGGGATTTAAAAGAGAATCATTAACTACAGAAAGGTCAAAGAATATTTGGAAGAATTGGCAGAATAATAATTGCCAACCGAATAATTGGAAGGTACATTAAATTAGTTTAGTTTATATTTTTTAATTCACTTTTTCAACGTTGGTCTATTTCTGCCACGATGCTAATCTCTGACGCCCAATACTACCACATCTCATTATAGAGTAATATCAGTATGGGGTATGTAATACCATAGTTGTGCTATCATAAAATAATGCCTAATTTTTTTTTAAATATTTTGGAATCACTGCGCTACTTATTGAAATTACAAAATTTAGTGGTCGCAAACGATTTTTTCCTGCGATGTTTTGGATATTGTCTCTTCATCTTCTTTTTGGTCTTTCAGCGCTTCTTTTACTGTTTCTCGGTCGCCACCTTGTCACTATGTTGGTCCACCTTGATTGATCTTACCTTGTCATTTCAGTTGTGCTATTTGCGCCATCACATTCCTTATCTGAGTTCTTCTCCGGATTTCCACGTTTTTGATTTTATCCCTAATGCTAATCCCCAACATTGCTTGTTGTGTAGTTTGGAGTCTTTTTTCCGTATTTCTTCTTATTGCTAGGGTATTGGTCCGTATGTGAGAACTGGTAATACGCACGATTTGTATACTCTTCTTTTCAAGTTTAAAGGGTTTTTTGGTACCTTGAGTTTAAAGCCTAATTTTACAAAGGCCGCCTAACAGAATCCGAGGTAGACATAGTCGGGTACGTTTTCAAGTATCTTATTTCCGATGGTTATGAGATAGTTCTCGGTTATTACTTTGGTTTTTTTCAAGATAATTTCCAAACCGATGTTATTTATGCTTGATGTAATTGTACTAGCATTGTCTGTAGGTCATCTGAATTTGTGCTGATGAGAACGATATCGACTGCAAATATTAAGTGGCTAAGATGTACTCTATCAATTGGGGTTTCTAAATGATCTCAGTCTACTTCTTTAAAGATTTTCGGGGAGATGGTGTCCCTTTGCCGTACTCTATGTTGGTGTATCTTAATTTGCATTTGTCTGGACTACTAGTATATATTCTTTATGTCGGTTGAATGTTTGCCGAATGTAGTGTATGTGTTCTTCTTGGTTTTCAGATAATACAAATATGTTATTTTGAAATGCTGCCGATACACGAAAGGCATTGCCGAAAGTTGGTTTTGTAAAAAAGCCAAATATCGGTTGTTAAGTGTTGGTAATGGAGGTTTGTAAGATTTTTTTCGACGTTTTATACAATATTCTAAATTTTAGATCGGATTTATTTTACTTTTTGATAAGTCACACAGAAACATGAGTTTTTGTGTTTATTTAGTCTAAGTGACAAGGTTAATGGAGGTCTTTTGTGAAGGTACCCGAGTGACGAAGTCCAAATAAAAGAAAGTACTCTAAGTGAAATGAAATAAACTTCGCCTGAGGGCTAATAAATGGTTCTTCTGCATTTTCACTAGCAAAGTAAGGTTGGAATTGGTTTTCCAGGTTTCACGTTACTTCTTTTATCCAGGTTTATGTAATTTTGGAGAATTAGCTATTTACCTCACGGTGGTGTTTAGCAGTAGTCCAAGGTATGTTGGTTGCGGCTGCTTCTAGTTCTACGTTTGTGATACCTTGCTCATGGACTAAAATATTGCTAATATATTTTTAATGAAATTTCACTAGTAATAACAGAACTGAATATGGGTCATTAACTATATATTTTTTTTTTAATAAATATTTATTAATATTCTATCATGGTACACTATTTATACATGAAATTTTATCGTACAGAAAAAGTTCATATAAAAATATCATTTTTAGAATGTCCAACCTGATAATACAGAGCATTGTGGTCCTTACCAACCTTTATCTGAAAATAGTATAAGATATAAACGTACAACATACAGTAACAGTAACGTTAACTACGACAATCATGACACTATAGGAATGATTGTCATTGATGCAGAAGGCAACGTGGTAGCAGGTACATCAACTAATGGCATGACACATAAAATACCAGGGTATGTATATGTATAAAACAATTACTTTATACCTAACATAGATATGAGAAAAATTAGTTATATTACTTAGCAATTATAATTGACAATGTCATTGCAATTTTGCAATTAGTATATAAGTTATAATAAGCAATCAATACTGTTTTTATATACTTAGTACATTTAAGTACAGTTCAATCATGTATTGACGTGGTACTTTTTTAGGAGAGTTGGCGATTCTCCTATTCCAGGCGCAGGCGCTTATGCCGATAGTGAGGTTGGTGGAGCATCAGCTACAGGTGATGGTGATGTTATGATGAGGTTTCTACCCAGTTTTTTGGCCGTTGAAGAAATGAGGAGGGGGTCCACACCAACAGATGCTGCACGAGTCGCTATTGGTAGGATAGTTAAAAAATATCCCAAATTTTTTGGAGGTGTAATTGCCGTCAATAAAAATGGAGAATATGGAGCCGCCTGTAATGGAATGGATGTATTTTCATATACAGTTGCTAATGTTGAATTAGGAAAAGCTACTATTAAGAAGTTAACATGCAAATAATATAATTTAAATAAAGGAAATTACTATACTAACACAATTATAGCCATCCTGTTTTTGGTTGTCTTTTTTTTGGAGCAGCACGTTTTGGACTATCTTCTATACGGCTAACTTTAAATCCATCATCTACAACTTTAGATTGAGATTGTTCTTCTTGCGTCAGATCTACTAACGTTACTTGAGTATTGACTTCAGTTTTATTTGAAATATCAGATATTTGAGTATTATCTACGGGGTTCATATTATTATCAGTGGACAACTGATTATCACAATTCATATTTTCTTCTGCCAATGGCAAAGTTTTATTTACAGATGGCGCGTCAGTATCTGTTATAATAGTATTATCTAAACCACATTCCATTTCATTTTCTTCATCTTCATCATCAGTTGGTATATCTGTTATTTGCGAAAATGCCTGATTTATAATAACTTGAGGAGTCAAATGTTGATTTTTGTTTAAATCTGTGTTATAATTTGTAATACTTTCTAAAATACAATTAACAATTTTAGTAATAGGTTGGTCATTGCTAATCTTCAAGATATTTTGCAAGCTGTATATTCAAAAATAGATGTTTTTGTAATTTTAATTTACTGCAAAGTAATTTTTTGAAAAGTTTGGAAATGAAAGTGTAATAATTGAAGACCCTAGAATGATAAGTGGATAAAGCCCACTTTTGGCCATATTCACTTTATAATGACTTCTTATAATATACAAATTGTTCTATCGTTTAAAATGATAACGAAACATATATAATTGTTGCTAGACGGTTGTCTAGTTGAACTTTGTATTGTGCGTTGAGTAAGATAACTGGACGAACATCATTTTACTCGATTTACTTTTAATATTTACTTTGGGCATTATCCACTTATCATTCTAGGGTCTTCAATTTTGTTTGAAAGTTTAGGTTTGTTATATTTTCATGGTAAGTAGTTTTGTTTCAAATTAAATAAATATTATAAAAGTGTAATTTATATACGTATTAAAAGAAGATTTTGTACGAACGGAGATTGAATAAATTTTTTAATTAAATGTTTGATATAAAGGTCTGATAACCTGAGGTCTATAGCAAAGATGCGTGTTACTGAAGTTGGTGTTAAAATGTTTAATAAACTGTTTCAAGCGAAGTTGAGCTCGTTCTACCAGCAACTTGAAGTTGTTGATTTCCTGTCACGTTATCTATACTTATTGCAAGTTTGGTTCACACTAAAGATAATTATTCCTCATGCACAGTCATTCATACAATACAACACCACACTAATACACTAAACGCGAACTTAAGAGAGAAAGATGAGTTAGCCGTCATGTCAGTCTTCATTTGAACGAAAACTTTTGAGCCACGGAGCGGAAACACTTGCGAACTGAAGAAAGTATGGTGAATATTTTGATACATTTTACTCGGGGAGCAAAACCACAAGAGCTTAACTTGCTGACATGGTACTAGTCATGGATAACACATCACCATGTAGCTGACAGTAACGAGGATACATGGTAGCCACAAGTTGTCAACCCGCCTTCATGGAATACATGTCTACCATCTAACCTCCGGTTTTTTATTTCCGGTATTTTCAAGTAGTGTTTAGTTGGTAGACGCTTATATAGTTTTGGAATTTAATGCATGGAAATAGACACTATCCTTGGATGGATTTAATCATAATAAATAAGCACGCATTCTCCTGCGTTACATCGTGAACTTTGCTACTATTTCCATATCCTACTATCGTACTTGAGCAAATTATTTACGATTATTTTTGATTTATTTTCAACTTGCTATTTGCTCTCTTAACAGCTTCTGTTGCCATTTTTTATTTTAATTTTTTTTTATATTGGTACTTCTTCAGTCATCTGTTGTCCACTTCTGGAATCCAGTCCAGTCCAGTCCAGTCATCTTTTCATTGGTCTGCCTGTGCTACGTTTTGTTTGTCTTAGTCTCCATTATGTTATTTTCGATGTACATCTGGTTTGAGTTTGCCTAGCCACGTAGCCTAGCCCCCACTTGAGTTTTGCGACATGTGTTATGTCAATGATCTTGGTTCTTTGTCTGATCTCTTCATTCATTCTATCTCTGAGGCTAAAATCTAGCATAGCGAGTTCTTGCGCTGTTTGTATTACACTTAGATTGGTTTGCGCTCTTTTTTGTCATTGCCATGGTTTCTAGGTCATAGATCGCCAGTGGTAATATGCATGAGACAAAGACTTTTTGTTTTAGGTTTATTGGTATATCTCTATTCTTGAGTATGTGCTTTAATTTGCCACTTTTATTCTACGTTTTATCTCATGGTACTTCTACATAACTTTTATCAATTTCTTTCTTTAAGTTCTCAATTTTGAAACAATCAGTTCTTTTGTGGTTGATGTTTGATGTCGGTTCTATATACAGATTACTTAATTTTATCTTACTTCTATCGTTTTAATTCATTATTTTTTTCGTTTAATACTTTTTTCTTTAATATAATTGTTTTATTATGCTAATAGCATTTCTTGTCTGTGTTTTTTTAAATCTAAATTGTGTTTTTTTTAATTGTATTATTATTGTATTATAATTCGGAAATTAAGAGAGTCACTTGGAGTATTGTTGTTAGACTATTGTTTTGTGGTTGGATTAGTTACTTTAGTTTTGGGGTTTAGGCTATGTGTGCTGAGTGTGTTTGCCGGCTATATCACAGTAGATTATATAACGTCATCGTTCGCTGATAATTGTTGAGGTGTCGCTTCATTTGGTTGTTGTCACGTCTTTACTATCAGTGTAAAAATAAACAATTCATTCTGATAAAGTTATTTTTTTACACTACATAACTAGCTTATGCTTATGCTATTGTAGAAATGCTTTGACGTGCTACCAGCTACCAAAAATATTTCTATTAAGATATTGTTTTGTAGATTTCATTGACAATGAAAGTAGCTTCAAAATCGGTTGCAGCAGTTATTCAATCAAAATTTAGAATTGGGAATGCTCGAATCCACTGTGGGACTATTGTTTTGTATTTAGATTGTTTTTTGGTGTTTATGACAAAACATATTTTATTAATGTTTGTCATGTCTCTAATGGTATATGACGTAATTGTTGTTCTTGTTACAGATCCCGATTCTTCTTTTTATCTTCTGCAAATGTGTCTACTTCTTCGAATCTGTGGTGGTTAATATTGATTTGTGCTTCGTTTCCTTCAGTCATTCTTCATGTATTTTGTCTATACATCGTTGATACTCGGCGTTACTTTCATTGTTTTACTATCCAGTTGTGTTAGTGTCTGTGTTAGAGTGTTCATGTCCCTTGCCGCAATTACAATATTTGGAAGTTTCTTGTTATTTTCATGTTTCTAGGGTTAAATTAAATATCACTGCTAACAAAACGTTTCCCTGCCTGAATACGCTGTTTATTACAAACATTTTTGTTAGTTTGGTTTGAATGGCAACTGAAGCTTTGGCTTTTAACGTTAGAATTATCATGTTTACTATTTCTTTCGGGATTTCTAGGGTATCAGTCTCCCAAACGTAATTTTTCTGTTGATACTGTCGAAAGCTTATCTAAAGTCTATGAATATGCTATATACCCCAATGTTATATTCGTAGCATTTTTTCATTATTTCTCTCATTGGTTGATCGGTTTACTCTAAAACGGTATTAGTAATGTCCCAGTATATTTTCCCATATTCGTTTATTTGGTTGTATATTATACTGGACATTACTTTGTAGGTTACACATAGCAGTGTTATGCCCCGGTAATTGCTACATGTTTCTTGTCTTCTTTTTTGTGTGTGGGCTGTATGATTCCAACCTTCCAGTCTTCTTGCATCTTTTTATGTTCATATTTTCTTCTCCATACCTTCGCATCTACTGTGTCCACTCCAGGTGTTTTGTTATTATTTAGGTTATTAATTGTTTTCTCTACCTCTTTGTACGATGGCTCTTTTACTTTGAGGTAGGCTGCCTGATACCTTTATATTTCATTATATGCTATCTGCACTTTGTTATTATTGAGCATTTCTTGGAAGTAGTCTTGCCACTTCGTCCGGATTTCCTCATCTTTTGTCAGGATTATCCCGTTTTTGTCTTTAAAGCAGCTTATCCTGGGATCAAACACTCTTGTTTGCACTTTTATTTTTTGGTAGAACTTTCTTGTTTGCGCGAGTGTTTATGGTTAACAGTTTTTTCCTAGCTTCATTACAATTCTCAATAGCTTTTCTACATTCATAGTCCTACATTTACAGTTTTTGCTTTTGGTGGCTTTCCTAATTGCGCTTTTGGCAGATTTAATTATTACTTCTTTTATATAAGCCTACTCCTTTTCGATGGTCTCCTTTTGTCTGTGCTCTGTTATCTTATGCTCTATCTTTTCCTGGTATGTATTTGTTCGTCTGTTTTTAATGCTTCAACATTCCACTGTTGGATCGTCTTCCTTTAGGTATTTAGGTATTGGTTGTATTATTCTTTCTTTTAGTGTTGTTTTTACTAAAAAATTGTCTGTCTGTCTCCTAGTAGTATCAGAGTATTATACCTAAGTACTTTTTTGCATGTCACCTGTATATCGTAATAGAATTGTTCTTTGCTCTTTTTTTAGGCGTCTTCCGTGGCGGCGTAGCATGGACCGTACGTTCCTACTTTCCAACCTATGATCTTTTTTTGTTTGCGTTTGTCGACATTGTGTAATTCGTTCAATCCGAGGCTGTGTTTTTGCTTTCGTAACTGGTTGCTTTTTACGATGTTGGCTAGTTAACTCTACGCTCAATTCCTTCTACGTTGGACCAGTTCTACCGCTCTCGTTTTCCCTTACCCTACTTTTCATATGGGTTAGTTACCACATTTCTAGTAGGGTTCCTCAGGTTTTCAGGCAATGCGACAGTCTTTTCCTGTGCGATTATCGTGCGGTTTGCATGCACTACTTTTTGAACTCATTAATACTTTTCTTGTATATTTCTGTTATTGCTAGAATTTCTACCCTTATTTTCTCGAGTTCTTCTTCTAGCTCTATTTTTTCATCTATCCATCTATCTCTCTGATGTTCTATGTCTATATTTTCCATATTTTATGCTTTTTCTCTATTTTCATATCCAATACTGTATTCATGTTTGTTTGTTGTGTCATTTCCGCTTTTTCTTATTTTTCTATTAGTTTTTTGTAATTGTAATTTCCTGTTTCTCTGAGTCTATAAATGCTTTATTCTCTCTATGATTATCTGTTGGTATCTTTGTTTTCTTTTGCTCTTTTTTCTTTCGCTCTATCTCTTATTTTGCTTTGTATTTTTATTTCTTCGTATGTTTCGTCGTTATCGATGTACACTCGGGATCATTTTAGGTTATTTTTTTGCTTTTGCAGTTTTCTGTTTCTATTCTTATTATTTTTTTTTTTCTATTTTTTATTCTTTATCTTGTTCTTTTTTTACCTTCTAAGCCTAGTTTGTTTTTGAACAGCTGTTTTACTTCCTGTTTTATGTTTTCTTTCTGTATGTCTGTTCTTGATATTATTATATTGTTTCTTCTCTTTTTTGTTTTTCTAACATATTTTCATTTTATTATGTTCATTATTCTCTTCTCTAACATTTTCCTTTTTTGCTTCCATTTCCTTGCTTGTTGTTTCCATTCCCACTTTGTATAACGAAATACTAGTTGGGTTTTGTTCAAAGGTGGCAAAAACATTACATGAACTATAGATAATAACAGACTCAATTGTTAACTACAGGGAGTTTATAAATTAATGGGATTATGTAATCACTTGCCGCCTTTTTAAAATTGTCCACTATACTATTTGTTTTGACAGTTCAACTTTGACAGCTGTCAAGCAAGCAAGGTTATAAAGTTTACGCATTTTCACTAAAGCGTCACAAACGTACATTAGATATTTACATAATCCCAATCATTTATAATAACCTTGTATATAAGAACCGCTTTAGGAGGAAACTAACCAAGCACGGTCAAACACAATTCCCACAAGGGAGATTGACAGGGCTAGGACAAGTACTAGAAAACTGTTTAACTAACACAGCCAAGAGAAAAGGTGACTGGAATACGTATAGAACAAATCTCACGGCATACAGCAATGAATGACAAAGACATCTAAAAGAGACTTTTGGATTAGTTACTGTGAGAATTTTCAGAACTTCCGCCCCAAAAGGCTTCAAACAAAGATTCTACTGGGAACATTGCATCTCTGCTAACACAAGAGCAAAATTTGCAATCATTTGAAGGTACTCTGCAGGAGCTACTGCATACACATTTTCCGGGCTCCACGTTAATGGAAGCTATTGCTACAGACCTTGAATTGTCACACAAAATGGAATAAGTCATATACCATAGTAGCTTACAATAAGGAACCCACCTGTTTGAACCATTTAAGTAGCCAGGAGCTGATGCGATGTATATTATTATGTTACAAAAAGGGGACTTTCGCACATACCGAGCAGCTGGAGAGCAAATAAGATAGTATTTATACTAAAGCTGGAACGACTTTGGCTAAATTTTACAGGCCAAGCCAATAGCTTGACTTTTTTCATACAATAACTTTTAGAAAAATAGTAGACAGGTACTTATGGGATTGGACACTAAACGCTTACCTACTGCACCAGCACCGGTATGCTTATGAATCAGGAAAATCTTGGGAAGTGGCTATACACCAGCTAGTGAAAAGGTTTGCAAACACTATCAATTGCAAGGAAATTGCTCTAGGCAGTTTTTGAACATTGAAGGAGCATTTGATAAAACAAACATTAAATCCATTTTAGGGGCAACGGAACTGATCCATTTGTTTGTCAATTCTATGTTCAATTGGACTGTAATATAGTTTCAGTCCACACTATGGAAAGACTGTGGGAGTTTAAGTTGCGGGCTGTGCGTTTTTACTTTACTTAACGACAACGGCGTTTTTGCCTTAGGTTATGCCGATGATCTTACTATCTCTGTAAACTGAAAATTTTGGGCAATTGTATCAAACCTAATGCAATGTCACTGAACATTTATAAAGGTAGTGCAAATAGAAAGGGCTCTTAGTGAATCTAGGAAAAAAGACAATAGTTCTCTTTGCAAGACAAAAATTGAAAATGCTTCGTGCTACGCTCCCGGTGATGAAAGAAGTAAAACACTTGGGACTCTTGCTTGATACCAGGCTAACCATTAAAACTCACTTGGTTGTCACTACAGAGATCATTCACTTATGATGAGATGAAAAGAACAGGGATTTAATTGAACCTGCTTTTGGAATCCAATACTAGACCGGAAAAGAAATAACCTGAAGCAAACTTGCAGTGGAACATAGCAACCTGTGGAAAAACTGTTAGAGAATGAAACACAATATTATTCCTAATAGTACCATGACAAAATACCAAAAGCGTATTACATATGGGTCGAATCAAACTACAAAGGCTAGCAGGACTAATAACCATACACTGTGGTCTAAATATACACATGCATAAAATGGGAATAAAAACGTTATTACATTTGCATACAAGGCATACAATATGCAATGCACAGCTCACTTTGGCAAGCTACTTAAAGAAGAACTAAAAACAATCCTTTGACAAAAACTGTTAGAATTTATTGAAGAAATAGAACCGCTAATAGAGTTCAGAGGTTCACATTAGGACAATAGTGCCCTCCACCGGGTCTTTCTGCGTTTAAAGATGTTGAAGACGATTTGGAAGATAATTGTAAGTACCACAAGGTCACCAATAATTTTACTATGGTTGATGTAGTCCGTTGTACATGCTCAATGATGTGAAAAGCATTATGAAACATTTTCTTCTATGATTAACGTACTGTTGGTGCAAAACCTCTTCTTAGGTTGTTGGGTTTTCTGGTTTTGTATGAAACAGTAGTTTTATTTACAGTTTAGTAAAAAAATCGGAAGTACGGTAGAGAGGACATGTATGATTAACAACGCTAACAAAAATTAAGCTACGGCCAGAGCGGTCGGAGTTGGATGGGTGCTCTCAACAAAGTGATGCAGAGCAGAGCATAGCGTTTTTTTCCAAATGGGTCCGTATATAAGCATCCAAACATACACATGTCTTTTCTGCAACTTAGTGTGCCCGACACTTCGATTGCCTACCCCAAAAGATAAAGGTGTGACTAAGTATACAGGTATACTGGTAAATAATTCAACAGAAGAGAAGTGAAGGAATAGTCGCCAATATTAAGATTTAGTGGAAAACATCTCAGAACTTCAAAATATAGAGTTACTTTTGTTTTTTGACTATAACTTAACACAAATGTATAGTTACCCATTGTTGGCTCATCTTCTAAAACTTTACTCAGACTTTCTCCTGTAACATCAGGCAATTCTATTGGATCTGGCAAACCTACAAACGTTTTACTTTCCACAATTTTTTTGGCATGGTTCATAGCTTTCTGAAGATTCCGCTGCTTTTTGAACGAATCTCTACTATTACATTTCCCAATTTGTGAACTAAAAAAGATAAACATTGATCAGTATTTTATATTTTTTAATAAAATTTAGAAAACTGATTACTGCTGAAACATTAATTGATACATATTAACAAAATAATTAATTACTTACGTCATGCAGACACCAGTTACAACACTTTTCCATTTGCTCATATTTGATTGTAAAACTGCTAATTTAGCAACCCTTCTAAACCTATACAATATGAAAATAATTTAAATTTATGTTAATGAACTATAAATTTATTATAGAGTACCTGGCTAACGAATCTTCATTTTCTGGTGGATCTTGATATAGTAATGTTTCAATTTCTTCTTCAGAATTGATTGGAGCTACTTTAAAGTCTTTCATAAGGCGACGTTCCCAAATCTTCATTTTCTTACCAGCCACAGCTAATTTAAAAAATACAATTAACAAAAAGTCATTGATTATTTATGATTGACTTTGGTCGTTGAACCATTTATCAAAGAGAGAAAAGAAATTGTTTTCAGTGAGTTTTTAATAAATAAAAAATGATTAATAATAATAATAATAATAAAAAGTTTAATGAATACTGCAAATTTATAACAAATATGTATTTAGTGAATTTTTAAGTTTAAACAAATGGTAAAAACTCTGGATCTTTCACTGAAAGTCCTTGGTTTTGATTGAGAAATGATTTAAATTAATTGTAAATATTATATTATCCGTACCCTTTTCTTTCTTTTCTGCGCACGATACATCCATGCCGTTTCTATTTAATATTTCCAACATTTCATAACGGAAAGCAGATATATCGTTTTTAACTTCGTTGATATCATCTTCTGTTACAGGATTTTCTTCACATCTTCTATGCATTGAAGTAACATATCTCCATACCAGTGCTCGCATAACAGCTGCATATCGAAAATCTCTTTCTTTTGCATCCCGCCTTTTTGCCTATTTAATATTAATTAAAAAACATGATTACAATCAAAAAATAATTTTATTAAATAATTATTATATTACCTTGGAAGACATTCTTTGTAATTTATCTTTACCTCTAAGTCCAAATAATTTCATAAATAATTTTGGTGTTGGGAAAATATTGAATGGAGGTGGCAATGTTTGCGTTTCATCAAAATAGCTTATCCATAATTTGGTGCGAGCAAATTTCCATTCCGTATCAGAATGACACTACAATAATAAATTAGATTACGTAATATTTAATTTAATCAATATTTAGAAATAACAGATTAAAATGGTCAATATACCTACATCTATAGCAGCGTATGAATTCGACATCATGGCAATAAGAAGATTCAATAAAACTATTATATTGATCACAGAATATGAGCCAAACATAAGTAGACCCCAAAAACGTGTGTAACTTTTGATTCCTGTTAGTTCAAAGTTATCTATGTTCACCATTCCAAAACTTGCCCAAAATAGAGATTGTGATGATTCAAATACACTAAAAAAATACAATTTTATTTTAACGTATATATTTTTAATTAATCATAATAATACTTTGCAAAACCACGCCATTTTGAACAAGCTTCCCCATTCTTTTCCCAATCTGGTTCTCCATTTGTATGATAACATTTCTTTCTTTCCAGATCCGAAAAGTACCATAGAAGTTGATTTAATCCTAGATAGTATCGATATAGTTAAATAATAATTTGCTAACAATTAAGCTTTAATAAAGCCAAAATTTTTTTATTACATATTGCGTACATTAAATTCTACTATTGTTTAAAAAAGAAATAAAATTCGAATATTTTGAATAATTTTTGCTTCACAATTCATATTAATTAAAATATTTGAACTAGTATTTTTGTAAAACACTTTTGTCTGATAAAAAATTGTGTTAAACTTTAGGTATGTAAAAATTAACTGCGCGATGGGTGAATGCCATTTATTGAAAAGTTGATACAGATTTTAGTTTTAGATTTTTGGCATATCAGCCTAAGAACCTAAAAAGATATAGATTTTAGGAGTAGTATTAGAAGTATGACAATATCAAACATATTTTAAACAATTTATTAATCTTAACGTTGAATTGGTTGATTATCATTAATAAATAACTATTTATGTGCTGATAGATAAAGGTCCAGATAGAGGCAGGGGCTGAGGGACGTCAATCACCTTATCTCTGGGGAAAAGTGCCTCAATATTTCAAGCAATTATGCCGTTGCAATTGAATGGTGCTCTAGAAACATGATAGTATCGCGACTACAAAACTGGCCGAAGCGTTGTATTAAAATCGAAACCGGCGATGAACTGCATAACCAGTGTGGAGGCATTAGCCACAAAAAGGGCATGATATAGATTCCAAATAATTAAGGTATAGAAGGTAACCTTAAGGCAGACTATTTGCCAAAAAGAAACCACATAGACGTTTATTGGACCCGACTCTGATTTTAGGATCTTATACTAGATCAATAAACTAATAGTCCGTAGTAAACTTGACACAAAACACGGCAACTTGTAGAGAAATTAAGCACACAAGGTTATTTTGAACACACCACACATTACTTAAACTACAACAAAACTGCGAACGCTTACATAGGACTTATCACACTTGTAAACAAACACATGCATAGAATGCCAGGACAAAGAACTTCCGTTACATCTGCTCAGCGTGTGCTTACAACATCTTTTTTGGCAATCACAACTTAACCAAAAAAAGAACTCAAGGCTGTCAATTGGCAACAGTTTCTGGTCTTAAAAAACTAGAACTATTAGAGGAGTAACAACCCAAAGTGCACAATAGGACCGTAGTGCAGGAACGCTAGACGTAGCACTTTAAGAGAGCAAAAAAGGAGTACAATACTGTTTGACGTCCGGAAGCCGGCAATTTATGTTTATATTAATGTCATATATGTGTTCCTATTCTGAACAAATTTTAATATCGATGTTAGCTAATATCGCTCTTAAAATAATTTTTTAGACATTCCAGAAAACTATCATAGAGATTGAAAAACAAAATATGCTCATGATGTTGGGATATAATTAATTAAAAAATTGATTATGATGACAATGTTTGTGATTCATCATCAATAGTGCTATGTTAACAATAAATCACTTTTATCTACTCTATAATAGTCCGGTTTACATCATTCTTTACAATGCGACTTTTTTTTTAAGTATTGCCAAATTAATGTCCTACCATACGAATATATTACAACGTCAATATCTGAGAATGTTGCATTAGCTGTTGATAACTTTGAGATAAAGCATGTTATAATATTTTTACACACTTAAGGTATTTCTGCATGATGTAAATAATATACCATCAATCCAAAATAGATTCTACAGTGATTGTTACAGTTTATTTAATTAAAAAACTAATTTATTCATGTCGCATTTGTGAATGGATTGGTTTTTGTTACAAATCAAAAGTTTATACTCAAATGTAGTAAATTTGCATTTGCATATCAATTTTAAAAACAAATTTCTTCCCTGAATAAGATTTTTTACAAAATTTAGTGGCGTTAAAGAAAGTGAAAGAATATTAGCTAGATGAGCAAGGCATGCGTGTATATAATTATAAATATATTTGTTTTGTTTGAAGAGACGTTAATGTTAATGCAGTTGAAAAGGCGGCGGTGTCTAAGATCTAGCCGTACTTTGTAATTTTTGTGTCGATTAGGTTTTAAACAAGTATACTTGTTCTGTTACTTTTCTCTTAAATCATCTCCTCTTTGATTGGGTTCACAGTTTTAATTTAACCGGGATTTCTGACCAATACAATTTTATTCATATTATATTTAATATGATTGCAATGCCGCCAATTATGTCAGTTAGTCTTGGCAATTAATATGTATCACACTTTGAGTAGTTCAAAGTTTTCAGACTTGTGTGAGGTTTATCTAAACTACGTTTCTTTATATAGCAATCGATAGCACAAAAAAAAATCTGGAATAAAATTTTTGCTTTCTGAATCTGAATCAAAAGAACGTCACATTTAGTACGATATATTGCTCCGTTAGTTTTTTTGACACAAGCTAAGTCATACAACCAAACAACAATGTTAAAAAGCAACTAATGAGAGTCAACTGACTACAACAAAGAGTTGAATGGTTTAACATCTGAGTAGCAGCACTACCATTAATCCCAAATAAGAGGTAACTAATGTAAATTAAAGTTGACTTACGCATGGCAATACTTTTCGTTTTTTTTTCTGGGTAAATCCTCGCATTCTAGCATTCTACTAAAGAGTGTTTTGCTTATTGTGTGTTTTTTCCTGACATAATAGACATCTTTCCACTTCCTCCTATTTTTTGCAATAACTTTCTAAAGGTTTTGTTACGGGTCAATATTTTTGTTGTATAATAGCACGTCTCGGGTTTATTCTCTACCTATTCTTTTATCTCCGTGATTAGTTTGTTTGTCCAATTCTTCATTTTTCCTCTATTCTACTGTCTTTGCCATCTTTCCATCATTTTCTTTCTTGCTGTAGTCTTTGCTTCCTTTTTATTGGTTCCTCCTTTTACTCTCGCAGCTCTTTTTATTTCATTCTTGTTGTTTTTATTTTCATAGATTCTCTTCATGTTTTTGCGGCGTATAACAATTTGCTTTTTGCTGCCGTTGCTATTGGCTATCGCCATTTTCTTTGTTTCCATGACCGCTTCTTAAACTTGTTTATTCCATCTTTTTGCTTCGAGTGTCACTTCGAGGTATTTGATTTTCTTTCCTATGATTATCACTTGATCTTCACTTGTTCTCTATTAGTCATCTTAGTCGATGGCCATGCAGTCACTACAATTGCTTTCTATAACAAGTTGTTGAACGCGTTGTGTATATTTTTTCTCTATGTTCCACTGTTTGCTTATTTTGCTATTGCTTTCACTTTTTCTATAGTTCTATAGTTTTCCTTGTTAAATCTGTATTGTTCATTTCTCATTTTTTTTTTCAATTTATAGTTTTATTTTTTAGGATACGACGATATGTCCATAGTTCGAAAGCCTCTAGTTTTTTCTCTGTATCCTTGGATAGGGTCCAGGATTCGACGCCGTACATTAGTGTTGAGAAAACGTAGCAGCGCAATATTTTAATTTTAATTTACATGCTTAAGTCTGGGCTGTTGAAAACTTTTCTCATCTGGATAAATGTTGTTCTCCCTTTTTCTATCCTGCATTTAATTTCTATTAAATGATCCCAGAGTTTATTCACGCATGTGCCTAGATATGTGTATTTGTCCACTTGGTCTATGGTTTTGTTGTTGAGAAGTATCGTCCGCTGTGATAGATTATTTTTACTGACAAGCATATATTTGGTCTTTTTGAGATTGAGATTGAGATCGATTCCGTACTTCTCGCTGACTAATTTGATCTTAAGCATCATCAGCTGAAGTCCTTGAGATGTACTCGCCAATACAACAAAGTCGTCCAAATACCTAAGTTGTTAATTATCTCGTCGTTGATCGATATTCCTTCCTTCACTCTATCCAGCGCTTCCTTAAATATTTTTTCCGAGTATATGTTAAACAAGGTGGGCGAAAGCACACAGCAGGCACCTCTGGGAATTTGGATATTTCCCGTGCTTTGGTTTTCAACTCGTACTTTTACCGTTTATTGCCAGTAGAGGTTTGCTATTATGCGGATGTTTTTGTCGTCGGCTCCGGTGGTCTTGAGTATCTTAAGCAATTCTTCGTGTTTTACTCGATCGAACGCTTTGCTGAAATCTATAAAACATAAGTGTATCTTGCAGTTAACGTCTCTGCATTTCTGGATTAATACATTAAGCGCAAATAGTGCCTCCCTAGTACCCAATGCATTCTTGAAACCAAATTGCGTTTCTTCAATATGGTCTTCGCATTGTCGGTATATACGGCGCTGTATAATTTTGAGAAATATCTTAAGAGCATGGTTCATTATTCTTATAGTACGATGTTGGTTTTTTGAAATAGTAATATATGTAGATTTGAGCAATTCTTCGGGTATCTTTCTGGTATCATATACTGCATTATATAGTTTAGTAAGCGTATTTATGGCATTTTTGTTAAAAAAACTTGTTTATTTCTGTCGGGATTTTATTTGGGCCTACCGCTTTGCCATTTTTTGATGTGTTTATCGCATTTCTAACCTCCTCTTTTGTTATTTGAGGTCCAGTGTAAGCGTTCTTCATACCATGATTCTCTGGACAAGCATCTTCAAAAAGCTTGTGGATATAGTCTTTCCACATAGATATTTTCTTTTTGGTGTCCGTAATTTTATTTTTACTTCTGTCTTCCTTGTACTGTTATCCTTCTTGTACCCGCGGCCTCCTTTATCTTTTGATGCATATTAAAGTAATCATGTTTTTTTGTAGTTCTTCTATTTAAGACATTTAGCTCTCATCAGTTCTTCCTTAGCATTCCTGATTTTTTTTCGTATCTGTTTATTTAGCTCTTTGTATTTTGCTTTGTCTTCTCCTTTAAGCATCCTTCTATCATTCATCATTTCTAAAATATCACTTGACATCCATTCTTTATGTTTTTGAAGTTTTTTTTTGGTACATGTTCTTTAATTATAGCACCAATTACGATTCTGATGTTTTCCTATTCCTGCTCTACGCTTATACCTCCTATGTTTCTTGTTTTGAAACTTTTGGTTATCGAGTTGGTTATAACTGTTCTGAGATTAACATCTTCTCTCACCTTCTTTAAGTCGTATATTGGGTCTGATGATTGCTAGTGTATTAATTAAGCATATTAGCTTTTCTTGTTTCTTGCTTTTTTTCAATTACTACTACTACTAGTACTAGAGTGGCCTCTCTTCAGCATTCCAGAAAAAAATATTTTTTCGGTATCTGTTGAATGATTATTTAAGTTATTTCTACTTCGTTCTCAGTTAGCGCTGCTTTTACAATGTCTGTTATTTTGTCTGGACCTGGTGTTTTGTTCTTATTTTTGCTTCTTCTACCGGTTTTTCCTTAGGGTAGAATTCCTCAATTATCACTATTTCTTTTTCTCCTTTTTTTCTACTCTTTGTCCCTTTTTCCTTGTACCTGGCTATTGTTTCATGTGCCGCTTTTCTGAATATTTTTTGCATTTTTATCTTCTTGTTTGTTGTCACTTCTTCTGTTTTTATGATTATTTTTATCTTCTCTATGTTCATCCTTCTTACGTTCCATCTACTTGTATCCCTGTTTTCTTTTTTTGTTTGTATCGTATATGTTTGTGTAAGTTCAGTGATTTTTTCTCTGTCACGGTCCAGTTATTTACTATTAATTTTCCACGTTGCTATGGTAATGTCAATATAAACTTCTTTTTAGGATCGTAGGTTTGTCTTCTTTGTTGCAAATTGTAAGGTTTAACCCCGCTATCATCTTTTCTAAGATAATATTCTAGTCAGCAGTTTAGGCTGATTTAACAGCTGTTTAGTATTATACTTTCTACTTCAGCTCTTCTCCAGGCTAATATTTTTCATTATCATCGGCTTCATTTTCCTTTGATTAGTAACAACTACCATTATTTTGTAATCTTTGAGATTTCAAGTGAGAAGACTAGCAGTACTCTTTTTTGTTTTAAATTTTGTGTAGAAAATCATCACTGTTTGATTTTCTTAAAATATTTAAAACATTTTCTTTTAATTCTTAGTTTTTTTTATATATTTTGGACATTTTTTTTTACGCATTGGTAACATTTAATTTGGAAACAAAATCTACAAAAAACTACATTTTTTATAAAAAAAGCTCATTTCAAATGTTCTTTTGTTGCTTAAACCAATTTTATCGCATGTTTGGTTTTTGCGCTTGCGGGATCATTTAAACTGAATCAATTGGCATCAAATTTTGAGAATGTTTTTATTTAAATTTGACAAATAAAAAATTAATCTCCTTAAGTACACAAACACATAAAATAGAAATGTCTGGAGGACAAAAAAAATTGGTTACCTCTGCTGAGCAAGATTTGCAACACGTAAAGTAGTGTCTTTTTCGGCAAGCACAATATAACCAAAGTAGAGCTCAAGACAGTCTTTTGGGAAAAGTTTCTGAATTTTATTAAATAAACTTAACTATAGTATATAAGAGTATCAACCAGAGATGCATAATAGAACCAAGAGACTGACGTGCAGAAATGCCAGACGTACCACCTCAACAGGAAAAAAATAGAAAGCTGATGTACCAAAGTTATTTGACATTTAACATTAAACCGTTTGCAACCTTTTGTCCTACATTTGGTACACATTCAGAGGCTACTGGTATATTCTTAACAAAATATGATGATGCTTGAATTTAAATTTTTGTGTTTGTGTTTTTGTGTCTAAGTAAATGAAAGAGAAAAACGTTGGGGTAAAAGAGAAGTTTTTTTAAGTTTTGATATTCAGAAGAGATATAGCCGTTATAACTTGCTTATTTATAGAACAACATATGTTTAGCATGTCCCTTATTAAAGATAGAGAGTTTATGAAGTGACATATTAACGACATTGTTTTTTTTGTATTTTAATAAATTTGTCCCGCATGCTTAAAAAAAAGAAATATTGAGGCACGATTTCAATAAATCCCCGAAATTCGGAGATAGTGAATAGTTGCTAGTTTGAGTTTAGTCTATGTTAGGGAGTTTGCTAGCTTGACATGGCCAGTATAAGAAAGACTCCTCCAAGAGTTGTACTTCCATAGATTAGCCAAATAGGGTGGTTAAATGCCAAGACAATGAAAAAGGTTACCACTGGAGGAGGTACAAAAGGCTTAATAAGGCTTACGTGCAGTAAACTTCAACCATCCAACTCTAAATCCAGAATCCAGAATAGTTTGGATTTGAGAAGGTCAGATAAATTTAGAGACATACACAAGTATGCAAAAATATATTTGCTTTGTTAATATAAATACTAATGTTAGCAAATTTTTTTTTAACAATATAGATTCATAGAAACAACAAATCTATTATGCATAAAGCGATTATAATGTTCATAATGCAAGCGTAACTTGCAATCAAATGTTTTGCCAGTTATTGTCATTGAAATATTTAACAAGTTATAATAAAGACAATATACACTTGCCACAAATCAAGCTCATGGCATACAAAAAATTGCCATCTTATGCTGGCGGACTTATGTTCAATTTGTTGCCTGACGAAATAAAAAACATCAAAACCCTCCAACGGTTTAAGAAGAATTTAAATTTTTTTTTGGTTGATGGTTGCTTTTATTCAATAAAAGAATACATTGAAAGAAATTAAACTTTATGTATTTATTATCTGTATTGAAATTTGTTTTGTTAATTTAATTAATTATGTAATATTTTTGTGTATTTTTGACGTATCCTATCCATGTAAATGGCAAAAAGGAATATTAAAGATTATTATTATTATTATTAGAGAAGTTATTTTATAATAACGTTTGAATAAAAAGCTTATTCTAGACAAATGATTACTAACACCGCTGTTAAAACCAGTTTTTAGCTAATCAGAAAACAAAATATAAAATAAACTCATGAACAAAATTAGCGCACCACTCAATTAAACTTATAATAATTACAATACTGAAATTAATATTGAAATCCAATATTCATGAAAGCTTATTATTAGGTACTGCCTAGTATTTTTTTATTAAAAAACTTTTTTTTTTCTTGAAAACAACGCAAACACGCAAACAAAAAACAAATGAAAACAATAGAATTTAGGGAGTTAGAGCTATTCTAATATCGTGTATGTCCTCTACTCCTAATTACTGCTTCCATGCGTCTTGGGATACTACAGATCAAATTTTAAATGACTTCTTAAGAAACATTTTCCCATTCTTGAACTGCTGCGTCTACCGGTAGATTGAGGTTGGCAGATGGACCTCGAACTATAAATGCTCTATTGGGTTCATGTCAGGACTATCGGTTGACAACTCCTTAAACGAAATAGCAACAGCATGTAAGTAGCAAATAACTTGCCTAGCCACATAAGGACGAGCATTATCCTGCATAAACAAAAAAAAAATCACTCCACAAAACTAGCAGATGGCATTACATGGGCAACAACGATGTGTTCAAGATACTAATCCGCATTAATTGACCTAACACGTATAGAAGCCAACTCTGTGCGGCCATCAAAACAGATACCTCCCCCAAACGTTACAGAGCCACCACCAAACGGGAGTTTTGGAGAGATATTGCAACTAGCAAATCTCTCTCCAGGTCTTTGCCAGACACGCTCACTTCCATCAAGAGATTTAAGGCTAATCTTTGTTTCATCTGAGAATAAAACTATCTTCTAATTATTAAGAATCCAATTTTGATGATTTCTCGCAAAACGCAATCTTTGAATTTTGTGCTCTCTGGTGAGCAAAGGTTTCTTGGCCGCTTTTCTGCTGTTCAATCCAGCTTTATTTAAGCGCCTTCTAATCTTTTGGAAAGATACAAGAAGATTGTGGCAGCTACGAACTTATTTTTTAGGATGTTACTAGTCGTTCTCCTGTTTCTCATCTATTGGATTAGTACACCGATTTTGCTCTTGTCCCGGCTTTTGTAAGTGAGAACCTGTCGTTAAATCGTCTAACCAGGGGACTTATGCTAGAATGGTTTTTTCCTATCACATCAGCAACATGACGCATCGAATATCTCTCATCCAGCAAAGTTGATTCATTACTAAAATGTATTACACTCGCATTGACACTATCAATAACAAAAAAACTTGGTGGTTAAAGACAATTAGTCTAAATAACCAAAAATTTTCGATCAGATTTTAAATCAATTTTTGCCAAAAATGCTGTTATTTGCAATTAAATTGTACTCTTAAAACAAAACATTTGTTGACAGCATTTACTGTCCAAGTAGGTCCACAACCAACTTGTAGTATAACTAAAAAATTAAAAATTGTCATTACTTTGGAATAACACAAAATGGTTCGTTAATTCTGTCCAGTTTATTATATGTTTATATACATTTGTAACTTCTAAAGATTGCATTTTTAGGAAAAAAATATACAAAACTTTTTTTAAATATGGATAAAAACGTGCTTTTATATGTGCTTAAGATACCCTGAAAATTTGTGCCGTGTACTACGTTCCAAGATATCTTTCAATGTATCCACAGAAATACTTAAACATAGCGAAAAAGGGATTAAACATTAAGTTTTGGACTAATTGGTGTCACAGCCGGAATTAGTAGATAGATTTTTTGACCCGTCGGTTTTAGCTTGAAGCAGAGGTGGCGTTGTTGGTTAGATGACCAATTAGATAGTTATTATAGGCTTAGTTTATATTTCCTAATTGCGTTTTGATGGTTGTTTGTGCTATTTTAGCACAAACAAACAAACGCTTTAATTAGGCAGTTATCGTTGCAAAAACGAGCATCAAGGCACAACGATTTATTAGTCTACAGAAGAAGCATTGCACCAATCACAACAACATCTGTGTTGATGAAGACTTTTGGGCTCAACTCATTTTCTACCACCCGACCAAAGACTTTATTTAAGCAAATACTACCTGGCAAGCATTGTCAGGCAGAAACTTCATTCGATGCGCGGATTTGTCTACCAGCCATTACATTTTGGAAGTTTCAACAACACAAACACAATACACAAGTTACCAGGTACCTTAAAGAGCGTTAACCACAACAGTAATTTTCACCACAAGGATGTTATTAGATGTTTTGAGATTGCAGAAAGCATAAACAATTAGTTTTGTTTTTAGTTTTAATTTTTAATTGTAAGAGTTTGCTCTGTTTATCTTTAATCTTTTGTTTAGTTATTGTGGTGCAAGAGGGTTAATGTAAAACATTTGCCGGGCTTATATAATTTTCTAGACAATAATAATAAAGAAATCGACGTATTTATTATATTTATATCGATTGTAAATTGATAAAAAAACAAATAAATATATTTTGTTAGATTTAATGCATATATTTTTTTTACGAAGCGCTTATCTCTGCACAATTCTTCGTGCGCACGCCGTTATCACTCAACCTTCTTTCGCCAGTACTGCGTTTACAATCAAGTCGGTCCGGCGAGTTTATACGGATATAAATATTGATTCCATTTAATTAATACTAATCAACAAATTAATTTACCAATTAGTGCAATGTGGTTGAAATACTTGAATTATGGAAAAGACAATGAACAATTTGTAAGGTATTTAACAAATTTTTTTTAATATAATTATATTTCATAGAATGCATTTTTTGGTTATTACCTATTCATCTGTTTTCATAAGCAATTTATCAGCAACTTGCAGCTTTGGTTTTCTAACAATTATAATTTAATTGCTTCAAAATCATACAAATTAAGATTAACATTTTTCACATCTACAATATCTCTTTCACCGTAATTTACTTAACCTCTATCACCACTTTTTCATTTTTCATGTAAATGTCTTAGTTTTGATGGATCTTTTTTATCATTTATTAATTTTATTAGTAGCGCAAATAAAAAATGAAATAAGTGTACAAGATTACTCATTGGCAGTTTTTTAATTATAACATTAGCTATAACCCAACTAGCTAAAATTAGTATTTAAAATGTAACTTTTCTAAACACCAGTAGAATAAATATTGTCTAAGCATTTAAATTAAATTAATAATATATAAAACATATTAATAGCAATAAATAAAAAGTATAAAACACTTACCACAAGCAAATGCAAACAAAACCAAACTGTAGATAAAGCAAAACTTTACTATATCAATAACCATCCGCCCTAATGATATTTGCAAAGGACCTAGATGTGGATTGATTGAAAACAAATGTACTAATTTTAAGGCACTGAAATATAACAATAATTATTAATCAGTTTCAGTAACAGTGACTATTTATTTGTAACCTGAAAATATTAGCTGCGGCAAATAATCCTTCGGCGATTAGTTGTGGATCATATGGCTGCCACATTTCTCTTGGAATGTTGGCCATATTAGGATCCACTAGAATTTCATTGTGTTGCTGAATATACGCTGCTACTCTAAGAACGAATACAGCACAATATAGTGTATTTCTTGTAAAATCAATTACATTCCAAAGGTTTCTTAAATAGGAACGGATACCTTCTACGTATATTTCATTTGTTTCTTCATAAATAAATCCTGTAAAATCATAAAAATTAAGTACATATTATTTTGTAATCATATAACAATGTTTATTATACTCAATAATTCTTTTTATTTAGGACGACTAACTTATTATTGCTTAGGAGTGATATATCTTACCTATAACATATATAGTTAAAATATATTCTAATACAGTTGGTGTATTTCCTCGTTGCTTTTGCAAACGATCGGCAAGGTTTTTTCTCATAGTTTCCGTACCAAAATATTCAATTATTTGATCTTCTGCGCGTTGCGATACGAGTATCAAAATGACTAAAATTGAATGATGTTAGAATTGAAGTTTCAGTATATCTACATCAACATTATTGGTATACTTACATAGAAAAAATAGATAAGAGGAAGCGTGTATAAGGAACTTCATAAATGGTTTTCTCATTAATTTGCCGCTTTTAGTATTCGGAGCCAGCATGTATAGTAGGCAATAGAACGGAAATAGTAAAGCTACTTTAAAGATAATTAATAATTTTTCAGTTGTAGATTTTCGTCTAAATCCGGGTACACCTTCGTACCATATAGCTGCTAGCAGTTGTTGGATATTCGGATGAGCAACAAACTGAAATAAAATAATTGTTGGATTTGAATGAATAAATATTTATTATGGATTTGTGTATATGTTAGATATTTTATGTTATTACATTTTTGTAATAAAACTCATAACATAAGTTTTTATGTTGTCGGCCGAACGGGAATAAAGCATAGAGCACAAATTATAAGCTATGTTTTAGTAACACTCAATACATTTTTTTCACCGCTACAATTTGAATAATGTTTTCCTTTTGTTGTACGTGAATCTTAGAAGAAGTTTTTGTTAATACTCCACATGATTTTTTAATATTATTCCTTATGAATTAGTTAAAAAATAATGGTCTTTATTATTAGTTAACTCTAAAATACAATTTGTATTATGTTCGTAATTATAAAAAAATAACAAAAAGTGTTTTGTTTTAGCTGATGTAGAAAATATTCTGAATTCTAAAAACAAGGTTAAAAATGTTTTTAAAGGACTATTCGTTGCTTACTTAAGAGCATACCGACCGCTACCTTGATTTCCAGTATTTTAGTGGAAACTGCTACTTTGGCGTCATTCTTATTTCCACATATCATTTGATAATTAATTTATTTTTTACCAGTACATTCAGAAAGGATTAAACTATATTTGGTCAGAATATTTTAGTCAAATAATAATTGGAAATAGCCAAAAAAATGATATATTTTTGTGTGTAGATAAACAAAATATATGTAGAGATAAGACATGTATCCAGTTGCTGTTTTTGATATAATATTGGAAATGAAAGTAGCGGTCGGAATCATCTTAAACATAGGACTTGGGTATGAATAAGTAGAATAGAAGGAAAAAATGTACATAATTGTGTTGTTAATATGTACATTTAATGAATATACTTCTAATCAGTTTTATGTTAGTTAAAATTTGATTATTTTTAATCTAGTATGCGATTTGAAGTTAATTGTATGTTATTTTGTTATTTTAACAGTGGATGGAATAGAAATTAAAAAAGAAAAAAATTAAAGTTATTACATTATACTCCAATGATTGTGTAATAAAAGGCTTTAAAAGAGTCGTATGTCTAAAACAAATATTAGATGTTGGCATGTGTTATTATATAATGGTAGGTCTCATGCATATCACGCGAGCAGTCCGGAGTTCAATCCCCAAAATATGACTGAAATAATAACTTGCTCTTTATCCACCAGGGTGGTTCGGAAGTTAGGTAAGCTGTTGGTCTTATCAAACCTCTTTAAACAAGTCGTAAATTTATTGTGGCAATGTAAAATAGCTGTAAAAAGGACAATAAATTAAAAAAAACTTTGACAGAGTCGAACAATATTTATCATATCTAAGAAACGCTTGTTTTGTTGGATGTGCAATAGTTGATAAAGTTTTTATGATACTAAATAAAGTTAGTAATAATTTTAGGAAAAACATAATGAATTATTTTACGAAATGTAATTTTTGGTTAATTTAAACAGTTATTGGCTCCATTAAGTTGCCCCCCTCACTAAGAATATTATAAATTTGAAAACACTAAACTAATTCGCTCCAATGCAATGCAAAACAAAATAATGTGCTCATAATTTTTAAGCAGGTTTAGGGGAGGGGGAGCAACTTGATGATTAGCCGCCCCCCCCCCCCCCAAGCAAAATTTTACAAATGAATATGCCATATTAATACGCGCTTCAAAAAAATTTATGCGCTTTTATACGCTGCAGCTTTTGTATGGGTTGATCTAAAGGGTTTTCCAATAAGAAGTTTCATTTTGAATAGCAGGCTATATTAAAGCTATTATCTTTGACATTTGACAAGTAAAAACTACGCCATTATTAAAAATGGAACTATACACGCTTCAACAACGCATTGAAATTATTAAAATTCACTAAAAAAATGGTGAACATTTTTCAGTCACAGTTCGCAAAACTAAAGCACTTTTTGGTCGTCGTAAAGCACCTTCTCGGCCGGCAATAGTAAACCTGGTGGAAAAATTTAAGCTGTTGGGAGAAGTTTGTGATGTGAAGAATCGAAACCGTGTGCATCGCTCAAGAACACATGAGAATATTGGTGATGTAGCCTGTATTGTTGAAGAAAACCCAGGTTTGTCGATTCCTCGTCGATCTTTAGAATTAGACATTCCACAAACGACATTACACCGTATTTTGCATTAAGACTTAAGTCTTAAGGCTTTTAAAGTTCAGTTAACACATGAACTCAAGCCGGTCGATCACCATAAACGTCGTATCTTTGCTAATTGGGTCTTTTAAATGCAAAAATTATCTTCAGTGATGAGACTCATTTTCACCTCGGAGGCTGCGTTAATAAGCAGAATTGTTGCATTTGGGGCTCAGAAAATCTAAGAATGATTGTTGAAAAGTCTATGCATCCTTAACTTGTCACTGTTTGGTGCGGTTTTTGGGATGGCGGTGTGATTGGACCCTACTTTTTAAAAAAAGAGGCTGGTGCAACTTTTACGGTGAATGGATGGCGCTACCAAGCTATGATTATTATTATGGCCGGAATTATAAGATTGATGTGAATGACGTTTATTTTTAGCAAAACGGCGCTACGAGCCACACAAGCAACGAAATAATCGCAATTTTGCAAGAAAAGTTTCCTGACCGTGTTATTTCTTGAAGAGGTGATCACAATTGGCCACCGAGATCTTGTGATGATTTAACACCTTTAGACTTTTTTCTTTGGGGCCACGTCAAAGGTAAGGTCTATGCCAATGCTCCACAATCGATTCAAGACCTTAAAGATGGAATTCGTGAAGTTATTGAGGACATACAGCCGCAAATTGTCGAATTGGTCATGGAAAATTTCATGAAAAGAATGTGGTACTGCAACCGTAACCGTGGCGGCCATTTGTCTGATATCGTTTTCAAATGTTAATGGCATACCTTCCTCTTTACAATGAAATAAACATATTTTTCTTAAAAATACCCGTTTTTTTAATATCAAAATGAAACCTCTTATTGGAAAACCCTATATAAATATAGTTTGTGACAAATTTTAAGTTTTAGCTAAGAGAGGAAGGCTATACAGTTAATTATTAAAATACTCTTTCCTTAAAAAAAATAGTTTAAAAACTATATTTACACCTAAAACAACTGTTCTAAAACAATATTTACAAATAAACCGCGCCTTTATGAGAAATTATTATGAATTACGTTACGAAATGAAGTTAGTGTTTATTTTATTCAAAAATACAATGAAGTTTGCATTCAATTTAAAGGAATTTATTATAAATTATGTTACAAAATAAAGTTAGTTTTTATTTTAGAGAAATCAATAAATTGTGCTAAAAAATGAAGTTTGCTTTTAATTTAACGAGAATTATTAGGAATTACGTTACATAATGAAGTTAGTAATTATTTTAGGGCAAACACAATGAATTCTGCTACAAAATGAAGTTTGCAGTTAATTTAATAAAAATTATTATGAATTACGTTACATAATGAAGTTAGTAATTATTTTAAGGGAAACAAATAAATTTTGCTACAGAATGACGCTTGTAATTAAATTAAGGAAATTTACTATGAATTATGGTACAAAATAAAGTTATTAATTATTTTACGGAAAACACATTGATATTAGCATTTATATCCGTAGTAGTTGAGATAGTTAATGAGTTTTCTGTCAAGTGATTTCAATACAGTATCTAATACCGGAAAGTTTGTTGGAGAGTGTTTTTAAATTATTCTCCAGTATCTGAAAGTTAGTTGTGGAATGTTTTTTGCCTGTTTTAGCGGGGCTGAATTGTTGGAGAGGATAAAGTGATGTACTATTTCTTGTTCTATTCTCCGTACAATGACTTTTTCTATTATTTTAGCTAGTGTGTTTATTAAGCATATTAGCTTGTTGCTTGTCCTAATTCTTTTTTATTTTCAATCAGTACTAGGGTGGTTTCTTTCCAACATTCTGGAAAAGTTCCTTCTTTTAGGCATGTGTTGGTTATTTGAGTTATTTCTACCTCGTTCCCGTCTAGAACTGCTTTAACAATCTCTGTTGTTATTTTGTCCGGACCTGGTGCTTTGTTGTTAGGCAATTCTTTTGTGATTTCCTTTATTTCTTCCACTGTTGCCATAACTCTTTCTTTTTTTCTTTGTCTGGTTCTTCTACCGGTTCTCTCTTAAAAACAGTTTTTTAATTATTGCTTTTTCTCCTTCGTCTTCTTTTAGGTAGCCATTGTGCTTTCTGCTAATTTGTTCATTACTATTTTGTACGATTTTCCCCAAGGACATCTTCTTCTGCTATTCCTAATTGTCTTTTTTAAGATTTTATTGTCGTTTTTTAGTTCTTCCTCCGTTTCTTTTGTATTTTTTCCTCTTATTCTTTGTCTTTTGACTTTCCTCCCTGTTTGTATTGTTTTTTCTGCATTCTTTAATTTCTTCGCACCACCAGTATAGTCCTTTTTGTCCCCCTTTTCTGTACCTGGGAATTGGAAAATGTTTTTGTTTTCTGTCACTTCTTCTGTTTTCATAGCTCTCTTTATCTTTTTTTGTCCATTCTTTTTACGTTCCATCTACCTTCTCTCGTGTACTTCTGTTTTTCTTTCTGATTTGCATTTTATTGTATATGTTTGTGTAAACTCAGTAATTCTTCTTCTGTCACAGTCTATTCATTCACTATACCTGCCACTTCTCATGTTGCTATAGTAATGTCAATATGTGATTTTAACCTTTTTTGTAAGGTTTAACCCCGCCATCATCTCCTCTAAGATTTTTTTTCTCTTAAATCCCTCTTGTATCATCCCCATCTCGGTGATTTTGCATTGAAATCTTTTTCGACTATGATGTTTTTGCTTTCTTGTTTTCTTAAACTGATTTCTAATTTTTCTATCCACTCCCGATAGTATTCCAGTCCGCAGTTTGGACTTACATAACAGCTGTATACTATCATACTTGCTACTTGAAAATATGGGCAAACACTAAACATGGAAACATAGAAAAATTACAAAGACAACAAAATAAAGCTATAAAAACTATTTACCAACTGGAAAAATTAACGCCTACTAAAGATAAACATAAAATATCTCAGCAACTAACAATAAAAAACAAAATTAAACAGCAAAATATAACCTTTGTTCAAAAGATTAAACTTGGCCAAGTCAAAACAGAATTTAAAATAAAACGAAGAAAAGAAATACACACCTATAACACTAGAAAGAAAAATGATCTTAACATAGAACTGAACAGAACAACTACAAAAAACCGAAGTCTAGCTGTTAAAGAAATACAAGACTACAATAAAATTTCCAAAGAAATATTAAATATAGAAGACATACTACAATTCAAAACTAAACTAAAAAAATACTTAATGAACAATCAAACATAAAAATAATTACATCAGAAAGAAATGTCCAATACCAGGCAACTTTATAATAAAATAAAATAAAATGTAAATATGTATACAATAAATAATTAAAAAAAAAAAAAAAACTTCATCCCACACTATTCCCTTTTTTGGTGTTTCCCATCTTTCGACTTTGTATCTACACTTTCCCCTAGCTAAAATAGCCACATGTGTTTTATTGTCTCTTATCGACTTACCATTTAGTTTGTTTTTATTTGGTTCACTCACTATCAGTAAGTCTATATCCTCTCTCTCTGCTGTTGCTATCAGTATATTGTGCGCCTTTTTTTCCTTCACTATGTTTGTTTATATATACTTACACCTACATTTTGGTTTGTTATCTGCTCGTGTTGTCTATAGTTGTCGGGGTTATTGTCCTTTGTATTCTTTTTTGTTTTTTTTGTTTCTTTTTTTTTGTATCCGTTCTGTGTCCTATTGTTTTGTTTTTTATGCAGTATTCTCTGTTCTTGCATTAGGCAACATTTTTATTCGCATTTTATGCATAGCGATGACTTATCTTCTCTTTTGTATTCTGCCGTTACATGTCCTTTCATCCAGCATTTGTAACATTTTCTCTCGTTGGCTGTTTTTCTCTCTACTTTACATCTTATAAGTCTTATGTTTATTCTTCTTTCTCTTATTATCTGTTCCGCTGCTTTTTTGTTTATGTTGTCTATAGCTGTTTGTTTTTTTCTGTACTCTTTTTTATAGATATTATCGTACTTCCTTCTGTGTTTGCTTTGTTCATAATTTTTTCCAACATTTTTTCCCTGCTAGTCTCCGGATTTATATCTTTGGTCATCACTAGTTCTGTAAGTACGTTGTTGGCTTTTCTTATGTTGTAACCCTCTATTCCATTTTTTTATATATTCCATTTCTTTTTGGTATCATTTCCCTTTGTTATTAGTAACAACTCTCCTTGTTTTGTTTCTTTTATCTCCCTGAATGTAGATCCTTTTATCTGTAGTTTTGCCTGTTTCAGCAAGTCTGCATATGTTACTTTCTGTTTGCTTAGTATTATAGCTCCTGTTTCTGTGTTATGAGTTCTTCTTCCTGTCATCTCCATAAATATTTTTGCCTCTCTTGGCGCTATTCCAGTTGGTATTGGTATATTAATTTCATTAATATTTAATGCTTTTGTTTTGTTAAGCTTTTTTAGCCATTAATATATTTATTTCCCTTTTCCCTGTTGTTTCGACTCTCTGTTTATGTCCACTTTACCCACATAAAATTTCTACATATGGAGTTTTATCCTCTCCTTTTTTCTTCATTAATTCTGGGTATTTTACTTTGGCTTGAAGTAAAATACCCAATTTTTTCCTACTTCATCATCATTTATTAATACTCCAGTATCACTTTCTTTTCCCATTATTGGGTTATTTTTTTCCACTATTACAAATTTGTAGTTCGTTTCTCTTCATTCTTTGTATGTTGTCTTTATTAACCATTTATATTATCTCTTGGTCCGAGATGAAATGGTTTTTGATATTGTTTTCCGTATTTTTTAATGTCTCTATTGTTTGGACTAGTTTTGCGCTTAATTTGCTGTTCCCGCGGTAAATGTTCTATTGCGTAAACACTAAACGTGTCGCACGTCACGACACGAGTGTGTTTTTAAAAAACGTCCGCACCATTTTTATGTTTTACACAATTTGCATTTTTACAAAAGTTTCCTTGTACTTCTTATCACTATTTGTATTAATTCACAGTCCTTCACTTTTTAAGTTACATAGATAGATAGATATTTAAATCAGCGTTAAGCATTTTCGCGACTGCATTTAACCTAAAACCAGAAGTCATTATTTCTTAAAAATAATAAAAAAATATAAAAATATCATTAGCCGTGGACGTCAAATTAAATTTCATAAACGTCACAAATTATTTGAGTGTAATTGAACTTTCTTGGAGTTGCTGATTCAATGCAAAAAACAATCTGCCTTCCGGTTTTTGTCGCTTAGGGTACACTTCGGTGTAACGTCTGGCTGCTGCCGCTGCATTTTCTAAACACTCTTTAAGGACTAGATGCATATCACTCATCTCCGTGTTAATGTATCGATACATTTTAGGAAAAAAAAAGCTAATTAAAAAAGCACAATAATTACACTCAAACAAATTGTGATGTTTATGAAATTTAATTTGATGTCCACGACTAATGATATTTTTACATTTTTTATTATTTTTAAGAAATAATGATCTCTGGTTTTACTTGATTTTCTCAAAAACCGTGTATCCGATCAAAATTTATAAAGAAAAGTTTTCAAATTAAATTTTCCACAAAAAAAATAGCAAAAAAATAGATTTACCTAAAAATTAAAAAGTTCCAGAAGGTTAAACATCTAAAAAATCTTAAAAAACTATCTTCCTGAAGACTTTTTTAATTCAAACTTTAACCGTTAGTGTAAATAAGTGCACATTTAAATGGTTATCAATATTGTTATTTGAAAAAAAAAATGCAAATGATGTAGAGAGCTGAAAGCTAGTTTTGAATTTTTGATTTTTTAATTTAATAACCTTACTACTAACTACCTACAAACCGAAATTTGACATTTTTGAACACCCTGTATTGACCAAGTACGATTAGGTATAATTACTATTACCACAATACATTTTTTTATTACCTTAATATACCTTATTAGCATGCATTCGAGAGCTAACAAAATCAGTAGATAATATAGACGTCTATTAAAACAATAGAATATGGATATTGCGCAGATATATCAATTAACTTGACAAAACTAATGTATCAATTAAGGTTTTTTAAATGTGTTTGTTTTAATCCACTTACAGTGTTATTATTTAACACGTTATTTTCTTTTTTTAATAATTAATAATATTATTAACATGATGATCGGCTAAAACGTATTCGTTTATGATTTTATCTGCAGTTAATTAATGAAAATTTTCTACGCAGCTTAGTAGTATAGTAAACAAATTCTAATTGATTAAAACTCTAGAATATTGTATAAATTATGTGAAACCACGTTATAAAATGTACCCAACAAATACAATATGAAACAGAAAAAAAAATTATGTTTAATAATGGTACTTACCCTTTTTTGTTTGTATTCAATTGCTAGTTTTAGCCTAGTTAGTTTCATATGATCTCCATCTTCATAAGGCGGATTCTGTGGATCATGATTAAGTATAATGGCCAATTCCTGAGAGCTTCGTGACTGTTGTAACAAATCCACTGCAAACTGTTGACACTGGTTTCGAAGCTCCATATATTCCGATTTGCATTCCTAAATTATGAAATCGATTAAATTGCTTGGAATATATTCAGCACAACGTAATAAATTACAATATTTATCAACCGCGAGTATACATCAATTTATAAAGTTATTTATATGCAAAGTGCAAGCTAATTAATAATTCTTCCTTAAGTACTGATGCAAAAGTTTGACTATAGATAATTTGCTAACATAATAAAAAAGTATACGATGTCGATATTAAACCAAATTTAAAACCATATTCATATTAAAAAAATTATTTATTAAATAATGATTAATAGTATCTTTATAAGATAAATAACATACCGGTTCAGCAAAAGCCAAAGTTCTAAGTTCCCAAGACAACTGAAAAGAGGTAAGAATGGGATCCGTAGAGGATAGTGCAATGAGTGACGGACTAGCTAAAGCACGGTACTCGTTCACCCTGGACAATGAATGGCGCAGAGAATCCTCCTTTGTGTTTCTTATACATTCCTCACATCCACATCTGTAACAACATCACGTATTATTATCAAGACATTGAAAAAACGCACTAGATAAAAGATATAAGTTGACATTAAAAGTGGACAATCAGTCAGCAAATAATAATAGAATTAGCAGCTATTCACAAGAAGTGAATCAATATTTGTAGACTACTATTATGCCTTAACAATAAGATTTGTATAATGAATACTTTTTATATTTGAAAAATATTTTATACTAAATTACCTGATATCATGTGGCATAGGTAAAGTTGCTCCTCGATCAAGCAGAAGCTTAAGTATTTCATAATTGTTTCTGTGAGCTGCTAATACTAGTGGAGTTATATCTGGTGTAAATGTTGCTATATTCACATCCACTCGCTGCCAACTCTGTTGATAAATTTAAATATTAGGTAAATTACAAATTGAAAATGTTCGTGTTAACTTTTCTCATGGGACTATGCTGATACAAAATCTAAATACAATTAAAACAACAATTAGCACTTGAAAATTACCGTTTATATTATTTTATGAAAATACGCAAATTAATTATTATAATATATTAATTAAATAAATCAAAAAGATCAATAATGCATTATATCCATATTAATATTATTATTATTACAATGTGTGTTTTAATTTGTTATAAAATAAAACTAAATAAAGTAGTTTTGTTTATTTGTAAATTGTATTTAGTACTGTTTATTTAGATAATCATCTACGCATATTATCACATTATGATAGTTTATTGAAAGGTTTATTGCTTATTATTTTAGTAGATTACTATGGGATATCTAATTTTAAATTTATTAAACGGATGCGCTTACGGATTTTTTTATTATTATTAACAATTATAACGGCAGTTTTAAAGGTAGATAATAAAGTGTATTGACATTGTCATTGTCAATATTAATTTTTATTGTTTAGTTTTATTGTTTTACAATCGTTTTTAGGTCTGATGAACGCAACGACTAAACTTATAAGTATAGTTATAAGTATTTATTAAAAGTAAAATTAAAAATTATCTGAAAGCTGTCCTGATAGAGAATGACCTGATGATTGTTCGTTCACAATTAAGCCAATTTGATCGAATTTCTTAATCAGACGTTTAACTTTTAGAATAATAAAAAAAATAATGAATATATTTTTAACTATGAGTTTATTAGAAAGATTGAACATTTTCATTTGAATGAAACACAACATTTTTAATACATTTTTTAATCGAAAATGGGCTCCAATCGCATGAATGGCAACTTTGATTTTGTGTTCCAAGGCACTAATCGTCTATGGATAGTTAGCGTAATACTTATCCTTAAGGTCTCCCCACTAAAAAATCCAACGGGGTCAGATCAGATAGGAGGCCAATCGACATCAACATTTTGGCTGATTATTCGATTTCCAAAAACACTGCGCAAAAGATCGATGGTTATGTTGGCTGTATGGCAAGTGGCCCCGTCCTGTTGAAACCAAATAACATCCATTTCATACTCTTCAATTTTTGGAAACTTGTTAACATGGCACAGTAACGTTCGCTATTGACGGTAACGGAGGCTCATCTTTGGCCAAACGATCTTTAGAGCGAACTAAAAACGCATTGGATAATCTTGAGGCTTCATTTTTTGGACTAATTAAACTGTAGGCCAAGCCAAGGTCTTTATACAAAATTCTCCTCAGAAAAGAAGTATTAGTTTTTTGGACTGAACGCACTGGACGAGAACGTAAACGTGTTGTTTTACCCACTAACAATCCAGTTTCGCAAACTCACTTCACAAATTGGTCCACAAACTGCGTTAAAGGCACTTTTTGTCTATCAAATTTGTTTCGTAATTTTTTTATTGTTTGAGTAGAAGACTCACTACTTTGTAAGTAAGTTTTAATTATTTACCAACTTTGTTCAAGTGTAAAGCGTCCTATTTTGTAAATGTCAAACATAAAACTAAATTTCTGTCAACTCATAAATGTCATTATACCTTTGAAAAACAAAATTAACGGTAGTTCAAATTCTAAAAGTTACATGGCCCACCCTTTATATCAAATATATCTCACATGTGGACAAAATAGTTTGAAATGGTCTCTCCTTTTTACTAATTCAGACATCCAATTATTGCTGTATTTAAATTTAGTTTTTTTTCTTCCTTAACGTCGAATTAGCAAAACTTAATCTTTGTTATTAGCAAGTTGTTGGCATTGATCTAGTTTTTTTTATAGAAGCATAGACCAGCATTTTTTATGAAAGCATGGACCAGAATATTTTATAAAACATGAAAATAATTGGTACCGCAACCAATTATTTTCATGCAGTATCTTAAAACAGAACAAAAGCCGGATCTGAGACAACCAACGACATGTTTATCATTACCCAGTTACAATTTACAAAACATATTTACAAGAACGGCATTAATAATCCGCTTGAAATGAACAATGGAACATTCTCTTTGATTTATGTCAAATTGCAAACAACTCAATACATAACAAAAATAACAAATCCAAGTAATTAGTAATATTAAATTCATTTTTTGAAAATGATGACATACGAATTGGAATACGACTTCATTCACAATTTCTAATAGTTTGCCCAAAAATCACTTATTGATAAGCAGCAACTGCACGATAGTGTAAATTTAATGTTGTTTTACTATAAAAGTAAATTATTTAAAAATATATTACGATAGGGAAATTGCATTCTATATAAGCAAACAACGGATCAATTTTTTTTGTTTAGAATCACAAATTACCCAAAAATGTATACTACCTCTGGAGCACTCAACAACTCGCCTAGGCATGCTAGAAATTAAATTGTCAGTCTCAGCCTAAGGAATTAAATTTCAATTTTTTTCTGAATACGCACCCAAATATTAGGTAAAGTGACTAGGGGTAGTTAAAGATCTAGACATTCAACTGCCATCAACCTAACCGTCTGCTTCGAAAGAATCTTAGATTAACTTCTATAAGCAATTGCTTCCCATACCATCACCTCAAGTGTATGTCATTCCACAGCAAGCTGAATATTTCTTTGTTTTCCTCGGCGACGTCTAACCATCTTACAAGCATTGTGGGTGTTTACAAACAAAATCTTGATTTATTGCTAAATATAACTTGCTTCTATTGACCGTCATATTGTCTCTTATTGCACCACTCCAGACCATTTCTTATGATGAAAAGAGCGGATTTTTTTTAATTAGTAAAGCCTCTCCATTACTCATGTTGTTGAAAATCGGTCTCGAAGAGCGACGAGCCAAATAGCTTGGTATTTACATTATGTTGTAGTGTTTTTAAAGCATCCAGGTCGTAATCTCCGCCGTTAATTCTGTCTCTCGATCCATTTACGCCAACATCAAGCTGTTGTACACTTCTGCCAATTTGTTGGGCAATATTACGAATTGACAAACCTTCTCTTCTGAGCCCAATTACTCTAACGCGTTAGAAATATTTTGACAATAAAATTATATGTCATTGCACAGTTAGTAATGTTAATCATTTTTTAGTGTGAATAATTTAAATATTATCTGAAATTGGCTAGTATAGTAACCGTTACTTTTGGTGTCTATGACAAGTATGAAATAAATAGAGAAATTAGTTAAAATAGTTATTTATGTTACAAGTTGTAAAATGATAGTGTTTTTTTAACGAGTCGCAAATTATAGATCGAGTTCGAAGAACGAGATCTATAATGCGACGAGTAAAAAAACACGCATTTTACACGTGTAACATACACTATTTTTTGCAATTTTGGAGTATAATCCGCAAGTTTCTGATAATTATTGTTTTTTTATGGATGTTATTACAATCTAGTTAACATATTGCGTCAAGTTTTGAGCGTACTTTATTTTGCGTTGCCATACACACATAAACAAACCGATAAAAAAGTATAGTGGATGCTGTCAACCCCATTGTGAATTAACAATTATTAAATATGAGTGAATCCGACGACGATATACCTGCAGATATAGAAGCAGCTGCACAAAAAAATAATAATAAATAATAATAAAAAAACATATCATTTGCTATTTTAAAAATAATTAAATTTTATTAGTAGTGAAAAAAAGTGCTTACTTTTTTTCACTAGTGAAAAAAAGTAAGTAGTTATAACATCGAAAATGGCAACTGAAAAGTCAATATTATAGTTCAGAATTTTGTTTTGTTGTTATATCCTTTTTTTATTGATTTAAAAGTTAATTATTTTGGAGATAGGATAAAATAATAATTAAACTATTTGCTTATAGCATTTGGTTTTTTAATAGCTAACGTTTCGGCAGCGTTGCTGCCTTCCTCAGAGCTTTAAAACTATATATGACAATTTTAGCAAATAGTTTTAAAGCTCTGAGGAAGGCAGCAACGCTGCCGAAACGTTAGCTATTAAAAAACCAAATGCTATAAGCAAATAGTTTAATTATTATTTTATCCTATCTCCAAAATAATTAACTTTTAAATAGTTCAGAATTGCAAAAAAATTGTAATTGTAATACATTTTTACAATTAAGAATGAAATTAATTTTCAGCAGTGCTTTGCATCAATTTAGTACATTCTGTCACAACAGCAATCATTTAAATTAATAAACAATAACTAACATAAATATATAAGTAGCTTATATAAATTCTTCATTGCAAATATAGTAATACGTTTATTATTATTAAATATTGATGTAATTTCTATGGAACAACATGCACGATGGGTTCCACATTGCATATTTACCATAATGTTTCCAATATCAGACGCATTAATTACCCAGTTACCTTTCAGTGCAACAGTTGTTAGCGATAGATGTTGATAGTATGTAAATTGATGATTTACTGAGTATAATACGATACATATTACAGAAACTAATTAAAGATACATAATACTTTCAACCAATATTGCATATTAATTTTACATAAAAAAATATTTTAAATTGTTTATTGATACTTTTTTACCATTTTAATTTTGTTATAAATAAAATTCAAAAAAATCAAACACATAAGACTAATATTATTCATTATATAAATAAAATGTAAATAATTTTACTTTAATATTATTACATATTTATTTTAATATAGCGAACCTATAGTCTGAAATAAATAGTATTAATGTAATATCATTTATATTTTATTTATATAATGAATAATGTTAATAGATTTTACAAAAAGAATAAAGCAAATATTAAAAAAACACTAATAGTTGTAGTTAAAAATTGTATTGTATTTTACGTACAACTAACACACTTTTTTAAAAGATTAAATATAGATTTTTTTAAATAGAGGATCTAAACTCTATAAACATTGACATTTGTTTTGACAAGTGAAGTGATATAACATGTACAAAATTTTGTTTTGTACGCGTGTTTTTACAGTTCTTAGAAAAATTGCGTTTGGATATTGTATGTAATGATTTTTTTTAATCAAACTCGTTTTTAATAAACTTTAATAACATTGCATAATTTTATAAACCACTACCTAGTGCACATTAGTATTTTAAAATAATAATTTTTTTTACAGTATTAGTTAAGTTTTAATCTTAGTTAATATTGATTTATTATTTTTTTTTTAAATTTTTTATAATTTAGAAATTACTTAATACGTCACAGCAACATAAAAATACCTTCCAACTTCAACAAGTGAAACCACACTCGTTGAAACTATTATTACATTAAAGACTAAATTTAAGCAATCTGTAAACATTGACCTTGAATATCTGTGGCTTATAAGTCTCAGGAAATACTGAACTTAAAAGTTTATTCCATGTTTTGATACTACGGTTAAAAAAATGTCTCTTAAAAATTTTGGTCCTACATCTCATAACTAAGTAAATATTTGTCTAAATGGCAAATATTTTGTTTGAAGAATGTCCATGAAAATATCTATAGAACATGCAAAGATCTGCAACATGCAACGCCGGCCGGTGTAAAGTATCTAAGCCATTAATTAATTTTGGATTGGCAATGACCCAAATAGCTCGTTCCTGAATAGAGTTGAGACGAAATAGTGTTGTTTCCGATGCTCCTTCCCATACTTAGGAGCAATATTCAATACAAGTTTTATATAAACATACAAAAGTTAAACAGAAATAAAAAACTTAAAGATTATGTGAGATTGTAATACCTAGAAGACAAATTAAAGAAGATTTAGAGATAGATTTGTTGTTTAGTTTAATATTTGGTACTAATAATTCCTCGGATTTAGATTTTGAAACAGTAAGAAGTTTAGTTTTTTAAGAGTTAAAATTGACCATGTTGGGAGTGCCCCGTTTAGATATTATTTTGAAATCCATGTTTATTGATGCTACAGATTCTATCATGGAAATATCAAGACGCTCTGCCATATTTGTTGATATGGTTTTTGGAAAGTGTAAAGTATAAAAGGTGTTATTATTTGCAAAACTATAAATAGGATTTTTAGTTATTTGCAAAAGTTTATATTTATATTTTATATGTAAATCAAAAATAAAGTTGGCGAGAGAACCTTGAGTAATTTATGATTTCGGTCAGAGTTTAAACTACCAATTCTAACAATAATTTTTCTTAATTGGTGGTGCAAAGTAGTTTTAGCTCCATCATGTTGCTTCAACCAAAGAATTGAAATCATCAATAAAACTTCAGTATCACAACTGGCAACCAAATTGCAATGTTTAAAAAGGTAGACAATCAAATATAGTTTGATGAAAAACAATTTGATTGCCAGTTGTGATACTGAAGTTTTATTGATGATTTAGATTTTTTGGTTGAAGCAACATGATGAAGCTACAACTACTTTGCACCACCAATTATTATCTAACTTGTGTTTAAGAGCACGTAAATCAATTATTCGAATTCATCCTTTACCGTCAAGCAATGCAGTACCATCAAGGTGCACTGATGAGGATTTGAGAAAACCGAAATAATTGTCTGTATTTGGTTGGCCGCTTTGGAGTTGGATTGGGTTTGGGTAACTGATTTTAAACCTTTGTTTTTTATTAAACTATATTTTTTTATTGTCAAGAAAACTATTGACGTTATAGTTTTTTTTATCAAGACCCCTACAATAAAGTTTGTTGACAAGATTAGGATGCCATACCCTATTAAACGCTTTGGAAATGTCTAAAGCTACTGCAAGATTTTCTTCTTGTTGGTCTAAAGTAGAATTCCATTTGTAACTAATGTAAGTCAGAAGATCTGTTGTCGAACGTTTTGATCAAAATCCATATTGAGTATCTGAGATGAAGTTATTTTGTTTTAAAATATTAATTAATATATTTTTTAATTGGATTTAGATTAGACTTGTCTCCCTTTTTAGAAATAGAGAACATTTGCAATTTTCCAACAATTTGGACATGTTTAATTTTTGTATGGTAAGGCAAATATTTTTGTCAAAATAGAAGCTAAATTTTTTGCAATTGTTTTAAGAATAATAGGTAGAATTTCATCTATACCGGATGCCTTTCTGGTAGTTAATTTAAGAAGATATCTTTTGATAAGGCTAAAATGAATTAGACCCATTATTTTTCCACTAGCCGGCATTGTAGGTACAGAAATGGGAGGACTTATAATAGTAGAGTTAGATGCAAATTGGTTTGCAAAAATATTTTTTTTTGATGACAATTTGAATAGGTTTTGTGAGAAATCAAAGTTATTAAGAAATTCTTTCATTTTTACTATGTTTATCTTAGAATAATGATAGATAAGGCGCGGTTTAGATTTAGTGGTAATACGAAGAGAAGTTTTAACAACAGAAGTAATAAGTAAATAATCAGAAATAAGTTGGGTAATATTATGAGAAACAGCAAAAATCATAGATTGTTGTCCAGATAGTGTTGTAGAAAATCAGTGACTTAACCGTTCAGTATTATATACATTAAAATCTCCTAACAAAATTATTTCAGCTTTTCTATGATTACCTTGAAAAAGCTTGTCTAATAGTTTCAAAAAAGTTATCAAAAAAGTTTGAAGTTGCCTTATTTGGAGAATGGTATATGCCAATTGCAAAAATAGTCTTATCGGGAAGATTTAGTTTAAGAAATATGCTATTATAACCAATGCCTTAAATTTCGTACGTCGTCAGTCTATAATATGCTTGTTGTTTGTTGATGTAGGCACAAACACACTGTTCGTCAGCAAATGCATGTTCAAGATGATAATCGCAATCTACTAAATTAAAACAATCTGGATCTTTATTGTTTACTTTGGTTTCCATCAGAAATATGGGGTTTCCTATGTTCAAGATGTTTATGAACAGAATTATTTTTTTTTTAAACCGCAAAATTAAAAAAAAATAACTTTTAAACCACAAACTAAGTCTATATCTATCTATTTGATCATACCCATCTCCACACAGTTTTCAACTGCTGACGGCAAGGGTTCAAATACCGTTCGATGTTGGCCTATTTAGTCAATATACCACAAATGCAATCATTACTCAAACCTATTGTGTCAAACAAGCTTGCACTATTCCAATCAAGCCAGATCACTAATATTATATAACATTAACAATCAAAGAGTTAAATCAATAAAACGCCTACGTCTATAAAGATTAGCCGTTTAAAAAAAATAATTAAATCTATCTAAAATTATGACTGAACTGCAAGTAAAATGTAACCTCTGAATAAACACAGAAAAGAATAAAACTTTTTCAACCAGCAGAAAATTAAAAACTGAAAGAATTTAAAACTGTTTTTATTGTTTATACTCACTTAAATAAAATTACAAAAAAATAGTAGGGTTACAATAGCATATTCATAGACAAGGATTCAACTGTTAAAGTCTTAGGATACGCGTAAGTGCAACAATTACCTGGATACTTAAATTTTCAATAAGTTTCTTTTTTTCAGAATAACTCTGGTTTTGCATTGTTGGCTTTGAACGATTAGAACGAATTTCTCAAGGACAATTAGTCAATTGATTAGAAACCTGCCTGATCATTTGAACACAGTAATGATACTACTGTAATAAACTATTAATTTTGTACATGAGTGTAGTTCGGTGTTTCCCAACGTGGGGCCCACGCTCCACAGGGGGGCAATTTGATTGTTAAGGGGGGCAATTCAAAAATTGACTCAACACAAGTTTAACCCTTTTGCTCCGGGTCATTTAAATGCAATGCTAGGTTTTAGTGCCAAAAATGAAAGAACAAAGCATATTCTTAAATAATTGAGGCCAATAAACATTATAAACTCGTTTGACGAGACCAAAATATCAACTGGGCAGAAAGTAGGCTCCGCGGGCAATTTCAATTTTAATATTAAAAATTATATATATGTTACATACATAGGGGGCATAAGAATTTTAGAAAGGCTTAGGTGGGGCATGGCACAATAAAGGTTGGGAAACACTTGTAGTTTATCTGAAACAAGTCAATGTTGTTTTCAGTTTATATAATAATATCGCTATTCTTTGATATATCCTGTAAAACTCGTTCGCATGTTCTATGTGCTCGTTAAAATCAAAAACAAATTTTTAATTTATGAAATCTATAAGATTTCATAAATTTTAGGGCAAGAAAGCTACTTACTGTAAAAAATAATTTAATTGTTTGCTAAATATTTTATAATTAAAAGCACTTTCATTACACTATAATTCTTATTGTTATTTTAATTGACAATTGACGGCACTGATTTACTATCAAAGGTAAACTGTTTTTTTTCCTCTTTGGGCCACTTTGACTTGCCCTTTGCGCGCTACTACTACAGCCTCTATAGTTCCCGCTTGCTTTTCTATCAATTGAATCTGCACACAAGTATTAAATACAGTTCAATTAGCTATTATAGAATCATCTTCTAACATAGAACTGTTAAGTTGTGATGCCAAAATTCCCATAATGCATGGTATACTAATACCAATGTATTCATATTTTTATACAAACCCCAAACAGCTCTCTGACCTATCTGTAAAAATACTTATATACATTCTAAGATTTTTTGGAATAATTTGTGAAATACTTTAATGACCTCAATATCAATGTACTTTATTATACACGCTCCTGAAATTTTTACGACTTTTGTATACATACCCCCATTTTTGGCTTACGTGAGAACCTCAAACAGCTGTCAAATACTTATACAATATTATTGTACTTTGTTATACACACTTCATGACTTACATAGGTTTATTTGTAATTAGTTTTGGGTTGTTTTGGGTAAAACAGACAAATATTTAATTTGAATTATAGCTTAACAGTAACCCAATTTAAGTTATTGTAGTTTTAGGTAAAAGTTTTAATCTGGCCTGAGCATAATAATCCAATTATTTACACGTTGTTAATTTTAACAAACTAAGTGTTGGCACACAAACAAGCTTTACTTTTATAAATATTTATTACTGTCATGGCTCGCAATCGCTATTACATATTTTTACAAATCTCCAAGAAAATTTCCAAAGACTTTTATTTAAACGATTGATTAGACAAAAAAATTGCAGAAACAAACCCAAACATAAAAATTGGTAGGCGCTTATTTTAAAATCTGCGATTGTATTACACACATTGTCCATTACAGCATTGTAGTTGTTCATTAATAATGTTTTTAATTTATATCATATTTAAAAACAAACATAAACAACAAAATAAAGAAATTAAAACAAGGAAAACAAAACCACAACACCTCGTATCCTTCGCGTATCCAAAACAAGACCATAGATTATCAATGGCAAGACATAAATGAAGCGTTAGCAGATGCAGGAAAAAAAGAACTAAAACCTACAAAAAGAACAGAAAGAATGGACAACGGCATAAAGAAGAAAATAAATACAGCCAAAGAAGAATAGCTAGCAGAGGTATATCGGGGAATAGAGACCTGTGAGAACAAATACATCATTCAACATGCATAAGAATATGAAAGCACAGAACAAGAATCCGCTATTTAGACGAAAACCTAATCGTAGAACAAGAAAAAAACTATCAAAATGGCGAAATTATGTACACGAACTGTTCAATGACAACCAAACTGCACTCCTCCTTAAAAGGAGCGCGCAATCAAAAACTAGAAACCAGGTAAAATACTTACCCAATAAAATCCCAGCTGAACTGATAAAGTATATAGATGAAAAATCCACCAATATTCTATTAAAATTATTTAACAACATATACGAGACAGGTGTTGCAAAAAACTGGTTGACATTAACATTTGCAACAATACCAAAGAAAAATAGGACTAAAGAATTATTGATGAGTCACATCCTAAAGGTTTTCTTAAAAATAATACACAATCACATCTTTAGAAAACTAGAAAAAAGCAATAGCAACAAGCAAATGAGAAGCATGGAAACCAAAGAGACACTATTTGAAATAAACTTACTAAGACAAAGGTGTCTAGACATAAAACATGAAATGTATCAACTTTCAAAAAGCCTGTTATAGAATTGAAAGAAAAATATTGACAGTAGAAATATAAGGATAATCTAACATCTACTGGCAACAAACAGCAAAGGAGATATGTTGGGGAGTCCAGACAAGGGTCCGTACTGTCAGTTCTGCTATTTAATGTGTATAGTGAAAGTATCTTTAAAGAAGCATGTGTAGAGGAACCAAAAAGTATTATTATAAATGGCAAAACCATCAACGCAGACAATACTAACATCATAACTGATAACACAAAAGATCTCCAGCACCAAATTGAAACTAAAATTATGGCCATTACAAAAAATCCAAATTAAAACAAACCACCTATACACTTTAAAAACAAAATTATAGAATGTGTACCCTCTCACAAATACCTAGAAACGTGGGTAACAAAAATCACGGAACACAAAGAGATTAAAAGTAGAATACAGATAACCCGCTGCGCTTACACAAAAATAGAAAAAAATCTTTTGTAACCGTAATACAAAACTAGAATTCAGAAGTAGAGTATTGAAGTGCTACATACTTCCTACCATATTATATCAAATTGAGACCTGGACAACAAAGGCAGAGAACATCAAGAACCTGAATTTAAAATGTGGTGTTACATGATAGACTGACAAGGTCACGAACAAAACAATAATGCATCAAATAAGTAAAAGTCACTACCACAATAAAGAAAAGAAAATTAGAATATCTTGTCACATCTTGAGAAGATAGATATAAAAACTACTAATCCAAAGAAAATTTAAAAGAAAAAGTTTGATTGGAAAAAGAAAAATATCATAGCTTCGCAACCTGAGGAACTGGTTTAGATGCACATCCGCTGAGCTATTCAGAGCAGCAGTCAACATACGCATAATAATGATGGTTTGTTTCCAATCTTCAGTAGAAACAAAACTTGATGAAAAATGAACGATAAATAAAATCCAAATTAATTTTCATCATTTAATTAAATCATTTTTTCAACTTTTTAAGACTCGAAGAACAAGGCATAATACTTTAAATAATTGTTCCCCAAGTTGGTCGTGCTTTTCATAAAAAAAATTGATTTATAACATATTGATAATTGATTTAAAAATGTAAATCTAATTCTAAATTGTTTTGTTTTAAAATTAATATCATATATTAAACCATACTATTTTAATTAATATAGCATTTTAATTGTTTAATAAGTATTAGTTTTAAAATTGAAGAAAAAAAAAACTGATAATCATCTAACAACTTTTAATCAACATTATTAATTAATTCAAAAATATTTGATTAATTCAAAAAAATAGTTCATTTATTGTTGCTTTGTATTTAATTTTAAATGTAAAAATAAGTTTTATGGCATGAGTGTGTCGAGCCAAAGACAAATCACAAGTTGCTTTATTTTTTTGCAAGTCCGGAACTTAATTATATTATTTTGATTAAATTACGAACTATTAAGTTAACAATAACAATTTATTTTAATTGAATTTTAATTAATCTAAGTGTTTATTGTATTCATTATGACATTGACATGTCAATATTGTACAAACGTCAACTTTTGAGGTTAGTTAAAGTTGTAAAGTGTCAACTTTACTGGCGGTTGTGCTAAAAAGAATTTAAAAAACAAGCAAACTTTGAAGCTTAATTTTTAAATATTTTATTTTAAGATGCCGTCACCTAAAATGCGTTGTGAAGCATTGCTTACAATTATAAACAAATCACAGTAATCTGAGTATTATTTTTATTGACTAACAGTTATTTTTGAGTTTATGAAGTCAAAATTACCATTCTTAAAGCATATTAGTTAAATATATTCTTTTACTTACATACGGCTGCTCATCCTTGTGTATAATTTCTTCATGTTCTAAAAGCAATTCAACGGCTTCAACAAATTCCACATTGATTGCATGTAATAAGGCATCTTTAGTTTCCACTCCCATTACAACCAATAATTCAACCATTTCTAAATTTTCTCCATCGATGGCAAGAGTAAGAGCGCTTCTACCTAAACTATCCACACAATTCACATTGAATACTTTATATTTATGAGCTCTCTGCAACATCCTACAATAAATAATAAAATTACATTAATGATGTATTTAATAAGTAAAAAAACTAAAAATTACTTGCCTTTTTACATTAGGAAAATCGCCCCGTTCTACGGCAAGCAAGTATTTCTTCTCCTCCAACGTCAAAGATTTGGGTAAATTGGGCATTTGACCCAATTTCTTTTTGATTCCATCCATATCAACCTTGAAGGCACTTGCATCTTCATCACCCATTGCTCATGAACGAGTCTTACCCACTGCATCTACGGGATAGGAAATAAGCACTAGCATTTTAAAATCATGTTAAAGTATATTGGATTACCAAAAATAAATTGAATTACCGAAAATAGAATTAGGGGCTTACGGCATACGTGGCGGGTTGATGCGTCGCTTTACAATGACAGAGGATGCATTTCTGAGCACAACGCACAGGCGTAATTTTTTTTAATTATAACTAATATATCACATCATTAATCTCTACAATTTCCTTTATTAATATCTGTGGACTCGGTATAGGTTTCATAAATCGATATCTGTTTTGCTATGTAGGTGACACCTTAATTAATTGGATTGCGTTCGTCTGCCACAATATGTTATATACACGCAAATTGTCTGCTTGCCATTTATATTTGAATCTAAACATTGACACCATATTAATAATTGTTGCTTTAATATAGATGTCACAACCTGTTGCGTATCTAATTTATGACATTATTTCTACGATTTATAAAATATTGTTCAAGTTTTTAATCTAATTTACTCTAATTGTATTATTTTATGTAGGTAATGTCCTGCTTTTTTTGGTAATTAAATAAAGTAGAATTATTGATATTAAAAAAGTTTTTACTGCTACTTTTTAATAAAATTGTATACTGATCAGGTGCTAGGTATAATATTTGTCTATTAAAATAAACTATAGGTTTGAACTCAGTTTTTTGTGCTGTTTATAAATAGCTTGTTCATTCATTTTTTTAATTGGTTTAAAAAAATTTGATTCCTTGCCGGAAGTACAAGTGTTCCATGATAATAGTGTAAATGTTTGGTAGACATAACAAATTCTGCGTATTTGATCAAAAAACTTTTTTTGGGTGATTATTTATTTAATCATACATACACATAATACTCATATAATAATCTTTAATAGAACGCTGGTATTAGCTACATACTTTTGTTTACTTCGTTATATATTTTTATTTAGGTAATTTATAAGTGCTCAATATGATTTGAGTGTGCGCAAAGAGCTGGCCAGTTTATAACTAAAATTTGGTGTTTTTCTGGTGTCTTGTCTGATTTGCTACGTGTGGTCATGAATTATCATGCTAAAACTGAAATCCGGGGACAATAAATGCTCTTGCATTACCACATGTCTTGGCTATGTATCAAAATTCTAACCTATACCATGCCAAATCTTTCGCCAAACTTCTCTACCTGCTGAGCTAATTTTTTACAATGACATTCAGCTTTATATGTCCAATTTTAAAGACGACTATTACAATGTGTCAACCAAAATCTGGATTCGTCGCTAATGAGAATTGAGAACTACTGCACTATCTTCCATTTTGCGTGTTGTTGAGTAAACGTCTGTTTCTTTTGTAAGCCATAAGCTTCTGGATTGGCTTCTTGGATCTTAGATTGTATTTTGCAACATTTTTCTTATAGTACTGTTATGGTTGTACTCCACTAGCTTTTCTAAGGTAATTTTACAGGTTCATAGCAACAGCGTTGTTTAAGCGCACAATTGGTCAAAAATCTGTCACACGTTTTTGACTTTTGCCCGGCTACCATAAAGTCTGGACAAAATAACAACTGAGATTGTAAAAGCAGCGCTAAACGGGAACGAGGTAGAAATATATGAAATAATCAACAGATGCTAAAAAAAAAAAAACTTTCTAAAAATGTTAGAAAAAGGCTACTATAGTACTGATTGAGAAGAAGAAAGAAGCAAGAAAAGCAACGTCATACAGAACAATATGCTTAAGCAATACACTAGCAAAAATAATAGAAAAGTAGAAAGAATAAAACAAGAAATAGAAGAAAAAAAAAAGCAACAATACGAATTTACCAAAAAAAAAATAACCTGAAAAGCTATAAAAAAATGAAAAAAACAATATACATAACAGTTTAACAGCGTTTAGAAAGCAAGTATAGAGGCAGCAAAGAAAAAATAATTGACAAAGTAGATACATTTGCGGACAACGTAGCACTAGTAGGCAGAAACGTAAAAATGGAAGTACTAAAAAAAAAACTATAGCTGGTAAAATATATATATAATACGGATATGAATAAGTAAGGGCTTAAAATTAACAACACAAACAATAGAGGACTAAAAGAACTAATAGAGGAAGAAGTAGATACAAGTAGGAAATCAAGTAATAACTATAATAGAGAAGAAAATCAAATACCTCAGAGTAACACTCAAAACAAAGGGATGGAATAAACGGGTTAAGAAAGCGGTTATGGGAACAAAAGAAGTAGAGAGAAAATTTGGTAAACTTATGCCAAACAACGTCTAGGAAAAGATGCCAGAAAGCTAATAGCAACGGAAGCAAAATTTTAAAAAAATATTGTGAGAAACCATAAAAATATTACAAAATTAGAATGAAACAAAGAAAGCTGCAAGAACAACTTTGTTAAAGATCAGCAAGGCTTACAAAACGGTGTTACAGGAGGCAGTATAGGTGATTTCGGCTACACTTTCCGCAAGTATAAAAAAAAACTAGTAAAAGAAAAAACCAGTAAAAAGGATGCAAAGATAAGAACAAAAGATAAGACGATGAAAATATGGCAGAGAGAAAGATACGACAAAAAAGAAATGAACAAAGACTTAAGTAAACTAAGAACACTTCTGACGAAAACCAAATAATTAGAATAAATTGCAGAAGAATTTTTTTTAAGGACGTAGTGAAGTGTTGTCTTCAACAAATGGCCTGTAAGTCCTGTTAATTTGTCCTAGTTATTGTCTCTAATGTGGTACTAGTTTGAGATGGGCTGGTTTCGGCATCGCGGAATTCACGCAGGCTGCTGCGGCAACACATGCTGTCCTAGGTCCATCTCTCCCTATACCCTATTTTTCTACCCTACTTCCTTGTGTTATTGTTTTTAGGTAGGTATCTTCTTAGTTTTTCTATATCTTTATTAACTTCTTCCTTGTTGTATCTTCTTTCTTTTATAAATATTTTGTGCAGCTCCATTAAGTGCATCCCCTTTGGTAGTCCTACATTTGCCAATTTAACTTTTAGAGAGATTCTTGAATCTCCATTTGAGATTAGTTCTTTGTGTCCCCTGGTTGCCAGATATACTCTGACCATTTCAAAAGTTGCATTTTCTGTCAACCTCGAGATGGCGTATCTTCCATTTAGAAATTGTTTAATCAATTCCGTCAACTTATTTTCCTTCAGCAGTTCTCTCCTCCTTTTCTTCCTTATTTCTGCAATTTCTGTTGGTACTAATGTTTTAGTATATGTCCTTTTTTTGTCTTTCTGTTCACTTTCCATTTCTTGATAGGCATAGTTGTTTGGACCTTCTTTGTTTCTTTCCTTTTTAATACTTTTTTCTATATTCTTTTGCATTCATTTAGCTTCTCGTTCCTTCTTCTTTTGTCATCTGTGGCTTTTAATTTGTGTGTTTTCTTCCTTTTTGGTTTACCTAAATTTTAAAGCTTCAAACTCCTCTATCTTTTTTTTTTTTCAGTACTGTCGTTGCATAGTTTTTTATTGTATTCTATTTGTTTTTGTTACTCAGGCATAATTGTTAGAAAACAAAATGCAGTCCAGGGAGCGCAAGCAACCAAACAATTAACTATAGCAACATACAAACAAAACTTCTTGTGCAGTCACAAAAACAACGGTCAAAAAAAGCCAAAACAAACAAAAAAACTTAAAATAATCTCTATAACACTTTCTATCTTATGTGTAGACAAGCCCACCAAAGAGTAGTTTTTAGGCACTGGTTTATTCTAAAAAACATAACAACCAGAGTGGCTCAGTTGGGTGAAGCGCCTACTTCGAATTGCGGTGCATAATTTATTGCAGGTTCGAGCCTCAGCTCAACAAAAAAATTAAAAAAAATTATATTAAAATTTATTAATGCAGGCGTTAGTCTAATGTATGATTAGTATCTATTTAACCATAATTACATTTAATTTGAGAGTTTGGGTAAGGCCTCGTCAGTATCTACAGCGTCTAGATTCTTCTCAATTAATAGGTGCGATAGTATATATTTGTATTTTGAAGTACATATTCAAAGTCAGCTTGTGCGGTAGTAACATAAACGTAAGCTCTAAAATATCGGCCCTTGCAACTGAAAAAAAAAATCAACCGAAAGAAGCACATACCGACAAAGAAGTAAAAAAAATAAAGATTTAAACAACGACGAAAAAATTAATCGTAAGTAAAAATGTTAAAGGTTGTGCAGGTTAATGTACATCACTGCAAGACAGTTTTGGTAACTTACTTACGTGTACATTATCAAACATGACGTTAAGATTGCTTTTATCAGCCAAACTCTTATGTAATCACTGTACATGTACCATATCATGTACTAAATCTAATCCCATTACGTGACAGTCATAGTAGCGAAAAAGATCAGTAAGAAAATTAATCTACTATCCGGATACCTTCTTTATTATCAGCATGACTACCCAGATGGTGTAGTGGTTAGCATACTCGACTACTACACCAGGGTTTAGAGATTGAATCTCTTATTTAGAGGGTCAGTTTTTCTGGTTAAGAAAAAATGTGTTGATGAGTACGCCTTTTTTCGGATAAAAAGAAAAAAATTAGTAGGTCCCGTGTACTGCTTTGATGTTACGTGCATATTAATAAACCCAATAACTTAGGTTCAAATTCCTAAACTTCCTATAATTCACAGATGTGGTATTCTTAACCTCTGGCGCCGATGATTAGCCCTGGTAGCAGAAAAACAGAACGCTAAGTAAATGAATTAATTTATAAAACTTGACTTTTCTACTCCACCAGAAAAAAATTAAAAGCTAGTTAGTAGCAAAACCAATACACCTCTAATCTTTTAATGCACACCAAATTATATAGGAAAGTACTGACATTGGTTGCGTTCAGAACAACTCATCAGTTGCCAGCGTTGACTCATCAATTAATCAATAAGCGCTGAGCCCGTCTGAACGACATATTTCTCAAAGTTTTCAATTTAAATAAATAATTTAATTAGCTTATAAAGCCGCTACTTAACGAGATATAATATATTTTTAATATGTAATGCCATTTAATTCTACTTTGTTTTTAGGTTTGATTATTTTTATCATTTTTTTATATTTTTAAATTCTTTCATCCAAGTGTTGTAATCGTTGTAATCCCATATATTTATTAATTACCTATATTGCTTCTTTTTTAAATTTTTTTAATAATATGTAAATTTATATGCGCCCATTAACTGCTGAGTTGATTTGTCAGCAAGCAGGCAAATCTAAATGTATGATGAGTAAAATGACAAGCGCTGCCAGCAAACGATGACTCAGCAGTGTTCAGCAAGCGCGTTCAGTTCACATGATGAGTCGTTCTGAACGCAGCCATTGACTTAAAAAAAGAAAAACTTAAAAAACTAAAATATATTTTAGAAACTAATATGCATATAAGTAACTTGTACACGTTCAGATACGCAACACAGAGTGATAGACCTAACACTAACAAATTTTAATGTGTGCAAAGTAATCAAAAGTGGCACGTGACAGATGAACTTTTTCTGTCTGACCACGCATACATCCACATCAAATCTGAAGAAACGCTTTTATAAGAATACAAACGATAAAAATAAACTGAAATTTGTATAACAAATTACTAGTTAGTCAAATCGAAGACAGTCTAAAGACAGGAAGAAGAAATGACAAGCTAGAGACACTGACAGATAAATTTGTTAAGTCTATAGATACAGCTTAGAAAAGAAACTGCTTATGTACTGTCAAACATACCACCAACAAGATTACTTCGTAGAATAGGAACTTGATAAGGCAAGCAATAGGAAGCAATGTTTATCAATGCAAAAAAACGGCAACTGGGTCTCATACATAATTAGACCAATAGCATATAACAATGAGGTAATAAAGCAAAATGAGACATTATTAGGGCGATTAGAACAAACTTGTGCCTTCAGAAAAAAAACCCTGCAGGAGTTTTTGAATTTATAAAAATCTAACAAAAATAAACAAAAGGAGTAAAATGACATAGTAAATAAAAACATCTTAAAATGCTAAATTGGCACGTTTATAAACTATTCAAGTAACTAGAAGCCAACAAAATCTATTTTACCATGTTACAAAAAAGGTCTGAGAAAACCTCTACGTAAAACTCTTAGAGCTAGCATAGCCCTTTCATATATACCAAACAACTAAAGAACGCTCTGACTAAAAATTTTAGACCTATCAGTCTGATATTTTGACTTTTATGTATACGAGATAAAGCACTAAGTACTCTGTTCTGCACCAATACCAATATGCAGACTAATCAGGACAATCCTGCAAACTGGCAATACATCAGCTAGAAGATAAGTAATAAAGAACTATTAGCATTCATTGCCACTAGTTCAACAAAATAGAAATCACAAAAAAGTTTATTGAATGATTCAAATGATTTTGGGATTTTATACAACCAAAAACCAAAAGCCCACAAGGCTATTCTTAACAAGACAATTAATCATTACCTAATTTACAAAACTTGTAAACAGACACTTTGACCCAAACAAACACATGCATAAAATTCCGCGCATGTTTGAAAAAAATTATCTACTGAGTGATTGCAAGATTCACAGTACGCAACGTAATGCTTTTTTTCTCGGCAAGCACAAGGTAACTAAAAATAAGCTCAAGGCAGTCTATTGACACAAGTTTTTTAACTAAAAAAAGCTGCAGGTAAATATTTGTTTAGAAGCAACATTAAATATTTATGTATTATGCCGATTAGTATTATTTTTCAGTTGTGTTCTGGCAATGATTTGAATATACATATAATCATTTAGTAGAATATCAAAAAGTGATAGTGTTTAAAAATGATTTGAATAATAATAAATAACGAATGATTATCTATTGTATTTAGAAAATAAAATGACTTATGAATTAATACAAGCAGTTAGAAAAAAGTGTCGTATTACTACTATATTTTGTGATACGTTTAGTGTTTACACAATAGAACATAAACCGCAAAAAAATCAAACTAAGCGCAAAAATAATGAGTTTTTAAGAAACAAAAATTTGCAAAGAACAGCGTCAAAAATTAAAAAAAAAGAACTAAACTCGCCAGGAGGTAACAACGAGGCAAAAACCTTAACCTTACAACGATACAACCAATGGTAGAATTATTAGGTAGTTAAAAGATTTAACCAGTGAGTGTGTAAACATTAAACAGGAAATAAAAAAAGGTGGAAAATCTCCCATAGATAACTATAGAGATACTGGAGTTTGAAGAAGTATAGATAACGGAACAAAAGACAAAAAAACAATATAAATAAAAATGTCGACACAGACAATACAAACAAGAAACAGTACAAAAGAATACCTAACCTAACCTAATAAATAGAACATAAAAAAATATCAATAAAGAATGGCGAGCAACAAATTATAAATTTGAAAAAGTAAAAAAAAAAACAAACCCCAATAATGGGAAGAAAGAGCAATACAGGAGTATTAATAAATAATGACAAAATAAACAAAGAAAGACAAAAATAGAGATAAAAGAATCTACACTCAAAGAGTTAACAAAAACAAAAAAAGAAGAGTTGTTACTAATTACTAAAAATATTAGAGATGGAAAAATTTAGAAATGAAATGAATGGTTACAATTTAGATAAAGCTACCAACAAACTTACAGGAGAATTGTGATGATCAAGGATATTAGCCTGGAGAAAAAAGAAATGTTGGAAGAAATTATGAACAAAGTGAACACTGAAGAAAGTACGTTAATATTCATAAAGAAAGAGTATAGAGAAAAACAAATTGCTATAGTCAAGATGGACAAAAAAGTGGAACATATAATAGGAGAAGAAAGAATAAAAATAGAACTCCTAAGATACAAAGTAGAGAAAGTAACAGCAAACAAAAAAAGCAACATACAACGGCACATTAAAGGATAAAGAATTATAAATTTTGTTGAATAATTTGCAGACTTTAAATAATAGCTTGCCGTCAAATCCCCAATCTCAAATCATTAATTTAAAAAAAAATTGTCATAAATTCAAAACTTATGTATAGGCTTATGATGTAACTACTTGTTATTTTAAATTTACATTCAATTCCCATAAATGTTTTTTTTAGATTCATAATAATACCCGCCGTTAAACATTATTAATTTCAAAATAAAATTTGCTGTTAATTAAGAAAACATCAAAACTAAAATGTTATGACTATTTAAAACTGTTTAATTATTAGTCCAATTTATTTGTTTTTGAATTAGATATTTATAAAGTTAAATTAATAATACATTTTTTTAATAATAAACGTCTGTATGTTTTGAACTTGAATATGCCTCTTGGGAAAGACGCCTGTACGTTGCAGTTCCTCTTTTATGTTTAGAGTCTGTCTTGATGACATATATTGTTTTAATTCATGCTGATTAAGATATATAAGTATTTTAAATAGTGATGCAAATGCTTCTCATCTTTAATGGGACTACAGAGAGACATACTAAAGAATGCGCACTCTATTTCGGGCAAGGTACGTTCTGTTAGTCTCGAACTAATTCGACGCCTCTGGCCGCCTTTGGGGTATTTTCTATACACTTATGTAATATTATAAGTTTTATATACATTTTTAATTTAATGCAACATTGAAGTTTATATTAATTTTATACTAGAGCACGCTTTTTTATAAAACTACTTTTATAATATGGGCCTATCTACCAAGTAGTATCTATTTTAGGTAGCTTTAATATTATTGTTATTATTGTACTGTTCAAGCTTTTTAATAACAGATATTTTGTAGATGAAAATAATCGTATACGATACAAAGCTTCATCATCATAATATTTTATAAATAGCAAATCTGTGAATTTGTTTTTAATAACTTTCTGTGATTTCTTACTTCAGCTTAAAGTGTAGGACTTTTTTTATTAAATAAATTATTAAAACTTTCAACTAAAATGTTTTAATAATATTGATGTTGATGGATTTAGAAGATAAGTTTATTTAAATAACTTAATCTGCAATTAATGGATAAGAACTACTTTCTAATTTATTTAGTTAAGCAATTATCAATAGTTGCGTAAGGTAAAATAAAAAAAAAAAGATAGCAAGGTTTATATATGTAAAAATAAAGTTTTGGATATACACAGACAAAGAAATCGAGTATGATGGAAAAAAATAAGTATAGACTTTGTAAATAGTGGTGGTTGGTACCAGTACATTTTAAATTTTTATGTACTGACTATATTTTTAGTTAATTTATGTTCATAAGGAAAATTGTTATAGTTGTAAATCATATTTCAATGCCAAATCATGAAATAAAATAATTATAAATAGCATATTCATATATTTGTAGCAATTATGAATATAGAAAAGTTAACAGGATAATAAAAAATAACAAAATTCAGCGTAGTTTACAAGCCCCTAAACACTAGTTCCAAACAATTTATGAGTTTATTTGATAGCACATAGTGATATATTATTATGTGAAGGTAGTTTAGATGTAAATTTTCTTAATTAAACTCTCGACATAACTTATAAAAGATATTCAAGAAATCTTAAAACTGATTTACCTAATAAGCTATAATCGAGTCAATTTGTATTCCAGATCAACACTAATTTATATATAATTAATATCATTGAAAATGTTAAATCTGATTAGTGATTTACTATTTTGTAATTAGCTTTGCTATATTGCACAAAACATCTGTTTAAGTGTTACAGATTTAAATTTGAATGAATTAGCTTGCGCGTTTTAAGTTATCAAAAACAATGGAATTGTGAATTGTCAATACTTTTTAGTATTAGCTTTTATTGTTTGTAATTGATTGGTTTTGTTATGTTATATAAAAAATGATTTAAAATTAAAAATAATATATTTACCAATTTTGATTTAGAATCACTTCAATTAATCAGGAATGCGTCAGGAACGTAAACTGAATTGTTGAACTTATACCATGTTTGACGTTGTGGATAGACATTAAAAGTGTTTATTTAGTGAGATATTTTCTACAATAAATATTCAAAATTGTTATACTTTGAATTAATTAGTAAAAATATTGCGTGACGTAGTAATTCACTGGTTATTCTATTCACGTTCTTGTACAATTATCATCCATTTTTACACTCTTTGTAATGAGTAAACAACGTGACAAATATTGATTTTTGTTCTATTACTTTATTACTATAATGAACTTATTAATCTAAGTCGTCATATTTGGTGATATATTTTTTAATTTTCCTGACGGATGTGAACATTTAATCAAGCACTTTTTTCATTTAGAATGGCATAGTAATTAATTAGTTTACTTGACCTGGGTGTCGATTCTAATCTCGGTGACTTTTGTTATTTTAGTAAAATCTGTTTTATTTCACTGTCATTACGTAATTTCTATGAATAAAAGTTAGTTACGTTTTATTACAAACGCTCAAACCGTGCGAAATGAGTCTATTACGAACGAAACAACAAAAGTGACATATAACCTATACATTGGTGTAGGATATACTAGATAATCGACATCCGTATCTAAAATGGCGCAAATTATAATAGGGCTGCTGTTTTGTTTGTGACTTTTAGTAAGTAATACAAAACATGCATTAAAAACATTTTATATTTTATAATTTTAAATTTTTAAGCATTCAAAACATACTGTGTATGCTATTAATAGCACGGTAGCCCTGTTACGACAGTGAGACTATCACCATCTTTCTTTTTTCTTTTCTTTTTGAACTGTTGCCCTCTCTTGAACAAACCATTTGGTCTACCTTAGACTATTTTTTGGTAACTAACGCTATTAGGTCTCCAAGGCAAAGAAGTCAAACTATTTATATATACACTTCTTCTACCTAAATACTAAATGACGACTAAATGTGTACGAAAAATGGAAAAAAATGGATATAGATCAAAATAAATGACTTTAGGGAAGACCTTTACTGTTATAGCAGTTCAAGAATTTTAGGGAAAGTAATTAATTCACAAAACGAAATTGTCAATAATCTGAAAAAAGAATATTATATATTAAACTTAACTGCATACTTTGACAAGTCAAGGCACTAAAGACTTTAGTTTCCAAAGTCTACAAGCCAAAAAAAATATAAGAGGCAAAAGTATACTGGCGTGGACAAAACCGAGTTTTGTCTAAACTACGCCAAACCAGGACACTGAGCAAAAAAATGCAAAAATGCACCCATTTGTATAGCATACAACGTGGGCATAGATTGGACTAGACATAAGCACACAAAATAAAAGATTATTGAATGAAACTAGAACAACAAAAGTTATTACCCGTGCGGAAACAAAGCAAAATGCCACTAACAATCCTATAAATTAATTTAGATAGAGCTTTGCTTGCACATATCGTTGGTTACGCACTTGCTGTAAAAATTAACGTTGATATAATAATTATTAGTAAACCAAACAAGATACTTATAAAAAAACTGAACTAAATAGCAGATTAAAAAAATACGTACAAAATGAACGAAGATTTCATAATGCAAAAAATCTATACAACCCGATAGAAATGCATTACTTAATAAATGTAAAAATGAAAGTTTATAATAATAATAATAATAATAAGTTTATTTGCCTCAAACACATAGACGGACAAATTAGTTGAGGTTCAGCTCACCAGAACAATGTCTGTTCTACCACCTCAACTACAATAATATAACTTAAAAATATATAAAAATAATGTAAATATATATATATAAAAAAAAATACAATTTGTAAATAAATTTAAAATTTAAAATACAGTTAAAAGAAATAAATAAAAAAAAAAAAACTATACCAATAACTGTTTTTTATACTGATATTTAAATTGAGACAATGAGCATGACTTTGAAACCGGCAACATATCAATATAAATCTTGCAGGCGACATATGAAAATCTTTTTCTGAAATAGCATGTACAGAGTTTAGGAACGTTTAATAACCGTCTATTTCGTATGTTTAAATTATGAATATCTGTTCTAAATCTAAGCTTGTTGTAAAGATATGGAGGTGTTTTATTTAGGATTATTTTAAAGATAACAGATGCAGTATGTAGTTTACGTCTTCTAGTAGCGAATAAAAAACGCACACTTTGTGCTTAATAAGCCGTTAGTCCTACCAACCCCCTTCAAACAAATCGTAAAACTTCTAGACCTATGTAAACGGCGATTGTTCAACATTTGTCAAGAGAAACCTAGATCTTTTTATAGATGTAACGTGCTTGGCACAAGCGATTGGAAAACTTGTTAAGACCTGGAAAGTTTTAGATAAGAAAAGTGGAAGACAAAATATGGAAGCAGATTATGTGTGCTAGCCAGAAAAGGAATCTCACAATGCATAGTATTAAGTTACTTGAGTAAAAAAAATCAAATAAAAAAAAGTTCTTTTTTGTAATCCACATAACAACAGGATTTTAAAGCCATTACTTTAAAACAACGGGCTATTTGGAAGAAAATGGTTAACTGGGATAAAAGCAATGGCTTTTGCAGATAATTTTGCAGTAATAATAGCCAAAAACAAATTAATTTATAAAATTATGCTATAGAAATGGTGTACATATGGTTAACTAATCATCAATGAAGCCAGCTCTTGAAAAACAGAGACATATTATACTAAAAGATCCACGAAAAAGATGTCTTAGAAGCGCGTATCAACTGAGCAATTAAACACCTTAAACAATGTTTTTATTTTTTTGAAACAATTAAAAAAAGTAGAAGAAAAAAAAATTAATTTACCTGACCAGAGTTATTTATTATATGTTTACTTAACTCCGTTACCTAATCAACAATTCTTTACGGCGCACTGATATGGTACAAAGCCATAAAAGTAATAGCTTTCTAAAATTGGCTGATCAGTTTACAGATAAAAACGATATTACGGGTAGCAACCTCATATAAGACAGTCTTGGCGGAAGACCTTTAATTAGTAGCCGGAGTAATATCAATCAATCCGACAGAAGAAAAACAAAGGCTCTACAAAAAAGAAAATACATCAACATCAAAAGCTAAACGGAAGGAGAAGAAAAAAACTAAACTAAACGGCGATTGTTTAGATCTAGGTTTCTCCTGACCTAGATCTTTTATAGATGTAACGTGCTTGGCGCAAGCGATTGGAAAACTTGTTAAAACCTGGAAAGTTTTAGATAAGAAATGTGAAAGACAAAATATAGAAGCAGGTTATGTGTAACCTAGCCAGAAAAGGAATCTCACAATGCATAGTATTAAATTAATTGAGTGAAAAAAAAATTTAAAACCTGGTATACAACGGGCTATTTGGAAGAAAATGGTTAACTGGGATAAAAGCAATGGCTTTTGCAGTAATAATAGTAGCCAAAAACAAATTAATTTATAAAATTATGCTATAGAAATGGTGTACATATAGTTAACTAAACATCAATGAAGCCAGCCCTTGAAACACGGTCATACTAATAGGTCCACGAAAAAGATGTCTTAGAAGCGCGAAACAACTGAGCAATTAAACACCTTAAACAATGTTTTTATTTTTTTGAAACAATTAAAAAAAGTAGAAGAAAAAAAAATTAATTTACCTGACCAGAGTTATTTATTATATGTTTACTTAACTCCGTTACCTAATCAACAATTCTTTACGGCGCACTGATATGGTACAAAGCCATAAAAGTAATAGCTTTCTAAAATTGGCTGATCAGTTTACAGATAAAAACGATATTACGGGTAGCAACCTCATATAAGACAGTCTTGGCGGAAGACCTTTAATTAGTAGCCGGAGTAATATCAATCAATCCGACAGAAGAAAAACAAAGGCTCTACAAAAAAGAAAATACATCAACATCAAAAGCTAAACGGAAGGAGAAGAAAAAAACTATAAACTAATAGCAAAACAAATAGGATAGTCTGCAACAGAAAAAGTTGCACATTGTTCTAAGCAACTCATCGCAAACGTGAAAAGTTGAATAGAGTGCAATTTTAACTAAACAGACTATTTTTTGACCCAGGTTTCAAGACCATGTTAAGACTTTGAAAAATTGCATTTTTTGTTTAAAACTTGCAATTTAAAAAGAAAAAAAAAACAAAAATCATTAGTGAAATCAATCAGAATTTTTTTGTAAAATCTAAATCTAGAGCCATTTCAAGTTTATAAGCCGCAAAAGTCATAAAACCAGTTTTTTGTTTTCAATGGGCTGGGCAGAATAAGCATTTTTTAGATTTTTTAAATTTTTTTAAATGTTAAAGTTAGACGTATTTTGATGTAAATTAATTGAAAAATATAAATTTGTTTTGTGTATTTGGGTTTTAGAGATCTAAAATGAAAAAACTGCAATAATAAACTAATTTTTCAACATAAACTTTTACAAACAAACGTTTAGCAGCGTTCAGAAAAACTATGCACCAAATATTATTAAAAATTTGAGTTTTGCAAACAATTCCACATGAAAAAGTAGTGTCGTGCTTATGGGGCGTAGAAAAGCCTTTGCTTAAATATTTTTTTTAAATTTTTTAAAAGATTATTTTGCTTATATTTTTCTTAAGCTCATTTCAGAAGTTTAACAAAAACATCTTTTGTCGCTTGAACCAATTTTGGGCGATTTTACTTATTGTTTGATAGACTTTATCTATCTGCGCCATAATTTGAAATTATTGTTATTTTTGGCATTAAACATAAATCCGCCAGGCACTTATCAAAATTTGACAAAAAAAGTTTTAAAACAAGGGGGAAGAGGTCCCCTAGTGTGTTTATAATATTTTTTGTGAATATGAAAAAATAATTAATTTTTAACGCATTTTTTGCCTAAAAGTTTTGTAAACATTTTTCTTTTGATAGACTTTTTTACGGCCGATGAGCACTATACTGACTATTTTCCATGTAGAATTGTCCCAGAATTTATTTTTTTAATAATATTTGGAGCGCGGCCAAACGTGTATATGTAAAAGTTTATGTTAAAGAATAGGCATGTTTTTGCAGATTTTAAAAATTTTAGACTAGGTCAACTTTGGCGATTAAAAAAAATTACAAATATGTTACTTTTCCTTAGACAACTAAAACCAAAGGTGTAAGCTCAAAAAGCGTTAAAATTGCGATTTAAAAAAAAAAAATTGGTTTTTCAAAGTCAAAGTTATAAAACGACAAAAGAACTTTACATACTTTTCCAATCTTAAATTAAATAAAATTATCTGGTTTTTTGTATTAACTGGCCTCTCATACTTTTAGTGCAGTAATTACAATAGTGGTTTAACTCACACATACGTGGATTAATGCTAACTGTGAATTAAAATATCTGGATAGCTAACTGGCAAAAATGAGCAATTAACAATTTAACTAGGTGTTTAAAAAACCCTAAATTATGTGGGTTATGACAGTTATTACTTATAAGAAATTGGTGTATTATGTTAATAGTGATTACTGGAAACTTACTGTTGTTTATAAGGAGTTATCCATATTTATTAATTTGCAATTTTTTTGTTGTTAGTTATGTAATATATTTATTAAATAAAATTTTAATGTTAATTTTTTGACTCGTGTAGGTTAAGATTTTAAATAATTTGTTGACATAAAATATAGGGGCGACGAAGCAGTTAGTAAACTTGCAGTTTAAACCACTATTGTTATATTAGCCCTTAGAGCAAGCCACTTTGGAAATGCTTTATGACTCCGCGGGCCGCAAGTAAAATTGTATATCCATATATTAGATTTAGACTCACTATAGGCATTTTTTTTGAAGTGATAATATTGAAACAGAATATAATTTAACTGTTCTGCAAACTCTAAGCCCTATACTCTTTGCAGCATTAATAAAGGCTATAATAAAAGTCAAAAAAGAGCCAAAGACAGTAGGATAAGATACAGAAAAATGGAACAAATTGATATTTAAATCTTAATGTTTGTGGATGACATGATATTAATAGCAGACAAAGAATAGAAACTACAAAGAAACAAAAGAATATACAAAGAAAAACTAAAAAAGATAGGCATGGAAATATACACAAGCAAAACAAAAACAATGGTAGTAGCGACAAAACCTAAGAAGCTCAAGATATAATTGGATCGACAAATAATTGAACAAGTAAAGTATTATTACCTTGGTACAATAATAGAAGAAACATAGAATATAGACATGGAAATAGGTGCAAGTACTGAAAAAGAAGGAAGAATATTCAATACACTCAAAAAACAATTCTTGGCTAACAAAGAAATAACAACGACAATAAAAACAGAAATACAAAAGTTAGAATTGCAGCCCTAATATACTCGAGCAAATCTTTTCTCAATGGAGATTTCTAATAAAAAAGAAATAACGAGAAAAGATAAAGTAAATAGCTCGGAAGTAAAAAATAAATTAAAAATTAAACCTATAGAAACATTAATAAAGGAGAGACAGCTAGAAAGGCTAGGACACATACACAGACTGGATAGAACCAGAATAACAAAAATAAATACATAAATTGAGAATACAGGGAAAAACAAAGAGCAGGTCCAAACAGCTCACAAAGCCGCAGAAAAAAAAAAAAAATAGAGTGAAGCGAGATAGCAAAAATGGTCCAAGGTAGACAAGATAAAAAAAAATTAAAATAAATTCCGACACACATATCTGTCATATATGCGCAAGAATATTATTTTAAAATCAAAGTTAATTTTTTGTTATAATTACTATAGTACATTTTTGAATATATGGATGCACAAATAATGTATTTTTTAAATAAATTGGTTTTCACTACATTGGCCATTATTAAAGAAATATATTTTGTAAAAGTGTTATAAGTATGGCGGGCCGCAAAAATGTTCTAGGCGGGCCGCATGCGGCCTGCGGGCCGCGGGTTGGCCACCCCTGCCTTAGAGCTCCCCAAACATAAAAATCCAATGAATTAAAATTTGGCAATCCTGCACGACCAATCCAAGGCTATGGATAATTTGTATTTAACCATCGTCAAAACAATCCAAAATGTGCCAGAAATCTTTCAAGTAATAATATTATAATTATAAGAAACTCATGAAATAAAACCGCATATAATCATTGAGGCAAAAAAAAGACCACAAATAGTATTATGTATTATACAAATCCAAATATTACATAATCAAAACAAAATACTAAGTTTATTTAGAAAAGAACGTGATTGTGTTTCGTGCAGATTTTCATGTGATAAAATTTGATGATTGCTGCAATTAATAATTTCAGCTTTTGTGAATGTAGCATTACTCGTCCACAGAATTTTATGCAAAAATTAGTTTCAGATTTATTTAAAAACCATTCAGAAAAAACTATTATTTTTTTCAGATCTCTTAGATGCAAATATTGAATGGTAAGTTTTTCTTCTATCTTTATGTAATGTACGTAGTACTTTAGATTTTGATACTTGAAGTTGTTGAGCTACCCTTCAAAAGCTGGGTTTAAATTAAATAAATGAAGAATGCGGTTATTTTTAACTGTTTATTTTTGTTGCAAAGTTAATTACCCACGATAAAGGTTCAGACTACCACAACTGGGAATTTCGCCGCAAATTCAAGAATTCCAACCTGTATGATTGGGTTTTTTAACGTGCATTAATATAAAAGACATGACGTAAATAGGAGACAGTGGTGGAAACTACAAAGTTTGAACAATATAGTGTTTTATATAATTGCCTGTCAAAATTATATATACAAATGGAGTTTTTTTTATATAAATAGCTATGAAAACAAGGAATTACAGAACAAATAAGATTTTATTTTTAACATAACAACAATTAACACACTTATTCTAACGTTTTTCTGGTAACGCTATAAGTTACAAACATTTTTTTTAGTAATTCTGCAACATTAAAAATAACAAGACCTTTTCAAGTGTTTTAGAGTTTTAAAAAGTGGTTATAGAAACAAGAGGCAAGGTTGGAATTGTAATGTAAATGTTGTAATTTTTTAAAGCTGCTTTTATTGACTATTTCTTAAATAAAACCGGAGTTTTCTAAGCATAATTGTGGAGTATAACCGCTTTCAAGTTTTTAATTGTTTTTTTTAGACATTCTTTATTACTCTGGTGTCTTTTAGCATATATTTAATTAACGCCGTACTAATAGTCAGAGATTAAATCTCGGATTGATTCTGGATTCATGAATCCGAGATTCATTTTGCTATTCGTTGATTGGCTCTAAGCCAATTCACGGATATTGTGACGGCATAGTTAGTTGCATTCGGTCAATGTATTTCTTGCTTAATTCTCGAATCGAGCCGTCACAAAATCCGTGAATTAGCGTCTTTGTTGCGTCTTTACCTTCTTGGATAAAACTCTTATAAACTCATTGTATGGACTTTTGTTATCTGTTAAGATTTTAAAGGTGTACCCAAGTTTCATTTCTAGTTACAATTCTATAGAAGAAGTTTTTACGGAGATAAAGAGGTACATTTTTTTACAAATTTTTAGTCGACATAGTTTTTGTTTAGGACTCAATAAAATCTAAGTAACATTTTGTTTAATTTTATTGACATTACGTCATTTTTATGAAAAATGTTACCGATTACAAAAATCACAACAATCAAAACTGCATTTTTGAACAGTTTGTGAATCCGTACTGCCAACACTTTAAAAACATTTGTTTCTGGTAATAACTGAATTTTTTACTTACTGATCAATCAATACCAACACTTTGTTGATAATTTTATCAGTTCTTGCTTCTAGGAGTTTTCCACTCTTTAGGTCATCATGAATGGATTTTCTGCCCTACTTGAACTGTTTGCACCAATATTTACATACAGGACGGGCTATTTTGTTTATACTCTGCTACCATTCTTTCATAGATATTCTTTAAAATACTGCTTTTTTTCGATATTAATTTTATAACGTTTTCGTCTCTCTCTCTAATCTGGTATAAAATTGGAGATGATATTATAAAATGTCTTGTTTGCCGTGACCCTTCTTAATACCTGTACATTCACTTTTTCTTTGTTCACTATCAAACCTGCCATCACATGAAATGTCTCACTGGATATAGTTTTTTATTTACTGCATATCCGTATTAACACATTTTTTTAACCTCATTGCACTATGTGTTTGTATTTGTGCATTTTCATGAGTTTTCTCTATATAGGTGCTTCATACAGTAAAATTGAATGCACTAAAGTTGTCTTGCTGCTACTGAGCCCTGTAACATTTGGCATTAAGCGACCAAGGCTTGCTGCTACAGCCTTTGCTTTTCCTGTGCTTTGCTCTGCGCGATACATCATGTTTTTGTTTAGTATTATTTGCAGATATTTTAGGTAGCAAATTATTCTGATCAAATATGATGACATTTCTTGCCAACATAGTTTTTTGTTCTATTTTCAGCTACAAGACCATACTAAACGCATTTTGTACGTCTAGTGTCACCATAATACTGCATTTTCCGGTAGAAAATTTGTATGCTTTGGCCGCGTCACTAGTAACGCAGTTTTTTAGATTTTCAAAAATTCTTTTTTTTCTAAGAGTTTGTTAAGTTATTAGTTTATTTTTTTTTCTCTGTTTGTTCTGTTATATATTTTATGATTGGGAACATCCAACAAACGTTTTTTTGCCTAGTTTGCCATTTTTTCATTGTCTACGTAATTTTTGATTTTGTGTTAATCTTTTTTATTACTATCTTATACTAGAGTCTCCATACATCATTGTCTATTTCTGAACGTAGTTCTTTCCATGCTTTCTTTTTGGCTTGGTTGATTTCTATTTTCAATTCATGTTTGCAGTGGGCATACTTTTCTTTTTGATTTAATTTTTTCTTCTCTAGTTTAACATTTGAATAAACTCTGACCATAGTTCTTCTTTTTTGGATACACATTTTTTCTAGATTCTGCCACTTTTTTTGTTCAACACTATATGGTCGGTGAAAGTGCAAAACCTCGTATTTGCTTTTTTGTCAAATTTTTTTTAATCTTATTAAAACGAGGTTGTACTAAATATACGTGTACAAAACCTCATCTTTTAAGTTATTCTTATAATCATATTGTGATTCATAATAGTTCAGAAAGATAGAACATGAAACTCTTTTATCAATACTTGAAGTTTTTATTGTCACCTGTAAAATTTTTGTGAATGTACATACGAGATTTTGCACTTTCACCGACGCGATATAGCAACATTTTTATTTTCTATCCAACAGTTAAAACTGGTAGATTTCTTTTAGTATTTTCTTGCGTTTTTGTTGTTTTGGGTTTTTACGCTAAACTCCATATTTTGATAATCTAAGTAGTTTTTGTTTTTCATAATTTCCTATCTAGCAATTTGTTTTATGAAGTTTGCTGTACAGATTGTTATATCAATAATTGATTTTTAGTTTCCTTGTTCAAAAATAGGTTTTTTTATTCATTTGTTATGTCTCTCTTGTTCTGCTAGCCAAGCCTCTTCCTACTATAATCAGCCGTCTAACATTTCGCCAAAAACTCTCTGATTTTGCAAAGTCTATTTTTATATCATGCTATATTTATGTTGGGTAAAATGTGACATCCATATATGTGTTTTTTTCTTTTGGTTTTTTGTTTCTTTTTCTTATGCTATGGTTCTAGCCTGATGCTCTTTTGTATTGCATTTGTAGCATTTGGCTACATTTGTTGTCATATCTAGGTAGATAACATAAAAAAGTACTTTTGTACAGTGAGTTGAAGCCGACAAGTTGAAGTAAATGATTAAAAGTGTAAACAGTGATTTGAATTGATAGTTTTATTTAACGGATTGGCTACAATTAATAATAATAAAACTATTTGAATTGAATTAGGTTTTTATACATTATAATATTTTTTTGCCAGAAACACCACAGCATATAGTTCCGCGTTTATGGTTTGTATTATAACGTTCCAGTTTACTTGGTGAGTAATTTAAAATAAATATAACGCATAAATAATATTTACGTTAGCGTATGTTTTGTTTTTCGCAATACGCCGTATATTAAAATTTATTTGTTCTAAATTGTTTTTATTTCACAATTGTAAAAAATTGAATCGCAAAAATTCCGCGAGGCATTTCGAGGAGCGGGTCTTTTCGTATCGAGCGTTCAACGCGAGCACGCGTTAAACATATATATACGTTGCTTAAGTACTGCCCAATAGTAAATTAAAATTTACTCGAATATCGAGAGTCAATTGAAATAATTGGTAAGTGTAAAAAAACATAATAACTCCCGTATTTGAATTCAATTATTATAGACTCTTTCTTACCGACTTATCTACCGTATGACAAAATATCCATCGGACTATCCAGCACACGTGGATTGTACTGTCGTATCTAAAATATTCCATGCGAGATGACCACCAATAAATGTTCGCAGTGGTGAATTTAAATAATCCCGGCAAGATGTCCAAATAATTAAAGACACCGCCAGGGAAATCGAGAAGGACGAAGCCCGTCACAAAGGACCAGGATAAGTCGTATATTTTTATAATTATCTTTAGTTTTTATTTTTTTCAATAATCAATATATCGTGTATGTTAAGTTTATTAAGTAACTAAGTTATTTCGGTGTAAATTACCAGCTGGTGATGGCGATATTTTTTTTTTATATTATTAATTCTATAACATCTTTTTTATTGTTTTTTTATAAATTTTAAAATTAAACTCGGAGATAATAAAAAACAATTGGCGTCCAACTACCGTTTTTAATTCGAACCCCGACCTGCCCCGAGCATACGAGCTACCGTCAGCGAGACGCCACATAAATTGGCGCCACAACGTGGGGCTAGCGTCGTTTTGGGTTATTAAAACGGTTTTACCGAATTAATAGAAAAATATTTCTTATCTTTGTCCTTTTAAATCATGATTCAAATTTAAACATTGTATTGTCATATGAATTTATATTTTGGTTCTCGCCTGGAGTATTTGCAATTGCTGAAAAAATTAAATACGGAAATTTTTAAGTATATTATATTGACTTGTGTTTTGATGCTTGCGGTTATTGCAATTGGCTCTATAAGTTTTCTGAAATACCTTTGCGGATATTGCGTCTTATAATTTTTTTATATTATCGGTTTTATTGTGAACATCTGTTGTTTATGTTGTTGTAGTTATTTTATTCTATTGCATTGAAGTAATCTTGTAGTATGGCTGATAACACTAATATCAATCCCACCTTTTTAAAACGCAATGAGTTAGAGTATGAGTTAATCATCCGTGGTTTTACACAAGTTGCTGATGTAAATGCGAAAGATTTGCGGTCTATTTTAAGCAAGAAGTTGCAAGAAGGTCCTTCCGCCATCTCTCCAAACTATGCTGTAAAATTTAATGCTGCCGAAAAGAAAGAAGTCGCTGAAAGTTTATCTGATATTAAGCAACATGTTGATGAATACCCTGGTGCTGACGCAAAAATTTCTGACAGAAGAATTCGTACTAGACTAAATCACCTAATCGGTCGAATTAAAAGATACAGTGAGATTGATAAAGAACTTGAAACCTATTATACGGAGGTAGGCAATGAATGTTTACTTTTAGAAACTCAAAGTGCCAGAAAAGTAAAGAATATGGTCAAAGCATTCACCAGTACTTTTAAAGAAGAGAATCGTGTAGTTGATGAAGATAAGCTGTTCCAGGAAAATAGCGATACATCATCCGGTAAAGAAATTGACAATGAAGCGCTGTACAGAACGCCCGTACCAATCAATTCAAGTTCTCCTAGACGAGCTGCAGTAGGTCCAAGATCGTTGCCTGTACATAAATGGGATTTGACGTTTGACGGTTCTCAGCCATCAGAAAAATTATTACCATTTTTAGAAAGAGTGGAAGAACTTAGAATTGCACGAAATTTTAGTAAACAAGATTTATTTTTGTCAGCTCTTGACTTATTTTCTGGAAACGCATTAGCTTGGTATCGCTCAGCAAGAACCAGAGTTGCTAATTGGGATACATTAGTTACTACATTAAAGCAAGATTTCTTACCTCCTGATTATGAAGATAATATTTGGGAAGAAATTAGGAACCGACACCAACAGAGAGGCGAGAGTGTAAGTATCTTTATAGCCATAATAGAGAATCTTTTCTATAGACTGTCTGCAATTCCAAGTGAAGTCACAAGGTTAAAATATATTCGAAAAAATTTGTTACCTGTTTATATCGCCAGATTGAGCCTTGTTGAGATAAACTCTATTGCTAAATTGTCAGAACTTTGTAGGCGAATTGAATCGACTCTAACAAACTACTCTCAAAAACCATCTTCTTCGCAACCTCGAGTGGCAGTAGTGGAAACGGGAAAGCTACAAGTATCAAAACGTACTTGTTGGAATTGCGGAAAAGATGGGCATTTATATGGCAACTGTAAGGAAGCAAGAAAGAAATTTTGCTATCGATGTGGTGAGAAAGACCAGACTGTTGCTACTTGCAAAAATTGTACAAAGTCAAAAAACTAGTAGATAGGATTCGATGTGTCGGTAATCGTATCCAAAAGAATTGCCACACCGACCGAAATAGTGATGACTGGGTGGTATGGTTAAGTAGAGTTAAGGAAATGTTTACACGTGAATGTATTGTAAGTCCATTGTTTGTTAATGTTCAAGGTGACAATTGCCCATTTTTAAAAATAGATGTTTTTGGTGTAATATTTAATGCTCTTGTTGATACTGGCGCTAATTCTTCCTTAATTGGGAGTGAAGCATTAAAATTTATAAATCCAATGCCTTTGTTAGATACTTCCGATATGACAATTGTGAGAACGGCAGATGGAGGCAAACATGCTGTAAATGGCGTAATCACATTAAAACTTAAATTATCAGATGTATTGTGTATAATGAAATTTTTAGTGGTTAAATCATTACCACTAGGCATCATCCTGGGAGCAGATTTTATTAAGAAACATTCCATAAAATTTGATTTCAGCAATAACACTTTTAATTTAGCTCAAACTAACGTTTTGGCTATATGTAGCGAAAATTCTAATTTAAACCAAGAGGAAAATTATAGATTAATAAAGATGAAATCAAAATTTGCTTCTTTGGGTAATAGGAAACTTGGGACTACACATCTATACACTCACTCTATTGATACGGGTTCAGCTGAACCAATACGTCAAAGACCATACAATTTTTCCCCTTTTATGAAAAACCATCTCGATAAAGAAATAGATAAAATGTTAGATCTAAAAGTAATCCGACCTTCTTCAAGTTCATGGAGTTCACCAGTACTGTTAGTAACAAAACCTAATGGAGAGTTTAGATTTTGTTTTGACGGCCGCAAACTCAATTCAGTAACTAAACGTCTTGCCTATCCTTTACCTAGATTAGACAGCATTTTAAATAAACTTAGAGACGCACGGTTTATATCTAGCGTGGACTTGAAATGCGCTTTTTGGCAAGTTCCGTTGGACGAACCGTCAAAAGAGAAAACAGCATTTGCTATTTTAGGCAGAGGTCTTTTTGAGTTCAACGTGTTACCTTTTGGACTTAATAATGCCGCTCAGGTCCAACAAAGACTGATGGATCAAGTTTTTGGCCCGGAGTTGGAACCATACGTTTTTGTATATCTTGACGATATTATTGTTGTCAACAATAATTTTGAAGACCATCTTAAAACGTTGGAAACCGTTTATGAAAGGTTAGACAAGGCAAACCTTACCATCAATCATGAGAAAAGCGAGTTTTGTAGAGCTTCCCTTAAATACCTCGGTCATATCGTGGATAAAGAAGGACTACGAACGGATCCCGAAAAAGTTAGCATTATGGTCAGTTACCCCTCACCAAAAACTACAACCGAAGTTAAACGTTTTGTAGGACTTTGCTCATGGTATAAAAGATTTATCCCAAAATTTTCAACTATTATAGCTCCAATTAGCGGATTGATTAAAGGTAGAAAAAGGGTCAAGGTATATGTTGGAATAACGAAGCACAGGCTTCTTTTGAAACTTTAAAAAAAGCGCTTATTAACGCTCCTGTACTGGCGTCTCCTAATTTCAATGAAAAATTTATTATCCAAAGTGACGCGTCCGATATTGGTATAGGCGGATGTCTTCTTCAATTAGATAAAGATGGGAATGAGCATGTAATTGCGTATACTGGGCGTGTTCTAAGTCGTGCTGAAAAAAATTACAATGTTATGGAACGAGAATGTCTTGCTCTTATTCACGCAATTGAAAAATTTCGACCTTATGTTGAAGGGACAAAATTTACAGCCGTAACCGATCATTATTCTCTTCTTTGGTTGCAAAACAAGAAAGATCCTGCAGGAAGACTGGCAAGATGGTCGTTAAGATTATCCCAGTTTGATATGGAGTTAGTACACCGAAAGGGAACTCTAATGGTAGTACCAGACGCTCTTTCACGAGTGGTGCCGGAAAATAATCAGGTAAACATAGTAACCACTATCGAAAAATTTAAAGATGACTGGTATAATCACAAGTACTCAGCAGTAGAACAAGATCCAGACAATAACCCGGACTGGAGAATTACTGACGGTAAGTTATATCGCTTAATGTTAATTCAACAACGATTACCAATCCGTGTTCCTGAATGGAAATTAGTCGTGCACAAAAAGGACCGAAGATCCGTATTGTTAAAGTGTCATGACGATCCTCTATCGGGACATTTTGGTTTTTATAAAACTTACCGAAAAATTGTGCAGAGTTACTTCTGGCCAAACATGAAGGACGAAATACTCAGGTATATACGGGCGTGCAAGGTTTGTGGAGCTCAGAAAGTGCCAAATGTAGCTAGAGCTGGATTAATGGGGAGAGAAAAAATTGTCAAATTTCCGTTTGAAATATTGTCCCTAGACTTGATAGGTCCATTACCGAGATCAAAATCTGGAAACTGTTGGTTATTGGTAATAACCGACAGGTTTTCAAAGTTTGTAATTGTGGAACCTTTAAGACGAGCAACTTCCGCTGCCGTGTCTAAGTTTTTGGAAAACAGAGTATTTTTATTGTTTGGTGTACCAAAAATTGTGATGGTTGACAACGGAAAACAATTTATAGGACAATGTTTTAGACAACTTCTTAAAAAATACTGTATAAAACATCTTTGGTACAACGCATTATACCATCCTCAGGTTAATTTTACCGAAAGGGTAAATCGTGTCATTGGGACAGCGATACGTTCATATATTGGAGATGACCCTGATCATAGAAAATGGGATGAAAATGTTTATCAGATTGGAGCTGCAATTAGAACAGCAGTTCACGAAGTAACTAATCATTCTCCAAATAACTTGGTGTTTGGACGTAACCTACCCTATAGTGCTGACGTTTATCAAGACGAAGAATCTATTTCTCTACCGATTACTATTTCTACCAAATCAAGAGATGTTTATGTTAAAAGATTAGGCGAATTGTCTTTATTATACGACGATGTGGTGAAGTCATTAAATCAAGCGTATAACCGTAACAAAACTGCATACGATTTAAGAAAGAAAAATATTGCTTTCGAAAAGGGTGATTTAGTGTTTCGTCGAAATAAAGTTTTATCTAGCGCTGTCGACAAATTTGCTGCTAAACTAGCTCCCAGATATATTTTGTGTAGTGTCAAGGAAGTGCACTCTCCGTTAGTATACAGCCTATTAAACGAAAAGGGCGATTATGTCGGTCGTTGGCATATGAAAGATTTGAAGCCATACCTTGGAGACGACCTGGATTGGTAAAGAAGACCATCGTGAATCTATTCGATTTAGCAAACTAAATGGCGGCCGCAGTGTGAATTGATGTATGATGTATGAATGTAATGTTGATTGAGTTATTTCTAGTAGTATTCACAACCAAGGTTATCAGACATATTCAAGTTTTTGAACATTAATATGTGTGTGTATGACACAAACATATTTGTATCGGAAGGGAGTAGTATAACGTTCCAGTTTACTTGGTGAGTAATTTAAAATAAATATAACGCATAAATAATATTTACGTTAGCGTATGTTTTGTTTTTCGCAATACGCCGTATATTAAAATTTATTTGTTCTAAATTGTTTTTATTTCACAATTGTAAAAAATTGAATCGCAAAAATTCCGCGAGGCATTTCGAGGAGCGGGTCTTTTCGTATCGAGCGTTCAACGCGAGCACGCGTTAAACATATATATACGTTGCTTAAGTACTGCCCAATAGTAAATTAAAATTTACTCGAATATCGAGAGTCAATTGAAATAATTGGTAAGTGTAAAAAAACATAATAACTCCCGTATTTGAATTCAATTATTATAGACTCTTTCTTACCGACTTATCTACCGTATGACAAAATATCCATCGGACTATCCAGCACACGTGGATTGTACTGTCGTATCTAAAATATTCCATGCGAGATGACCACCAATAAATGTTCGCAGTGGTGAATTTAAATAATCCCGGCAAGATGTCCAAATAATTAAAGACACCGCCAGGGAAATCGAGAAGGACGAAGCCCGTCACAAAGGACCAGGATAAGTCGTATATTTTTATAATTATCTTTAGTTTTAATTTTTTTCAATAATCAATATATCGTGTATGTTAAGTTTATTAAGTAACTAAGTTATTTCGGTGTAAATTACCAGCTGGTGATGGCGATATTTTTTTTTTATATTATTAATTCTATAACATCTTTTTTATTGTTTTTTTATAAATTTTAAAATTAAACTCGGAGATAATAAAAAACAATTGGCGTCCAACTACCGTTTTTAATTCGAACCCCGACCTGCCCCGAGCATACGAGCTACCGTCAGCGAGACGCCACAGTATTAATACTACAACTATACTTGGTTTTATGAGAAACATTTGCTTTAAAAACTTGGTTATCATGTTACGTAACGATTGCTACTTATTGTTAGCGCATTTGCTGGTTCATTTGAAAAAAGCGTAACTTAAATTTACAACAAATAGTCACTTCGTGAAGCACGCAAAATGTGACAATTTTGATTGTTTACACACGCTTTATCTCCTAATATGTTTTTAAAATAATGTTTCACTTCTTGTACATGTTGCTCTATCAGCTAAAATTATTACGTTGAAAATAGTTATACGTTATTGATATTTAAGTCAAACAATTATTGTAACAATTACATTAAGTTTGTATTTGCAAAAAAATTAATTGTCCAACTATTGTGAACAATGCTATATTATTGTTTTTGGATTTTGAGAAATACTGTCACTTACATTAGCAATATTTATTGTTTTGATACAGACGACGTTTTGTTTTGCAATTAACTTTTGAATAGCTGACTATTTGTATAGTTACAGTTCTAACAAAGAAATAGCGCAAAATTTTTTTTTATTCTGTACAATTTTTATATCTATATACAAACAAAATTGTTGTTACAGGTAAATGTTTGATTTGTCATATAAAATTATTATTTATTTTTATATTACATAAAATTAAAATTTTATATTTTTTCAAAAAAGTAGTGCAAGTAAAACTCAATATAATTCGTAAATTTAACATTTTCAATATTGTTAAAAATAAGTACACGATACTATTTATTATTGATAGAAAAATTTTGTATTGTAATAAAAAATCAATAAATAAAAAGAACTTTATTTTTACAACTGATTAACTTTTAAAATAATTAAAATTAAATGCGTTAAGCAAAATGTATTAATTTGAGTTTTGTTTCACTTGCAATCTTTTCTAATTTAAATAATACTTTCGAGTTTACATTAATATACTGTTTCTATCACTGAAGACAGTTATGTTTATAGAACATCAAAATATTTATACATGTTATAAGAATGAAACTAAAATAGTTTTAAAAAGTTACACTAACTGTAATATAATCACAATTTTAAATCGAATTATTTGAACAAATTTATATATTTCTTAAGAAATTCTATAGCAATAACATGATTACTACTAATTATATTAAAATTTTGTTGTTGCATAATGACTTATAAATTCCCCATTGTATTACCATCAATGTTACCTTAATTGAAATATTGATGTTGACCAAAGTAAAAATGTAGGAAACTAGGACAACGGCTTACATAATGCATAGGGCTGCCCCAAGCCACTACAGATTCTCCCTAATTAAATTATTGTAAAATATCCGATTAGATTATATTTATAATGTTGGAGTTCTATTCTTTTTAACGTCGACCAGGAACGAACAGTACAATATCAATAATTTTTCAATTAATATGTATTGATAGTAATCATGAAATCTACGGAATCTAAACAAAATTTAATACACAATAGTGCTGAAAGTGTCGGTCAAGCAGGCCCATCTGTAAATCTCCATGATCCTGTAGAAAAACCTTTAGGTCCGGTTGAGAAAACATTTCTATTGCATGCGGAAAGGGGAGATTGTGCAACAGTCAGAAGGTAAATATTAAAATAAGAAAATTATTGTTTTTACATAGATTTTTTTTGTAGTTTAATTAGTGAATATGCAGATAATCCAGCAGAACTTGATATCAATTGTGTGGATCCTTTAAATCGATCCGCATTAATAGCTGCCATTGAAAATGAAAATATAGAGCTTATTAGATTATTATTAGATGAAAAAATTAAAGTTAAGGTAGGTGTCATACTTTTAATATAAAAATTAATAAACAAGCTTCTAATATTAAATGTAATTTTTGCTTTGCGTATGAATTAATTTTTTTTAGGCAAAGCTTACTTATTTCTGTTACAATTAAAAATTTAAACATAATAAAAAACTTTTTGTATAACCATTCTTAATACACGGAGAGCTGGCCGTTCAAATGTTTTTGATTTTATACTAAATATAAGTTTAAGGAAATAATAAATAATCTAAAGTTTTTGGCTTTTTTAGTGTCTATTAAATGAGTTTTGAAAACTTATTTGTTTGACATAATGTGTCAATGTCAGTTTATTGCCATACATAGTATTGTTTTATTAAATATATATATTTTTTTTAATTTGTCAGGTCATTAAAAAAAATGCGGTTTTTGATAGCAAAGTAATAAAATTTGCCAACGTAACGCGGATTGAATCTGTATATTGTAGAAATCTACAAATTTCAATTAAAAAATTGACTGACTGCATTTAATGTATCCATTCGTTTGTCAAAACAGTTATCGAAAACCAAGAAAAAGTAACGATGTGAAGACACCAACAAACCCCACCAACAAAACTAGGTTGACTAAAAATGCATTTGCTCGGTTATTAATAATAAAAAAAATACACCATTCGATAGCTATGCTAATTAAGTCTAATTAAGTTTGTTAATTAGGCCATTCATTACAATTTTTTTTAACTACACATGTTATATATCACCGGATCAGAAATTTCAAGAGCTATCGAATAGTTGATTAGTTTTTTTAATCAATTTTCAATTAGCCGTAGTAGGTACACAATCGGTGGTCAAAAGCATTTTTTTGTTGGAAGTTGTTTTACGTACCAGTATCCTATCACAATGTTTTTTTTTTGAAAATTTATTTCAGTGCTCTATCACCACAATTTCAGTTAATTAGTTTTTTTAATTATATACTTAACTATTTGATTTAAAAAAAGACATGTTATATATCACTAAACGCGGATTTCAATTTTGGTGTATTTAGATTAATTTTTTAATCAATTTTCAATTAGCTGTAGTACGTACGCAATCGGTGGTCAGACAAATTTTCTGTCGTAGATCTTTTTTATTTGTCATATAAGGTATATTTTTACAAAAAATTAGCAATCTTGAAGTGACCGTTTGCTAATTAGGTCTAATTAAGTTTGTTAATTAAGCCATCTATTACAGTTTTTTTTAACTGTACATGTTGTATATCACTGGATCAGAAATTTTAAGAGCTATCGAATGGTGTATTTTTTTAAATTGTTAATAACCGTGCAAATGCATTTTTAGTCAACCTAGTTTTGTTGGTGGGGTTTGTTGGTGTCTTCACATCGGTAGAAAAAGCAATAAACGATTTGCAACATACCAAGAGAATAAAAAGGATGTGGTAACGGTTCCCATGCGGTATGAGATCTAGCATTATTTTCAAAGAACATTTGATTGGTGTTTCTCGTACTTGCTAAAACTGTTAACAATAATAATATTTTTTTATTGACGGCATAACAACCCACATAACATCTACATCACACAACTATATGTAAAAAAGATGACAAACAAATACATATGGATACAAAATTAATACTAAAATTAAAAACAATTACACAAAAAAAAAATACAATAAGCAAAAACATAACAGTTAGTTTATTTCAAATTACGGGTTATTAACATATTTACACATTCTACTAAGTAGATGATTAAACCTATAATTAGTAGAATGCGTAGGTTCCCTAAATAGTGACATTTGTCTAGTACGCCTATTATTTGAAGAAACATAAAAATTTTAAAACGTTTTTATAAGATTTTTACATTCAATCTCCGACATTACAAACCCACGCACAAAAGAAAGATCTGCTTTTCTCCGGCAAAGTTGCAATAAAGGAAGAAAGTTTTTTGACAAGATCCCTGATTTATAAAACATTAGTCTAAAAATTTTTGAATACGTTCAATATTACGTATTTTCATAAAATAGACACCAAACTGATTGAACATATTCTAAATGTAAGAGCGCTATAGCACAATAAAGTATTTTGAGTGTGTTGAGAAATAGGTCAAATGACATTCTATAAACAAATTCTAACATTTTTGTGGCAGGATTACACATATAGTGTACATGATCGATGAATGTAAGTTTTTTTTTCAAAAATTAAATGTTTTATCTAATAATGTTTAGGTTATATGTCTAATGCTGAAATTCATAAAAGCCAGTTAAAGTAACGGTTGATTAAATTTGCTACCGCAAAGGCAAGTTGACACAATCTATAACTACCAAAAAAAAAAAAAAATTTGATACTTACGTTAAGTAAATATCAAACATTACATTAAATTAATAAAAATAATTTTGACAGTTTATCGAATGTTGAGGTTATGTTGTCACATTTAACGCTGATTAACGTTAATCAGCTTTCATAAATTTCACCATAAGAGTGTTATAGAAACCAAATGCACAAAGTTTAGCAATCAAAACACTATGGTTTACACGGCTTGTAAATATAGTCAATTTGCAACTTTGATTCGAAGGCATTTATTCGGGGCTATTCTCTATGCATATTGCTAGAATGTAAGCAAGATATATTGCTAGCTAACAATATGAAATGTCATTTTAACAAACCTTGCTAGCTAACAATATAAACTGTCATGTTAACAAATCTAGTTTGCTAACAATATAAACGGTCATCACATCAGGAAGCGTGGCAAATCTCTAGATAAAATAATAATAATATGATTAAAAATTAATTTTGTTAAAGTGACAGTTCATATTGTTAGTAATGATAATTTCCTAAAATGACAGATCATTTTGTTAGCAAGCAAGGTTTGTTAAAATGACAGTTCATATTGTTAGCTAGCAATATATCTTGCTTACATTCTAGCAATGTACATAGAGAATAGCCCTGAATAAGTCGTTTTTATAGCAGAGCAGATTTGTTAATTAAATTTGCTACTGCAATGGCAAGACACAATAAATAACTATAAAAAAAAAAAAAATTTGATACTAACGTTAAGTAAATATCAAACATTACATTAAATTAATAAAAATAATTTTGACAGTTTATCGAATGTTGAGGTTATGTTGTCACATTTAATAGTCATTAAATTTAATCAGCTTTTATGAATACGGGCATAAATGTTAATTACAATTTAAATCTAAATGCACAGGGTGATTGTTATTGCAAATCACTTAGATGCCTAAGTCATCATTTATCCAAGTAGCAGCAGATAGGTTGTAATTAATCACCAAAATAAGTTTATGTCTTGGTAAATCATTAGCTATAGACGGAATAACAATGGTCTGCATACTTAGCTACAAGAAAATGAGGTGGTATATGTATATATTATACCACACTGAGAATGTAAGATACAGTTTGAACATAACAGGCAAAACTAAGTGATCAACAGTAGCATAAATAAGTAATAATGTACATTTTAGACCTGTATGAGCCGCAACACATCGCCTCCTAGTAGTTTTTAGATAATTAGAGTAGACCAATTTCACCTAAATAAATTATAGTACAGATAGTTTTAGTTCAAAAACTGAATACAGCAACGAATAACAAGAGTTGTTTTACTTTAGTTTTTATGCATCCGATGGATTGATAATATCAGGAAAACTGGTGTAATTTATGCAATTAAATCCAAACTATTGATAAGGTTTTGAGAGCTAAAATTTATAGCTGGTTCAGATGGTAAGTGTTGTGCACGGCCATAAGACATAAACTTTTTAACAGCAATATTGGCAGACCAAAAGTTTTTTGAAAGATGTTGACAAGTAGAAGCTAGAATATTTACTTTCAAGTTGCAGTAGTATCCAGTGAACATGTAGATATATTTAGCCTAAAAAGCAGAATGTAAACTTCTGAGCTAATGCGGGTTGGGTAAGAATGAATTGTAAAGTTAGTTATAAAATTATTTTTGTTTTTATATACATATAAACTTAACTTAAAGTACTCCTGCAATCATTCTTACAAGTCTCTTTTGAGTTGATGGGCCCCAAAAACAAATTTTATATAACAATCTGGAGTAAGCTAGTGCATAATACAAGGACACCAAATGACAAATGTCTAATATTTTTTGCATGCATCAAACTTGATAGCATACAAAATTGAGAGACATTATTAACTTATTGCAATGGGTTTGCTAGTTTAAAGATTGGTCAATATGTAGACCAAGGAATTTTACCGTGCGTGTTTTTGATATTAAATCATTGTCGATCATCAAAGTTAGATCAAGATTAGAACAATATTGACGTAAGTGAAACCTTAAATAATTAGTTTTGCTTGGATTTATGAAAAGTAAGTTTTGTTTAAACCTGGTGGTAAAATTACTTTAGTTATTATTTGATTTGTTAGCAATATATATATTATTAGAGTCACTTATCACGACAAAAGTATCGTCTGCATTTATAATTAAGTTTTTATCTACAATCAAATCCATGTCGTTTATAAAAATTATAAAAAGTGCAGGACCTAAAATTGACCCTTGCAGGATATCTTGATTTATTGTGACAAAGTCAGACTTGTAAGTAGAAATTGTGTTGTTGTTGTTGTTGTTGTTGTTGTAACGTGCTAAAACAAATTGTTGCCGTAATCTTTAATAAGGTTGTAACCAATTTAAAGTTACACCTCGTATTCCGTATCTATACAGCTTATCAGATAGTATGTTTATATCCACACAATCAAAGGCTCGACTAAGATCAAGAAAAACCCCTACTGGATATTCTCCTTTTTCTAAATATGCAATTACTTGGTGGTAAAATTCATTAAAAGAGGTACATTTACCAAATCGGAAACCATGCTGTCTTTCAGTAATAAGCTCAAAGCAATTTAAAAACGTTTGTAATCGGTTGAGCATGCAATACTCGAATATAGTAATATAATTTCCACAAGTCTATAGTTAATTTTGTCTAGAACGTCTTTGCTTTTATAAATCGGTGTAATAGAACAAAACTTTAATTTTTCAAGAAATACTCCAAATTTAAAAGATTTATTAATTAAAAAAATTAATGGATTTATAATGAAAAGAACAATTTTTTTAACTAAAATATCTGCTTATCTGGTCCGGCAGATAACCTATTTTTTATTTTATTTAAAATTAGGTTTTTTAGTTTCTTTTCAACAAAAGGATCAATAAATATACTATTGTTATTGTAGGGAATGCAACTCAAATTCATGTCTAATTTTGGTATAGCATTTACTTTTTTTAGAGGCTTCTCTTTAAAAAGTTGTTTAGTAAATTACTGGATTATTAGTAACTAAAGAGCTTGTAGTTAAAGATATATTTTTAAATTCTTTGGAATTATTGGAGAAAGAATTAATAATTGACCACGTCGTTTTGGCTTTGTTAGAAGACTGTGAGGTTTTGTTTTGGTAGAATGTACGTTTTGTATTTTTTACCAACTGAAAGTGTACATATTTAGCATTTTTATAAGTACCTTTTAAGTTTAAATATACCATTTGTACAGATTATGAAGTTTCTGGCTGGATATTTTAACAGTATTGTTTATCCATGATTTTTGGTTAGATTTTTTGTATTGAGTTGTTAAAGGAAAGCAATTTTCAAAATAAAAAGTAAATGTTCAGTGAAATGAGTTAAACATATCATTAAAATTTGTTAACTGAGATGAACTATCTCTTTCCATGTTTCATTTTGAAGTTGTTTCTTAAAACGTGTTATGTTAATGTCGTTATATTTTCTACAGTATATTGTTTTGCTATTCTTAAATTTGCAATTAAGCTGGATATTTGTATTAAATATAACTGTTTTGTGATCAGCTAATATTGTGGCTTACAAAACAATTTTCAGTGTCCGTTAAGTTGGTGTACACATGGTCTATACAAATTGAGCTAGTACGTGCTACTCTTGTTGGTTCGTTAACTTTTAATATTAACTTGTATGAACTTAGAAGTTGTTGCAATATATTTAATTTGTTTGATGGCACTAGTGAGTTGACATTAAAATCATTTAAAACAATCGGATTAGTTGCATCAAATAGAGAATTAAGGCAAGCATTCAAATTGGTCACAAAAAACGTTAAAATCCCTTGCTGGACGTGCAGCATGAGACGCTACATAGTTCAATTTTCTTGTCCACACAGAAACGCTCCAGATTAATAGGTTGAGGTAATAGAATAGAATGAGCCCATATGCCTACTCCTTCTGCTCTAGATTTTGTAATATATTGACTAATTAATATAATATTAAGTAGAAGTTTCAGTAAAACAGAAAAATTGAACCTTAAATGCTTTAGTTTTCAGATATAAAAGTACTTGATCAATTTAATCAGTATTTACTGACTGTGTATTCAGCAATAATATTTTATTTGTATCATTTGATAAGTAAGCATTAGTAGACTCATCTTGAACGTGTGTTGCAGCTACGCAGTTGTCGCTACTTTTGGTTTGAAATGAAAATTTGAGCAATTCACTCCTCCAGCTGATTGTTTCAATTTAAAAAAGAACTGGTTAACAAACGTAAGTTTGAGCCAAAACATTGGATTTATTTCTTCAACTTCAGATGGCACCCCTATCTTAATTGATAAATAATTGCTATTTTCAAATTTTGGTTTCATGTAATTAACTTTATCAGCTTTGTTAATAAGGTATGACTAGACTTTATCCGATTTCATTTTCTTATGTAATCTTGACACAAATATCCACTTTCTTCGTATCATATTAGCTATTGGCAAATCAATATGACCAGTACCTGTAAAACTATTCTTTTTCTTCTGTTTTTTTACAACATTCCATCCTTCTTCCGATTGGGTGTTGTAACTACAGGGAGTTTATAAATGAATGGGATTATGTAATCACTTTAAATATGCCGCCTTTTTAAAATCGTTCACTATACTACATATGTTTTCATATGTTTGCTTGACAGCTGTCAAAGTTGATCTGTCAAAACAAATAGTTTAATGAACAATTTAAAAAAAGCGGCACATTTAAAGTGATTACATTATCCCATTCATTTATAAACTCCCTGTACTTTGTGTATTTTTATTATTGGTTTGTTGATGTACAGTTTCTGGATTTGTTTTTAGTTGTTTGATTGAATTATTTATATTTAAACAATTAGTTTGTTGAGAGTTTTTAATAATTGTCTGACTTGAAGCGACATCTTTGAATTGATTTTGATTTGCAGGATTGTTAGTTGCAGCGCCATCTTATTGAGGAATATTTAAGTCACATGCTTTGTCTAAGCATATTTGAAAATTACTATTTATGATAGGTGTAACACTTGTCTTTTTGTTTACAATCTTATTTAAACATTGTAAATCTTTGGTTTAAATAATTAATTTTTATTGTAAAATATATCGTGTATTGCAACTTGCCTGTTTTTTTTAAACTATTTATTTCACATTTGAGTAAAACAAGCACTTGGAAAGTAGCTTTTTGTACTCCTTTCTTCTCGCAGAGACCGCACCGTCTTTGCACAATCTAAATGAAAATCCAGATCACATATACTACACTTGAACAAACTTTCCTCAATATTTGTCTGACATCCAACACATATTTTAATAATAGGTATAACACTTAAATTCAAATTGCTAGCAGTTTCAAAGCGACTGTCCATGGCAGCCATTTCTTACCCTTTTATATGGATGTATGATGATAGAACACAAACTTGAAGTTTGTAGTTTGTCTTTTTGAATTATTTTTTCATTAAAACTAGAAATTTGATCTAGAAGCAGTTTATTTTTAGAACAAACTTTGTCTAACAATATTTGGTATAATGAATTATTTTTTATACAGTCTTGGCAGTTCTAAATAGTCTAGCTCAAAAAGTGCACCACAGTGACATTTCTTGTTTTGCACAACTATTATGAAAAACAATTCCACATTCAACACAGGCAATGTCAAACTGCGCGACACTTTACAACTTACAAGCTATCATAGTGACAAGTAATAAATAGATAAAAACAGTAAAAGGAAATAGTATAAAACGGGAATATAAAATTTCACACTGGTACGGTCTTTCACTTAGTGACTAATTAAAAAACAAACAGACATACAACGGATAAGTTTTAATGAAACAATAAGAATCAAATAAAACTGTTAAAATCAATTTTTTTTAATAAGTTTTTAGTTATAAATTTTAAAACCACCAAGTTAAGCCACTGGGGAAAATAGTAATAAATATTGCCGCAAAAGGCGTGGATTCAGCTGTAGGCGGTAACAATTATTTTAAATTAAATGTTATAATATAAATTAACATAAAATCTATTATGAATAGTGAATTACTAACGTAATAAAGTATTATTAATACAATTAGCAAATTGTGCGGCAGAAATAGATCTAACATATACAGGGAGTTTATAAATGAATGGGATTATGTAATCACTTTAAATATGCCGCCTTTTTAAAATCGTTCACTATACTACATATGTTTTCATATGTTTGCTTGACAGCTGTCAAAGTTGATCTGTCAAAACAAATAGTTTAGTGAACAATTTAAAAAAAGCGGCACATTTAAAGTGATTACATAATCCCATTCATTTATAAACTCCCTGATATCTCTATTACACACAAAGTAACACTAGCACAAAATTAACAAACAGTCTAAAAATAGAACAGAGCACTGAGTTTTTGCAAACTGACTAAACTATCAGTTTGCAAAAACTCATAATAGACAACTCCGGCTGTCATCTACTAAACACACTCTAAAATATTTATTGGTGACAATAACAAATTTTTATTACGTGTTGTAAGATGGTTTGATTTGTTACCATTTGACAATTTGTTAAACTTCCCCGTCTTTTGTAATTGATGAAGATGTATGCAAATGGTTTCATAACACACATGGAACATTTCTACAAGCTCTAAGCACATTGCGCTGTATTCATGGCAACTTCAAGTTAAAGTATTTGTGTTGAGAAAAAACATGATTTCAAAATGTATGTCGCAAAAATAACAAATTTTAATTTCATAAACAGAAATTTAAAAATTGGAGGTTTGAGTAGATGTTACACGTTTTGAGCAAAAATAACAACAATTTTAAAGTTTACCAAGGAGTGTGTTCTTTAAAAAGCATTATAATTTTAGTTTCTTACTACTGCTAACGTTATAAAATCGGCTATTTAACAGATTTGTTAGGATTGTCATCTCATCAGCTTTCTATCAAACAATTTCTTAAGAATCTTTTCTATTATAATTTATAGCTTTAGGCGTGCATTGTATTCAATGATGGGAGTTCAATTTGATTTTATCTTTTGAAGGCTGGTGTCCTTGTGCGCGTGAATTTTATTGAGTTACCTTGCTATAATACTTTGTTTTTTATAACTATTTACAGTAAATGTATTATATTTTTTCTATCCTTCTACAATATAATTACTTTTTCTAGAACTAATAATTACAAAGTGGCATTTTGTTTGGATGTCCGCGTAGAAGTTCTTTTGGAAAACGTTAATAAAAACTAACTTAATTTCTTGCACCTATAATCAGCAAACATATTGTAGACTTTTAAAATTCAATAAAAAAAATATTACAAAACGCGCATGGAGTACTGGTGTATGTAAAGTATAAATGTATCTGTTATGCTTATACATAAACTAGCGACTATTTGCTATCTCCGCGTCTTGACACTGGTTTGGATTAGTGTTTTTTATTCAAATTTGGTAAATAGTTGGTTGTGAAAAATTGTCTCACTTGCACTAAAATTCTAAAATACGTTGACGCTAGATTCTAAAAGTAAACTTAATTAAAGTTGTTTAAACTACATAAAGACTAAGTTACAGTTTTTTTTTAATTCAATATTTTGTGAAAGTTAAGCACTTTTCCATACACTTCTCTTTATTTGACAAAATAAAGCTAATAAAAAACTAGATTGCAAACTACTATAAAAAAGGTAGACTAAGCATTTTTTTAAAATGCATGTAGTAACGTTAGTATGTTTTCTTTAAAGGTAACATAAAACATTCTTTTTTTAAAGATTTTCCGACGTTTTCCATGCTATCACACCTGTTTAAGGTAACTTTATGAATGGGTTGAACCGTTAATAACAAATGTAGGCTCTACTGCTTGATTTGTTTTTGAACCATCTACCTGTATATACAATCGCAGAGATGTATTTGGCAATAATATATAAAGAAGTATTTTAAGACGTTAGGGCAATCTTGTTTACTTTGCGAGGGCAAACCAAAACACCTCTTTATGACAAGATCAATAACCAAGAAAAAATCAACCAGAATCACCCTTGAATACTAATACGTAATGACGGTAGCATTAAGTCTGCACTTACGTCCTTTTGTTTGTTGCCGCTAAATACTAATTGTTTGTTATGACCCCTTTTTGCTCGTATTGTAGACGTGTGTAAACACAAAGTAACTGTGACAAACTGACAGCAAAGATTTGGTGCAAGATTTATGCAAAGTTTTCTTGTGGTGTATCTAATGCCTACGTCTGGGGCTTTTAACCAAACAAATTGCACACCACATAATTAAAAACGGCACCTACATTTTAATGTGTGCAGTTTTCTAACAACAATATAATAGCTTCTCACAACCTTGCAAGTAGACGCCGTTTTTCCATTTTGTAGGTTTTTAGCAACCGCATCATTATGCGGAAGGAAAACTGCTAGATTAGGCATGTTGTCTTGTATCGGTGCAAAAAAGATCAACTTGTTGATAAAAAAAGATTTAAAAAAAGAGAAATTTAAGGATGTTTGTTAACCGTTTTTTTGATATAAGATTGAGTTGTCAATGCCCTGTTAATTGGTCTCTTTGCAGACTTGTTTTTGTCAATACAGCTCCCACTTTTGAACAAACTTTGCTGACCAAATTCGTTGGCATAATTTATAACCACTTAAATTTGGTAGAATTTGCAATTTGTTATTATGTATACCTTTAAGTCTATTCGATTTTTAGAAGTTTTTAGTTTTTATAACGTGTTGAATCCTCAAAAAAAAAGTATTAACTGGACAAAAAATACTTTTTAATTGGTTTAAAATTGTAATAGTTATTTATAAACTAGCAATGCTATACACTAGAATGCACAATTTATTAAAATTTCTTTTATAATTATTTCAAATTTATTATTTATAGTTTTTTACATTTGTCGCAGTTTGTTAAAAAAATATTTAGCACTATAATCAATTTTTTTTAATCTAGTATATGAAAGATATATGTCTTGTATTATGGCAGTGAAATTCATTAGTTTCTAGCCGTAATATTGTTTAAGCATTCCAAAATATAAACTACAAAATAGCCTAAATATTTTTAGATATCAAAGTTGTACTTTACAGTAATCTTTATAACCAAGTCCACCAATAGTTCTAATAACTCTTATTTGCAAGCTAAGTAGCTTATGCTAACAGCCAAGTGTCCTCATTTCGTTGATACAATAACTAAAATAGTTTGCACATAAAGCAAAGTATGCAGTAGTTTAACATTTTTTCGTATTTAATTGCATTTGACAAGTTTTGCAATAGATCAATTTTTATTTAGTTTGTTTGAAATATAATTACAGTGAAAATTCCAATTTATTTTATTATCAATTTGCATTTTTAATATTTTTTTTAACTTTTAAGTAAAAAGCATTTTCACCGTTTTATTAGTATTCAATTACAAGCAATTGCTATCCATCTATTCTAAAGCTAATTTGTTTGTATATCTGACTACTATTTTGCAACACAGAAGTTGACTCACAGTTGATCATTTGCGCATTAAAACATTAAAAAACTGAGTTTAAACTAATCAAACTAGTACATTACGAATAAGATCTTAGCTGGTAGGTAGACACTATCAATTTATAGTACAAAATTATAATATTAAGTACTTAAATATATGTCAATAAATTGGCTTGGTAAAAACATATAAGATACTCTAGTGTCATTTCATTAGTATATCTGTTAAGTTTTGTATATCTAGTACTATTATGGAATAGTTTTATTGACTTACCTTACTCGAAATGTTTCACTACATCTATGGTAACAGTGCTGCAGCAAATCTTTAAACAAAATACTAACTGTTAGACTTTTTTAAAACACACAAATGGTTTATTTAAGAACATTTAACATATAACAATCCTCTCAAATAATCATCTAGAAAATATAAATAACTGACGGTGATTGAATGTTTTTAAATGGACCAATGAGAATGTTATCAATAATTTTGCATTAACAGGCTAGATATAAAATAAATATAAATCAGGATGTTTATTGTGCAGATAAACGTCAAACACTCAAAGTGCTGGGATTATTGTCAATTTTTTCAATAATTTTAAGCAATTATGGTTTTTATTAATTCAGGACAGTCTAATTTATAATTAGTGTCCATTTAACCATAATTACATTTAATATGATAGTGTGGGTAGAACAGATACTAGGCCTTGTCAGTAACTACAGCACCTCCATTCTTTCAATTAACGGATGCAATAGTATATATTTGTGTTTTCAGGTGCATATTCAAGCGTAAGCCCTAAAATATCGGCCTTTATAACAAAAAAAATTGTTGTCTTCATTGACTAATAGTTGCTGCATCGGACGCTCAGTCCACAGTAAGAAAGTTCCATGTTCACGTGCACTCATTGGAAAACTCGTCGGCCTGGTAGTTGATAATTTGAACATTTCAAACCATAAATGTAAAGGCATCAGCGTACGCTCGCGTTGTTAAACTAAACATTATCACGTTAAACAAACAAAAAAATTAACTTTAAGATGCTTTACTGTTTGACATACAAGTAAATATTTCTATAATAACGATTGATATTTATTGCTTTAGTGTTTCTGTAACTAATATAGGTTAAACTTCTTTAATAAAATACTATATTTATTCAAAATGTTTTTGAATTTACCAGATAAATAGTAGCGGCCAGTAGTTTAACTGTTATAGTAATTTATGTGGTTAAGATATTTTTAAAATAAACTATAAAATATCAACAACAATTTTTACTAAATTGTTATTAATCTATGTTGTATAATTATAGGATGGATTACTCCATGCAATCAAAGAAGAATATGTTGAAGCAGTCGAATTGCTCTTGCTTTACGAAGAAGAACATCATCAAGTTGGGGATCCATATGTGAGTTATATAAATATTTAATTTTGGATATTTTTTTCAAACTGATTACTATAATATTAGTTATAAAACTTTTATTACTTAGATAAAATATGCTATTGTATACATTTCAGTTATTTATAAAAGAACTTATTTATGAAATCAGATCATAAAATTTTATAAATTTTTATTTAAAAATAAAACTGGGAATCTGGTAACTGTGAAGGAGCTAGAAAGATCTTGTAACTTAATGCCGTGCAATAAATACACACATAGTTTGTAAAAACAAAGTGATCAATAAAATTGAGTAGAATGATACTAAATCTGTCAACACATTATTTTTTAGATGGAACACCTTTACTAACCAACATCAAATCTACATAAACGATTATCAAGCTTAACTGCAAAATATTACACACCATTTTCAAAACAAACTTTACAATCCAATTAACGCAACTTCACATTTTTAAACTATAAATGACAATTTAATCACATATCTAAAACCAACACACACGTCTACACTATCACCAACATTGAAATTACGGTTACAACTAACAAAACAATCAATAAATATAATGTTTAACCAAACATAAACAATATTGATTACGTTGATACATTAAAAGAGGTTGGCTACAAACTAAACAAAGGAATTACAACGTTAACGTTAACAAAACTATTAGAAAAACAAAACCAATATAGAATAAAAGTTACTTTTGCTAGTAGTTTATCAATGAGGTTTGGCCTCTAGAATAGAGGTATGGACAAAAAATCGTTTAAGTATGGTGTTCAGTTTGGCGATGAGATAACTTAGTGACAAAGCGTTATGACTCATCAATAACATGTTCATACAAAAACCACCTTCACAACAATTGCTTCTACAGGTTTAGATACTTGATTTTTATTAGTATTGTAACTTAATAGAAAAGGAAAAAAGACTATGGATATCTTATACATACTACACCATATAGTAGTAAATCAAATAGCAGAAAAAAGTTGTATGCGTTATTTTTGGACTTAAATGTGACATTTGATAGTGTGAATAGAAACAATTGTAGCTGTATTTGAGAAAAAAGAAGAATGAGTGAGCACTTAGTAAAAAGAATAAAAAAGTATACATGAAAACAGTTAGAGCTTGTATAAATGGCAAAACAAGTGTTAAGTTTTGGGCTACAGAAGATGTAAGACAGAAATGATGCTATGCAGACTGATAGGGTAGTGATGAGCAAAAAGAAAGTGGTGTCTTATATAGACGACATGGTAATTGTAGAATAACAAACAAATAAAATAAACAAAATGCTTAGATGCTTAGAAACATATTAAACGAGGTTTGTAAATGTAAATAAAACCAAAATGATAAGGTTCAGAAAGGGGGAGGAAGATGTAGAGTAGAAAACTGGAAATGGGATTAAAAAAAAGTAATAACATTTAAATATCCAAAATATTTTTTTTTGTATAAACAATAATAAACATAAACACATACAAAATTAAAAGCTATTTAAACAAAATATTGGGAATGGGTATTAGGGGTAAACAACGACTCCAGCAAACATTGTAATGAAAGAAGATAAAATAAATAAATTAAGAGTAAAACCAGGAAAGCGTGCAATGAGGTATGAAGAAAGAGTTGAAAAAAAGAAATGAATGTAAAATATTACAAGAGTGCCTGTAGAAAAAGATGAAGAAAAAATGTGAATAATGAAAACAAGCAGAGAAAAATATTTTAACAAAAATGGTTATGTTGATATGTGGAAGGAAATTGTGATGAGAGATAGAGATATACAAGTGCAAGAGCAAAGAACACAGATAAATGAATTTAGGTACACATTAAGTACATATTCAATATTGTCTGATGTTGTGTGGACAATCGCCGTATATATAAATATACTATAAACTGCCACAATAGACCTTGGCACTTGTTAGTTTGTGGCACTGTTTTCTGTTTTAAAATAATTAAAATATTTTGATAGCTTTTAGTTTTAGTGTTGTATTTAATGTGCTAAATGTTCTTGACAATCTTTGTCACGTGGGTATTTTTAACAAAAAAAGTCTGTTTGACTGTTCGACTGACTTTGGATGTTATAAATATGTTCAGGCGCGAAGCTGAGAATCAATATTTTAACGTATAAGCCAATACTTGCATACAGCCGTTTACAACATGAAAACCGCCCAACAAAGTTTGCTCAGTTTAGAGTAATATTTATCCAAAACAAACAAAGATTACTATAAATTTTTCTTTTAACATAATATAGTCTTCTTATGTGAAAACAATTGCAAAAGGTAAATTTTTCAATAATTAGAGTTATGTCTGGATCAAGTATCAAACAAACAAACATTTGACGGGATTGATTAACAAATTTTAACTACGAATATTAGTTGCGGCTACAAGACATAAGCCGTAGAAAAATAGAAACCAAAAACGCAAGTTTAGTAAGCACATAGTAAGCACCTACCAATGTATGGAAAAATTTTAATCACAGACTCTTTCGCCAATACTATATAAATATATATATAATATAGGTGCTTCTATTAAAGTAGATGTTTCAAATAGTTTAGTTTAGCATTGCAGTACAGTGTTATAATTTTATAATCGATAATTACATTTGCAAGCAAAAATAATCTTCAAGCGGCATCTTACTCTGCTAACGCATGCACATTTAACACAAAAGTAGTTAGATAATTTAAATTTGTGTTTAGGTGTTTAATGTTTTAAATTATTGGTTTATTAAAAATTAATATTAATTAATATAATAATAGTAATAGATTATTTTCTTGCTATTTGGCATTGAAAAGTATTCATAATATATGTTACAATTTATACATTACTTAAATGAAACGAATATTTAATAAAACTAATTTGTAACAATCTATAAATGACACTACGTAATTAATATAATATAATTACTTTATAATCTTTGAAATTTTCCGTTCTTCTTTTAATGACACTTTCATCCACACTATTCTTCTTTCATCTTCTTTCAAAACATCTTTTCTTTCCATTTGTTTTTTTTTCAAAGCATCTTTTCTTTTTATTTGTTCTTCTTTAATCTCAATACATTCTTTTGACATATGTTCTATTATTTTGTTGGTTTCTTCTTATATTCTGCACATTTTGCTTTTCTTATTCATATAAAATTTGCAAATCATTTTTACATTTAAAACTTGCTAATGTTTTTTTTCTTCTGTTTTGGTGTACTTTGAATTATCAAGGTATTTTGCGAAATTATTTTCCATAATAATTGCAAATTGTTTGTTGTACCTCAATTTATTCACTCTTGTTCTTCTCGTTTGCATTTCTATATCCTTATCACGTATCGTTATTTTTTGTATACAACTTCTCCACTGTTTTTTATTTTTTTTACTTCTTCACAGTTATACCCCTTTCTTTTTCTCTGCTCCTTTTTTTTATATCTTTTATTGATTTTTCTTTCAGACGTTCTTGCAAAATTTTGCATTTATTTCTTTTTCTCAATCTTTTTTAATATTTTATCGTTATTTTTCCTGCTTTTACTTTTATTTAGTTTTTTTTTTACTTTCTCTAACACAATGTATGCTAGGGGTTCCATACTTGATACTTGATCCATCTCCAGTATTTTGCCTTCCAATTTATTCTATTCATTTCATCTTAAAATTTTTGACAAATAAAACGTTATACTTTTAACTGGACTATCAAACATTGTTCCATTTATTTTCATACATTTAATCTTTCTTTCACATATTCTCCACACCTGTCCTACCACCTTGCTAACTCTTGTATGTGCTTATTTTTGCCGTTATTCGCATTGAATACATACCCTAATATTTGAATGGATTCACTTTTGCAATATTTTGTCTCTTCCATTTTCAATTTTCTTTTTTGTTTTATCAACATTTACAACTTGTTTGTTCTGAAATGTTTTCCAAATATCATTTTTTTTTCTGTTTTTGTTATGATCACCATGTCATCTTAACTTTTACTGTACCCACTACAGCTCCGCCTGTTTGTGCAAGACTTTACTTTTTTTCTATATCTGCAATATGCAATAGCCTCGGGCGGCCGATACGATTGTGGCCAACTGAAGTCAAAAAAACAAAGCTCATCTGTAGACATCTCGGCATTATTTTTACATAAATGATAAAATTAAATCGGCAAAACAAAGCTTTGCCACTTCCACTAACCAATTATACAACCAACCAATGACTTACTTTGTGGCTTAAAAGTAAATTTTACTAATATTTTTGGTCAAAAAAAAATTCAAATTTTGTTTATCAGTATCTCAAACTCTTTTTAAGATGAGGGTACCAAAATTTGGCAAGCGATTGTGAGACGACCGCCTGAAAAGAGAACGAACAAACGATGGGAGGAGTTCTAGAATAGACAGGAGTGGTCGCATCGGCATGATCCGATGTTACATTTGGATGCGTGTTTTCTAGTGTTTGTTTCGTTTTTGTTACTACTACTTAATTTAACATTATTATTTACGTATGCAATAAAAATAATTATTAATTTTAATAAAAAATAATTATTAATTTTAATAAAAAATAAGTATGTATAATGCATATATAATCTGATCATTTAATTTATAAGATATTCTGTCCAATTCTTCATATATATTGAACGGAAAGATAGCTTAGTTATAGAGCGTTAGCGTAGCACGCCAACAGTCCGGGGTTTGGTTCCCGAATATGACTAAAATAATAACTTGCTTTTTATCTACCGGAGTGATTCGGAAATCACCTAATAAGCCGTTGGTTCCATCAACCATCTCCGTCGTAAGACTTCTGGGGCGATGTAAATTAGCTGTAAAACGCGCAATTAAAAAGATATTCCTAGATAGTAATTTTGTTATCATGTAACAAGAACAACAATTTTTTGTAATTTTTTTTTTGTCAATCAAACAAAATAAAAAATCATTATTTAAAATCTTGAATTTTTTTACAATTTTCAAATTTTTTTATGGTTTTTGTCAATCAAACTAAAGTAAAAAAAGTTAAAAAATATGATTTTCATAACTTTTTTTAATTTTGAAAATTTTATTTTTTAAAATTTATTTTGCAAGTTAAAAAAAATAAAAATTAATAATTTTTTTAGAAAATTATATTATTTTTTAGAAGGCTTGCTTGTAAAGTAAAGTAACACAAAAATCTTTAGCTAGCATTATATACTTTGCTTACTTCTAGCAATGTGCTAAGTGAATAGCCCCGTATAATATTATTAATGACTATAATATTATTATAATATGACTATAACAATGATTTGCCCATGTAAACACAAAAACACGCCCCCAATATATCAGACGTGGTCGTCTTCTATAGGATTTGCTGAAATTTGTCGGACCGCTACATGCGAGCAACGCGTCAAACTAAATTTCCAATTATTATTAATATTTAATTTTGCAAATAACTTTAATCATTATCAACATATAGATTTAATATTGTTGTTATTCAGAGATGCATACATTGAGGTTATGTTGGGAAAGTAATAATATAATTTATATACTTGAATGCTTAAGTTCTTTATTTATTTTCGACTAGTTTCGACTAATATTTTTAGTCATCTTCAGGATTAATTTTTGTTTTAATGTAGATGTGTGGTGGTGACATCTGTGGTGTCACCACCACACATCTACATATTATTTTATATTAATAGCAGACAAAGAAGAGAAACTACAAGGAAACATAAAAATATACAAAAAAGAACTAAAGAAGATAGGCATGGAAATAAACACAAGTAAAACAAAGACAATGGCAGTAGCGACAAAACCTAAGAGGCACAAGATAGAATTGGATCGACAAATAATTGAACAAGTAAAGTATTACAACTATTTTGGTACAATAATAGAAGAAACAAAGAATATAGACATGGAAATAGATGCAAGAGTTTAAACAGGAGAAAATATATTCAATGCACTCAAAAAACAATTCTTAGTTAAGATAGAAATAACGAAGACAATAAAAACAAAAATACAAAAGGTAGTAAATCCAACCCTAATATACTCGAGCAAATCTTGGACAACAACAAAAAGAAATAAAAGCAAAATTAATGCAATGGAGATGAGATTTCTAATAAAAATTAAAAGAATAACAAGAAAAGATAAAGTATATAGCTCGGAATTAAGAAGTGAACTAAAAATTAAACCTATAGAAACAGTAATAGAGGAGAGGGAGCTAGGAAGGTTAGGACTTATACACAGACTGAGTAGTACCAAATAATCAAAAAAGTACATAAATTGAAAATACAAGAAAAAAACAAACAGCTGATTCAAACAATCCCACAAAACAGCAGAAAGAAGAAGAATAGAGTGGAGTAAGATAGCAAAAATGGCTTAAGATAGACAAACTTTGAAAAAAATAATAAAAAAGTTATAAAATAATACATCCGACACCCGAAAAGGGTATTCTTTGACTAAGAATAAATAATAATATTTTGCAAATTCATAACTGTAAACTCATAAATAAAACAGTCAATATCTGTCATATATATGCGCAAGATTATTGTTTTAAAATCAAAGTTAATTTTTTCTCTTAATTTCTACAGTTAATTTTTGAATATATGGATGCACAAATAATGTATTTTTTAAATAAAATGGTTTTTACTACTTTGCCCATTATAAAATAAATAAATTTTGTAAAAGTTTTATAAATCTCGCGAGCCGCAAAAATGTTCAAGACCCGCATGCGGCCCGCGGCCCGCGGATTGGCCACCTCTGTTCTAGACAGACAACGTACGGAATTCAGGGCATTGGATATAATAGCATATTTGTTAAACTAAATTTTCCCGATAAGACTAAGTTTTAAGAAGCTTCTTTTGTTAGAAAATTTGAATGTGCTTAATACTCAATGGTTAAGTTACTTATCTTATCTACAACATTATCCGGACAACAAGCTATAATTTTGACAAACCCATATATTTTTCTTATGATAGACTTCTTGGTGAACCAAGATTATTAGATCTGTATCTTTTATCTATTCCAGAGATTATAACAACTACTGTTGAGGCTGCTTTCGAAAATTTTGATTATTTATTTATTACTTTAAAACTTTTCTTCTTATTACTACCAAATATGAACAAAGCCTCATCTATTATTATTTTAAGATAAACAAAGTAAAAAAGAAACAATTTCTTAATCATCTTGATTTTGATACGCATTGCTTATATTCTGAGAATCTAAATACTGCAGCAGAAAATCTCACAAAAATTATTCAAAATGTCAATAAAAATTTGTTCCATTCTTGGTTATTAAACCAAAACAAAAAAAAGCATTTAACAAATACGACAGTTATCGTTTCGATCAGATTTATCAAGATAATAAAAAACTTGTAAACATTGTGACAATTTAATACAATCTGAAAAAGATAAGATTGACAAAAACAAATCAATTTGTTCAGCTTTCCATAAAAAACAAAAATTTGTTATCAATCAATAAAATCATTACAAGGTAGTTCAAAATTTTTAAAACTCTTTCTTCAAAATGATCAAAACAATCTAGTTTCAGATCCAAAAGATATTTTTGCAAACCAATTTGCATCTAATTTTACTTTTCTAAATCCTCCTACCGTTGTACCTACCATGCCGGCTAATACTAAAATAATGGGACAAATTTATTTTAGACAACGGGTTGTTAAAATATATTATCTTCTTAAATTAAATACCAGACAAGCATCAGGTATAGATGAATTTCTACTTATTATTCTTAAAACATTTGCAAATGAATTAACTCTCATTCTGACTAAAATATTTGCTTCATCATACAAAAAAAAAACATTCCCGAACTGTTGAAAGATTTCAAATGTTCAACCTATACCTAAGAAGGGAGACAAGTCCGATTCTTTAAATTATACACCAATTGCATTATTGTCCATTTTGTTGAAAAAATTAGAAACACATATTAATTTTCAGATTGTCAAATACTTAGATTTATCTCAGATACTCAATATAAATTTTGATCAAAACGTTCGACAACAGATTTTCTGACTTATGTTAGTCATAAATCGAATTCTACTTTAAACAAACATTTTTGTAGTAGCTTTAATCATTTCCAAAGCATATGATAGGGTATGGCATCCTAATTTTATTAACTAAAACTGATGGTTTTAATTTTCATTCTAAAATCATAAATGCTGGTGTTCCTCAAGCTCTTTGACTAATTTTATTTTTGATTTACATTAATGAACTTCTTCAAATAACTAAAAGTAATATTCATAGTTTTGGAGATAATAGCAGTTTTTATATTTTATGCTTCCCTAAGACTATTTTGACAAATATAGCATAACGTCTTAAAATTTCTATGTTAAAATCTGTAGTCTCTATAACCTTAAAACAATACTCAACTCAACTGTTTACTGTTTTAAAATCAATATTCGAGGTGTCATTAGTACCAAACTTTAAACTAAAATTGACTAATGACTTAGATACTAACAAAATGCAAGACTTGCCCTATAAACAAATATTTACTTGTAGTACAAGGCTTGCTAAGAATTCTAACAAATATGTACTGACAGTTCAGAGATGTAGAACCAAATCTTTTAAAAGAAACTTTTTCAAGCGTACTATTGACACATGGAATAAACTTTTAAATTAAGTTTTTCCTGACACTTATAAACCAATATTTAAGGTCAATGTTCACAGACTGTTTAAATCTAGTCTTAAATGTGATAATTTCAACTAGTGTGGTTTCAAAGGTTAATTCAAAAGTATTTTTATGTTGTTATGAGAAATTAAATAACTCTTTAATATTAAATTTTAAAATTTAAAAAAAAATGTATATGCAGTAAACAACCTAAGGTTGAAGGGGCTTTCCTGTTTTGCACTTTTTCTTGTCTAATTAAATTACTCATTCTATTATTTACACATACTCTGCTCTTTACATACCGTTTTTGCATATATATCTTGCATTTTTATTACTAGATGCTTATTAATACCTTTTTCTTTCAGACATGACCACATTTTTTTTATTTTTTATCCACACTATCAAAGGCCACCTTAAGGTCCAAGAACAATGCATAATTTTTTTTACAGCAATTTTTTTTCAACTACTTATCCCTCCGGCAATATTTCTTTTATCTTTAATTGCTTATTCAGTTTTTCTTATAGCGCCATGGCGTATATCTTGTATGGCGTATGTTATTCCTCGATAGATTTCAACAAACAGTTTTCTTTTCTTTTTTGTGAACTGTATATACAAAACCCATTTTTTGTTTGCTAGGAAATCTTTCTCCCTTCCATCATCATAATTATTAATCAGTTTGTAACGTCTACTGCTGGATATAAGCCTTGCTTATTTTCTTTCATTCTTCTCGTTGTTGCACTGCTTGTATCCAGTTGGATGTGATACGTTTTAAATCGTCGCTCCATCTCGTAGGAAGTCGACCTCTACTTCTATAAGCCTCTTGTCTATGTCTCCATTCGATAACTCGTTTTGTCCACCTGTCATCCGTCATTCGTGCTACGTGGTCTGCCCAATTCCACTTCAGGCTTGCATCTTGAACTTGTATATAGATTTTTTTGTCAATGCAAGCGATTCAGTTTCGTACGTTAGGAGAGGTAATACGCATTGGTCGTACACCTTTCTTTTTAAGAATATGGGTATATAAACTTTAAGTACGTGACGCAGCTTATCAAAAGCGGCTCAGGTTAGTCCTACTTTACTTTAGAGCTTATTTGTTTGGTTATCTCTACTGATTCAAATCTTGTGTCCAAGATATTTTTATGAAACAGTCTGCTCTATTTTTACATTATCCACTGAAATAGTTTTACTCAACACCAGATTGGTCATAATTTGTGTTTTAGCGTAGTTGATCTTTAGGCCAACTTGGTGTGAAGTAGAGTTTAGTTTCTTAAGCATTCTTCTGGCTTCCTCAACACAGTCTGCTATAAGCACAATATCATCGGCAAAGCGCAAATGGCTTAGTTTCTTTCCGTCGATGTTGACCCCCAAAAGTTCAAAGTCTATCTTCTTAAACATATATTAAAGCAGTGTGGTAAATTAATTGGGCGAGATGTTATCTCCTTGCCGGATCCTTCTTTTTATGCCGAATTTGTTGATGTTTTCGTGCAATCTCACGCATGCAGTTGCATTTTTGTATATGTTATTGATTAGTGCGTATCTGTGGTCTATAAGGCATTCAGCTAGTGCTTCAATTAATTTTCGTTGGTTTATAGAGTCATAGTCGACAAAGGCTTATTGTATTCGATACATTTTTTAACTAGTAACTTGACTACCTGTAGGTGGTCGTTTGTGCCAAAGCCTGCTCTAAAATCTGCTTGCTCCTTGGGTGGGTAAAAGTCTGGCTTAGATGTTAATCGCTTAGTTATGATCTTCATGAACAGCTTGTAAACGTGTGAAAAGAAGCTGATAGGCGGGAGTTTGCAAGGTCTGTTGGGTTTCCTTTTTTGTGCATGATGATAATCAACGCATTGTACCATTTTGACGGGATGTTCTCCTCGCTGAGGCACTTGTTGAACAGAGTGTAAAGTGCTTAGACAAGTTTTTCTCCGCCTTCTTTTATGGCTTCAATCAAGATTTTGTTTTTGCCTGGGGCTTTATTATTTTTTATTTCTCTCAGTGCCATTTTAATTTCCTCACTTCTGATGTCCGAAATATCCTCAGATTCTTGGTTTAAGACTTTGGGTATATTAGGGTATCTTTTCTTCTCTCTTGTTTGTCAGCCATTCATACGCCACTGTTAGCGTCTTAACCTCTTCTCTGCTTGTAATGCTGGCAACTTACATTACAAGGGACCTACAGTTTTTTAAGTGGATTCCGAACTACTGGAGAGAATTCATCACTCCATCAGAGAAGGTGTTAGCCGTAAACCCCACGCTGGCAAGGCGGCTTTGGGAGTGGGAGAGCGTTTAGAAAGTGAAAAGTATATCACGGTATATGGGAATCGAACCCACGATCTTCGGTATAGCGGCCGGATGCCTAGACTACTACGCCACGCTCTCTCGTTTAGAGTATACATGGTGGTTATCTGTTAATTTATATAGTTTTCTGTAGAAGTTTTCAACTATGTCTATGATCTTGTCGTTATTGGTAGTTATGTTTCCATTTGCATCTGCTAGTTTGTGGATGTCGTTTCTTCCAATAGCAAGTTCTCTGTCCAATACTCTCATACTTCTGTTTCTTTTTATAACTTCGAAGATCTTTTTGGTGTTGAATTTGCGTTTATCTTTCCTCGTCTCTTTAGATATTTATTTATTAAAGTCTTTATATTCTTGTGAGTTTTTACCTTTTAGGTCTCTACGTTGTTTTATAAGCTGTTTTGTGATTTGCATTTACTTACTGCCTTCTTTAGCGCAGTAACGATGGTCTCATTTACTTCTTCAAGTTCCATGTTTGCTAATCTTTGTAAGTTTGTTTGTATTATTTGTTTATATGTGTCTGGTTGTTTAATAGTTGTCTATTTGTTAGTTTCTTGTTTTTTGGTTAGGTTAAATTTTTCTTTTTTTATGTTTAACACTACCTTTGCTCTGACCATACGGTGATCACTGCCAACTGAACATTTGTTTAGTACTGTGACATCTTGTATTATGTCCTTCCTGTCACTTATATTAGTCTAGTTCATTTTATCTCCCTTCCATGTTTCATTTATTACCTCTCTCAATTTTTCAATCGTTTTTTTGTTCTATACGTCGTCTTTGTTTTCTTTAGTTTTTCTATTTGCCTTTGTATCGTTTCATTTGTGATTTCTTCTGACTGCGAAGTCGGCTCTTAAATTTTTTTGTTTGATCTTCCTTTTTTAGTGTTGAAAAATGTTCTTGCTATTCTTCCCTTGTAATTGTTTGATTTATGCTGGGTTGCACCAACATCAGTCGGTCCGAACCGTCCGTTAATTTTTTTTAATAAAGGTGCTTGTTTTGTGGTTTGATACCCGGCAAAATAAAACTTTTTTTTTTAAATTATGGTTTTTAATTATTATTAATTTTAATTTTAAGTGATTATCACTCATTTATCTCAAATTTTGTATTTTTATATATATTTTCAGATAATTTCAATATACATAATATATTCATCATATACCTATATTCAAATGTTGGGAATGTCTTGATTGCAAATTAATTGAATTAAATTAAGATGTAACGTTATTCCTTGTTCTAATTTGTTTTGTGTTTGTTAGGTTACATCATTTATTATATTCAATAATATTTTTATAACCAACTTTTTTTTAAATTATTGTTTTTAACTTTTTATGTTTTTTCGACCATGTTACTTTTGTTTTTTTTTGTCTTTTTTTAAATTTATTGTATCATTTGTTATATGTATATACTTCTAATGGCTGAAGATCTGATTCCACTCTTTTCTACTTTAAATTTCTTAATTTCCTGCACGTTTGTTTATTTACTACTACGTAGTCAATTACCGGTTGGCTATTTCTTCCTACAGATGTATATTTCCCTTGTTTATATCCTGCTTTATTTCCATTTAACAAGTTCTACTCTATTTCTACCATCATTTCTAACATTATTTTTCCTTCTTTATTTTTTAACTGTTTTTTGTTTCTTTTTCTGATACGGTGTTCAAAATTTTCTTCTTCTGCTTTTTATCCAATTATTGCATTGTAGTTTTCTTCTATTACCAGTCTTTTTTCGTGTTTTTTCTAATGCTTCTTTAATATTTTTAACTCTTCTACTACACAATGTAACCATCTTAAACTTTATCTTTTCTAGCAAAAAGTTTTGTTATAATATCCCGTTTTTATCAGCTTTTGCATAACTTTTTTACGTTATTTCTTTATATATTCCCGTAATTATTTCACCTTTTGCTTTACCCTTTTTTTATTTGACTTCTGGTTGACAAATCCATCTATACTTGTTTGGCTTATTTTCTTTCATTTGTTCTTCTTTTCTTCATTCACCCAGGTTTCTACCATTCCGATTACGTCAAACGTTTTAACGTAATTCCAAAAATTATATTATTGCTTAGTTCTAGAATAGAATTGCTATTGTTGTTAATGCTTCTTTACATCTTATTTTTATTATTATTTTAAAACACTTTTAACCTTTTCTAAAATGTTTTTTTTCTTATTTCAAACTCACCATTTGCTGTCGATACAAATTTTTGGTATCTGACCATTGTTTTATCCTTTCCTCATTTCTTCGTTAGTTAAATTTTGTTTTTGTTTATCTCAAATACTCTTTTTTTAAAATAAGTTTTTTTTTTTTCATTCATAGAATCCAACTTAACCAATTTATATTTTTTGTCTGAATAATTCTTTTGCACTTAAATTAACCTTTAGGTTTTCTGCTAGTTTTGACACAGCAATGTCAGCTTTATCTTCTTCTCCCAGTCCGTTTATTACAACATTATTTCTTATTTTTCTTTGATTTCCTTTGCTTTGATTTTCCTCCTTCTAGTTTAGATATTTTTTCTATCAAATCTTTTTTCTCCTTTTTCATTTTGTTTGATTTTTTTTAAATTTCTCTTTCAATTCTTATGTTTGTTGTCGATATTTATTCTATCTTCCATCTTTTCTAATTTATCTAAAATGTTATCCAACTTTTAAATTTTGTTTGAAAAAAACTTTTACCGGTACTATTGGTGTTCTCTACTACTAGTAATGATAAGAGTATATATAGTATACCCAAAGATATATTGTCTTTACGACATGGGCTTAATTTATTTCAACGGATTATTTCATTAACAACCAATTATGATTGTATTATATACCTGGAACCCGAGGTAATTTTTAAGGTTGAAAATATTGTATATTTTTTATAATTATTACACCGTTGAACATCGAGGCGTTATAAGTTATTTATGGTATATAATACAAACATAATTGTCTCCCCAAAGCGATTCGTAATGAAGTAATCTGCTGAGATCATTTAATGCCATATCGTAAAGACCATAGATATAGTATCTATGGGCATACTATAGTATAAATATTACAATTCTTTTTTTGTAAAACACAAAAAAAAGTACTCTATGGAGTGCTTACTAAGTTTTACGTTCGTCACTTGTTTACTATAGTTTTTAGTTATTATTGTTTTTGTGTTAGTCGTGTTAGGTTACTAGTTGTGAACCTGATTTTATTATGATGTTTTCTACATAAATTAAGTATAAATTATTCGATGTTGCTATCTCTTCTCACTCTCTCTCTCACACACTATTAATTATTATAACTATAATTCTTTGTTTTTAAAAATATACTTTTATTGTTTTTATGCAAATAATAAAAATTTAAAATAACATATTTTTGTCTAATTTATAATTGTTTTTGGGATGTTTTATTAAAAACTCTAGGTGCAACAAGTAGATATGGAAATATTAACTATACTACACTATAACGTAAATGCTGCATTCTATGGCTTATTAACTGAATTAATTTCACTTTATTATTATTCGGGGCTATTCTCTATGTAGGTATATTGCTAACATTATTATTAACATAACATTTTATATTGTTAGCTAGCAAGATTTGTTAAATTGACAGCTCATATTGTTAGCTAGCAATACATATCTTGCTTATATGCTAGCAATATGCATAGAGAATAGCCCCGATTATATGTCTTTATTTACCCAAAAAAATAGTACAAATTCAATATAACAAATATAATTCAGTTAATATTTTAATTTTTTTTAATTGCATATATTTATATAATTTTTATTGTACTTTATAGCTTGAAGCTCAGATACTTAACACTAATTTTATTGTAGCTGGACATGTCACAAATAAGTTTGTAGGATTATGTACCTTGAAGCTACTGATAAATGGCTTCAAAGGTTTTCCTGTTCTGACAGTGTGTCAGTGGAAATGTTTATTGGCCGAGACGTCAAGCATCGTAGCATTTACCGTTTTCATGATTATAAACAATTAAAATTACTTTACACAAAGATACAATGCTGAAACTGACAATGAATAGTACTTTGTTTTTATTTCTGAAGCCTTTTGAAATTGACGTGTATACTAATTAAGTGTAGCTACCTTACTGTGTTTAAACTACCCTATTATACTTTTTTACTTTATAATTATAAGGGGATATTAACTTGTCAAATTATGATATAGTTAATTATAATTAATTCTAGTTTATATGTTGTAGACAGAGAAACAATTAGAATATCAGCTGTAGCCAGTGTTCAAGATGAATATTTATAGTATAATAATTTATTAAATTTTGTTATTAAAAAGACACATAAATAGCATCTAGAAAAGACTTAATTAATTATTTCTTGTTTTCATTTAAGTATAACAAAATATAATAATTATTTTAACATAATTTAGTTATTATTATTAAATATTATTCATATTACAATATTGTTTCTTAACCATTTTAGAGTTGGGAATCCGTCGACAGAGCTTCCGCCACGTTCACGTCCGATATAACGCCGCTAATCCTGGCAGCTCATAAAAATAATTATGAGATCATTAAAATATTATTAGATCGTGGCGCTACACTTCCTATGCCGCACGATGTAAGGTAAGGATGTAAACTACCCTGCATATCTTTGTTTGACCTCATAGTTATGGAAACGGTTCCGACACGATATGCAAAGTGGTAAAACATTAAGCTACCGCTCCGACTATTCGAGCATCAATATTCGTCCCCAGAGACCGAATTAATTATGACGCGCCACCAAAATCAATCCACTGAGACTGCAAATGCTAAATGCTTCTAAAACTTTATGATAATTTTTTAAGATTTATAACGATATTATTGCCGTCTCAGCTTGAGTTATTTAAATTTAAATAAATTATGAGATAAAAATATATTTTATTGATATTAATTCAGTCAGTTTAATATAAATATTATTGCTATTACATTTTAATAGTAATAATATCTGTGTTTATTTATAGAAATTATTATATTTATAACCTGACTTTCCTAGGGTATAATGTATCAGTATTTAGATAACAAATATGTTATAAACATTTAATCTAACTTTTCGCATACTTTTTAGATGTGGGTGTGATGAATGTGTCGAGTCCAGTTCAGTGGACTCGTTGCGGCACTCTCAAGCTAGAATAAATGCTTATAGGGCTTTAACAGCGTCATCACTTATTGCACTTTCCTCAAAAGACCCTTTACTGACGGCCTTTGAATTATCGTGGGAATTGCGACGACTAAGCCGAATGGAAACCGAATTTAGAGCGGATTATAACGTAAGTGGTTGATATCTTCAAGTGGAAATATTTACATAAAAATATTATGTTTAAGGATATGAGATCTATAGTACAAAATTTTGCTACATCGTTATTAGATCATGCAAGAACTTCCTATGAGTTAGAAATAATGTTAAATTTTGATCCTGATGGAGATACATGGGAACCGGGAGACCATCAAACTTTAGAACGACTTAAATTAGCAATTAAGTTTAAGCAGAAAATGGTAATATATTAATAAATTAAATATTTATAATAATATTAAATATTTATTTTAAAGTTTGTAGCTCATCCCAGTGTGCAACAATTATTAGCTTCTATTTGGTATGAAGGGCTTCCTGGGTTTCGTAGAAAAAGCCTGGTGGGACAGATGATACAAGTAGCAAAATTAGGTGGCATGTTTCCAGCTTATTGTACTATATACATGATGGCTCCTGAATCAAAGATGGGACTATTTATGAAAAAACCTTTTGTTAAATTTATATGTTATTCTAGTTCTTATGCATTATTTTTGAGTAAGTTATTTTATTAAACGAAATATGTTTTATATGCAGTATTTTAGTGTTATTGGGTGCTGCTTCACAAAGAGTTGAAGCATTAGCATTGGAATGGCTTGGTAATAATTATATGAAAGAAATGGTTGCCGAATGGAGACGAAAAGAACGAGGTGCTGGTCCTGGCATAGCGGAATGTGGTGTAATATTATATATGATAAGTATGTTTTATTTAATTTTTTATAAAATGTAGATTATATTGTCAAACTTTAATGAAGAAATTTTATGTAAGAAAATGATTTAACAAATCGGTAGTTTAATAAAAAATTCAATTGATGACAATTGACACAACGAAATAAAACTTGCAAAGAATATTAAAAAAAAAAAAACAAAAATGCTTTTACTAAAGTTTAGTGAAATTTTGAAAGCAAATAAAACTGTTGATTTTTTATATGGGTTGTTTTATTTGCAAAAAAAAAATTAATTGCTCAGCAGTTACTGACAGTATATAAGTAACTACTTTAAAATATTGTTGTTGGTAGTTTGCTGTTTGCTGTTAATGTGCTCATTTCTTCATAAGTTAATTGTGAGTTTTCAGCTATGCGTTTTAAATAAAGCTTGGTGCTTTTAACAGCTCCTAATTGCCACCAAAATGTAACCATGCAGGTATAAATTTTCGTTCGATGTGTTTACCTGCCAATGCTGTGTTCAATTGATCTATTTGCTTCTTAAAAAGTTGTTTCAGCTCCTTCCATGTGCAAAGTTTGTGGCGATGTCGAAAAAAATCGTCTGAGGAGTTGCCCGACAAGATGCAAATCTTTGAAAATAGTTGGTAAATGCTTCCATTGTGAGTCCAGTTACCAATTCTAAATGGATGGCTTTTGTTGACAGGCATATACATATTAAAATGTATTCCTTTTGTGTCGTTGATGCTCTTGTTCTGAAAGGTTTTAACAAGAAAGAACCACAGAAGTCAATTCCACAGTGTTGAAATGAACGAGATGGTGTAGCCCGTAGCTTAGGCAATTGACCCATAATATGTTGGACTGCAGATGGGTTTACTCGACAACATCTCATGCAGTTTTTAATGATCCCCTTGACTGATGATTTTCCGGATATGGGCTAATACTTAGTTTAAAGATTTGATACGACTAACTGAGCACGACCGTGCAATGTCTTCAAAGGATCTAAGTTGACTATACCATTTGTCAAAAGATGCAATTTTGGAAGAATTATAAAGTGGCGTTGATCTTCTGGAATGTAAACAAAGTTCAATCTTTCTCTAACTCTTAGCACTCCCTTTGTGTCCAGAAATGATATTATGCTTGATGAAGGGTTAATTGTCTTTCCAGCACGTAAGAGTTGGGATGCCGTTTTTGCTGACGCGTCGACACTTCATCCACATGTCCTAGTTGTTCATATTTCTTCATAAACTTTGACTATTCTTCATACAGATGTTGATTTTTCTGAAGTTTTTGTTCTAATAGATGAAATTGTTCTGTTGCATTTTGTAGTGAAGACCCTCACATTTCCTTATTAGGCTTAAAAGGTTAGTTAACAATGTAACAACCATCCGGAGTTTGTTTAAAATTCATTCATTCACTTCTTTGAATTCACTTGCTCTATTTCTCAAAATTGTTGGAGCTTGTGATCTAGTGCTATTGTGGATATATTGCAACTAGATTGTGTAGGCTGAATTGAAATTGTACTGGTTATAATCCAACCCAGTCTAGTTTTTTTGTAGAATAGGACCATTGTGTATGGATCTCAATTGTCCAATTGATATCAATTCCCAAAATATTCCAGCACCTAAGAGCATATCTATCTTTTATTTTTAACGTAGCTGTGTGTACGTACATGGTAAGTTGATGTTGCGTGATAGATGGTATGACCAAACACTTTAAATTTCTGCTAAAATCTGTGACATCGCTCTGATACTTGATGTGTCAATGATTTTCCGATGCCACTAAGTGGAATCTTCACATAAGTTTGTTGAAAGTTTAATTTTTTTGTTTGATAAAATTAGACTGTGATCCGTTGTCCAGTAATGCACAGCAGTTATGTGACCGTCCTTGGCTATTGTATATTTTTACTATGGTTGTTGCCAATAACGCTAAATGAGAGCTTGGATTGCTGCTTGTAGTGTATGATGAACTTGATATCTGTGTGACCTCCGTTCTTGCGGGGACCTTGAACAGAATTGATATGTGCAACGTAGTATTGTGTTTTTTGTTGCAACGCCTACAACCTCCAAAATTTCAGTCTCTTGCAAAATGGTCAGATGAGAGACAATTGATACACATTTCTACTAATCTTTGTTCCGGTCGTAAATATTCCTTATAGTTGAATATCTTATAAATCAATTTGCATTTTAGACATTCAGTACTGCGATCATCGTGTAATTTCGTGATGCGTTTGGTTTATGTTTCGTTTTTTGTGAAGTACGAGATTCTAAAACTTGGCATCTGGTGTAAGAATTTGGTTAAATCTTCTAACGTTGCATGTTGTACCGTCATTCGATATTCTTCCCACTTATTTTTAGTAGTGGAGTCTAAATTAGACATGGATAAATACATTAGTAATGTATCCGTTATTATAATTTTTTTGATGGTTTGCAACGATCAAACTTGTTTTTTTGTAAATTCATTTACGTGATGACAAATGGATGATGCAGAATCTTGTTCGACTTTACTCAAACTGATTAGTTTTGTCAAATGACTTTCAATTATTAGCTTTTTATTTTCAAATCGGCTTTGAAGTATGTCCATTGCTACTTGACAATTTGCTAATGTTGTAGCTAACAAGCTGATTGTTTCTGCTGCTTGTCCGCTTAAAGATTCCTCTAAATTTTTAATGAATTTTCAGAGATAAATCGTTTAATTAATACTGGAGACTCCGATAGTGTTGTTTTCAACTATTTCTTTTTCTATATTCTCATATTCGTACATCTTTGTTATATCTTTTAACTCAAGATCTTCTATTTTTTTATTAAACATCCTGGAATTCAGTTCAAGTGTCTTGCAATTTTGCCAATCTACCTGGTGATGTTTTCCAGAAATTTTGACGTAATCGTCATAGCGCGCTTGCATACGCCGCGTTTCTTTATTAAATCTGCAAGTGCTGACATGATGATGCTGGATTGCTATATCCGGTTCGAAAGACCAATAAATATTGAATCAAACTTGATGGCTCTTACCGTTGACTCTGTTTTTCCTTGTTTCTAAATTTTTCAGTGCGATTCTTGCTTGTCCGCACCTAAATACTACAAGAACGGGAAATGTCTATAAAGACACAATTAAGAATTTAAAAGCGGCCATACACAAAAAAGACCTTATAATTATGTTTAAAAAACTTTGTTTTTGCACAACAACTACAGGGTGCATAATGTACAAATTGTTTAAGCATGCGGCTTTAAGGAATTACAACATACACCTTACAGTCCCGAACTCGTTCCTTCTGAATTTCTTTTCTAAAACTCAAAAAACAATTAAATTGTTTTTTATTGAATGATAACATGGAAAACGCTGTGGAGTTTTTTTTTCAAAATTCCACAAGAATATATATAATATACATTATTAAAAATTAAAATTTTATTTGAATTTATTGAAATAACACAGCAAAGTTCTATCATATATGTTAAACGCTGCATTCTTATAGAAAGGAATAAGTAAATGTTTTTTATTTGTATTGATAAAATGTTGGTGTTATACATGTATATATATAAAAATATTTCTTTAATCTGGAGAAAAGCCGATTAAAAAACTTTAAAAACATTAAGTTTACTTATTGTTAATAGTTTAATAAAGTTCTAAATCACATTTACTCCAAGTTCTAGAAAAGGTGTAATTCAGTATAAACTTCATTAATTTGATTAACGCAACAAATTTAGCAATAATTGGAATGGTTCATTTTTTATTAGCCAATTCCTGGACAACAAACACTCGGGTGGGTAGATGGGCCACAATAGTCCAATGATTTATCATCACTCAATTTATTACTAAGATTACAATTCTGAAAAAAAAACTTCAAATTTGCATAAACTTTAGTCCAAATATTGCTCAACAATGTACTAACCTCAAAATATTTTTTTTAAATATTTTTTTATGATTTTTGTCAAATCTTATTATTGCAATTTGCTTCTCAGAAATTTTTTTGAGTTGGTCAAAAGATATTAAAGTTTCTGAAATTTAAAGAAAGTTTTCTGTGGTAGCAAAAAAGTTTTAAAACGCCACTAAATTTGTTCAAAACTTTCTAAAGGTTTTTAAAGTTGGTAAAAAGTTTCTGAAACTTTTCAAAAGTTTCTAGATTTTGGTAAATGCTAAGAGTTTTTAAAATTTGATCAGAGGATTTGAAAGAGGTATCTTGAGTTAGACAACAGTTTTTAAAACTTAAACTTAAAATTTTCAGAATAAGATCAAAAGCCTCTAAGAATGGGCTAAAGATTTTTAGAAAAATCCCAGAGTAGAGTTAGTTAGAGGATCTTTTTAAACTTGATTTTTAAAATTAACCAAACGTTTTTAAAGAATCTTAAAAGTTTCTAAATTTGATCAAATCAATATCAAAAATGTCTACGGTTAGCTAATATTTTCTACGTCATTATAGGAGATTTTAGAATTAATCAAAGACTTTTAGAACATTTCAACAGTTTCTAGAATTTGATGAACAATTTCTAGAGTTGACAATAAATTTCAAAAACTTATCTAGATTATCTTAGGAGTCTTTAAAACATAATTAAACGTTTCTAAACGTTTTAATAATTTCTACAGGTTTCTAAAACTTTTCAAGAATTTATAGAATTTGGTTAAAATTATCAAAAGCTGGTTAAAGGTTTTTTAATTTTTGGAAGTTAATCAAACATTTCTGAATATTTTAGGCGTTTCTAGAGTTATTTTGAAGTTTCTAGATTGTTCTTAAAAGTTTTGCATCTAGAACACTTTAGTAATTTATAAAAATTTTTAGAGTTTCTACAATTTTTTAAGAGTTTGTTGAATTTGGCAATAAATTTCTAAAGCTGGCCAAAAGTTTCCAAAAAATTTCAGGAGTGAAGTTAGAGTTTATCAAAATTTTGTAAATTTTTCATTAGTTTATAAAAACTGATCAAAGATAAATTAAACTTTTTGGAAACTTTTAAAATATGTAAAAAAAATTAACTAATGTTGCAGATTTAAAATTTTGTCAATTATTGCTACAAAAAAATACATAAGAGTTTCTAGATTATCTTAAAAAGTTCTAAAATTAGATTAATTGCTTTTAAATTTTGTTAGATTTTTTCTAAAACATTTTAGGATTTCTAAAGTTTAACCAAATAATTCTAAAATTTCTTAAAAAATTCTGAAGCTAATCAAAGGTCTCTAAAATTTTTCAGAAGTTAGTAAAAAACTTCTAGTTGTCTAAATGTTTCTATATCTTCTCAAAAGTTTATAAATTTTAGTAAAAGGTTTCTGGAGTTGGCCAAAGATTACTAAAACGTTTTAGTAAGAAAATTTGAACAAATGTTTATCATATTTTTTTTTTAATTTGTTTTGGCCAAAAATTACTAGAACTATTCAAAAGTTTCTAGTTTCTAAAAATTTGTAAAAATCTCTAGAGTGTGCCTAAAGTTTGTAGAATACCTTAAAATTTTTTAATTTTCTAAAAACGGCTAGAAAGTTTCTAAAATTCCTCACAACTTTTTAAAACTTAATGTTTTTAAAGTCAATCAAAGCTTTTAAAACAATTTTTCTTAAAATTTAATGAAATATTTTAGTTTTTTTTTAAATTTTTTTAGAACTAGTCAAAGAATTCTAAATCTTGTCAGGAATTTCTAAAGTTTAGTAAAAGGTTTTTAGAGTTAGACAAACATTTCTAGAACTTTTAAAGATTTTTAAGATTTGATTAAATGGTTCTATTTTTTTTTTAGAAATTATTAAAGTTACCATAACTTTTCAAAAATGTTTATATTTTTTAAATTTTTGTTGGTAAAGAGTTTCGAACTTAAGTCACGACTAGAATTTCAGTTGACAGATACAATCAACTTTGACAAAATTGAAACAGGCGTCAACTATAAGCTTGACTTTGAACCACAAGAAATCAACATTAAAATTTGAAATGGCAAATACAATCAACTTTGACATTTAAAAAAAGACAAACTTAACTCATCCTTCAAAAATACCAACTATAAAAAAAAGAATTTTATCTTTAAGTTGCAACACACCGATACTTCAACCCAAACTAATTACGGACCTTATAAGTGCCGGCGTTGTCCTACTACTGATGGAACCAAACCTAGCACCAGACAAAACTATTGCATTAAGCTCGAGAGCTATTTAGGTTCTACCTCAGTAAACGACCTCATTGACTCAATTTTTTGCTACTGGATTTAACTTTTTTATAATTTAAAATTGCGCTACCTAAAGAAACCTAAAAAGGCAAGACTTGAAAACAAATGTAACAATGCACGTAGTTGTATGTCTGAAAGTATAAACTTCATTATTAAAAAACCCGTAGATTCCAGGTTGTTGTCACAACAGAAATTGAAGCTCTGACACGCCAGCAAAACAAAGCCCAACAAAGTGCATGCTTTTGCTCCTGCTACATATAAAGTCACCGTTTTAAATAATTCAGCAACAACAACTTACTTCCTAAATAATTTTTGCACTACTAAAACCTTACCAAGAAGTTAAAGATGACAAACACTCTAATATTTACCGTTTTACCCCAGACATTCATCAGCCACCATTGTCCTATTTTCTGAAGCTCTACATAAATAGAACAGTTATAATCAAAATAGCATATTAGTGTATTGGAACCATCGTTGTTAAAAGAAAAGCGTAGCGCAATAGACTAACGCATTGAATTTTATAAACTAAAAAATCTGTTTAAACGTTTATACGAGATATAAAACTATTAAAAACCCTAATCTTTTAACAGATAATAAGCTAAACACATTTTTAAATTAACTTTTTAATTTTGATCATTTGTTTAAACAAAGATTTGCGCATAACCTTAATCAAAGGAAAAATTTTGAATAAATTCTGCTGCCAAATTTTAATATTTTTGCCCGTAATTTATTTTATGTTATCACAAAGTTGACCGCAAGAAACCAACCAAACGAATCACTCCACCCTCTCTTCTTCTTTTTCTTTCTAGGCGTCTTTATATCCGTTTTGGATGTACGCTTCTTCAAAAATCGTTTTCCATTGATTTCTGTTTGATTCTCTCTGCATCCAGTTGAATCCTGTTGTTAATTTTAGGTTGTTTATCCATCTAGTACGTGGTCTGCCCTTTGGTCTTGAGTATTCATAGGGGGATGATCTTGTTCCATCTACTCCTTTCAGTTCTAGTTACGTGCTTAGCATACTTCCATTTAAAGGAAGCCGCTATTTTTTGCCTTCTATTCTTTTACTTTAATTGTCTGCCTGATGTACATATTTTCTATTCTTAAGAGATATTCCCATCATAACTTTCTCCATTACTCGTTGGGTTACTCTTAGTAACAAACAAATTAAATCAACATTTTGGTAAATCACTATCAGCATATTGTACAACCTCAACTAACTTGCCAAATAAATCATTTTTTATGTATCCTATAGAAGAAGCAGAAGCAATTAACACACTTTATGAAATGGCATCTAAGACGTCGTCGGGTTTAGATGATATTTCAACAAAACTGCTAAAAGAAATATTTCCATATATTAGTAGAATTTTAACTGATCTTTTTAATAAAGCTATTCAAGAAGGTATTTATCCTTCAGTTTTTAAAACCGCTCTTGTGATACCATTGCACAAAAAGGATTGTAAATTAAATATTAGTAACTACCGACCAATATCAATTCTATCGTCTATATCAAAAAATTTTGAAAAACTGATAGCCAAACGAGTTACATTGTTTTTAGAAAAGTATAAACTTCTTCATTCTGCACAGCATGGGTATAGGGTTGATATGTCAGTAGAAACAGCGTCAATTGAATACTTTCGTTTCATATATAGTGAACTTGATAAAGGTCAATATGTAGTTACACTTTACTTTGATATGACAGCTGCATTTGACACTTTAAACTTAGAATTTATCATTAAAAAACTAAACGTTTTAGGTTTTCGTGGTATATTTTCTGAACTAATTCAATCGTATATTACAGATAGAAAGATTAGAGTTAATATTGGCAATCAGTTATCTCAGGAGAAAATTATTAATTGTGGCATGCCGCAGGGTTCAAATTTAGGGCCTTTAATATTCCTACTATTTGTGAACGACTTGCCAGAAATATTTTCAAATGACCCTGACTGTAACATTGTTATGTACGCAGACGACATAACAATTTCATATTCTGTTAGTGCGGTGGAAGAAATAAATACAAAAGCTAACTCAATAATTACAGAATTAGAACTGTGGATGAATAAAAATCAGTTAATACTTAATAAAAAGAAAACTATTTGTATGAAGTTTGGTAATAGAACAATAAATGAGTTAACTGTTGGTGAATATACTTTTTCCAAAGAAGCAAAGTTTTTAGACGCAAAATTAACATGGCAATCCCATATAGATGCGACATGTAAAAAAATTAACAAATCCTACTTTGCAATATTTCAGTTAAAGAATGCTTTAACTAAATCTGCCTTGTTAAACATATACTACGCTTTGGTCTACTCTCATATGTCATTTAATATAGTATTATGGGGAGCTTCTCATCACGCTCATAGAGTATTTGTTTCTCAAAAAAAATTTATACGTTTAATTTTTGACATACAATATGGGTGTTTATGCAAAAGCACATTTGTAAACAATAACATCTTAACATTTCCTTCAATTTTTATTTATAAAGCGTTATGTTTCATCAAATTAAATCTGTCATCATTTCAAAATTTATCTCATCATCACAATTACTTCACAAGAAACGGTAACTCATTAATGCTTGATCAACACAAAACAAAAAAGTACGGTGAAAATAATATATATTTAGCTAAAAAAATATTTAATAAACTACCCGTGGAATTTCAAAATATAAATAATAAACAATTTAAAAACAGAATTAAAAGTTTTTTATGCAATCAAGCATTTTACTCAGTCAACGATTTTATGCAAATGGCTCATCTAATTACCACGTAAATAATAATAATTAATATGTATGTTATATGTGTATTTAAATGTAAGCATATTGTTAGTATATTTTATTTGACGTTCGTTTCCATGTATTTTAATGTGGCAAAGCGAATAAAGTTTTTATTATTATTTAGTTTATGGATGTGTTTGTTAGACATTACCCAGTATTTTGCTCCATAGCATATTACTGGTAGATTGCATGAGTTAAATACCTTTGTTGTAAGATGAATGGGTATATTTTTGTTTTTAAATATGTATCTGAGTTTTTTGAACGCCGACCATGATTATTGAATTCTTTGCTTGATCTCATATCTTCTTTCCAAGGTGTATACTTCATCCGAGATATATAAATTCCTCTACCTTCTCTATGTTCTTATTCTCGATAGTGATTATACGGTCATCTGAGATCATTACATTCAGTTTTTCCTAATTTATCTTTAGTCCCACTTTCTGGGATTCTTTGTAGAATTCAGTTAGCATCTTCTCCAAATCTCCTAGGCTTCCTGCTATTATGGCTACGTCGTCTACGTATTGTAAATTGTTCAAGTTTCTGCCGTTAATATTAATACCCTTGTGTGACCAGTCGAGTTTTTTGAAGACGTCTTTAAAAGCCAGATTAAAAAGTTTTGGTGTAGTGCTGTCCCCTTGTCTTACTCCTCTTTGTATCCTTACAAGCTCTGAGTTTGTGTGCAGTTTTGTATGTCGCTGTGGCTTGTTTTGCTATGTTATGCAAAAAGGTTTTGTACCTGTAATCAATTCTACAGTTTGTATTGAATGAATTGTAATGATTGCTAGATATATAGGGATTTTATACTTGGTTGATTTTTTCAGGAGTATTGTGATTGTTAGCAGGTAGTCAGCTGTACCGTAACCTTTTCTAAAACTAGTTTGTTCCTCTGGTTGGTAGCTGTCCAGTTTCTTTGTAAGTCTGTTCGTAATTATTTTAGTAAGTAATTTATTTAGGTGTGATAGAAGACTTATTGGTTTGAGGTAATCTAACTTTGTTCTATCCCATTTTTTGTGGAGTAGTAAACTAATGCGTTATTCCAGGTTGCCGGAATTTTTCCTTGTCGTAGGCACTCCCCTGATGCTTTATTGGGTTTCATCTGTCGCATAGCGTTCATTGCCTTATCTTTGTCTATTTCAGGTGGTTTTTCTGAGCCACTGTTTATTACTCTTTGTCCCTGATGCCGATTTGGTGCTATCTCAGGTGTTTTTGATGTATAAAAGTTGGCATAGAACTCCTCTACTAATTTCGCGGAAGAACAAGCTAAAAACACTATCCATATGAGGCTCAAAACTAAAAAAACTCTCTTACAAACTTTTAGGTATTACTCTTTCATATCCATATGCAACCCTTTATAAGAAAACACTTGACATAAAACTTTGAAAACAGTCTCAACTATTGTTGTTATAATTAACTGAACACTGAACACAACTTTTGGTGTTTATCTCCCCTACTCCAATCTATGTACTGTCCCAACTATTTCAATCCAACTTTTATATTTTTTACCCCCAGCAAACTTTCCGGTATTCGTCTCTTTATTGGAAAAACTGTTGCACATCCATCAAAACAAGGACTTCTTTTCTGATCCGATAAATATTTTTGCAACATTTAATTTTTAGTTTAGACATAAGACTCTGTATTGGAAAACACTTGACAAACATTTCCAAAACTGTCTTAACTATTGCACATTCAACAAAAAAAGGGCTTCTGAGTTTCGATAAATATTCTTGTAACCGGGCATAGTGTGAAAACCATCTATATTTTTGGTTAAGATACACTTTTACAACAAAGAAACAATTTTTTCACGTATAATAGTTACTTACTTACTTACCCCTAAGAGTAGCTGCAAACTTCTTTGCACAACACTTTTAAGTAAATTGTAAAATTTTATTTTTTTGTTTAAATCCATTTTGAATTAATTAACGTACGTACGGTAGCTAATGTTTTACTTACTGGGATGATATTTACTAAAAAGTTGTGTACGCTATCTTAGAACCACTTGATTCCACTATTCCGATTTAGTAACTCGTGCAAGCTACTGGCGTTGTGTAAATTACAGATGCAATTTTTATTACAAAACTCTTTTTACATATAAATGTACGGCGTTGATTTAAATAAAATTGTAGCTCACGTTCGAATTCCATGTTTGTGATTTACGACCCATGTGAACCTTATTAAGTTATTTTCATAAAAAGTGTTTTTTTTTTATCATAAAACTATACTGAGTTTTCTAAACTCTCGAACGTGAATGAAGTACGTGATGTACGAAGTACGTAAACGCTGCCTTACTTTTAAAGAATCCCACAAAAGGTGATAATCAAAATGAAATCAATTTTTTATTGTATTTATAGATTATTTGAAACACAAATATGTGTACAAATTCATTGTGGGCTTATTGAAATACTACGTTATTTATATTCACGTGTTATTCAAGAATGTTGAATGGTTGACCTTTTTTATTGGAATTTTTGCATCAGGAATTGATTACACGTTTATTTTTTGCTTATAAAAGTCCATAATTTCGTCTTTTACAACATAAATTCTCTCCGATCAACGTGTATAACTAACATTTTTTTAAACAACCTATTAGCGAATAAAAATATAATGCATTTATTTTGCAGGTTTGGTTTGGGGTGAAATTAGATCATTGTGGGGCGATGGACTACTGGAATATATCTCTGATCTCTGGAATGTTGTTGATTTTATAACAAACATGTTTTATGTAATGTGGCTAGCTCTTAGAATGTCTTCTTTCTACATTGTCTGGGTAAGTTCTATAAATACATAACATAAACATTTGACCAAGACTTAAAACTAAAATATTATTAAAATAATTAATTAAATCCATTCTACATTTATTTACTATTATTTCTTATATTAACGAAAACCAAACTAAAAATTAATTCCAAAATTTCCTTCATGTTTATACAAAACCCAATCACAATAGTAATTGTAGAGTACATGACTATATAAATTTAATAATAGATTCAATTACAAACAATATTTGAATTGCTAAACTTAAATATTTACTTTTGTTTGTTACTTTACATTAGTTTATAGTAATGTATGATATTTTGCATCACATTATGTGGTCATATTTATTATAAATATACCCTACTTAAATTGTATATTAAATAAAGCTTCTCTTGTAATGATTCAATACAGCGGATGAAATGTAGAGTTGCAAAATATATTCTTAGAAATGCGTAGTTTGATTCCAATATACAACATTTTTATTAATATAAAGATCAAAGTTTTTCTATGTATTTGTGAAGAAATTATTTTTGTAAGTCGTTTATTCCAAACATGAGATTGTGTTTATTTATGTACCATACACTTTTAATCATATTTTAACTCTAAAATTACTCATCAAAATAATTAAGCTTTATTGATCTACATTTTATTTAATAATTACATTTAATTTATAACTTTTAAATTAATAATGCATTTAGCATTTATATTTAGGATTTACAGTTTATTATTCTATATTTATATTAACCATATGTCAGTAGAACCACAAATATATAATCTCAATATATAACCACAATAACACGTTTTATCATATGTTGACCTATATTAATAATAATGTAATTTATTTTCTATTATTATTTATTTAATTAAGCATGTATGGAAAAAAGCTTTAATTTATACAACTTTTTCTAGTGTGTAAAATTTTTTAAAATATTTATAGTTGATTTTATTATTTTAATAATTGAAAATAATAATTTTACAAATGAAAAATATCGAATTAGCACTAATTATCAGATTGGTTTTGAATAAACTATTTAATTAGTTCATAATTTATTTATTATTTCTGCAAAATTAAACACGTCTTTGTATTTAACATATAAGCTATTAAATGTTAAAAAATATATAATAAGGCTTTGATTTTTTAATGAGTCTATGAAATTATTTGACGTTGTTGCTTAGCTTAAGATTTTTTTTTGGATATTGGAGATCAGAATGAAAATTTGGATTTTATTTGCTGCAACCAGGTTCTAAGGTTTTTTAGCCACGATATTCTTCTTCTTCTTGGTCTTCTTTTTCCATCTACTTTTCTTTGTAGTATAAGCTGCAACAGTTTATATCTGTTCTTCATTATAAGGCCAAGATATTCCAGCTTCCTTATCTTTATTGATATCAATATCTCTCTTTTCTTGATCTATTCTGTGATCCGTCCAGGAGTATACGGCGGTATGGCCACATTTCAAATGCCTCCAGTCTCTTTTTGGTAGCTGTCTAGGACTCCACTCAGTATAAACGGACAAGAAATATGTAAAATCTTAATAGCCTTATCTTTGTTTTTATATGTAGCTAATGAGCTTTGTATAATTTTACCGTTTCAAGTGCATGGTCTAGCTATCTGGCGTGGTTGTTGTGTTTGGATATTATTATGTACTTTTTTTTAATATTGAGCATGAGACCGTACCTTTGACTGATTTCTGTTATTTTATTTGTTAGCTTTTGTAGATTATCCGGGCTATCTTGCCGTTTATTTTAATACCACCTCTTATTTCTTCTAGCGCTTTTTGGACTATGAGTTTTGAATACAAAGTGGAGCAAAAGTAATGTCATAATGCAAATTTTTTGCCATTTTGTTAGAAATAAAAAAAAGGGTGTGTTTTCACAGAAAGTTTATTTGAAAGTGCAAAATTGTTGACACTGATAAAATAGTTACCAACCGTGGGTTTAGATTGAAATAGCATGCCATTCGATCTTGTTCTACGCTGATGTCTTCATTTTTTTATAGTTATTGCTTCCTACATTTTCTGTTATCTGTTTTATGTAGTTCAATTTTGGTCTGCCTCTGTATGTATTTTCCTCTGCCATGCCTTCTATATAATTCTATTCTAATTTTGTAGCAATGTTGAAACGACATTAAATTGAAAAAAATTTGTCGGTCAATTAACCATCTTCTGAGTAGCAAACATGCACATTTGTGGTTGATTTACGGCATTTTGAATTGTTGCTCGCAAAACATCTAAATGTAAATTGGTGATTTTTTCTTCAAATAAGCTTTTAAAACTTGCAAGGTTTTTGGTTTGATGTATCAAACACAAAATTTCAAATAAACCCAAACAAAAAAAGTTAGGCGCCGATCACACAGCTCGGAAATTGATGTTTCAAAATCCATAGTTGTCTTCAAAAGAATAAGGGTTAATAACTTTTTCACTGCAAATGCCCCACTAAACAACGTTTTTGATGGGATGCAATGGGTGCATATCATGTGGATTTTTGTGTCCTAAAAACGCAAATATTATTTACATAATCAGTTAAGTAGAAATGGGCTTTGTTCTAAGAGAACAATTTTAGGTCTTTCACCTAAATTTGATGCACCAAACTTCTGCTGATGCCAAATTGTGAGCATTGTTGTTTTGTCAATGTTTGTGGACTTTCTTGGACGTCTTCGGCCACAGCAGCAATATTGTAGATCAAACAAGCAATACGGGGGCCGGCCACTTCTTGCGACATTTCTAGTGGACCAAGTTTGCACGAGTTGCTCAGCCAAACGTTTAATTGTTTACACACATGGTGCAGGACGACGAGAAAAACGACAAGAAAATTCTCGCTGCGGTAAAACAACAGACTGGAAATAAGCAGTAACAATAGTTTTGAGTTTTTTGAGTGTGTATTGCTCCTTTGCTTGATGTGAACTAATTTTTGACCTGTCTACAACATAAACTCGTATTGATTCATCTTTTAAGATTTGAGTTTGTTTTGTTGTACTTTAACAAACAAAGAGTACAGAATTTTATAAACCAATTTGAAACGCTTAAAATGCAACCACTATCAGGCAAGAATAACATTGCCCTAAATCTTAGTTGTTACAATTGAAGTAAACCAGAAATCTATATACACCTTGGAAATAAAACAATACCAATGCCTAATAACAGAGCGTTTTTGACAATATAAACTTGGGCTATAAGAACAAAAACAATTAGTAAAACCATCACGTATTTGCCAAAAAAATACTTTGAAATAACATACAACTAAATGCTTTTTTATTGGATTGAAGGCTGAAGTCGAAGGTAGACATCAATAAAACCACCATCTACATATTACAATAATATTTTTTCTTAAAATTATATTATATTGTTTAATTACACTAATACAAAATTTACCAGTTAACATTAAAAATGAATCAAACGATGCAAAGCCGTTTACTAATTGCAATTACCTAGTGAAGTGTTGTTACGACAAAACTTATATAAACCCGGAAAACGACAAGCTACGTACTAAAAACAATTTTACCAAAGAGCTTACGGACGAACCAATGACTTCAACAACAAATAGCTTGGGTACTTAAAGCTATCATTATTGTAAAAAGAAACAGCTATAGATATTATGACATGTGTAAAGAGTTCTGCAAACACTAATAAACAATATTATTATTGGTGGTGCAAAGTAGTTGTAGCTCCATCATGTTGCTTCAACCAAATAATTGAAATCATCGATAAAACTTTAGTATGACAACTGGCAACCAACTTGCAATGTCTAAAGAGGTAGACAATCAAATATAGTTTAATGAAAAAACAAAGGTTTTTTTAACTTTTAACTTATTCGAATTCATCCTTCACTATCAAGCGATGCCGTACCACTAAGATGCACTAATGAGGATTTGAGAAAACCGAAACAATTGTCTGTATTTGGTTGGCCGCTTTGGAGTTGGATTGGGTTTGGGTAATTGATTTTAAACCTTTGTTTTTCATTATTATTATTATTATTAGTTTTTTTGTCAAACTTTACAACCTGCAACCTTTACTGTCCTTAGAAGAACATTGTAACATTGGCAAATGCCGATGCAGTCTAGTACGGATAGCACCTCCATTAGAACAAATGGCAAAAATATAAATTATTTATTGAAAATTACACACACCACAATAGTCTTCCTCTAAATTGCTAATATGCAAGATGAACAACAACTATTTTAAGCGGTGGTATATAACAATCTACGGCGTTGGATACTACCACTAATGACGAGAAAACTTCTGAGAGTTTTTTTATTTAAGATATAAGCTAAACCGGGTAGCATAATCTCATTTGGCGTTTACAAATTACATCATACGAAATCAAATCCAAACCATGGAGAACGATACTAAGTATGTATATCTACGCACCAGGTAATTACGCGTGTTGTTTGCAATCTTTATTGTTTTATTATTTTTGCTTTTATTCTATATCTGTCTCTTTATTTATTATTAAATAAATTTACTTCTAAATGATGTTGACTATGACTTTTTGTATGATATGCATTTTGTGGTCTAATAATTTTATCAGTTTTAAAATAGTATAGGGTATCCAAGAAGTAGGGACGAATTTGAATTTAGCGCCATTTTGTTCTGTGGCGTTTGGCAGCCGTGAGTTTTTTTATGTTTGTTAACTTCCCCATTAGTAGCCTGATTGGCCGCGTTCAGTACAACTCATCAGTTGCCAGCGCTGACTCATCAATTGGAGATAGGCAATAATTTTTTTTTTTTAAATTTATTTGCCGATTAAACGCTGGTGGTTAATAAGTTGCTTTGTCAGCATAAAAGCGTACCTAAATGTATGATGAGTCAAATGACAAGCGCTGCCAGCAAACGATGATTCCCGCCCCCCGTTCAGTTTGAATAATTGACAGCGATGAGTCGTCCTGAACGCAGCTATTGATTTTGTTTGGTGAGCATTTGTTGTTTGATGTTTATTTTCGTCATGGAGCAGATGTCAACTGAACAACGTATCCAAGTGATAAGAAGTTATTACAAAACAGTGAAAGTCCCACGGCAACCGTTTGTGTATTGCGTGTGAATTCTTGGACGTTGCGTGATAATCATAATGCGACCGTAAGACCCAGAAAATCGGTTTTCCGACAAGACCAACAACTGAATTTATTACCTAGTTCACTGCATGTAATTCTTTTAAAAGATCTGAAAATGCATGCGTACAAGATTCAACTTACACAAGAGTTGAAGCCTGCAGATCATGGATATAATAATTTTTGAAAAAAACTGTTTCCTTCGCAGCGCGACAAAATTTTAAATCTGACCGCTGCATTCGATTCCTTTGAGAATTTCCCATCGTTTATGACCATTTTAAAATTTTCACAGACTGAAATGCAATTAAGATAAATGAAATTAAAAAAAAAAAAGTTGAACTTAAAAATTGCCGTAAAATTCAATTGACTCTACAAGGCGAATTATGTGACCTAGAGGTCTGAAATTTGGCGTGAAGTCATATTTTGGGTACCCAAACAAGTGTACAAAATTTGAGCTAAATCGGAAAGGGTCGCGTGAAATGGACTGCTCACTTGGCGTGAGTCCTAATATGTTTGTAAAAAAATTTACATTTTCAATCAATTTTGTAAGTTTTATAGCACTTTAATATTCGTCTCTACTTCCTGGACACCCTTTATTTGATACATAATATATACTTAAACAGGTCTCTATATTAAAAAAAAAAAAATCAGTTCTACCAAGTATGTCTGTGAGATATTGCGATGTATGTCCTCATACAATTATGTCATTAATTATAATGGAATCTACCCGTGCGGTATATACGGTTTTCAATACAAATACTAGAAGAAAAATGCAATAGTGGTAGTATTTTTCTGCAATGTGTCTCAGTTTAGCCATTATTTGATTTTTCTTTAAAAGTGGTAATCAATTATACTACCCAAATATTTCATTTGAGTTACTTCTTAAATTTTGGTTGCCCATTTGCAGGTGATTTCAGTTAAGACATTCGTGTGAATAAAATTGAACATTTTGTGCAGTGGATTTAATGTGCATGATTTTGGTTTTGTCAAAGTAAACAACTAATTTTTTGTCATCGCCCACTTTTGGAATGTATTGAATTCTTTATTTAGTTTTGTTAAAGCTATATTTGGGTCATTATGTGTGGATATGATGACAGTATCGTCGGCGTTTAGCAAAGCAGTTATAGATCATAATTTTTATATATTTTTTTATAATTTTGTCAATGCAGAGGAGAAAGGATATTAGTCTTATTAATGTAGTTACTTCAGGTGCTCCTTTTGTTGATTGAAATGATTGATGTCCTTTTTAAATCGTTATTTTGTTATTGAGGTATTAATAAGAGCTCGTAAAGGCTGAATAAAACTAGTTAGTGGGAATTTTATTAATTTCGGGTGTATAAGCTCCTTACAATGTTTTTTATATCATTATTTGTTGCCGTTTGAAAATGTATAGAAGTAGGATGATTAAATGTGTAGAGTGAAAATAACAATCATGTGCTGCATGTCTTGTACCGGTTTTGAAAATGTTTTTGCAAATTTAGTAGCTATGTTTTGTTTAAATTTTGTTGCAGGACTTTGATTGCTACTATTTCCTTTTTCTTTTCCAATGCTCTATTAATAGTTTTTACACAACAGTTTGTTATTTATCTTATAACGTTTTCAAACGCCTGAAACCAAGTAAAAATTTATAAAGACATCTTACTACACACATGTGCATCATGCACAGTTTTTTAATAGCTATCAACTTTTTTTTATCACCATTCAAGAAAAGAGTTACTAAAATTGTATTAAAGTTGTTTTGAATACCCAAGTTTTTTTTGGATATTATTATCTTTGTTTTCTTTTTTACCCAACTTTGTAATTAAACTATTTACTGCTTCAAAAATCGTTTATTTTTTCTTTATGTTTATTTTCTATTATTTTCTATTATTCTCTGTATTTTGTTTCTTGGCTAACGTACTTAAAAAGTAATAAAGTTTAGTCCGGTAACGTTGTCTTTCTTTTTGCCTTTTCATCACGTGGCGCTTGCGCACCGACACTCTTCACTTAACAGCTGATTAATGTTCTTGCCGATTTTGTTTAATTTTAAGACTGTTTTGCCTAATTTCTTTCTCCTGTTTGTTTCACAAAAAAATATTATATACATTTTATAACACTTAAGAGCATACCGACCACTACCTTGATTTGTAGTATTTCAACAAAAACGTCAACTTCCCCTTCATCGCTGCTTCTACAAATAATTTGATAATCGATTTTTTTTTACCAGTACATTTAGAAAGGATTAAACTATGTAATGTCGAAGTTTTTTAGTCAAATAATAGTTTGGAAATAGCCCATCAAATATAGAAATATATGCGTTTTTCTGTATTTTTGAATGCTTTTTGTTGCTATTTGCAAATATAATTTACCCGTATAATTTTACAAAAAAGACTACGACTTATCATAGTTCAATCCTTTCTAAATGTACTGGTATAAAAATGAATTGATTATTAAATTATTTGTAGATCCAGCGATGAAAGGGAAGTAGTCGTTTTTGTTAAAATACTACAAATCAAGGTAGCGGTCGGTATGGTCTTAAGTTAATTCGTTTTTTCTACATCTGTCACTTTAGGTTCATGTTTATTTTTAGTAAATATGACTCACTATTGCCTTTTATTCTCTCTTAAGTTGTATAAATGATTGAAGTTTTACATAAAAAAGTAGACATTATTTTATTATATCTTTTCTATAGCATTATTTACATTTGTTTAATAAATTGTTTATATAACTGATTAACATTTTTAATTTTTACGCAGAGAGAAGCAAGCCAAGGAAGAGATCCGTGGTATCCTAGAGAACAATGGCATTCGTTTGATCCTATGCTATTATCGGAAGGTGCGTTTGCAGCAGGAATGATATTTAGGTATAAACTTACAAAAAAATTGAAATGTGTTTTAACGTTTTTTTTAATAATTTTAGCTTCCTAAAATTGGTGCACATATTTAGCGTCAATCCACATTTAGGACCTTTACAAATATCATTGGGTCGAATGATAATAGATATTGTCAAATTCTTTTTTATCTACACTCTTGTATTATTTGCATTTGGATGTGGTATGTAGTAAGATATTATAAAAATGAACATTGAAATAATAGTATTGATTTTATCTTTCAGGACTAAATCAGTTGTTATGGTACTATGCTGAGTTGGAAAAAAGTAAATGTTATCATTTGCCAAGTGGTTTGCCCGATTTTGATAATAATGATAAAGCGTGTTCTATATGGAGAAGATATGCCAAGTACAGTAAATAACAAACATAATTTTAAGCAATTATTTTATATTTTTTTTAGTTTGTTTGAAACTTCACAGTCGTTGTTTTGGGCTAGTTTTGGATTAGTCGATCTAGTTTCATTTGAGTTAACTGGAATCAAAGGTTTTACTAGATTTTGGGCTTTGTTGATGTTTGGATCATATTCTGTTATCAATGTAATCGTATTACTGAACATGCTTATTGCCATGATGTCTAATTCTTATCAAATTATTTCGGTAAAAAAATCCTCAAATAGTTATAAAATGTTACAAAATATATGTTTATAGGAACGTTCTGATTCTGAATGGAAATTTGCAAGGTCTAAATTATGGATAAGTTATTTTGATGATGGCGATACACTTCCACCACCGTTTAATATATTTCCAACACCAAAACTTTTTCTAAACACAATGGGTTGTAATAAAGGACACAAAAGTACCCATTCTTTGAGAGTAAGATGTTTATTTACTAACTAATAATACAGCTTAACATAATGCATTAATTATTTTTATTATATATTTATTAAACTATAATTTGTAAAACAATAGATTTTAATTTTTGTTATAGCGGAAGACTAAAGAAATTGCACGAGTACGCCATGAAACTGTAATGAAATTATTAGTTAGAAGATATGTTACAGCGGAACAAAGAAAACGAGATGATTTCGGTATAACAGAAGATGACGTAATGGAAATTCGACAAGATATATCAACTCTTAGATATGAGTTAATTGATATACTCAAGCAAAACGGCATGAAAACTCCATCGGTGTCATCTGGAGATATGCAATGTATGATAAAATTTGTTAATTAAAAAATATTAATAATGATTTATTTATTAATTATTGTAAATAGTGTCCGGAAAGAAGGGAAAAGTTATGGAACGCCGACTTCTTAAAGATTTCCATATTGGTATAGTCGAAGCAGCAGTAACGGAAGCGGTAAGTTCATCTAAAGAACCTAAAGATATTTTCGGACAAATTGCCAAGGTAATAGGAAAACGAGCTAGCAATAAATCTAAAAAGAAAGATTGGAACGCATTAGTAAGAAAAAATACGACGGTAAGAGATCCAATTGGAACAGCACAGGAAGCGGAAAATGCTAGGACATATCGGCAGAGTTTACGTAGACACATTTTAACTACTATAGAAAAGCCGATTGAAATGGACCAAGAAAAACTATTGGGTAATATTTAAATATGCAAATAAATAACAAATTTATATATTTATTTATAGAATATAATCCAAAGTTGGTGGAAGTACCAAAAGGAGCACGAGTTGCCTATGCTAAATTTATGACAAAGAAAATTCAACAGGATTATTCTGAAGAAGATGAAACTGATAATAAATTGAAAAATTCTAAGAGCGTCAAAGGACCTGCACCCAAGCCATCAGTTAAATTTAAAGGTAAGAATTCAAGTAATTTATTATTAGTTAATGATAATTTTTGTGAATATTATATTCATAAAATTATTTCAATTTAAGCTAATTGCCGTGTTTTGAACTTTTTTCCAGCGATTTTAACACAATATTGAATGTTGCTATACACTATTTGAAAAACTTGATCATTTGATTAGCTAAATAGTGATTTTAATAACGTTGTTAGCTAACATTGATTTTAAAATATGACTATTAAATTAATAAACAATTTAAAACATTCTAAGTTTATGAAAGTTATAGTTTATTTCTATTTTGAGCAACTTTAGTTTTTGAAAATTGAATCAATCATTTTGATGTTATTATTATAATATATTATAGAACTATTTTATGTTTTGTAGGCAGTTGTATCAGAAAACTCAAGATATGCATATGGATTTTTTTAACAAACACAATATAAGTTATTAGATAATGCAAAATCTACAGTTTATGAACCATTTTAAATAGCCTGGACATATGACGATTTACATGACAATGATGATTAATCTAGATCTATCTTAGTTCTAACAACTAACTTTTTAAGCAAACTTTTGAATTTTTTTTCATGAAGGATTTGCAAAACTGTTGGTTTAGACACGTGAACCAACTTAAAGTTATGTATTTTCTTCATCAGTCTTCAGTAGTAGTTTATATTAGTCAGCCATGATTGGAGGTTTTTTTAATAATATTTTAGCTTTAATCATATTCTTAATAACAATTGTTGTAAAGGTCAACGTTACTGGTAACACCGCTTAGCAAACTATTGTTATAAGTTAGAATAATAACTCCGATCAAAGAATATTGCGGCAATACACACATACAATGTACCTGGAACTAAATAGTGAAATAGTGAATTTATGCTCGTGATGTAGTATAATACTTCGAACTATCTTGCCAATTTGCCAAAAGGTAATTGTTAAATTAAATTTTAATGATGGGTTCTACAAAAATATATAATTTAAATTAAAAGTTTCTATTTGTTTAATAAAGTTTTTTACCAATGTATAAATGTATTATAAAACTTGTTGAATTCAATGGCGTAGCTAGGATTTGTAGCCCCCTCTCCCGCAAAACATTGAAAAGCCCCCCCCCCCCCCCCCCAGAGTTAAAAATAGTGTGTATTTTATACTTTTTCTTTAAAACCTCTCCCCCTCCAGGTTTTGATAAACCGTGGCAGAGCCCCTTTGTAGGATTTGAGGCCCCCAAAACGTCTCGGGCCCCCCGCAACACGGGGCCATAGCTACGGCGCTGTTTGAATTGTGTAAAACGTGTACAAGAGTATAACAGTTATTTTAAAGACATTACATACATAAAACAGAGTTGATTTAGCGCTTGTAAATTTAAATATGAGTTTCCGTAATAACATCCGCCTGTAAAATTATGTTGAATAAATTTTATTAGTAATAAAAATTAGATTTGTATAAATAACAAGTATGAGTCGTAATATTTTTTATTCATTATTATGGACAGGCATCAATAGTGTAGGTCGAATGAATGATGTAGACAAAAACAAACAATAAACCTATTTTGTAGCAATACGCACCTGTCGGTTGTCGGTTTATCATGTTGTTTTCATTTAGGATAAAGACTACATTGTGATGTAAAATCGTGTACAAAAAGTTTTAACGAGTTCACATTTTCCATCCGCTAGGAGATTTGAGACACAAACATTATATGGTCAAAATGTCAATATCAAATTATCAAAAAGAAATGAGATTTTTTCAGTTGCTAACACTACATAATATATTATTTATTATGAAATATCTTACAATTAAAACATAAAACTTGAAAAATGTAATTACGTTCTAGTTGTGTGTAATTATATTTACTGTAAACTTTGTTTTATGTCGCATTTTTTACAAGCAGCTATATAGAAAATGTTATGTAGCAGTATTTATTTTGCAAAGCAAGACCACGGTTACATACTTAGATATGCTCAAAGTTAACAACAGAAATGAGAACAACATCCCTAATACGAATGCGTTTATTAAATAATAAAAACCGAGAATAAACTGTTAGTTATTATAATTTTTCTAATGCTAGTCAAGTATGATGAAATAATTTCTACTTTAATAAATATAAATATGTACTATTGAAAATGATGGTATACAATTTTACAAGGAAATTAATATTTCTTTATAGAATTAAATTTTTACTTATAGTAATATTTATATATATATACAGTTTGTAAATTAAATTTATTATATACAGGGTGTAAGGTAAACATGCGGCAAAAATTCAATAGGTTATTCCTTGGCCTATTCTAAAAATATGATATGATGATTTCTGAAAACTCTTTTGTTTCGAAGATACAGGGTGAACAAAATTTGCGACAACATTATTTGATATTTGTTGAAATCATTAATGTAAATAAAAGTATGACGTACGCCAATGAGAATATCAATTACAAAAAATTAATGAGTTTATCAAGTACAAAAAACTGTTAACAATAATTTGGAACGGCTGTTTTATCTACTATTGTACAAGTGGATTTCATTTGAATACGTCTCGTCATTGATCATCACATGTATCGGTCGCATTTGTTTAGATTGAGTGACGTTTGGCTGACGTGTCTTCAATAGTTAGTGAGTTCATCTATCATGAATTACTATACAAACGCCGAGATGACTGACATGCATTTCATGTATGGACTTGCTGATTCTAGCCGTAATATCCCCGACTGAAAAATCTTTGAAAACATTCATCGACGTCTTTGTAAAACAGGCACATAGGCCAGGTACATCAATGACAGTAAAAACTGTACAACTAGAACATAAAATGCTGGACATGATAGAGGAAGATCTAAGTAGTTCTACGCGAAAAACTGCCAATACTTTGAATGTAGGTCATTGGAAAGTTTGGAAAATTTTAAGGGCAATTTGTTATATCCATACCACATTCAACGTGTTCAGGAACTACTACCTGCTGATTTTCCTGCACGTGTTGCGTTATATCAATGGCTTTTGCAAATATTAGTTCTAATCCCTCAATCCCTGACACATATTCTTTTCACCGATAAAACCAGTTTTTTTAAGAAATGCAATAAGGAGTTTTTATAAAACCATGTGTGGGCAGATAAAAATTTGCATGTGAAGATCGTTTTCAACATCAGTTTTCCTTGAATGTTTGGGTTGGAATTGTGGGCGACTGTCTAATTGGACCAGTATTTTTACCAGGAAGACTTACTGGCGAGGTAAATACTTTTTAGAACATATGCTACCCCAGTTTCTGGATGATGTACCATTGGCAACAATAATTGCAATGTCGTTTATGCACAATGGTGCATTACCACATTTCAGTTGGGTTGCTTGTCATTATTTAACAGCAACATACAGAGATTGCTCGATTGATCGAGGTGGGCCTCACGCATGGCCTGCTTGATTCCAAGACTTAAACCTCTTGGAATATTTCTTATGGGGCTATTTGAAGTCATTAGTTTACTATACTCCAGTAGAGAATTTGGACGACTTGCAAAATCGAATAATTGCTGAGTGTAACTCAGTTAGAAACAACCCTAGTGTGTTTGTAAGTTTGGCACTCAATGACAAGAAGATTGAATGCTTGTATCCAGGCTGGAGGAAGTAATTTCGAACATTTATTGTAGATTTAGCAACTTTACATATACTTTTTGATAATAATATGTTATAACTGTCGCAAATTCGGGGCAAAGGGGGTTTTCAGAAATCATCATAGGAAAAACTATTCTTAGAATAGGCCAAGGAATAACTCCTTGAATTTTTGCCGCATGTTTACCTAACACTGTGTAGTATAATATTTAATTGTTTACAAATATAGAGGGTGTTACAAAAGTCGAAGTTGTCTTCTCAATGATTAATTCAGAAATCCAAACTGAATGTAATCAAAAATTAACGGAATGTTAAATTGAAATAAAAACAGTAGAATATTTTTACAAAATGTGCTTGAACACACACACCAATGCAAGCTCATGTGCAAACTGAAATGTGTTGAACCAGACATTTTTTTAACATCGAGTATTTGATTTAAATTCTTTTCTTAATATTTGAGGAGATTTTATTTTGTAAAATTACACTTGAACTAGGTTTTTCAGATTATCTATAAATATTTCTAAAAACGTTTTTAGAATATTTAAATAAATATTTTGTGAAAATTTGTTGTTTGTGCTGCATGCAAGTTTTATTTAACACCAATTTTTAAAAAGAAAAATTATTTTGTTATATATACAGGGTGATTGGTGAGGAAACGGCTATACTTGAGGAATGTGTTCAATAGATCAAATTAAACAAAAAATGTCATGAATGTGTTCGATTTTTAACTTTTACTGAGATATCATTTAAAAAAATAATAAAAGCACCTTAATGATGAAACAAATTATTTATTATAACGCTATACAAGTGAAGGAAAAGCAATTTAATGTAGAATATTTTCAAAAATACCACCGCCAACTTTGATGCATTTACTAGCTCGCTTGTGGATCGCACGTGTGGCTCTTTGGTCATTTCCTATAGCAGCGGCAACATTGATGATGTGAACTAATAATTCCTTTCTTGTTTAAACTTTTGTAGCATAAACTAAAGATTTTAGCCACCTCCATAAACAGTAATCGAGAAGATTCAGGTCCGGAGACTTCGGCGGCCAATTTTGTGGACATCCTCGTCCGATCCAGCGGCCAGGAAAGTGGTTATCTAAGTAATTTTTTACAATATTACTAAAATGGGCAGGGGCTGGAAGTACATATTTTGTTGTATATCTAAAGGTACATCATCCAGTAGGTTTGTTTAACAATTTTGCAAAAATTATAGATAAATGTTTGCTGTGAAACAACCATCTAACACAATCGGACCAAGGAGTTGATTGTTGATCATTCCGCACTATACAATAATACTAAACCGATGCTGAAAGTTACTTTCAGACGTGGCATGCGGATTCTTATCTGACCATCGATGTTCATTATGATGATTGTTAATTCTATTGCGTGTGAATTGGGATTCATCCGTAAACAAAATGTAGCAGTACAGCCTACAATTTTGATTTACTCAATTGCAAAATTGCAGCCTTACGGTAAAGTCACCATTCTGAAGATTTTGGATCCGCTGAACATGGAAAGGGTGCAGACCATTCCTGCAAAGAGTTGTCCATTCTTCTGCAATGCGCCTTGAACTTACATACAAAAAAATACAAAATATACTTTACAACACAAGTAAGATTATGAATTATACAAAAAACAAAGAAACGAAGTAAACCGAAAAAACGAAACAAGAATCATAGATAAAATTATTTTACGTAACATTAAAACTACTTAAACAAAAACAAAAGAACAGAATATGATAAATATGAAAGACAAACAATGAAATATAATTACAAACGAAGAGAAAATCATGCTAAGATGAAGACATTATGTTGAAGAATTGACAGACAAACAGAGACAATAATCAGAGAGTCTGACACAGAAGAACTTAAGAAAATTATAAAAGAAGACATGGAGGCAGTAAAAAACTGAAGAACGGAAAAGCAGTAAGAATAGATGAAATAACACAAAAAATGATTAAATACATGAAAAAAGAAAGAATTGTAATATTAAAAGATCCTCTAATATATAAGAAAGGTGATAAAAGAAATTGCAAGAATTACAGAGAAATCACAATAACAAGTGAAGTCAGCAAAATCCTAGCTAGAATAATTAAAACCGGAATAAAAGATCAAGTTGAAGAAACAATAGAGGTTAATCAATGTGGATTCAAAAGAAAAAGAAGCACCCAAGTACTGATTATTATTATAAAACAGATAAAATAAGACTTACACATTTGATAGAAGAAATATGGAAAGAACTGAAAAAAAAAAAGATTGAAAAGGCAACGATTAAAGTAATAAAGAATTTGTACAAGAATAATATAAACATAGTTAGACCAATAACAAAGAATTAAAAGAATTTACTAGAAAGCAAAGTATAAAACAAAAATGTGTTTTTAGCCTATTCTTATTTGCAGTTTACAAAACAATTGAGAAAGCAAAAAAAATAAATTAAATTACTCAAAATTGGACTATTTGTAAACGATATGGCAGTTGTAGCTCAATAAACATTGAAAATACTAAACGCATGACAATAGCAAAAAAAGAAGAACACACAAAATTAAAATACAAAAAAAAAGACCAAACAAGTAAAACAATTTAAACACCTAAAAAAGATAAATTATAATCATTTTATTCTTTGTATAGGTATTGATTACAAATTTAATGTAAATTTTATTAATAGTTTTCTTAACAAAAAAAAGTTATAGTTAGAATGATAGTTTTCAAAATCATAAATGCTGGGGTTCAAGGTCATGCGCATTTGCTGACTAGTAATTCATAGTTTTAGCAGATAATTTTAATTTTCTATACTTTTTACAAACTATATTAATAAATTGTATTCTTAAGGTTACAATCTTACATAATTTTTTTTGAAACAATTATTTTTCAACGCATGCAAACATTTATTTGTGTAACTTTTATAATATGTCGTAATAATTGTTCTATCAATTTATTCTTGTTTTTTGTAAATTCTGAAACAACTAATTAAATGAGATATAACAAACTATACAATTTTTAAATCAGAAAAATATAAGCTTTTCAATGTAACTCATAACCAACTATGCTATTTAAGAAAAGGCAAATTTGGTTTATACCTCAAAAATCAAATATGCATTGCATACGTTTTTCTGGAAATTTTGCTCAACTTTGCTAACTTAACCAACTCTGTAACATTTAAAAAAACGAAGTTACACATAGAACACACGTAGATTATTGTCTGTTTTAGCTTTAAATAATACGTTTGATAATTTACAACTTGGTCTAAACGCAATTTGTTGATTTTGTTTTTGAAGAATGTGCGCTATGTTTTCTGTGGTTTTTCCAAAATAAGTTAATGTTCTGAATAAATCTTTGTTTAAATTTTAAACTTTCGGGTAAATGTGAAAATTTGTGTTTTGATACAATTTATTATTAATTAAATTTTGAACACTGGAACCAAACAGCCACGATAAAAGTAGACAACGACGAATCTGACAAAATACAGATACTAAGAGGGGTACGACAGAGTTGTATACTGTCCTCAATGCTGTTTAATCTATACTCTGAAGAGATATTTAGAGAAGCCTTAAGTGAAGAACACACTGGAATCACAATAAACGGTCAGACGGTTAACAAAACAACTTAAGGTATGCCGATGATACTGTTGTTATAACAGAAAATCTTGCAGATCTTCAGAGTTTAACAAACAAGCTAAACGAAGTCGGTTTACAATACGGTTTTAAGATGAATCTTAAAACGACGAAATACATGGTCATAACAAAAGGCAGAACACAACGTCAAGCATCAATACTTATACATCGACAACACGCGTATAGAAAAGCCAACTAAATATAAATATCTTGGAACATGAATAAGACCAAACACTAAAAATTAAAACCAGAATTGAAATGGCCAGAAGCACATTTTCTAAAATTCGTGTGTTTCTTTGTAATAGACATTTAAAACTTGATCTGCGAACAAGAATACTAAGAGGCCACGTGTTCTCCATTCTGTTGTATGAAATGGAAGCATGGACTTTAAAGCAAACAGAAATAAAAAAAGCTAGAAGCCTTTAAGATGCAGTGTTATAGATTCGTCTATAATAAAAATATTGTGGGCGGACAAAGTGACGAACATTAGAGTAATGCATTAGCAAACAACGTGAAATCATACACACAATAAAAAGAAGAAAGCTACAATATCTAGGCCTTATATCCAGAGGGGAAAATTATGGACTGCTTTAACTGATAATGCAAGGAAAAGTAATAGGCAAGCGGAACATTGGTAGACGCAGATGGTCATGGCTGTGTAATCTGAGAGAATGGTATGATAATGATGGGATGCCAAGAGTTATTTCAAGCTGCCGCTCCCAAGGTGAAGATAGTGATGATGATTGCAAACCTCCTGAAAGGAGATGCCATATAAAGAAGAAGAAGAAAATTTAAATAAGATTGACTGGAAAACTATTAATATTTCTTATAGATATAATTTTATTTAGTTTTAAATTAAGATAATGATTTGATAATGGAATGCCATAGAATTGTAGTATTGACTCTGTTCGGTTTTTTAAATATATTGAATTTAATTTTGTTATTTTTATTGGGAACCTGTCAGTCAGCAGTCGCTAGAAGCAAAGATAGCAAGTGAGCGCAATTTACGACAACGTGCTCTTGCTAAATTAATTAATTGGAGATTGCGCTCATTTGCCGTATTCAGAAAATGTGTCTGACTGTTAGTTTTGTGTTTTTTATATTTTAAATTAATGTTTTGGAAATATTTGAGCCATTTGCGCTGGCATCATGTTTTTGACATGTATAGTGCAGCGCTGACTTTACGCGTCCAGTTATTTTGCTGTCTGACTGTACTGAATTCGTGTTTTAGATTAGATTCACTATTGATATACACATTTTGAGCTTTCCGAAAACAGTTTGGAGGTGCTAATTAATTTTACATATTTGCGAGCGTCTCAGCGCCAGGTGTCCCGATGGCAGACCTGCTGACTCTTGGCTAGCTTTTCATGATTGAAATGAAACCCAAACTCAATAAAATATCACGCAAGCTTTTGGAGTATTAGTTTATATACAACGACTGTACCAACCTACAATAGCATGTCAACATGAGTGGGCCAATGCATTGGTTCGTGCTCCCCACAAAAGTTTTGCATATTTGGATGGTTTATTGAAGTAATGTTTCTTAAAGACAATGTAATTTTTGTTGTTTTTTCTGCATTTAGTGAGGACTTAGCTGTAAACCACTCTGCTAATAACAACTGTGGGCCTTGCAATTGCTTACATAACAAACTCAGATTTGTATATTGGTTTACAGCCGTGGTATCATCCACATATACTACAAGGTCTGTACCAGGTATTCCATCCGTCAAATCATTAATGTAAATAAAAAACTGTATAAGACCTAGCACCGTCCCTTGCATCAAATCTCTTTTGATGTCTATATTAGAGAAATCACTATCCACTAATACAATGTTTTCTATTATCCAGGTACAAATGCATTCGAATAATCTAAGGTACTTTTAATAGACACAAGTAATAAACCCAACTACATTGTTTGCAATATTTATGAAATATTTGTTAAGGTCATTAGCTGTTACTTTAGGATTTACGTTAGATTTTGTTGTTGCTCCGTAACTATTAATAATACTCCTATAGGGCATCTCGTTCTGATCACGAGCTCCGCGGAAGCAAAAGGTAATAGAGACGCACTCGAGTCTATCACTCATATTATTAATGGTATTCAAATAAAAAATACTACATTGGCGACGAGGTAATAATAATTCTTTATTAACGGTATAAGTAAAACCATTTACATCTACATAAAAAATACAATCAATATAAACAATATAATACATATATAAAATAATCAATATAAAAAACAGAAGCAAAAGATTGACATAAAAAACATAATATAATATAAAATACATAACATTTAATCAATATGACTCAATTGAATCTTAAACAAAGATTTAGAACAAAAAAAATTAAAATTGTTTGTTAAACAGTTTGCAAATCTACAAATTCTACCAATAGGATTGTGAAATCCATAATTAGTAGAATGTGTAAATTCTCTAAATAATGAAGTCTGCCTGGTACGTCGTTCACTAATAGGAATGTAGAATAGAAGAAGTACAAGTAACTCAGGACATTCTACTTCAGACATTACTAGACCACGCAAAAATGAGAGATCTGATCTTTTGCGCCGAACTTTTAGTGACGGTAAATTGTATAGTGAAGAAATGTAATTGCGATCAAAATTAACCGACAATATACCAGATCTATAGGACAACAGGCGAAAAAATTTGTTTTGAATACGTTCAATATTCTGACTATGGATTTCATAGAAAGGGCACCAGACTGACGGAACGTACTCTAAATGAGAACGCACCAAGGCACAGTATAGTAATTTAAGAGTACTTGGAGAAAGATCAGCAGACATCCTGTATACAAACCCCAGCATTTTTATAGCACGATTACACATGTAGCTGATAGGCTCAACAACAAACATAAGTTTAAAATCGAAAATTACACCTAAGTCTTTAATTTGTGTCACTTGTTGTAGCACCTTGTTATCGACAATATAATCGTACTAAATTTTGCTTAGCGTTCTATTAAAACTGATTGCAAAACATTTATTAACATTAAACAAAAGGTTATTAATAAGACACCGATCATTAACAGAGTCTAAATCTTGTTGTAAAAGATTACAATCATCGATTGATAAAATACTTCTATAAATTTTTAAATCATCTGCAAATAATAGAAATGATGATGAACTAATACAGTCAGAAAGATCATTGATAAAAAGTAAAAATAAAATTGGTCCGCAGTGAGATCCCTGAGGAACACCTGATGGAACCAAAATAGGTTGTAAAAGAAAGTTATTGATTTTTACACACTGCGTTCGGTTTTTCAAAAAGCAAAATAACCAAGCAACCACTGCATTATGAAAACCTAAAGCACGAAGCAATCAAAATATTGTGGCTCACACGATCAAAGGCCTTTGAGAAGTCAGTGTAAATAGAGCCAACTTGAGTTTTGCATTCAAATGCGTTTAAAATGTAATTTTCGTAAGAAAGTAGATTGGTAAGTGTAGATCGACCCTCACGAAACCCATGCTGTTCTTCTACTAAAATACTTTTGCACATCCAACGTATTTGACCAGTTATAATTTGATCAAATAATTTTGGTATAGCAGATTGAATGCAAATGCCTCTAAATTTGTAATATTTTCTTTAGCACCAGATTTATGCAATGGCATAATATAAGTTTGTTTCTATACATCAGGAAATTTAGTTTCATTTAATGAAACGTTGAAAAGTAAATGTAATGGTTTTGAAATTGAATAAATACAATTCTTTAAGAGCATAGAAGGAATACCGTCAGGTCCAGTGTTAAGATTAGATTTAAGGCTTGTAATTCCATTAAAAATATCTAGTAAACTGACTGAGAAATTTGTATAAATTACATTTTTATCAAACTTAAACAATGGAGTTGGATGAATTTGAGAATTATTAACGGAAGAGAAAAAATCTGCAAATTTGTTTACAAGAACGTCACCATTAATACAGGTTTGATCACCATAATACATTGTAGCTGGAAAAGCATTAGTTTTTTTAGCTTCATTTACAAATCTCCAAAAATGTTTTGGATTAGACCGAATATTATTCTCGGTGCGTAAAATGTACTGTACATGCGTTCAGATTTTTACATGAAGTCCGAAGAGAATCAAATTCATTGTAATCATAAAGAAGTTCTGAAGATTTAAATCGTTTATGTGCTGTTTTTTTAAGTTTGGTAAGTGAAATTAATTCCTTGTTAAACCAAATAGGAAAGTTGTTGTCATGCCACACTTTTTTAGGTACAATCAATTGCATAATACAAAACAGAATAAAATAAATCAACACATACATTAATATCACAGTTGTTAAAAAGAACAGACCAATCAACGTTCAACAAAAAATCATTGATTGCGCTGAAGTTGGCACATTTAAAATTATTAAAAACGTAGTTACAGTTTAAAATATCACAAAAAGTATCACATTTGACATTTATCACATTACACAGGCATTATGATGTTGACTATCTAATAAAACATCTACAGCATTTATCACAGTAATATTATCACTATTATTAGTAAAACACAAATCTAAAAATACATCCATACTATTTGGTATGCTTATACATTGAACACAGCTTAAAAATCCAAATGAATTAGCAACTAAATGTCCAGGGTAGTTTTCGTTAAAGTAACTCCAGTTCCAAATTCATCATTTAGCCACGTTGCTTCTGGTAAATTGTAATCTCCCAGTAAAATTAATTTACTATTATGAAAAACATCAGCAAAAGATTCAACGGAGTAGCAGTGGTCAGCATATTTATCAATTACCAAACGAGGGGGTAAATAAACTGCACCAATTATGTACGACACAAACTAAAAGTTGACAATTACAAACACATGTTCAACACTTAGATATGGCGGATGTAATAATGTACACTTTAGATGACTTCTAACCGCAATCAATACGCCACCTCCGCTTACAGTTAACAAAAGTTTTTTCAGTTTGGTTTTTATACCTCCAACGTTTTGGTAGTAAATTGAGTGGCCGTTGGTATTCCTGGGGACGGGTCCAAACTGTTGAGCGGATTTAACGTCCAAAAATCCCCTGCAGGAGTTGCTGGTAAATTTTGTGGTCGGCCATAGTTAATAAATTTCTTGACGGCAATGTTTGCCGGCCAAAAGTTTTTAGAAAGAACTAAACCAGCTTGATCGGCTGGAATAGATACTTTAAAGCTGCTGTAGTTTCCAGATCTCACTATCAACTCAACAACATCCATCAAAACAGATGGTAGTTTAGCTTTCATATAGTTTGCAATTTCAGTTTTATTTGTTCCACGCTTAAGTTTTGACACATGAATATATGAAGGGGGAACGTAGGCTTGTAGTTGGTCATTGTCAGGACCACATCCAAAAATTGTTGGAGTTTTGTGCTGTACTCTAGGTTTAATAGATTGTGAACTATTAGTAGTGGTAGAAGTACTGGATAAATTTGTTTTTGCCGGTGGCAATTGAATTGAATCCGTATTAATAACAGGCCTAATAGAAGCAGGTTCAAGTTGACGGCAAGATTTTAAGTTTAAAATTTCTATATCTTTCAGAGCTATCTTCTCCTCCAAATAAGAAATTTTGTCAGTTAAAAGTTTATTGTTAGAGCGAACTTCATCTAACAATACTTGATACAACACGATGTTTTTTTTGTATAGTTTGCATAGATCAGACTCCGATTTAAAATCAAATAAAACACCACAATGACATTTTTTGTAGCGAATAGCACAGCTATTATGGAAAATAACTCCACAACCACTACAAGTAATTCCAGATAGTGCTATACTGTTACACTTGCAAAGGCCAGTCATAATAAAAAATGTAAATGTAAATATAAATGTGAATAAAATAAAATAAAATATGTAGGAAAAGGTTTAAAACAAGAAGACAAATTTCACACCGGTACGGTCTATCACCTGGTGACTCACTTTAAAACAAACACGGATAGACCACGGAAAGGTTACAGTAGAAACAATGGGATAATTAAAAACAAACTTTAAAATTAAATTAAAATATAAAATCACAAATTAAAACTCTATGTTACGCCACTGGTACGAATAGTATAAAAATATGCCGCAAACGGCGTGGATGTTGCAACAATAATTAAAGGCTAATTTATTACAACAATGCACATCAAGAATATCGCTGCTATAAGAAGTTAACAATTAGCATATATAACTACTTACACAGTCAACACAAGATGTGCCAAGTAATTTTTAATTAAATAAACTTAATAACACACAAAACCACAACAGCACCAAAATAATAACAACACAAGCCACAGTGGTGGTACTAGTAAAAGTAAAAGTAAAAGGACATTTAAAGCGGATAGTGCTAGTGCGATAAAAATAAAGTGTTACGGACTAAAAAAAATTTAATTTAAAATGATCCACCAACTACGTTTCAATGGCGGAAAAAAAGAGTTGTGATCGGAATTCAAATTGAATTTAATCCAAAAGAACACTAGTGAAGGATTCATAAGGAACAAATGGAACAATTTTTGTCGCAAATTTTATTGCTGATAATACAATCAAACGCGCAATAATCTTAAATAGTTTATTGCAAAGTGCGCATAAATTGTTAACGGACCTCACATTACCGAAATTACCCAGTGCATGTGAGTACGCTGACATTATTAAGTATATGACTGAGTTCTATTCGGAGAAAAAAGCAATTTTCCCGGAGCGTTACAAATTTTACGCTGCACATCGAAGCCATTCCGAATTACTGCAAGAGTCAAGTTTATCACTGGTCTGGAATTAGAAAAAATACGGAATAGACTGTTCTCAGAAGATGATAGACCGACGTTTATTAAGCATTGGAAATTGCACAAATAACCAAATTTGCGCATCTGAGATATGGGGTAAATGACTTGGAGGATGTAACCAAGAGAATTAAATAGGAATCGTGCCACAAGCAGAGAACGGTATGCAGATAAGCGGACCTCAACTCCAAGAGCATTGGCTTTGCGCAACATGTCATCGAGTGCTGCGCTTAAGCAAGGGTGTGCGCGATGTGGTCGCATCAATCATACATTGGATCAGTGCCAGTACAAGGAATGTATATGTAATAACTGCGGAAAAAAGAACATGTTGGTAAGGTATTTAAAAAGACCCAACCAAATGTTAATTGTTTGGATGCATCAGCAATAGAAGTATTTTTATTTAGTAGTAAATGTATTTTTAAATAAAATTCTACTGCAGATGGAACTCGATACAGGCGCTGCTGTTATAGTTGTTTCCTGTGAAACTTGGTCGGAGGAAAACACTCTCTCATTGGTTATCATGTAATATTAACATAATTAAAAGTGGCCTACCACTATTAGGTCGCAATTTTATAAATAAATTTAAACTAGGATTTAAAGAAATAAATTTTATTAACGTCGATCTTAATTTTGAAAAATTATTTTAGAAATCCCCTAAAGTTTTTGCAGATAAATTAAGAACTTTTAACATAAAATAAAGCTTAGTTTAAAATTTAAAGAGAATACGTCTCCACAATTTTTTAGGCCAAGAACATTATCGTTTGCTTTAAAAGATAAAGTAGATTGGATTGGTTAATTAAAGCTGGAGTCTTATCAATTGTGCCAATACTGAAAAATGACAACACAGTAAGAATCTGTGGTGAATATAAAGTGACTGTAAATCCAATTTTAATAATTGATCGTTATCCATTACCAAGGATGAGTTGTTTACTAAATTGCAAAGGGGACAACAATTTTCAAAAATTGATCTTTATCAGCAGATTCTCTTGATAAATAGTCAAAAAGTTGCACCGCTATTTCAAAGAATAGAGAACTTTTTGTTTATAACCGACTACTTTTCGGTATAGCTAGTGTTCCTGCGCAATTTCAATGAAGGATTAATCGGAAAAATGGATGGCGTAGGTTGTTTTTTAGATGGTGTAGTTGTTACGGGAAAAACAAAAGACCAGCACCTTGAATGATTAAATAATCTATTCAAAATATTACAAGATACAGGATTGACTATTAAAAAGGAAAAAGGTGCTTTTTTTCTAAAAATCAATTGAATATTTAGGTTATATCATTGATAGCAACAAATTATAGTCAATTACAAAAACGCCAGTAGTGTTACCCAATTAAAATCATTTTTAAGAATGGTAAATTTTTATCACTGTTTTGTGCTTAATATGCCTGATATATTGATCCATTATATAGATTAATCAAGAAGAATGAATCTTAGTCATGGTTTAACGATTGTAACATTGCATTAATAATAATAATAATAATAATAATAATATATATTTATTCCCACAGAAGCAACTTCCAATTACAGGAATATACAATTCGACATAAAAAATATAAAATACAAAATAAAATAAATAATAAAATAACATAAAAGTAAATGTTGTTTATACAAATTTAACAAAAGTTAACAATTAAGAAGAAAAAAAAAAAAATAATAGAGATAACTAATTAAATCAATACTAATTAATTGAGTAGATGTAATTACTATAGATATAACAAAACGCATAAAACATAAAAGACATACAAGATTACTGCATAAATATATCATTATAAAGCTTATTAGCATTACTACATATGTGGGTCAAAGGTGCTTTATAGTAAATATTTGTTCTTGCGGTTTTATTTATAAATGTATAAGAATATCTCGACGATGGACGTGGGACATAAAAATTTACTTTTGCAAGTAAATTTGGACAATCGTAAACATTATTTAATAATTTATGCATAAATTGTGCACTGCAAGCTTCCCTTCTTGTAGATAGCGATAAGATATCGTGACGCTGTAACATACTTTGATAATCCGCATTCTGCTCTGGATATACGTTATCTATTTTAAACGTCAAATATTTTAAAAAACATCTTTGCACACGCTCAATAGTCAAGGATTGATTCATATATGTTGGGTACCATATTAAGGAGGCATATTCTAATTTAGTTCGTACCAGGGAGTAATATAACAATTTCACTAGAGAAACATCAGAAAAAAATTTAGATGTACGCATGATAAAACCAAGCATCTTCATAGCAGATGTGGCAGTGCGACTAACATGAACATCAAAACGAAGATTATTATCAAACCAAACACCAAGATCTTGAACTTCGGTTTTACGTTCCAATGCGATACCATTAATAAGGTATTCCGAGTGTAATGGATAACGCCGGCGACAGAATGAGACTGTATGACATTTGTTTACATTTAAATTAAGGCTATTGGCACAACACCAGTTTACAAGTTTTTCAAGATTTGAAAATATTAAAAGATTTGAAGGTACAATTAGCGGTAGATGCATCACAGTGTGGTTTAGGGGCAATTTTAACTCACGTGTATGCAAATGGTGAAGAGCAACCAATTGCTTATGCATCGCGAACTTTATTGTAGTCGGAATCTAGGTATTCCCAAATTGACAAATAAGCATTAACGATAATTGTATCTATGTTATTTAAATGAAAGATTTTATTTTATTTTATATTATGTATTCATCAAAACATGTATGTAAATAAATAAAATACATAATATAAAATAAAATAAAATCTTTTATTTAAATAACATAGATACAATTAAATACTTTATAATATAAACAAAAAAATATAAAATTAACGATAATGTTTAGAGTTAAAAAGTTCTATGAATACTTGTATGGACGCAAATTTAATCTGTTAACTGATCATAAACCATCGGTTTTTGCATTCAGACCTAAACATGCCATACCTATTATGGCAGCAAATAGGCTTCAACGATATGCTTTATTTTTAACTGCATTTGACTTTTATATAAGGTATGTTAAATCCAAAGATAATAATGCGGAGTTTTTAACAAGAAAATTGTGAAATTGAAGAGGAAGAATATAACCAATAAACGTAGTGAATATCAGAGTTGAATCAGAAAATGACCCATTATCACAAAAAGTTTATAAATGTGTAGTAGAGGAGTTTTCAGATAAATGTGAAAATAAATTAAAACCATTTTCAACCAAAAAAATGAAATTTCAATTGTGAATGATATTTTAATTTTATATATCTACTAAATTGCAAGAAATCATATTAAGAGAATTGCATAGCACTCATATGGGAATTGTTAAGACAAAATATTTAGTTCGATCATATGTGTAGTGGCCATCGCTCAATAAAAACATCGAACAAATATGTAAAACTTATGATATTTTGTCAACAATTCAAGTGTAACCCTGAGAAAGTTTCATTACATAACTGGCAAATTTCTGAAAAAGTATGGAGACGCTTACATATAGATTTTTTAGGACCGTTGCATAACTTTAATTATTTAGTGGTAACCAATGCTTTATCCAAATGGTTAAAAGTATTTCCTCTTAAAAAAAATCACAATGACTATCCTAAAACTTAGAGAATTGTTTGCAAGGTTTGGAATTTCAGAGGTGATTGTCTCTGATAATGGACGCCAATTAGTGTCAGATGACTATAAATTTTTCTTAAAAATGAATAACATCAAGTTTATTAATTTGCCCTCATATAATTCTTCTTCAAATGGCGCGGCAGAAAAAGGCGTTAAGTCTTTCAAAAATTATTTATTGAAAGAGTTTAAATTAAATAGTATTGACCCAGAAGTAATTGTAAGCAGGTATTTAATTTATTATCGGAATACTGAGCACTGTTCCACAGGAGAATCTCCAGTTAGGCTAATGTAAGGGTTTTCCTTCATTTATTCAAATTTAATGAGAACTCAAGACCTACAAAAAGTTTGGTCTTAGTGAAAAAGAACCTAATATTAAGCCAAAATTGTAATAAAAAACATTTTAAGAGATAAAAGAAAGGTAAAAAAGGTTGAACAGGTTTTAGCGCAAGACTACCGAAGTAGTAGGTAGCTGCGGTTATTGATGAACAGTTTAGTGTTTATACATATCAAGTCAAGGTAGGTAGTTTGTTGTGAAAACGCCACGCGAATCAGTTGTTACCTATGCATACCTTCTCCAAAAGTTAGGAAAAACAGTGAATCAGAAAACAGCGAAGTTAATAAAATCTGATTCTCAAATTGACTTAAATGTTGAACAAAAATCAGTTGTGACAAGCACGTCAAATCAGCCAGTTTCCAACTCCGCTACGGTTAAGAATGTTTTGTGAATCTTTACCAAAGCGACCGCAGCGAAAAAGCGCTTCTCCTAATAGACTTTAATATTAAAATAATTTTGTTAAAGTGTATTTTTAATTTAAGCAGGAAGGAATGTAGTATATTAAGGTATTATTGTAATAGTTTAATTACGCGTATCTTCTGATCACGTGCTTTGCGGAAACATAAAGTAATAGAGTCGCACCCGAGTTTGTCACTCATATTAATAATTGAATTTAAATAAAAAATACCACAACTCCAAAATGCTGGATTTAATTTAACTACTAGATTATCACAAGCTTTCCATTTGGCGTTTATAATTACTATTCCATATTTAGTTTTATATTCATTTGCTGATTGCAATAATTCCGGTGAATGTAATTGTTATGTAGCTTTAAACATCACTGTAAGTGCATACTTTTACCAAATTACATATTTGAAAAAGAAGACACATTTTAGGAATGCATGACGGTGATTTAACTTTGCAGACGTGTTGGTCTCTTACACCATGTCAGTGTCAAGTAAAGTTTAAAAAGATTGGTAGGAAGATAGTCTAGACGTAGAGGCTGTGGACCGTTTAGAATGACACAAGAACGAAAGATTGACTTTTAAGAATAAATGCAATTCGAGAGCAGCGATTGAAAAAAAAATGTATAAGAGAAATTGATTACAAAGTCGTTACAGGCACCATTTGTAATTTGCTTATAAATGGTACTCATTTGGATTAAATTCTTATCGTACTTGCAGTGGTGCATGAAAGAATAGGTTCATGAATTGGCACAAATTATCTTCAGCGACAAATCCAGATTTTGTTTATGATAAGACGACTTAAGGGTTAAAAACAAAACTTACGGTTTGTTTATTGTCACATGGCGTTAACTCTTGGTGTAATGATTTGAGGGCAATGTACTACGGAGGAAAACCCCTTTTAATATTTATTCCAGGCTCATCAAATTCGTTACATCCATGTAGTTTTTGTGAACTCTTTCTACTTTTATTCAGTGTTCTAGCATAATAAAGCACATCCTTATGCTACTAACGTAACTACAGACTATATAGAAGAAAACAATATTCATCATTTATGGTGTGATAGCTCAATGGTAGAGCACTTGCATATCATGCGAGCAGTCCGGGGTTCGATCCCCGAAATATGACTGAAATGATAACTTGCTCTTTATCCACCAGCGTGGTTCGGAAGTCACGTTTTAAGCTGTTGGTCCCATCAAACCACTTTAAACAAGTCGTAGACTTACTGTGGCGATGTAAAATAGCCGTAAAAAGCATAAATAAATAAATCTTGGCTATCAAGATAAGATATGATGGACAGAACATTGCGTAGTTTACCGTATCTAACAAAAACATTTTAGCTGGGTCACCAGCTTCAGATAGCTTGGGATAAGTTGTCTCAAGATGCATTAGACTACCTGATTTTTAGTATGTCTAGAAGAGTTGTTAAATGCGTAAAAATGCAGCGGAGCAGAAATATAACGCATTATTAATTTTTTTTTAGTTAATATGGTCATTTTCTTATGAATATTTAATTAACTGTATATCAACATTATCAGGGTGATTCATTTTTTTAATTCAACAAATAAACTGTTTGCTAGACTAACTACGGTACAATTCCTATAATTTTTTGTAGTATAACTGAGTAAACATAAAAGAAAATTGAGTAAATTTGCAGATGTAAATATAACAACATCCCATTAAAGCAATGGTTAGTAAGTAATATGGTGTTTTGTTTCATAATGTTGAATATGTCAATCAATTCGACCATGCAGAATAGAATAATATCAAAGTCAATTTAAGCATTCTGATGATTTAATAGTATATTACGATACGTATTCAGTAAGTGCATTTTATATGTCAAGAAAATAATATAGCAAAAAGAGGCAAAACGCCAAGATTGTTTATTTTTGAGAGCTGTAGTATTTATTGATTTATTGATAATCGAACAGTAAAAATATCGATTTAAATTTGAAAGTAATATTAATTATTTAAATTAATAGTGACTTATGAGTGAAGTTATTAATTTTTATCTGACACATAAATTGCAATAAATAAAGAAATACCAAATATAAACTATTATTTTTTGGTTTAATTTTAAATGATTCAACAATTTTTTTCAGTGTTAAAATAAACTAATAAATTTAATTGAGTATAATCCAATATTTAAAAACGTTTATGTTTGCATATAGAGATTGGGCGCAATTTTTTATTATGCGCTCTGTCACGATCTGGATAAAAATTGTTTTAGTATATATTTTTAATTTACTAATTAAAATAATGTAGTTTATATAATAAAATTTAATAAATTTTAAATAATGAGTCTTACACATTATTAATTTGTAGTTGAAGCGCTTATCCATTGTCTTTCACAGCACAGTTTGACTTGAGTTATAAACGGAAATTAAAATGAAAATCACCGCAATTTAGAAACTTTTACCACTCACCTTATGCACTTATACACTTGTTATACTTCTTTGATGTTATTTTCGGTTTATGATTTCAGGATCAGTCGATGTTAAGGAAAGTGAACCAGCCGACAAAACGGAATCGACTGAAATAACTGCGGCGAATAGTGACAAGATAATATCCTCGGTAAGACCCTCACCACAATGTTTACACTATTTTGTTATGTTTACATAAATCCAATCACATGTGTTTTGTAGCTATTATACATATTTATTGACAGCACTATCGCAGCGCATCGATTATGTTGGAGAACGGTATATGCACTGACAGAAATAATGCGATTGAATTTTATTGAAGTACTGAATGGACTTGGCAAATATAAAATCAACATCATTTTTCTTCGATATTATAGCTCATAGAAATTTATTTTACGTAAAATTTAAGTGGGAAGCTTTTATTACTTCTTTTAATGTACCCGGTCTAAAATTAGTTTGCAATTTTCAAACAATATGTAAGTCGGGCTCATAAAATTTGATTGATTGGACCATTTTTCTGTACTTGTAAGTTGATTTATTTTACATTCAAATAATAATCATTGAAATACTTTTGATGATTTCTTAAAAATATGAATATTACATTTATTTTAAATTTTGTTTTAAAATAATATAATTTAATAATTTAATTGTAAAAAATCATTATAAAAAAGAAAAATATTTGTTCTGTAGCAAGTATTATTGCACAAATATTGTTATAAACTTTCTACAGAAAAAAAGTATGTTCAAGTTACTAAAATCTATTACTAATAATATAAAAGGAATGATCCAGAATGAAAATACTCTGGCAGCACCACAATTTAATATCCGTTTATACTGCTAACAAACAAGATTTGTTAAAATGACGTTTATATTGTTAACAAGCAAGAATTGCTAAAATGACAGTTCATATTGTTAGTTAGCAATATGTATCTTGCTTATTTCTAACAATGTTTATAGAGAATAGCCCCGATTATCTGTAATACAAATTTATTATTTGTCTCAACTTTGCAGAACTAAAAGCAAATGGTAACTCTACTACTAAATTAACTATAAAGAAATACCAATGTGAAATAAAAAAAATCAATATGATTAAGAAATTATTAGAAAAGCGATTTTATTTAGGAAACAACGTACTATGCTACATTTATTTGGGAATAAAAGAATCTACTGCGAGCGAACTGTATGGCTTTATTCTAAAAACTGAATTAGTTTTTTTTTTTTTTTTTGGCTGGGGAGGGAAATTTTTAAAAGATTATGTGTCGGATTTACTTTTCAAAAGTATATAAGCGACTACGCCAGCCTTGTAGGCGTCGATTTAGTGTGGTGGCGGTTGAAGAGACATACGTTTTTTTATACAGCGAACATGTTGATTGATTGTTTGTGTTTATAAATCTACTTGTCTTGTTCAGCAAAAGATATCTCAGGATTTGAGTGATTTTGTCGAAGAAGTTTTTGCTAATTCCAACATGTGGTTACTGATGGGGTCTAGTCAGCTTTCATTTGGGTGTTTCGAACGTAGTAAGGTGCTTTGAAAATCTTTCTCAGACTTTGAAATGATTCTACCATGTTTTGATAGGAAGCAACCATACCCCAATCTGGACATGCGTATGCCGGTATTGGGGAAATGATTGATTTAAACCATTTTAACTCTACCCAATATGGCTATTATGCGAAATTAAAAAAATATTTTTCTATTTAACTTTATTTTTAGGTACTTTACAGCACTTGTTTATAAGATTGGAGCACCATATAAATAAACATTCTTGTGAGTAATTAACATAAATTTGTTTAAAAAGAGAATAGTTTTGGAGATAATACTGAACATTGAGGAACTTTTGACACGTGCTTAAACAGCTTATTGCCAGTGTCTTTTTTTTTAGATAAAAATCAATAAGTTTTATTAATTATGACGTTAGTAGCTTGTTTGAAATTAAAATCAGTTTTGATTTAAACAATCATCTTGGTTAGCTGGTGGGTTGTGGAAAGCCCATAGCAAAAACCATGTTGATAATTTGGCAACAAGTTTTTTGCCACAGTGTAATCTTGGATTCTATTCAAGATTGTATTTTATTCACCTTACTTAGAGTTGACAGAAGACTGACTAGGCGGTAATTTTGTAATTTTTTTAAATTTGTTTCAACTTTTGAAATTGGAATGATATAAGACTTTCTCCATGAAGACGTTTTTGGCATTGTTTTTGTAATGTTTGTGAGAAACATTACAGCCTTGGGAGAAAATGCTTTCAAAGCTTTGTTTGCAATGCAATCCGGACCTGGAGCCAATTTGAGTTTGAAATGTGCTATGATATTTCTCACTCTGGACGGTCAAACTGGTTTAAAAATAGAAGCAATGTCTATGTGCTGCAGGCACTACCTTATTTCTTTGTAGATTCTTTCCACATGATTTAAATTAAAATTTTTGTCACAGACTGGCGTGCATTATAAACGCTTATTTCAAAAAGCTTTAGCCATCTTTTACATCAGATTATCATCAGGATTTGAAAGCGGATTTTTAGCACTGATTTTTGTGTTTTAAAAAAGCAGTTTGAGCTGTGGTGTTTTTGAATAACGCCATGTCAAGTACGTCACCAGAGTGCTTCTGAGAATGATGATGGACTGTAGGGCCTGCATTACAGTACGTGATATTTCTTATTTTTACTTGTTTACATTTATTTTAAATATATATTATCTTTGTAGTAATCATAATATAACATGCTTATTACAAAATTTGTTTTTAGTTAAAAAAAATTGTAAGCAGGTGGAGGTTGCTGTGGGTGGAGTACATTTTGTACAGTTGCATGTATGATGTTTATGCAAGCGGTTGTGTGTTAATCACCTGTGGCAAAAAGCTTTGACGGCAGTGCAATTTGTTAGTTATTTAAATTTGCTATTATAATTAATAGCTTAAATTTAGTAAGCTGACAACCATTTTTGAGCAGTGTGGGTGACGGGTCCACAAGAGGACTGTTTGTACAGTTGCCGTACGCATGTTGGTATTGCGTTGGCTGGGGGTCTACCAGCTGGTGTAGAATAAAGCTTTTGCGTCTGTTGGAGTTGTTTTCACTCAATAACATTGAGACCTTACCAGTGTCGTTATACTTTTTGGTCTTGTTTATTTGTTGTTTAGGCATTTGGTTTGGCCTTAAACTATCACTTATTTTTTAGTATTGCTTTTTTTAGTAAACAGTTTGTTTTTGTTGTGCTTGCTGTAGCTTTGTGTCTATATAAGTCAGTTTTTGTCCTAGCAACAGTGTGCTTCTGGTAGCGTTAGTGTGTCGGTTATAGTGAATTACTTCTAGTGGTAGTAATTTATTTTATTGCTTGTTTGGTTGGGTTTTAATGAGGTTGCAAATGCTTATTTTTTAAAGTTTGGCATAGCAACGCTACACCGGGTTAGCTGACGTGGCGGTAGTGTAGTTTATGGCTTTACACGCACATACTACGTTTTAGTGCTGGCTAGTAAATTTTTATATTATTCATTAATATTATTTGTGGGCATCTTTGTTTAAGGAACAATTGTACTAGTTTTGCTAGTGACTGATTTTATTAGCATTGCTTCAACTCATCTTGTGCACAGGTCTATTGTCGTAAGTGCAAATTTGTTTTTTACCTATTCAATTCAATAAAATTGATCGATATTCTCCTCAATTTTAGCGGAGCTTTTGGCTGAGATTTTTTTTTGAAAGGTAGGCCAATGATAATCACATAAGATAACAGTAGCTGTTTTGTACCGGAAATTGTAACCGGCGGTGGTTGTAAAGTGATGTTGTTTTAAGACTTTGCGTTAAGCCGTTGGTAGGACCTTTAATTGGTTTTATTCTGTTCTAACTCTTAACTGTTTTTTTTGCTTACTAATTTTGTAGTCCAATTCTATGAGTAAGCTTTGAGTTTTTTTAGATTGTCTATTTGCTTAAAATATTCTTGAATGACGTTTAATTGTGTTTGCCTGACTAAGTTGCTTTTTCTAGCAAACAGATTTGCTCTTGATTTGTCTCTTGTTGTTTTATAGTCGGACTAAAAATTTTGTTATATGCGCGTTGTGTAAACGCTTTGTCTTTCAAGTACGCTTGGTATTTGACAATGGCCAATATAATTGCTAGGCATTAGATAATATTCTGAAGTTCTGCCAAACTTTTTAATGTGACACCTTAGTCCGTATAGTAGCAACTTTTCTAAAACTTTTATAGCTGAGTATACGAAGACATTGTCTAATTATACAAGAACAATGTTACTTACTAGCAAACATTTGTAACTTAATTTTTTGTAACGTTGCAGATGCGTTTTTATGGCTATAGGGCATTATTTTAAAATAATATGATCAGCAAAAGCTGTTAGATGCTTGTGTTCTTTTGTCATGGAAAACTGACAGTATTCTGTTTCTAGATCAATCTTGTTAAGTACTCAAGTTGATCCAAAAAAATTTAATGTTTTAAGAATATTGGGTAAGAGAACAGTTTTTTTTGGATAATTTAATAATTGACGTCATTTTTTTACGGTCACTACAGGTGACTAGCAGCTGCTTGAACTTTGTTTGATTATGCCTTTTGATAAGTTTGACTACCTGTTTAAATATTAAGGCTTTTTGTGGGCGTGGCTATCCATACTGAGTTGTAAATACTGTCGGAAGTTTTCTAAGTAAGCTTTTAATTTTGACTAGCTCCGGAAAAAAGTGATTAGGCAGATGATTGGTTTGTGGAGTTTTGCTACTTTTGTTTTCGAATTAGTCCAGTATACTGTGGATTATTTATTTTAGCCATAGCGAATGCAAAGTACTTTAGGCTTGCGACATAATCGTTTAGCTAAGGGGCCGAATATTAGTTTATTTAATCAAGGCGTGATCAAGGCGTGAATAGGAGCAACACTATGTGATTTGTCACCTGTTTGTACAACGATTTTGCTCATTATTTTTAATGCCGTATTAGAGTCGGCTTGCAATATAAGAAATTATTTAAAAAAAACTGGGAAAAAAAGGACAAAGACATTTGAATAGGAACAGGAGAACAATTAAAATAGAAATGGATTGAGCATGATGCAGAAGAGCAACATGGAGACTAAGAAAGACAAAAAGAAGTCTGGGAAAGCCCTAGAAAAGATAAAGAGATGATATCAAACACATAGCAAAAAAATTGGTTTCAAATAGCACTCGATAGAAAAACATGAAAAAATTGAGAAAAGCTTATGTTTAGGAGTGGATGAAAAATGGCTGCTATAAAAATAAAATAAAAGATTAGGTTACTGTGATTTTTAATTGTTTGGCGTTAAGTAACTCTAACTGTGTAAAATCGTTGTTGGATTAAGAGCCAATGAGGGCTTTAATTTATCTTTTATTCAGAATCACAATAATGCAAAGGTGGTTTTATTCTCACTTTGGCGGTGATCTGTTTTTGTATTATGTATATTTTGACTTTGTAAATGTATTTTGTGCTTTTTCCGAATCAGTTTTTTAGTTGTTTTCTAAATTACGGGCTTAGTACTGGTTTTTGGTTGTTTTTTTTTTTAAGGACGTAGTGAGATGTTGGCCTTAACAAGTGGCTTTTGAAAATATCGCATGGCAATACTTTTTGGTTTTCTTCTATGCGTAAGTTCTGCTGTTAATGTGTTCTAGTCATTGTCTCTAATGTGGTAAAAATTGTTTTAAACAGCACAAGATAGAGAAACATAGAAGAAATTAAAAGAGGCTTATGTCCAGGAGTGAAAGGAGCATGATTGTTAAAGAAAAAAAAGGGTTGTTTGTGGTACTGGGATTTTGAATAGTTGGGCGATTGGTAGCTCCAACTGTGTAGAATTGTGACTGGGTTAAGAGTTAATAATCGTCTTAATTTGTCTTCTGTTTAAGGTCACAACAATGCAAGCTTGGTTTTTTGACCAGACGCTTATACAGTAATTTAGTAAAAAAAGTTTATGAACTATACTCAAGACTACATTCAACAATAGTTGAGCAATGAACTCGCAGTTTAAATTTTTAATTGAAATATAGTTTTACATAGATTTTGTAAAAAACATGATGCGGAGTTATAGATTTTGATTTTAAATTACAACTTACTATTAAAATAAGTTGATTTATCTGTATTTACCATTTTTAATATACTCACCAATTCTAATGGAAATTGGTTTATTTTGAAAACTACTTTGAAGAAATACTCTTAACATAACAAAATTTAACACTAAGAAGACAATGAAGTACATTGTGTCTATTGTAACATATAGCACAACGTGCTAATCAAGGAGAAGTTGCAACATGGGGATCTGAGAACTAAAACAAAGCATGCAATACTTAACAGTTGCAATAAACTGCAATCAAAATAGATATAAAAACAAAAGTCCGACAAGTTTGTGTTCTATCTTACCTTTTATTTAACTTATTTTTTGACAAAATTGTTAAGCAAACAATGAATAAAATGGAACTAGTCTAAACATTAATGGCCTACGTATCAATACAATTAAATTTGTAGACCGTTATTTTGGCCAAAAGCATACAAGACCAGCTGCTTCTGACAAAATGTATGGTATTTAGCCACCAAAATTATGAGGGTGTATCTTTTCACCTAGGTAGCATACAAATAGGGAGGGTAAACAAAGTTAAATATTTGGGTCCAGATACAAAAGTAAAATGCCAAATGCTTATGCTACATTTAATAAAATGAAACTGTTTTTCTGCAAGGACAACATTTACTTTAAACTGAAAGAAATAATAACCAAATGCTTTTAAAATAGATACAATGAACCGCATAGAAGCATTTGAGATGTGGCTGCATATAAGGATGCTCTGAATTTTGTGGGTACATAAAATGACAAATAATGAGGTATTATTAATGCAAATTGTAAGCTACTCTCTAGACTCTAGATCATCCAATGCAGAAAAACCAGCTACCTTGGATATACTACTACTACCACTTGAGAATGCAAAGCACGTATTCGTTAAAGTGATTGTCAGTGTCAGGAAAACCTGACATGGCACATAAATTAATAAAGAAGATAGTTGTTACGTTATTAAATTACCGTTCTAAGACAATATAAATATATGTTAGTTTTTAATAGACTTTTTATATACTATAAAAGTATGTTATACAAGACAAAAGTGAAAAACTTAAAGAATAGCTTCTGCTTTAATCCGAGCTATCAGATATCTACCAGTTAACTTAAAGCAGTCAATCTCAATAAATATTTAAAATGTCGATCACAAAATATCGCGTCCATAAGGTAAAAATTATTAATAAGGGTAAGAGGTGAACTATTTGCTTATGCATTCATGGTTTCGGCGAGAACCAAGTTCTCAAGCATCAATTAACTTTATTACCGTTCATACTCAGAAAGATCTTTGGTTTTGCTAGAACTAGACTGTTAAAGTTGATTAAGTATAGAAAACAACAATTTATTTTTTTCTAACTGTAAAAATTTTAAAATGGCATGTTGAATTGCGCTGATTTAGTGACGCATTAAAAAAGGCATGTGGTGCAAGTATATAATCACATTGTTTAAACTAAAGAGTATCTTTGTTAAAGATACAATTACAATTAGTTTTGTGTCTGAAGTTATGTGATCCACTGTTGCTATAATGGATTTGACAAAAACTGCAATAAACAATAATACTGCAAAACAATATTATTTGACAGATTCCATTATAGTTTAGAATTAAATTCTAATCAAAGTTACGTACAATACATTTGTTACAGAACCTTTTTTTAGTTAGATCTCAACCGATCTTGAAGATTTGGAGCCATTGACACTAAGACATTTTTTAAATTATGTCTAGTTTTACCAATTAGTTATTTTGCTGGCAGCATATATCTAAAACTAAACAAAACTTTTAGATCCAATGGTGCAAATTTACAAAAAAGAACAAATAAAAATACAAAATAAAAAAATGTATTCAGGATCAAGATGAAATTGTTAACATTATCAAAAACAGCGTGTTGTACATTATAATATATAACTGGGCACCTTTCTGATATTACAATAACCCTTGGTGTGTCAAGATTTTTTAATCAATAATATCTGAAATAAACAATTTAAGCTTGCAGAAAAAGTGCATTTCTAATATTAAAACTTTTTTGTATAAAATTTTTTTTAAAACAATTAATTTTACGATGGCAATATGCAACATATTTATATTAAATAAATGATTAATATTACAATACTCAACACACAATTAACATCATGTTTAAAAATAATTAATTTAGACATTTAAAAGTTCTACAAATAATCTTCAAATACAGAAGTCATTCAATTTAGTTTATTCAATAACATTCTTTATACCCTTGCTATCAAAAAAATAAAAACTATTTTAAAATTACTAACACCTATGTATTTTAATTTGATTTTTCAATCTAAACCGCATTAAAACCACAAGTGAATAACAATATCACATGTTTATTTAGTATTTTAACCATAATTATATTTAGTTTAGTTTTTTTATTTGTTTTATAAACACAACAATACACACAATTAAAAAAATAAACCCAATACCAATATTTCAAAGTCTTTGTTAGCTTGAATAGAACATATATTTTTAATTGGTAATATTGATCAAACTTAATCAGTTATATGACATATATAACGTTTATTGTATATAAATTTCCATTTCACATTACAAATACATTTCAATGAAGATTGAAATTCTCAAGTTAGGGTAACAGTAATAGTTTGCAGCTGCAATTGATGCACGGCGATTTGAACTACCGCTGTTAGACCACTGTTTTATAAAACAAATTATAGTTTGAAATTAGCTTGAAATATGAGTCAATATTTATGGGTTGATTACCTATTATGCATTAACATTAATAATTTAAATTAGTTGTAAATTATCTATACTTTATTATGATATCTGAAGCAAAAGTTCTTAAACTTCTTAAATTTCTGTGCAATTTTTAAAATATATGTTTACCATCAATTAATGTTGTAAAAGTATTAAATTTAATTAAAACAAACTACATATCACAATTCATAGTCCAGGAAATATAAACAGAAAATAGAAGTTTGGAAAAAAAATTGTCTAAATTTTTGCATGTACCTTAGTATTATGGCCAATAATGTGTGAGAGTTCTCTATTAATTTGATTGCCGCGTCCTGTCAAGGGTTGCAAAAAATAGTTTAATTTTTGGTATAGGAGCAACTGTTTAGGCGATATAGAATTTAATCATTTACGAAAATATAAGTATATGTGGAATAATATTAAATACATGCCCAGTCAGTAGTAAGACCTTTTGGAACATTTGCCGTCTGCTTTTTTGACGGGTCGCGAAATTTACTTGCTTTGACTATCACAAGTGTAAAAAAGCAGAGTATTAGATCCAAGCAATTATTAACATACTTGTATATCGAAGTAATTTTATATTGCCAACGGTAGTAGTAAAATAATGGAAGACGATGGACAAATTGTTTATTTAAAAGACATAGAATCTGTGAGTGTTCATTATGAAAAATTATTTGTTTTTCAATTAGCATACTAAATTAATTCTAAGAAAATTGCAACAAAAAATGTCAGTTTCTAACCGATCCAAAAAAACGACAAATAAGCTGGATCTTATACGAGTGTAAGCATGTTGTACAAATTTGTCTACAGTTTAACAGATGGTTTGTTCAGATGAACGGTTATGCACGTTATACAATTTACAACGTCGTTCATAAATTACTTAAATCTTAACATGTGTTATTATTTAATCATAAACTATTCAACTTTTTGGTGTATGGCTTTTGTTTTTACATTATTTCATTTGATACAGTTTTTTTTTATTTTTTCCTGTCTTATGTTATTTTTTTGATTATTTTCTATGTTATTTCTTTTCTCTTTGCTTCTTCCTTTACATTGTCACTCTAAGTTTTTTTTTGGAGTTTCTCGGTAGTTTTTTACTGTTTTTATTGTTTCAAATACTTTTTTTGTTATTTAATCTTTTTTTATTTGGCACCATGTATAAACAGTTTTAGTTGTCTCTATATTATTTTTTCATTTATGAGTTTTATCTATAGGTTTTGTTTCTTATTCTGTTTTTTTTTTTTAATTTTCAATCTTTCTTAAGCATGTTATTTCTGTTGCATTTATTTTTGTTTTATGTTTTTCTGATAATGTCTATATTTTGCTGGAGTACATTATTGTTGTCTTATTATCTTTTTTACTATACATTTTTTACTTTTTTTTCTTTCAAAAAATATAATCTTTATTATGTTTTTTCCTTGTTTTTCTTTCATTTATTTTTAATTATCTTAAGTATTTGAAGCTTTCTACTTGTATAAAATTTTATTGTTGTAGGGTTTGTGTTCTATTGTCTATATTAATATTTATGTTAATTTTTGTTAATTTTTGTTTTTATGTTAACATTGTGTTGTTTTCTTTTATTTATGTCACTATTACCATATCATTTGCAAATAGCATTTTCGCTACCAGCGTTGTTTTCATTTTCTAAGTTTTTATATTTTGATTTGCTTTTTTATGAGTTTGTCTAGCATTATTGTAAATAATATTAGACTCAGAACACATCCTTGCTTCAGTCTGATAGTTTTTTCAAATTTCTAACGATGTTTTGGTTTTCTATACATGGTTTTTAATAGTTTTATGATTTTTTTATTTTTTTAATTTTAGTAGTATTTTTTGTATACATCTTTTTCTTAAATGGTCAAATGTCTTCTATAGATCAATAAACCAGATGGGTAATTCCACTGAAATTCGGACAATCGTCCCCACATCGATATCTCCGATTTTGCTCAAATTTTATACACATGTCTGGGGTACTAAAATATGTTGATTTCTAAAATTTTAGATCTTTAGATGCAATAAAGTGTAAATGGCGGTTATTATAATTTTTTAGGAATGTTTCGTTTTTTTTTTTAGTTTTTGCGCTGTAAATAAGCAAAAAATAGTTAAATCTGATATTGAAAATGATGTATCTTACAGGAAATTTTCCGTAGAACACAATCCCGCCCTTGGTTTTTTCATTTTTTTTTTGCGAAAAATTGGAAAAATACCATTTTATGAAAAATTTTATATCTTCGATTCCGCTACACCTAGAGACTTGAAATTTGAATATGATACTCTTGAAACATAGTATTATTAATCGCAAACATAAAAAACTGGATTTGCTTGCCCTATTTAATATAATGCATAGTTACTAAAAATGGGTTACTTTTAAGAGATTTTCTTCGGATTTTCTGTAATTTTCCGGCTTTTTTCAGAAGAATTCTTAAAAAAAAAGCCGGAAAATTAGTAAAAATACGGAAAATTCTAGAATTTTTTTTTAATAGTAACCCATTTTTAGCAATTATGTTTTGTATTTCATCCTACTGCAATCGAATCCAGTTTTTTTATTTTTGCAATCAAAAGTACTATGTTTCAGGAGTATTATATTCAATCTTTAAGTCTCCAGATATAAAAGAATCAAGGAAATCAAATATTTAATAAAATAGTATTTTTTCGATTTCTCGCAAAAAATTTTGGAAAATTAAGAGCGGTATCGTATTCTACGGAAAATTTCCTATAAGATACATTATTTCCAATATCAATTTTGACTATTTTTTGCTTATTTACAGTGCAAAAACTAAAAAAAAACAAAATTTACCTAAAAAATTAAAATAGCCGCTATTTACACTCTATTGCACCTAGAGATCTAAAATTTTATGAAGCGACATATTTTACCAAAATCATTTGTATACAATTTAAGCAAAATTGGAGATATCGATGTGGGGACGATTGTCCAAATTTCAGTGAAATTACCCAGATATGGATATCGTTTTTCTTATATAACAGTTTTTCGCTTATTTGCGTTAATATATTTTTTAAATTGTTGCAATAATCTTTCCCAGTTGCTGTTGGTTATTATTATTTTATAATTATTGCAGTTTATTTTGTCTTGTTTCTTGTATTATTCTTATGTTCTATTCTGCTGGTATTTTAATACTTTTAGCTATGTAATTTAGTAGTTTTGTTATTATATGTAATCATGACTGTTGTTATATTGTTTATATCAGGTGCTTTTTCTTTCAAATTTGTTATGGCGTCTTTCACTTATATTTTGTTATTTATTTTTATTTTTTACATGTTTATATTTTTTTTCTTTTGTTCTTTCAAGCTTAAGTTTTCTGCTCCTATCAGTTTTTTAAAATATTGTCTCCATTTTTTCAATATTTTTCTCCTTCTGTGTTTATATTTATATGTTTGTCTTTTATGTTTAGCATATTTAATTTTTTTTATCTGTTTTAGTGTTTTGTAAAATAGTTTTTGGTTGTCTCTATAGTTTTCAGCCATCTTTATACCAAATTGTATCCATGATTTTTTTTAAATTTTGTACTCTTTACAGTCTTCTTTTTATTTTGTGTTTATGTATTTTTACAATTTTTTTTCTTATTTTTTTCTTTGTTTTACTTTTTTTTCTATTAATTTTATTTCTATTGTCTACTATTCAATTTTTTTTGTTTTTGCTATTTTTTTTTGTTGTTCTACAGCTATCTTTTGCTGATTCTAGTATGATGTTCTTTAATGTTTATTTTTCTTCTATTTTATGTATTTTTACAATTTCTTTTCATATTTTTTTCTTTATTTTACTTTTTTTTTCTTTTGATTTTATTTCTATTGTCTACTATTCAATTTTTTTTTTTTTTTTTGTTGTTCTTCAGCTTTCTTTTGCTGATTCTAGTATGATGTTCTTTAATGTTTATTTTTCTTCTATTTTATGTATTTTTACAATTTTTTTTCTTATTTTTTTCTTTGTTTTACTTTTTTTTTCTTTTAATTTTATTTCTATTGTCTACTATTCAAATTTTTTGTTTTTGTTATTTTTTTTTGTTGTTCTACAGCTTTCTTTTGCTGATTCTAGTATGATGTTCTTTAATGTTTGTTTTTCTTCTATTTTATTATATTTCTTCTTTTTCTACTTTTTTTTAAATCCGTTTTTGTCTTGTTTTTTTTTAAGTTAGAAGTTTTTATTTTGTTTTACTCTCAATACTTTTACATTAAAAACGTTTTTTTCATTTTTGTTTGCTTACTATAAAATTGTATAGTATTTTTTGTTTCTCATCGGTTTTTCTTTTGTAAATTTATGTATTTATCATCTTATGTTCAAATCTTGTGTTTGTTATTACAAGGTTTCTATGCTTTTATAATTCTTGCCTGTTGTTATTTCTGGCTTTTTTTCTTCATTTTTCTAAATAATTTATTTCTGCGTTTTGATTTTGTACTTGTTCTTTTAGGTCTATTATCATAAATACATTTTCTAGTCCTTTAATCATTTATTTTTGTAAGGTTTTCTTTATCTTCATTTTTGCATGTTTGTTTAGTCTGTAGACTGTTATAGTTCATGTTTTCTTTAAATATAGCTTTTCAGTAGAAATGAAGCTATATTTAAAGGAAACATGATTGTTTTACGTGTGTACCTTTTTTTTGTTTATTAAATTTGAATAGTTTGAAACCGTTGTTCAAGCGTGAGTTTATCCATCATTAGGTTTTACTAATTATAATCTTTGAAAAGTAAGTTTAGTATTTACAACTAATTTTATACGAATCATAATAATCATAAGTTTTTAAAAGACCCGTAGAGTATGTTTAATAACGTAAGAAATCCTAAAAAGTATTAAAAGGACTTTGAATGTGTTTGGAGAAAACTTTGGCTTTTCGAAAAGTCGACTAGAGTTAATATAAATCTAAAAAAGCGTTAGTAAGCTTAGGATAGTTTTCAGTTTTAAATGTATTTAAGAACATTAGAAAACTAAAAACTTCTAAAATATACTTGAGGTTTTGCTACTACTTTGTTAAATTTTTTTTAAATGTATTTTGGCGTTTTTATGAATGAAATGTCATCAATTTATATTGTACTATTTTATCTCCATTGGTAACAAAAGTAGATACAGAAACCAATTGTTTGAACGGTAAATTTAAAAATTGATGACATAGTTTAACATTTAAATACTTTGCTGGACACAATTAATCCAACAGTTTTAATTGGTTTTTGTAACGTAAGTCATTTTATTTCAATATGAGATATCGCCGGAAGAATGAATAAATAAGAAAATAGGTATAAAATAGTATTAAAAAATTGTTTTGCTACAATATGAGTATACATCCAAATTTAAAATATTACAAATCATGTTGTTAGTCAAAATTGTGAAATAAAAGAATTAAATTCTTTATGATGATTTACAAACTGGATGCGCAAACTAATCGGTAGATAAAATGTTACGTTTTTCTGGTTTGTTTAAGTTGATATTCCGTTTTGTATTGTTTGTTAAAGGACTTGGATTTAGTATAGAAATTAAAATGGTGCAGTTGGTAGATGAAATATTTTGTCTTTGATGGATATCATTTCTGATGCAGTTTGGTAAAAAACCAAAATAACGTTAGCTAAAACTAGTGTTTTTTTCTGGTTTGTTTGGCATATGCACCAAAATGTAACGCAATTGGTAGATCGTCAGTTTTTTTTTTGCATTAAATTTAGGTAGTAAGGAGTATCCTTTAGTTAAGACTATGTATAGCTTGTTAATTGTTGTGTCACAAAATTGGCGTATTGGTGCGTTTTATGTTATTTTTCTAAATTAAATAAGAGTTAAGGACAGTGGTATTAACTGATAACTAGTAGAAATTTTATTCGTTGGTAGAGACTTATAGCACCGATGTATCCGCATACACAGAAAGATTGTTTTAATCCAATGGATGTATGGTAGTTATGTTATTGTTATTGTGACAAATGTCGTCAAGAGTCTCAAGTTGCTAATAGGTTGTGCAAAAATCAAAAATTGGAATGATTTTTCTCTGACTTTACTTACTTATAATAATATACTTTTTGTAATTTTTGTTGATTTCGACGTCAAATATCTTTATCCGAGTGCCATGAAAGTGTTTTAAAATCTTACATCTTTACTTTTTGCTCCTTTTTTGTGTTTTATTCAACATTCTTAAAATTTTGTAGATATATGAGATTTTATCGTTCTTTTTGATGGTTTTATTTGTGGGGTATTAAAAAGCTTATTTGTATCCTGTGGTAACAATTATTAGAAATAATGTGCTGGAATTTTATGTCAATACTTTGTGATTATTCCCATAAAAGGTGTTATTGTCCAGGATCTTCTTTTAATTTTATAGAAAAATGTGGTTACATGAATTTAAATAAGGTCCAACCTTTTTAGAGATTTATCAATAACATTACAGTATGCACGCGAAAATCTTTGTAGCTTGCTTCATCTATACGAGAAAAGAGTAAGAGCTGCTTGAAACGTTTTGCTAAAATTGCATATTTTCCATGTTTGACAAATTTAACTAAAATGTAGCATACATGCTCGTGATCACATTTTTGAGTTAGGTTTTCTCATAGTGGAGATTGATAAAATTACATGAAATTATTAATCTTATGTACTTCTGTATAAGTGCATCATCTTAAAATTGAATATACTATCTATCTTAAAGGTGTATAGTGTATAGAAGTGAGAGAAAGATGCAGCAATACAATTGTTTACGAATAGAATAATTAAATTCAGTGGCAAGGCTACCTGAATGCAAGGGTTTGCAATGGCACACAAACACAAGAGCAAGCAATGTAAAAAAATAGTACAAAATTGTACGCTTTTTTCAAATTTGTCTCTAGGGAACCTTTCTCAATATTTTGCGGTAGGGCTCAAAAGTCTTAGTTTAGTCACTATGCATAGTTATAACCAATTATATTCCTAGATACAGCACAATAAAAGAAATATAACTAATGTGCACATAAAAGGTGGGACATGTGGCGTTCGGAATTTAAACTGAGATTTATGAGTTGACAGAAATTTAATTTTATGTTTGACATTTACAAAATGGGACGCTTTCACTTGAACAAAGTTGGGAAATAATAAAAATTTATTTCCAAAGTTGTGAGTCTTCTACTCAAACGGTAAGAAATTTACGAAACAAATTTGATAGAAAAGAAATGACTTCAACGCAGTTTGTGGATCAATTTTTGAAACAAGTTTGCGAAACTGAATTGTTAGTGAATAAAACAACACGTTCACTTTCTCATCCAGTGCGCTTAGCCAAAAAAAATTAATGTTTTTGCTCAGAGTGTGCGTGAGCATGCATCATCATCAAATCGTCATCGTTCTCAGGAACTGAACATTTTGCATTTCCTTAAGGAACATTTTGCATAAAGACCTTGGTTTGAAGACTTACAAAGTTCAATTAGTCCAAGAAATGAAGCCTCAAAATTGTGTTTTCCAATTCAGCTTATTTTTATTTCGGTGGTGTGAATAAGCAAAATTGTTGCATTTGGGGATCAGAAAATCCACACATGACTATTAAACTGCCTATGCATCTACAACGAGTAACCGTTTGGTGTGGTCTTTGGTCCGGAGCATTATTGTGTCATTATTCTTTGAAAATGAGCAACGAGCCGCCGTTACCGTCAATAGCAAACGTTACTGTGTCATTCTAAACAAATTTTTGAGTATGAAATGGATGACATTTGGTTTCAATACTTTTGTTACACTTTTAATGGTTTTTTATGTGTTTTTAGGTTTCTTGCAATTTTTTTAATAAATTTTGATTTATGCAGCAAACAGGTTATTTTAGAGATTTGGTTTTTTAAACAAGTTTTCTGTATGACACTTGCACTTTTTAATAAAACTTGAACATTATGAAATAAGTTGGTGCAATTTTTTATTCTATAAATATATTTTTTACGCAATGTGAATGACTTTTTCTGCGATTTTTGATCAGTTTTGTCTAACAAATAAGATATTTAAGAGTTGTTTTTATAAATAAAAAGACTAATATTTAGTAAATTTTTAACACACAGGCAACCTTACTCCTGGCAGTTTCCTGCAGGACAATAGAAGCGTTTTATTATTTGTGTTGTTTTGAATTTAATAAAATACTTGAGCTATTATTTAAATAATAAAAACATTTACCAGTTAGGAAAACTATTTTGCTATAATATGTATTAGTATTTTATAACTTTAGTTAATAAAATATTTTAAAAATGTATTTTTGGTTTAAGTTCAATAATCTAAAGTTTAAATATAATTTAACAAAAAATAATTTAATGCCAGTATGCAGTATATATTAAAATAGTAGATTATAATTTACTAACTCTATTGTTGAAACACTCATACCAAGTAAAATTTAAATATTCTATTATAACGAATAATTACTTGCCAAATACTTACCAATCCTATTTGTCTATGTTGTTATTTATACTTGTTTGGTTTTGTTATAGGCAATTCTACGAGAAAGCATGAAGAAAATTACAGGAAGTATTAAATCTACTGATGTAAAGAAAGAAACTGAAAAGCAGTCACAAGATATTTCTAGTTCAGAACAAACACATTCAGAATCTATAACTAACAAAATTGAACAAATATCAGATAAAGAAGAAAAAAATACTGAAAAAATAATGGATGATAAAGTTGCAACAGAAAGTGAGAAGAAAGAAGATGTTAATACTGAATTAAAAATAGAGATAAGTAGTGATCAGAAAGAAACAGAAAGTAATAAAGATCTATTAGAATCACCTGATAATACTCAAAAAGAAATAGTTGATGATGAAATAAAACCAGAAAAAACAGATGATGCAGAAAAATCGGATGATAAAAAATCAGCAAACTTAGTAGTTGACGATGAATCAAAGGTAGTTCCAAAAGGAAAATCTAAACTATCTGGACAAGTACGCACTGGTTGGATTTAAAAAAAAATCAAGAATCCGTATTAATATACATATAATATTTATTAACACAGAATATATTTATAAAATGTTCAACGTAAACATTATAATTTTCCAGCCACTAAATGAAACGTTATATTACAGTTGAGATGTTCAGAGATGATTGTGCTTAGGATTACATCAATTGCCTTAAGCTAGTCTTTATTGATGTTCACGGGGATGTTGAAGTAGTTCCATTAATAGTCGTAAGAGATATTCGGTTCTACCATCTGTTGACTGCTGTCTATGTTCAGATTTAGTTGGAGATACAGTTGAAGCAGAGGTTGGGGCTTGCTCGGGATCACGGCCAAATCTCATAAAATCGCTATTTCCACGACCAAACCGTACGAAATTGTTTCCACTTCCGGCTCTCTTAAAAAAATCAACTTCACGTTTATTCCTTGCTTTGCCCTTTTGTACGCTTCTTCCAAAGCGAACAAAATGTTGATCGCGTATTGATCGTACCTTATAAGGATCGCGTCCAAATCTTACAAAATCACTGTTGCCTCTTCCAAATCGAATAAAATGATCACTTTTATCACCGGAACGTGTTGGTCTGGCATAATTTTCAATATAACCATCGGGTTCGTAATCGTATCCAACAAGTGGTGATATATCAGCGCGACCAAATCTAGCAAAATTCTTATCTAAAGTGCTTCTTCTTCGAGTTTCGGTTTGTTTTGGGTCGTTGTCAGATCGCGTATCCATGTACAAGTAACCATCTTCATCTTCAGATGTATAAGGTATCTGCAAATAAGATTCTTCAGGAAGAGCAAGTACGCAGAATCCTTCAAGTACAATCAAAGATAGAACTATATTGATCGGAGCCATATTTGCAGTTTTCTGTAACAAAGGAGTATATAATTTTAGTATTTTCGTATATTATTACAATAATATAATATAAAGTAAGTTTTATTTGCAAATATTGTTGTAAGACTTGGGCATATCATAGATAGTAGTAACTATGGTGTTTTTTTTTTCTAGTAATTACATTTAAATATATTAATTGTATTCAACGGCTCAACACTCTTTATCTTGATAAATTAATTGTTTTCTTATGCATTTGTTTGATGGTATAATTAATAATTATATTATATTTTAAAATACTCCCTACAACCTACAATTTATTAACTGTTTTTACTTCCTTATGTAATTTCCTATTAAGTACTTTTTTCATATTATAAAGGTGTTATGTTAGTATAGTTAATTATTAAGCTTTATGTTCAAATCTGCCAAAAAACTGGTATGTAATCATTTATAATTGATAAAAAAATTGACATAATATAGTCCTTTAAATTGCATTTTAGGTTTTATATTTCATTGATTTTAGCTGCAGATGCAATAAAAATAAAAACTTGGGTAGCAGTGAAATTGGAAATTCACATCGGTTATTCATTTAACCAATACATAAGTAATATTTATAAAATATATATATGGGCGTTAAGTGGTAAAATTTATTAATATGGATTTATTGGATATAGGATGTGACAGTTTATAGTACTCATGAATAGCTTCGAAAGAACCGGGTTTGGTGTTATTTGCAAACAAGTTAGTATTGCTACTGTTCTTGCACGATGGAGTTATAATAATTTTATGATTATTGTGTTTGGTACATGGATTTTAGTATGTGCAAATGACTGTTATTAGAAACTTTTGTGTTTTTGCTAATAATAGTGTTTTGAATCATAAGTGAAGCTGATATTGCAGTATTTAATGCTTAAGTTTTTACAACTATGGCTGCGTTCAGAACAACTAATCACTTGCAAGCGCTGAGTCATCAATTGAAGATAAGCAAACATTTATTTTTTTTGAAATATATTAGCTAATTAAACGCTGGTGTCTAATGAGTTGCTTTGTCAGCAAAGAAGCGTACCTAAATGTATGATGAGTAAAACGACAATCGCTGCCATCGCTTATGTAATGTACAGCGTTATCTAATGATGCAAGGTCTATTGCTTAATGACGCGTTATTGAAGTCATTTAAAATTATAATTTCTTAATTAAAATATGTCTAAAATTCTTCGTAACAGAACTACAGCTACTAATAAAATGTAAAAAAATATTTACAAATTTAGTTTAATATTATTTTTTTGCAGCCTCTTTCAATCCAATGGTTGTGATTTGAATTGTTCAAATGTGCCTACCAAAATAAAGCGCCATCCTGCTGGAATTATAATTTCTGTTTTAAAGAGGTACTTTTTGCATCAAAAAGTGTAGTTCTTTTTGTAAAAAAACTCGTTAAGACGTTCTTTCATAGCCCAAAAAACAACAACAAATTCATCGTTAATAATTTCACACTAAATGTTTACCCAAACCGATGCTGACAAAGTTTTTTTTTTGGTTTTGTAAAAAATTTCAATAGACTAGCAATGTGACTTTTGGTTATTATACTGCATCCGCAAATCAAAATTTGTTGATAACAAAGATTTTACTTCTTAGATGATATAAGTATAAGCTCATAGGTTCTATACTTTTTTCTATACCTTTAATTTTGTAAGGACGATTTTTCATTAGTTGCTACAGTTATTGGCTGACACCTTCAAACTCCAATGCTTTCCTTCAGTGACTAAGGACACTGATTTAGAGCACGTCAAAAAGGTTTACCAAGATATCAAAGTCATTTTAAAGGACGTTGACAACCACATAAGTAGCTTTTAATCTTAGATTTTAGATAAAACATCTTAAAACTAAAATCTTAATCTGTTCCTAGCTCAAACAGATTTTTGAGCAAAGCACTTAAATTTTTTTTGCACAAAGCATTAATGACCCATAAGCTTATAAAAACTCTTACGTTAACATTCCAAATCCTGGAAAAGACCAGAAATGTTCTCAAAACTACAAAATTTTCTCTCCGCCCACCAATATAAGTTTTGACGGAACTACTTTGTAGTCCACTAAATAAACCAAGTAACAGATCAGATTGTCAAAAGTTTTAGACTAAGAAAACTTTATTTGAAAAATCTTTCAGCAAGATTTAGAACAAATGTCTACTTCTAAAACTGCACAAAACAATGTCAGTTAAGCTTATAAACAACGTTCTTATTTCGTAGTCCAATTCTGTCAAGTTTATGGTATCACCTTTAATAAAAAGCTTACGTACAAATTGCACGTACAGTCTATCTTAGACATCGCCAGATTAGCAAAAAGTATGTTTGATGGTGTATTCAAAACAGAACAAAATTATAACAATCTTGGTATCCTCCCGCTGTGCCAACACATCAAAACCAAAAAATACTTTGATAACCTTGCGGTTTACCATAACCCGGATGTGAACAAACTTGCTGAGTCAGACAAAGATAAATATATAATATCATCATTTTTTAAATTGGCTTACTTTACAATTTTCTCTTACAGCATATATGGCATCCTAACTAATTGTTTTCTAAAATACAATTTTGAACCAGATGGTGTATGAGCCTTACGGTCTTAAAAACTTTTAGATATAATTAAAAGGGAATTTAGTCTGTAGGCACTCTCTTTTAGAAAATAAATTGGACAGTCTTTAGAATGTTTCTTCCAAACCATACAAAAATTTGATGCAGTTAAGGCAGACTATCGGCCAAGATAACAACAACATCAAACAATCCAAAATAAAGACCAGCTAATAAAAATGTATTACCAACGCGCATATTGGTTGAATTGGCAGGCAAATTCCAAAGTAGTTTTTATCTGCCAGCGTGCCAACAGAAGTAACAGGACTAGAAGCGAAGTTAAGATGAGCCTGCAGAAACATTACAAAAGACGCCACAACTATCTTCCAGCGCACAAAGATGGATTCAGGAACATGGCTTTGTGCAGATAGCAAAATAGGGATGACAGCCATATCACTAGTTAGTTACAATTACCGAAGCAAAATAAATTTTAAGCAAACTTTTAATTGAAGATTAAACTGTGAAGCTACGGACCAAGTCCGCAGAAAAATAACCGAACAGAATCACAACAACCTCTGCATTAGACTGGCTAACAAAAGTAATAAAAATTACCTGCACACCAACAAACTTTTCACTCTAACGCTAGAGGAGCGGTTTACCATCACCACTTAGATCACACGCGCTTGGGGGCATTGCACACACCGCCATTGGAGTTGTAATTTATGCGGCCTCAACGCCAATTTACCAAACAATCACAGGTTACATCTAAAAGTCTTTGAAACAAGGAACTACCACAACCCCACCAAGATTTTTCTACACCAGGAAGACTTTTCTAGGGTTTAAATTAATAAGTGATGTATTTTATGTAAACTGTCTTTTTATCCAGTAATAGACACATACACGTGTTTCAGGGTATGCACTCATCATCAGTGTGCATTTAATACGTATGGACCAAGAATGCATATGAATGATGGCCGTGTTGTATCTAATTTGATTTTATAAGCATTACAAAATAATGTTATTACTGTTTATAATAATGGTTAACTAGTAAATAGAAAGCAAAAATTAGACTAAGAGAAAAGACGATGGAAAAAAGAAGGATTGAATAAAAACACTAATCCCGGAAATAAAAAAAATATTGTTAAAAATAAAGCCGAGACGTGCTATTATACAACACATATACATACTGACTAGACACGGAGTCTTTGAAATATACTTGAAGAAATTTAAAAAAATCAAGGAAGTGAAAAGATGTGTATTATGTTAGGAAAAAACACACGATAATGCATAACACACTCTTGTGAAAAATAAAAAGAAATAAATAAAAAATGACAAGACAATTATGCAAATCAAGACCAAACAACACCAAATGGTAGATACGCTATTTGGAGGTTGACGGATAACGCAACCTTTGAGATATACCTGGCAACAAAAGAAGTAATCCCAGATGGAGATATAAGAATATCAGTGGAGGTAAAACTTACAAATTTAAGATTCTCAAAAGAAGTACAACTAATGGAACTGCGTAAATTATTTATGAAGAAGAGAAGATACTACAAAGAAAAAGTTTACAAAGACCTAAAAAAACTAAGAACGCATCCGAGGACAATCCAAATAATTAAAATAAATAGCACAAGGATTGGAGAAAGATGGAAACACATAAGTGGATGTCAGTACAGACAAAAATATACAAAAAGGCAAAAGAGACAAACAAAAGTAGACCCTATAGGTAGAGAGAGGCTCAACATGGTAGTGCTTGTAATTTTTAAGCACAATGCTAGCTAAGAGTATTTTTAATTTTTTTATCGCCACTACTAAAACATAAAAAGATATAATATTACATTTATTTATTTCCATTTTACAATAAAATAATAAATAAATCTGGTATAAAAATTATTCTTAGAAAGCTATTTTAAAAATAGTTAACTAATGATGTATCTTTAAATATGCATCTTCAAATACAAAATTTCAGTTTGTGTGTTAGATAGTTAACTTTGTTAAGTAAAACTTTCGCCCTGCTAGCTGCAGTATTGAGTAAATTTACTTGTATTTCTAATTCTTTTAATTTAGATATTATTATATGTAGTTAGCTAAAAGTTCAAAATTATTGTATTCATTTTAATGAGTCTAATACACATGGTGTCCCGACTTATCTAGTCATAAAATGAATGCCAGAAACTACAAGCAAATTGAGTAATATTGACCTAATATAGTAGTATATTATTTTTAATAAATTTGGAATTATAACTATTTAATGTTTACAGAAATTTTTGTTTTTTTTTAATTAACTGCTTTAATTTTTAATATTTTGTAACAATTTTTTGTTTACTTTAGTTTATTTTTTAATTACACAAACTGTTAAAGTTTGAATAAAAAAAATCTTTAGGAAGATAGTTTTTAAGACTCTTTCAATGCATATCACTCATCTCCGTGTTACTGTACCAATACATTTTAAGAAAAAAAAAAGTTAATTAAGAAAGCACAATTATACTCAAATAATTTGTGACGTTTATGAAATTTAATTTGACGTCCATGGCTAATGATATTTTTATTTTTTTTATTATTTTTAAGAAATAATGACCTCAGCTTTATTTGATTTTTTCAAGAACCCTGTATCTGATCAAAGTTTATCAAGAAACAGAAAAGTTTTAAAATTAAACTTTCTACAAAGAGAAATAACCAAAAAAATAGATATACCTAAAAATTAAAAAGTTCCAGAAGGTTAAACATCTAAAGAATCTTAAAAAAACTATCTTCCCAAAGACATTTTTTATTCAATTTCTGTAAACTTTAAAAAGTTATAACTAAGTTTATTAAATATAATATATTACTTTATTAGGTCAATAATACTCAATTTGATTGTAGTTTTTGGCATTCATTTTATGACTAGTTAATTCGGGACACCCTCTATAATAAATTGTATTTTCAACTTACCTCAAATTTCATTTAAAAATGTACAATGTGTGTTTGTTATTATACGTTAGTTTATGACTCACAGTATATCACTTTAAATATATATATTTATATTGGCTTGCAGTTCTTCAAAATGATCTCTTTTGCGCCAGCAATGCATAACGTATTATAATCAAGTTAATTATTAATAATCTGTAATCAGTTTATAAAAAGCCAATTAAGGAAATTCTTGTTTACAAATTCTATGCAGAATATTTAATATTATAGTAAATATAAAACCATAAATATGATAACCAAAACCCACGAGCGTTAAATTCTTCTTTCTTTAGCGCGCCTCGACGCTTGTTACGCGAGCCTGATAAATAGCGTCGACAGGAAGTTATAATTGACCTCAGTCTCATCATCAGCTGATTCTTATGCGTTGTTACGGCGAGAACATGTTGCTTAATTACACACTTAAAATTGAAACCGTGGGATCACACATTTCGCTAGTAAGCAACAAGAACTAGAGTGTGTATGTTAACAGTATAAGTAGAGTCAAGGTTAAAATATTAGAGAAAACAATACAGGTAAAGCTTGCAGTATTAATAAAATAAATAATTTGAATCCAAGTTACTTTATTATATCTAATTGAATCATTAGCTTTATTAATTTTTCAATTTATACTTAGAATTTTTAATTTAATATTTGAATCATTCTATATTTATTCAATTCCGCAATAAAATTTATACTTAAGATTAATGATTTCTTATTGTAAACTTAGTTATTTGATCTAGTGTGATTTAATTTAATGTACTTAGTAAAGTTAATGTGGTGGCGGTTATATTTGGTCGCATTCAAGACAACTTAATTATTTTTATATATTTGTTAATTGTGGCTGAAAGAGCAGAAAATGGTTGTTTTAACTCATGAAGCTTATTTGCAAAGAATATAGAAACATTTTCATGCATGCATCTGTTTATCAACAACTTTTATATTGTACCGAGCTTCATTTCTGATACGAGTTTTTGAAATATAACTGAAAAATTCCAAAGAATGAAGGCATAGAATATTGTATGTAGTTCAATGTAAAATAAGTAATGAAATGATGAAATATTATCGTTTGGATATTGAGTTGGTTGGCGTTTTGTTCTATAAAAACCAATGTTAATTTAAAAACGGCGCTGTACGTGTCAACATTGTTTTAGAGAAAAAGGTTCACCGATATTCAGTATGTAATGTTTGCTAATAATATTTTTCCATAACAATACTACTAGCGGCACCCCATCTGAACACGGCAATTGAACCATCATAACACTGTTAAGCCGTAAAATTCTACTTATAAAATATCAAAATAAAACATCAACACTTGTATGAAATCACAAACATCCGTCTATAATTTGTTGAAAACTGTAAAGTTTTTTACAAGTGCAAAATTATATTTATAAAATGTCAAAAATAGCAACTATGCTGCTATAAAACATCAAAATATTGTCATAAAGTTCCAAAATTTAGTCTTAATCTGTTAAATGCAAATTTTTATTTATAAAAAAGCAAAACTAACTAAATCCGATCATAAAATATTTTTAGATACAATCGAAATCCAGCCAAAATCAGTTTAAAATGCAAAACATATTTTATAGAACGTCAAAAGTAGCAAAATTTAGTCATTAAACATAATATTGTTATAAAGCACTTAAATTTGGTCAAAACCTATTCAAAAATGTAATTTTATTAATAAAATTTTGAAACTATCCAGCTATAAAATATCAAAATATTATTAGAAGTTGTAAATTTTAGTCATAAAAGTGCTAAATTCTATTTATAAATAGTCAAAAATAGCATAATTTGGCATGAAAACATTAAAATAATGTCAGAAAGGCAAAATTTGGCTATAAAATAGCACAATCCGGTCATAATCTGTCAAAAGGTTTCTATTAATAGAACTTCATAAACAGTAATATTGTAAAAAAGCAACAAAATTTGGCCATAAATTGTAAATAATACAAAATTCTATTTATAAAAAGTTATAAATAGTTAAATAAAAAATAAGAACAAATATTTTACCAAAAACGATTAAAAACTAAAAAAATCTATTCATAAAATATTGAAACAGCAAAATTTAGCGTTGAAATTGTGAACAGTAGATAGAAAATACTAAAATCTTACTATAAACTTTTAAAAAGTGTAATTTATTTATAAAATCCAGCTTTAAAATATCAAAAATTTTGTTAGAAAAAAAATCAAAATTCAGTATTAACTGTTGAAAAGTGCAAACTCCGACCACACAATTCTAAACAATTGTAAAAAAAGTGGAAAAATCTTTATGAGACCTTAAAAATAACAAAATTTAATTAAAAAATACTTAAAAAAAGATCCAAAATCAAGCCATACAAAATCTAAAACTTCCAAACTTTATACACTAATTGTCAAAATAGCAAAATCCGGCTACTAGGTTTTGAAATAGACGTCGAAAAAGTATTGTAGCGTGTAATCTCTTCTGCAATGCAGACCTTTGCATACAGATAGCAACGCCACTGTTTGTGAGATTAATGCCCGTATTCATAAAAGTCGGTGACAGTAACGGATCGTTAAATTTGACAACCGCAAAATTAATTATACTTATTCTACCATAAAAACAAGTTTAGCATAATAAATAACTATCAGAAATAAATGAAAAATAATATTTAATAATAACGCAAAATAAATAACATGTATTTCTATCAAATTTATAAAAAATAGTTTTGACGTTTTATCGAATTGTGAAGTTATGTTGTCACATTTAATAGTCATTAAATCATTAATCAGCTTTTATGAATACGGGCATTAATCTAAAAAAATTATCAACACATTTGTGTTTTTATCTGTAAAAAATACTTACAAAATGTCAATAAATAATAGTGATAATTTCAAATAAGTGTCACCATTAATTGTAGTCACAGCCAGTGAATGCATGCAAATCCGGCAGCGCTGCGCTCAATATAGGATCTTACGTTTAATACGGTTTGCTAATGTTAATAAAACCTTGATTATTACCAAATCCCACTGCCTTATATGTTCTATGTCAGTTCAATAGATTGAGGTTACGCAGGCATAGTTTTCAGATTGTTTTCTTAATTGGTTGAACGATTTCTTTGCTTTTTTGGAGAAGCCGACACACCAAACTCAAACAAAAGAATGGAAAAGTTTGAATGTAGTTGATATTCTGCTTACATGCTAAAAGCTATCGTTAAGCAGTAATTTTTACACAACTCATAAATTGCTGTAACTTTATTGTTTAATCTATTAAATTTAATTTTTAATTGATAATCTTACATTTAAATAAATAAATAAATATTAAATTATTCTTCTTCTGGTGCATCTTTATTACTTCACTAAAATTCTTCTTATTGCCAGCCGCGTGGAACAATTGCCCCACCTCCATGCCGGTCCAGTTGCGGATATTGCGTGACCAGGAAAGTACTCTTCTGCCAATCGATATTTTACTTTCAATGCGGCCTTCCATTATCAACTTTAAAATATTGTATTGTTGGTTGCGCATTATGTGTCCCAAGTATGCAGTTTTTCTTTGCTTGATTGTTAAGAACATGTTTAATCCTGATCTTCTCCGTCCAAGATATTTTCAGTAACCTCCGATATAACCACATTTCAAAGGCCTCTATTAACATATTAGTTTGTAGGGTCCATGTCTCAACTCGTATAGCAGCACTGACTAGACGTAGCATTTGACCGTTCGCCAACGTAATTTTAGGCTCAAGCTTCCATCGCAAAGTAATTTCTTTCATTTCATAAATGTATTTCTAGCCTGCTCTATTCTAGATCTTAATTCTTGTTCTAGGTTCCATTTTTCATTTAACATTGTTCCCAAATATCTGAATTTTTTGACTTGTTTGATTTTACTACTGTCAAGTTTAATGTCCATATCTACGATACTTGTGGCGGCTCTGCTTACTTTCATTACTTTTGTTTTGGATTTGTTTATGGATAGACCAGCTGCTGTACTTCCAAGTTCAACTCTGTCAAGCATATATTGTAAATCTACTTAATTTTCCGCCATAAGGAAACATCAGCTAAGCGTATGTTATTAATCCATCGGCCATATTAAATGAGATCAAGTAAAATCTATTGTTGAAGTTAGAAAACGCAATTGAAAGCAAATGAAAACTAAAATAATTATGGACAAACAGGTAATAGATTGAATGAATTGAAGAAATATAAAATTACTATTTACAATTACATACTAGATATTGCAATTCAAAGCAAGAAAAATTGTTTTTTAAAAAACCAATTATTTTTTTTTATTTTTTCCTGATAAATTTTTTTAAACATTACATTGTGTTATTACATTGCTTTTACATAGTAACACAATTTGTAATTATGAAAATTTTCTTTAATAAAATTATTTATTTATTTAAAAATAAGTTACATTAGTTTTTGTTGCATAAGTTAAACCAATAATAAAAAACCTCCAAAAGTTCTAAAATGTTTTAAAGACTCTAAACAAAAAAATTGTAAAAGAAATTTAGAAAATATAATAAAAGTTTTATTTTTATTTTTTTAAATTTTTTTTAGGACGTAGTGAGTTGTTGGTTCTCAACAAGTGGCCCTTAAGAATAACTTACGCATAGTAATACCTTCCGGTTTTCTTCTCTGCGCAAATTCTGTTGTTTTAATGTCCCTGTCTAAACTAACCTACATTTGGTGCTAGTTTGAGGCGGGTTGGTTTTTGTTTCGCGGATTTTCACGCATCATCTGCGGCACGCATGCTGTCTCCGGCCCCTCTCTCCCTATAGCCCCTACCTTTGTCTGCCTCTTTTGTCATTTTGCCTTTTCTTATCTGCACTGGCATCTACCTCTGCATTCTCTTCTTTTTCCCATCTTTGTGTTATTTACTCTATTTATATAATTTGTTTTCAGATGTGCTCTTAGCTTACTAAGGTCTTTGTTCACTTCTTCTTTATCGTATCCCCTCTCCTTCATGAATAATTTATGCAGTTCCATCAGTTGTATTCCTTTTGGCAGTCCTAGATTTGTAAGTTTTACCTCCAGTGATATCCTTGTATCTCCATCAGGAATTACTTCTTCATGTCCTTTTTTTGCCAGGTATATTCTGACTATCTGAAAGGTTGCGTTCTCAGTCATCCTTGAGATAGCATATCTACCATTTGGTATTTGCCTTGTTATTTCTGTTATTCTGCTTTCCTTCAATATTTCTTTGCTCCTTCTCCTTATCTCTGCAATTTCGTTTGGTATCGTAGTCTCTGTAAATGTTCTTCTTTTTTTTTCTGTTTCTTGGTATGCACAATTGTCATGTCCTTCCTTATTTTTTTTTCTTTTTGACCTTTTTCTCTGTTTTCTTGTTTCCATTTAGCTTCTCTCATCTCTTTTCTTTCTCTTCTATGGCTTTTAGTTTGTGTGTTTGTTTCCATTGCTTGTTTTTCTATATTCTTCTATTGTCAAACTCTTCAATTTTTTTTTTAGTACACTCGTCTTTTAGCGCCCTCCATTTATTTTCATCTTTTAAGCATTTGTTAATGATTGTTGTTTTATCCACTTTGCTTCCTAGTATATATTCTAGTTTTTTTCTATCTTCCTCCCACGCCTCTTATTCTACTAGAGTGTGTTCTGCGTTATCGTGTGTTTCTTCCTGACAAAATGTACACCTTTCTTCTTAATTTATTTTTAAATTTTTTTGCAAGAATTTTCCAAATACTCCGTGCCCGGTCAGTATTTGTGTTGTATAATAGCACGTCTCGGGTTTCTTTTTTACCCATTCTTTTATGTCAGGGATTAATTCTCTCGTCCATTTCCCCTTTTCTCCTGTATCCCATTTTCTCTGCCATCTTTTCTTAGTTTTCTCTCTTGCTCTTATCTTTGCTTCTTTTTTACTCGTTCCTTCTTTTACAACTTTTTTTTAATTTCTATTCTTTCCTCCACCATCATATCCGCGGGAGGTGTTGCCGCAATTACCTCTACTGCCTCTTGTGACACTGTTCTGTAAGCTCTACAAATCCTTAGCAAGCTTGCTCTTGTGGTTCCTCTTACTTCCTTTCTGTTTTTTGTTTGTTTTCATGGCTTCTCCCTATGTTTCTGCGGCGTACAACAATTTGCTTCTTGCTGCCTTTGCTATTAGCCTTCTGCTTTCTTCTCCTGGACCTCCGTTGTTTGGCATAAGTCTACCAAGCTTTCTCTCAATTTCCTTTGTTCCAATGACCGCTTCCTTAACCTGTTCATTCCATCCCTTTGCTTCGAGTGTCACTCCAAGGTATTTGATTTTATAATAAAAGTTAATCAACGTCCAAAAAATAAACAAAAAAATAAAAAATGCTTTAAGCAAAGGTTAGACATTTTTAAATGATATTTATAATAAATAAATAATAATTATAAAAAAATATATTATTGGTTTAAAAGTTCTAATATCAGTCCATAAACCTAAAAAAAAAAAAAACCCAAAGCTTTTAATAGAATTCAGAAACTCTAAACGGAGTCTTAAATTCTAATGTAGGTAAAAGTTATATAAAAAAATGTTGCAAACTATACATTGTTTAAGAGTACTAAAAAAGTTCTATATGAAATTAGCTGTTAACAAAGCATACAAACTTTATAATGTTTCTAGTGATTATAAGGTTTAAACTAGTCTAAAAATACTAAAAAAAGTTCATAACTTTAAGGAGAATTCTAACAAAGTTTGGATACGTAAGTACAATCCAAAGAATCTACAAAATAATACACAATTTAAAGAGAATTTAGATTAAAAAAAAAAAAAAAAAAACAGTTCATAAAAAAAATTTACATATTTTTAACATAATTTTGAAATTCACATACTGAAAAAAAAAATCAAAAATTTTAATAAAAAATTTGAAATTCTTAACCTTCCGTCACTGGCGCGCTCTATTTTTGAATATCTTTAAACTCTGAAACTTTAGTAATCTGCTTTTTTAGGTATTTTTTGAGTTAGTTACAATAATAACTTTTGCATACATAGAATAAGATAATATCCGAAATAAAATACTACGAAATGATTGCAAAATACAACGAATAAGATCCCTTTTAAAGAAAATATCCGAAATAAAATACTACGAAATGCTTGCAAAATACAACGAATAAGATCCCTCTCAAAGAAAAATGATCCCAAGAACTTAAATAAACCTATTAAGTAGATATACATCAATTATAAATGAATTACTAGACAAATCACTAAACCAAGATACAGAGCTTGAAGAATTACATAAATACATTTATTGTGCAGCAATAACAAAATAAGAATTTACAAACCCTACAAAGACAACAACTAATTTAAAAATTATAACCACAACAAAACAATCACCGTTGGAAAAGACAAATAGAAAATAATATTGAAAAGATTAGAGGACAAATTGGACGTCTAACAAGATACATCAAATAAACTTACTAATAACTAACAACTGAATTTAAAAAATTACACCCCACCTACCCGGTGAGAAGCAAAGACCATAGAAAAGAAATTAAACTAGTAAATAAACTTTTGAAACAAAAATTAGCCGTATATACACACCGTTTAAAAAAATACAAAATATCTTTAATCAAAAACTGAGAGAAGGGAAAACACAAAACTACACAACACCAAGTAAAAAACAGACTGAAACTTATTGAAAAAAATTCTGGACTAGCACAAACACACGTCGACAAAATGCAGTTTGGATATGTGAAGAGAAAGAAAATTATAATAACTGAGATCAAATGCAACTAATAGACATAACCAAAGATGCATTAAATATGCAATTAACAAATGTCCAAATAGGAGAGCACCTGGAATGAATAAAATTTAGAGCTACTGGTTAAAACTCTTCACAACAACACACAAACACCTTGCAAGAATATATACAGTAATAAAATGTAATAAAAAATCCGCATAAAATGCCCGAGTACATAATGCAAGGAATTACATACCTTAAACCTAAAAATAAAAACAAAATCCTGGAAAATATCTATCCATCACATGCTTACCAACTATTTACAAATTATTAACTTCTATAATAACTAGTAAAATAACAAACAATTTTTGAAAACATAAAATATGACAGAACAAGAACAGATTATAGTAGATACAGTTATAACTAATCAATCAAAAAACCAAAAACAAAATCTGTATACAGGATATATAGACTATCAAAAAGCATACAATTCACTACCTCATTCATGGATACAAAAGAACTGCAAATATATAAAATCAATCCAATAATAAATAAATTCCTTATGCAAATTTCAATTAAAAAAAAATACTTCAAAGCAACACATTAAGCGCAACTTTATTTTGCATGGCCATAAATTTTATTTCAAACTCCTTGAATAGAACCAAATACAGATTCAAATTAAAAGATGCAACCAACGCTTAAACAATAAATAACTTGTTATACATGGATGATTTAAAACTATATGGATCCAACAAGCATCAACAAAGTCAGCTGGTTAATATTGTAAAAAAAAATGAGCATAAATGTCTGTTGAAATTTGGAATATATAAATGCAAAAGGGATATGGATAAATACATCAATGATTTAATTTGATGATGAACAAATAAGAAATAATATGAAAGAAACAGAAATGTATAAATATTTAGAAATAATGCAAAATAATGCAAAATATTGTCACTGATAACAAAGGCATAAAAGAAACTATAAAACAAAAATGTAAAATCAGATTAAATTTTCTTACTAGTAGCAAATTAAACTCGAGAAATTTTACTAAAGCTATTAATATGCTATCCCGGTATTTACTTATTTTTTTTGGCATTATTAAGTAAAATAGTACTGAATTAGACGATCTGAACAGACAAATAAGAACAACTTTTACTAAATATAGAGTTCATCATCTAAAATCTTGTATACAACGAATGACACTGCCAAGATCTAACGGTGGAAGAGGTACCAGCAATATTAAATATTTTCACAACAATTAAATAATAGATTTTACAACTTATTAAAAAAAATCTAAAGGCACATTATACAAAACTTTAATAGAATCCGACAAATACCTAACGCCTCTAAATCTACTCAATGACATAGAACCGTATAATACTCTTACAATTGAGAGTAAAGAAACTGAATAGTCACAAAAATTTATGAAAAGCACTACTACCAACTGCACAAGGATTGGATCGACATAGGTGTATTAAATTTATGGCTCACCAATAGAGAATTGTTTCCAAAAACAGAAGGGTCTATAATAACCATACAAGATCAAGTCATAAAAACAAGAAACTATGACAAATATATATTCAAAAACAATATTGATACCGATAAATGTAGAAAATGCAAAAAAGAAACGGACACTATAACACATATAATAACCGCCGGGTGTACCTATACAGAAATATGACATAAAAAAATGTTAAAAAGCACGTTTCTCGAAAATCATGAAGATAGAATTCATTATTACAGCTACACTCCAAAGCCCGTTAAAGAAAATAACGACCATAAAATACTTTGGAACGTATCAATTCAAACCGATAAAAATATTGTTCACAATAGATCAGATGTCGTATGAACAGATAAACAATTGTAGCAATACCATCAAGTGAAAACATAATTAAAAAGATTGTAGAAAAGAAACAGAAATACACAAATCTCTCATTTAAAATTAAACAGGTATGGAGCCAAATTAAAGTAAATATACAACCTATTATAATATCGGCAACGGGTTCAGTCTCAAAAGAAAACATTCAAAATTTAAAAAAACTATGCGCTGAAGAGACTTAATCTAGAAGCATATATTTTAATGTCAATGGAAAAAAAAAACCTTTTAAATAAATTAGCAAACTAAATGAAAAATTAATGTTGTAGACTTGTGGGTGTTGTGGTTTTATGCCATTATTGTATTTTGAATATATTTTCCACATAACAAATTTAAGGATAGTCCGCTTCTTATTACTGTGCAGCACAATTGCATTTTATATGGTAATAAAAATACCGGATGTTATGTTTACAAAAAAATTAAGTTTATAAATATTATTTAAATTTTTTTAATCATATTAATGCATGTAAAGGAAACTTAAAACTATAGACATATTTGTTCTGAGAGTGCAACAGATTTAAATTATTAATATGGTGCTTTTTTATATTTCAGTTTTAATTCTTAACTACACGTGGATAAATTGGTAACACTTAAAGTAGAATGTTGTTGTATCCAATTTATTAATCATATGACTCAAAATTAAATTTCAAAAAATACATATTTATTAACAACATTTCACTGCGGTACCAAAAACCAATGATATAAAATAAATATATACAAAATTCCTAATTAATTCTAAATTACTTTTATTAAAACATATTAAAAAAATGTATTTTTTCTGTGTTTTATATGTATGTCATTATTATTAATGTTAAGTAATTTTTTTCTTCATTTAACACTAGTAATATTCAATTAACAAAATTTCAAAAAATCTTCTATTTAGTTTGTTCTAAAATAACGGGATTTTTCACTCCTCGTAGTTGTTCAACACGGTTGCTTTAGTTGAACAATATTTATTACTAGAACTATGTTCGTGAAATAATATTTAAATTGCTTATACATATATAAAACAAGGTTTAGTTAGTATTCAAGAAGCCAGTTATATTAATTTTATATGAAATTAAGCAGCCCGTATATACACGCCTACACTAATAAATGCCTCTGTTATAACACAATTAAACTAGTAAATTAATTAACTTCGTGATTTTATTCTTTAAAAGCTTTGTAAAATTATTCTATAGCTATAAATAAAACGCATACCATTATTATCTATTGTATTCTAGTCACAATTGAATTTTAATTAAAAATTCTCTAATTATTTGCCTAATTTTACAACGAATTTATTAATTTATTTGATAGCATCATTTACGCATTATTTTGCACAACTGTAATGGTCCTCTAGTATATGTTTAGATACTAAACACCATAAATATTAACTTTGCGCAGAGACCTATAATAAAAATTGAATTTATGCTTGGAACACACAAAAAAGAGCGTGTGCGGTTCGTGTGACCGTGTCGGTTTTCACCAGCACCCACTACATAAAAAGCCATAAAAAGCTTATAATATTACTCTTTTCGTGAAACATTGTATCGTTACTGTTTAAGTAATTAGAAGTGAGAAGATTACAAAGAAATTAATGGGCAAACTTTATAAAAGATTGTTTAATTTTGATTAACATAACGTTGTATGTAATATTATTTTGTTTGGTGTGATTTTGTAATAAATATTCATTCACATTGCAAAGAGTGAACGAAGTATAAAAAAACTATTATAAAATTGTACCGTAATTCCTGAAAGTCCTGCCAAATGCATGCATACAATCGATTTAATACTTATAAAAGAAATTTAATAATATCTATTTGTTTGTGAGCGTGCTTGTGATACCTTGACGACTGTGGAAAATTACTACAAAAATAAATTTAATATTATAAAAGTAAAAACAATATATTTTTATAGTGGGCGAATAGCTCGCTTGTTAAAACTGCAATCTTTATACCGGGCTATACAATTAAACCGGCTAGAGTTAGCTTGTGTCCCCTGGCATTTTTCTTATAAATACCTCATGACATCATATTAAATCAGCATTGTATTTTAAACAAAAAAAATGTGAAGTGTTTGTGGATAAAAACGTTAAACTATTAGGTTATGTAAATACTGTGACACAATGAACATGCTTGTTTGTCTTGCCCAAACAACTCGTCAACAGAAACTGAAATTGTGTAATTATAATATAAGTTAGTTTATTTTTACGTTGTCATAAAGCTTCACTATCGTTTATTATTTTAAGAATGTATTGCGGCACGTGACCTTTCATTTTTTTAAACTTTAATTTTAAATAACGTGCGTGACATTATTATGTACATCAACTAATTATCTCAAACAAAAAATAAAAAGACCAGCGGTTATATTTCCATCTCTCTCTATTTTTGGATGAAAACGTACCGGTCGTTATATCATTAATTAATTTTTTCAATAAATGTTTATTTCATTGTAAAGAAGATTAACATTTGAAAACGATATTAGTTAAATGGCCGCCACGGTTGCGGTTGCAGTACCATATTCTTTTCATGAAGTTTTCCATGACCAATTCGCACATTTGCGGCTATATGTCCTCGATAACTTCACGAATTCCATCTTTAAGGTCTTGAATCGATTGTGGAGCATTGGTATAGATCTTATCTTTCACGTGGCCCCAAATAAAACAGTTAAAGATGTTACATCACAAGATCTCGGTGGCTAATTGTGATTACCTCTTCGAGAAATAACACGGTCAGGAAACTTTTTTTGCAAAATTGCGATTGTTTCGTTGCTTGTGTGGCACGTAGCGTCGTCTTGCTGAAAATAAACGACGTCCACATCAATAACTTCAAATTCCGGCCATAAAAAATCATTAATCATAGCTCAGTAGACCACCGCACCAAGCAGTGACAAGTTGTAAAAATGGGCCTCATCACTGAAATTGATTTTTCGATAAAATTCCGGATCATTTTGATGCATTTGAAGGACCCAATCAGCAAAGATACGACGTTTATGGTGATCGACCGGCTTGAGTTCTTGTCTTAACTGAACTTTAAAAGCCTTAAAACTTAAGTCTTTATGCAAAATACGGTGTAATGTCGTTTGTGAAATGTCTAATTCCAAAGATCGACGAGGAATCGACAAACCTGGGTTTTCTTCAACATTACGGGCTACATCTGCAATATTCTCATGTGTTCTTGAGCGATGCACACGGTTTCGATTCTTTACATCACAAACTTGTCCCAACAGCTCAAATTTTTCCACCAGGTTTACTATTGCCGGCCGAGAAGGTGCTTTACGACAACCAAAAACTGCTTTAGTTTTGTGAACTGTGTCTGAAAATTTTTCACCTTTATTGCAGTAAATTTTAAATATTTTCAATTCGTTGTTGAAACGTGTATCGTTCCATTTTTAATAATGGCGTAGTTTTTACTTGTCAAATCTCAAAAGATAATAGCTATAAAATTGACAGCTGCTTAATTAGTTCGCTATTTAAAATGAAACTTCTTATTAGAAAACTCTTTATATTTGCTATATAAACATTTACTTACATAAAGTATTAATTTTTATACTCAATAGCAATTTTTCTAATTATTTTCATAATAATTCTTCACAATAGGTTATCATTATAGGTTATCATATACCGGACATATTAAACTGCTTCCAACAATAGTATTAAATCTACCTCGCTGGTCGGAGAAAACTTTGTGCAGTTTGATTATGACTAAAATACTTTTAAAAGAACAACTTTAATAAACAACAAAAAACTGGTTCAATTTTAAAATAAAAATAGGTAGACTATCATTTTCTTTCATTAAAAGAAAGTTGCTAGGTTCTTTTAAACATTGTCGTATATGTATATCAATTGGAAATTATAGTGGCCCAAAATCTTACAAGATCTGTAATAAGATTTTAAAAAATGCCTGCCTACATCATTATACCACTGCCACTAAGTTAAATAATTAAACACAAACAATATTATGCAAATTGCTTTTTAGCTGTTTTTCAAATCTTATCTCAACTAAGACTTATTAGTAAAAAAGACAGAAGACCAAATCTATGTTTGTTTAGGTTTCTGCAAACTGTATTATTAAAAATGTGTTATTATGAACATTTTTTTAGCTTTTCAACAAGAGAAGATGCTTTCATAGCGCAATCACGTAACGAATGCATTTAAATAAAACGGTTTTTGATAGCATTTGTTGTTTTCTATCTGTTTTGTCTCGGTCTTCTTGTTTATTTAATTTCCGGAATTTTATCAAAGCTTCTAAACCACACTTAGATGGACTTCTAATGCAATGTAACACATGCTTCGGCCATTATTCTAAAAAACAACTTGTACTAGACCAACACCTTTTTTATTTAACTTTTTTTAAAGGTACTTAGTGTACATTAAAGTTTATAAAACTTAAAAAAAAAAAACGGAAAACGAAAATGCAGATTTTAGATACAATTTTGCTTGAGTATCGTGGAACACTTATATAATGCTAATATTAATTCTGTATGCAAACTACATTCAAAACAAAAAGCAACCATAAATTTAAAAATTGGATTTTTTAAAGTACAATAGTATATATGGTTTTACTACAATCCCAGAAATTAAACTATTTTAATTATTATGATTGGTAGTATTCTAGCTCCGCTGTCTATTAAGAATTACATGCTTTTACTTTTTTTTTTCAAAATCCTACATGTAAGATTGTAAAAAAATTATAGTAAGAAATCATATCTAATCTAATCCCAAAATTTTCAAGGTTTTGCTTTATTTTTGTTTACATTAATAAACTTCTTCAATCAACTAAAAATGTTATTCATAGTTCTGCATATGATCGCACCCTGCATACTTCATACTTTCAAAAAACCATATTGACAAATATGCTTTATTGTTTTTTTTACATTAATGAACTTCTTCTAATAACTAAAAGTCCTATTCATAGTTTTGCAGATAATTGCCCCCTTCATATTTTCTAAAAAGTGAGTGAATTAATAACAGTATTGACGGTCATTATAAAAGTTTGGGATTATGTAACCATTTAATGTACGTTTGTGATTTCTTAGAAATCAATAATAATTTTTTTTATCTGTATACATCTTTTTAACTTTGCTTGAAGTTGAACTGTCAAAACAAAGTAAATTGTTTGGTGCACTATTTAAAAAAAAAGGCATATTTAAAGTGATTACATAATTCCAGACATTTATAAAGACGCTGTATATCAAAATGTCTTAAAATTTGTAGGTTAAAATCTGTAGCTTCTATAAACAAAGATCTTGAAACAATGTCTGAATGATGTACTCATAACTTGGTCAATTTTAGCTCTGAAAAATCTTAACTTTTTACTGTTGCAAAATTAAAATCCTATGTATTATAATTACCAAAAACTAAACTAAACAACAAATTCACATCTAAAGCTTCTTCAATTTGTCTTCTGTAGGTTACAATATCACATATTTTTTATGGAACAACCAAGTTGTTGACATAAACTTAGCTTTAAAAGAATTTAGAAAACTAAGCTTTCTTAATAGATGATAACGTTTTTTACGTCAATAAAATAAAATATGTACAGTTTTTGTATCGATTATTGTTTTCAATAATGGGGAGAAGCATGTAAAACTACACTATTTCTTTTAAATTCTATTCAAAAACAAGCTATTTAAATATTAAAAAATTTAAATTTGCAAATTTTTGCATTTTCTATAAATATAAATACAAAACATATTGCCATCTAAATAAATATTGATTTGTAGTACAAAGTAATGCAGTGTTTAACCTTTTTGGCTAGCGACCCAAAGTACAAAAAACTATATTTAAAACTTGCGATTCTACTTGTTTTATTTTTTTTGTATAAAAGGTACGGTATAAAATTTATGTTAACAAAAATTATATTTATAATGTGAAATTTATAATATAATAAAAACAATTGTGTTTTAGAATAGAATATTTTTTTTTAATTTAATATTTTATATATTATCAGCATTACAGCATTATTCACTACTCTGGTGTTGTATTTTTAAGCAAAAAAGACTAAGTTTACATAATGTGTACACGTCATGCATGCATGTCATACTGAGAATCATTTATTCTTGTACTTATTTATTATGACAACAAAACAGAAAAATCTTGCAAATAGTTGGTAATAGCAGCAATACTTTTTAGATTTTTAGCAAGAGTTTTGTGAGCAGTTGCGTAACTAGAATTATAAAATATAATTAAAAAATATTTAAAAAAACTCTCACAATCTAAAAAAAAATCCAAAATTTTATTATTAATAAATTAAAAATATCTAAATATCAAAAAGCACTAAAATCCGGTCATAAATATATAGAATATTATATTATAGAAGTTTAAAATATTAATTATATTAATTGTTAAAAAGCACCGAAATTTAGCCATAAACTGTTTAAAGTGTAAAATTTTATTTAAGTTAAATAAATGTTAAAAATAACAAATAATATTAAAATTATGTCACAAAGATCCAAAATCTAACCAAAATCTAACCAAAATACAGTTGAAAAATGCAAAATTTTATTATTAATAAATTAAAAATATCTAAATGTCAAAAAGCACTAAAATCCGACTATAAACTGTTAAAGTGCAACTTTCTATTTATAAATTGTCGAAAATAGCTAAATCCGGTATTAAAACATCAAAATATTGCCAAAAAACACAAAAATTTGGTTATAAACTGTTGAAAATAGATACATCTATTAATAAAAAATAAAAAATAATTAAATCTGGTCATAAAACATTAATATATTTTCAGATAGAATTAAATTCGAGCCAATGCCACGGTTTAAAATTTGGCCATAAGCTGTTGAAAAATGTAAAAATAAAAAACACTAAAATATTGTTAGAAATAGCAAAATTCAATAAAAAATTGTTGAAAAGTAAAACATTCTATTTCTAAAACGTTAAAAATAGCAATATCTAGTATAAAATGTTACAAAATTGTAAATAAAAACAAACTCTAATTATAAACTGTTAAAAAGTGCAACATGTTCAACAATTAATTGCAAGGTTTAGGTGTGGCAGTGAAGAGAATAGGTATAAATATTGGATGACTGAAAAATATAAAAAGTGTGAGATTTGAAAAGATGGAGTACGGACTTGGCATCATTAAGTAAATCAGTGTAATATACTAAAGTGCGATGATAATGAACAAATGCAAACAAGAAAATGGAAAGAATGTTTAAAAGAATGGGAAAGTGAATCTTTTATGTTTTTAAGAGGTTTGTTTTTTTTTTGTTTAATCTAAAGAAGGATGTTGTTTATTTATTATTTGAGTGTTATTACTACTGATGTATGTATGTATATGCCAATAAAAGTCTTTATTAAAAGTACAACATTTTACTTATAAAACGTCAAAAACAACAAAATTTTATTATAAAATAATAAAATTATGTCAAAACGAAATAAAATCTAGCCAAAAACAAAACTTCTTGCAAACGTCAACAAATTGACAAATTTTATCTTTATCAACACAACGGCAATACTTTTTAGAAACGCACAAATTGTTTTTGTTTTAATATTGAGCAACATTTGCAATTTGTTGAAAATTTGGCAAATACAAATTTTGACAAATTGCAAGCGTTGTTTTGATAATTTGACAAATTATACTAAATAATTTTGATACTTTAAGTAGTTTAAGTGCAGTTTGTTTGACAGCAATTTCATTTAAATGTTTGAACATACTAAAAAATAACCTTTTATGTACGCTTTTTTAAATCTAGTTCTGTATTGCTAGATGTGTTTGAGGTTAACTCTAACTTGCAGCAACATTTTATACGTTTATTATTATAACATCTTTGATAGTAAAAAAAAATAATTTGTAAGCAATACTTCTACAAAAACATTTTTATAAATTTATTTTACTAAATACCATCTACATGCGCCAGTGCCACTAGTATATCAATAGCCAAAAATAAGCTTTAGCAACCGCCCGCTTTACAGAGATAATTTTAAAAGATTTTTTTTTTTAATTTATCGCAAAATATTGTTATAATAGTATATTATTATTTTACTTTCTTTGAATTAATGCCAGTTTATTCATCTGTTCAGTAAGTTATTTATTAGTTACGCATTCAGTAAAGTTATATGTCTCTTGTAAGACATTTGTGTGTAATTACTGAAAGCTTATGATGTTTTTATAAAGGTAGTACAATTTGGCAAAAAAAAACATATAATTCTGTAAGAAATATTAAGATACTGGTTTTTAAAAACTTTTTTGTGCAATTTTTATATTTGCACCTTCAGAAAGTGATCTATATGCAAAAAAAGTAAACCATGCCAAATTTTAGCTCTTAAGATTCAACAGAAGACGTATTGCACTACCTTTGAATTTTAAAAATAAATATACTTAATAAGTATCATAACTTCCAGATTTGAGTCAGATGCCTACCTTGGGTCCCTAAGAAAATAATTGAGTACTTGCTAATTTGGTTCTACATAAAACTTTACATCGATGTACTTTCTTTAATTTTTTTAAATTAACATATTTTTATTATATTTTAAACACAAAATTAGATTTGTAAACAAAAATTTTAAGAATTTGAGGCCTAGGTCTATATTTTTTTGTTTAATTTAGAAAACCTTTAAAATGACGTATTGTACATATTTTTTTATTTTGTGAAATTTGTGACATTCTAATAATGTTTTTTTTGCATAAAGATTACTTTCTGAGGGTGCACCCAAAGAAATTTCACAAAAAAAAGGAACTAGTCTAATAGAGATGGATTGACTTTTTAGTAATAGGATTTAGCACTTCATCTGGTTATTATTTGTTTGTGGTTACATTTATGTCAATCAAAACAGCTTGAGGTTATGTTTACCTTGTTATTTTCTTAATAGAATAATTGAGGCTATGAGAGCAACAGTGGCCTAAAACACTGACATATCTAATATGAGATAAATGGTATTTTTTAGGAGTTTTTTTTTTTTTTTTTTTTATCTACAAAACGTTTGCAATTTTTAAAATATTTATAATTTATATTAGTTTAATTAGTTGCTGTACAATTTTTAAAAACTTTAACATTTCACTGGAAAAATATTAGTTTTCCTATTTTAAAATTTTTGTGGGTTAGGCCACTAATTGCTCTTTTTTTAGTTCTTAAAAAAACAATATTAATGATATATATAATAAAAAAACTTTAACTATACGAATATTGATACATTAAAAGCAATAATAAATTATTATTTATTTCTTAATAGCCGTTGTAGACGTTGCAATAGTCATTGCAATCTTATTAGTAACGTTATTGAGCACTTTACGGAAAAGTGAATATATCGGCCCTTAGAATATTATGAAGATTCCAAAAAAAAAATGAAAAATATATGTTGCTTTTAAAAAACTAAAATTGGTTGTTATTGCAAGAACCATTTAAAATGGTTTTTGAATTATTCAAATCGTTTAAAAAGTAACGGAGTTATTCCGCCGTATTTAGGAGTTTAAGTTTACATAAATCATGATGAAAAATTACATTCGACCATTTCTTATTGCTTTGAATTCTATTTCTTATTAAAAAAAAAACAATATTAATGATAACAAAAAAAAACTTCAACTATAAGAATATTAATACATTAAAAGCTACAATAAATTACAAAAAAGTTATAATATTTGATTAATACTAACATAAAGTTTTAAATCTAATAATAATAATAATAATCTAATTTCTGAAAATAAAAAAAATATAATAAAATAGATCATTCTATTTTATCTAATATAGAGTAATACATTTTCATCTCAATGGCATACTTCATTGGTACATGAAACAAAAACATAAATACTAATAATATTTGTAAGTAGAGAAAGGACATATCACGTGCCGTATTATCTTGATATTAATCATTCATTCTAAGGAAACCTTATGAAAAATGCAACGAGTATCTTGAAGTATACAATAAATTGATATACGACCAAAGACGTGCTGCCGTTGCAATCGGTATATTTTCCATCAAGTTTAGTTTATGACATTCCTTTATTATTATCATTTTTTGTTATCAATAGATTGAGCATTGTTAGGAGATAAAATAATAAGTTAAACTTTTTGCCACTAAATATAATTTAATTACTACACGCGTGTCCCATATTTTCTGTTGATTTTATTCTTAGCTAAGTATTAACTCAAATGTATACAGTATTATACTATATAATGTGACTCGGTCGTCTTGATTTTATATTGGATTAAGCAAATTTTCTCTCATGGTTTATATAATGTATTAACATGAACCAGTATATTTTATATTTTATTTGTTGTTTAACTTATTAAAATATATCCTCGCATTTCGAAAATAAAATTTTATAAAACAAGCATTTTACTGACATCTGTTAGTAATACAGGCAACTACTATCAATAGGAAAATTTTTATCACATGCAAACACGTGACTAGGTTATAAATTTATTTACCATCTGTAATATTGGTGGTGTGGTTGGCCGAATTTCTGTTTAAAACCAGTAAGTAATCCATATTGTTTAATCTGTATGTGTTTTTTGTTTTTTGATTTTTAAATTACTATTATGTAAAAACAAGTTCAAAACATGCATCTTTTTTATCATTCAAAAGATTCGCATAACGGTCTATGTAATTTAATAATCTTTTTTTCTTCGGAATGCGACAAATATGTTAAGACAAAATTGTGGTTCATAATTGTCATTCAGTAATTGTGGTCGTTTTAAATTAAAATAATAACGACTTTTCAATTTTACGTTTATAAACAAAAAATCATTCTAGTATAGCAATGAACGAGTTTTATAAGACATTTAAAATAAATATATCATTTGAAGTTCATATCAATTAATTCAATTGTTTTTTTTATGGTACTAACTTTTATATATCAATATTTTTTCGTACTGAGTTCGAACTATGACGTTACTAAACAGCTATCAGATTTATTATACCTATTTACAATACAAATGTAGAAATATTAATAATAAACGTATGTCATTTCTAATCGCATAGTTTGTTAATAATGCACTATTACACATGTATTGTGCAAAATTTTATGTTTGTCGATCCAGCATTAAAAAAAATAGGACTTTTTTGTCAATAAATTTATTTTCTCTCTTTTTGAACTAGAAATAAGAATAATGAAAAAAATGCGTCTTGACTAACATTTTTAATGAAATGCGTATTTTTATTTTTGTTTTTTTGTTTGTTTGTGTACGTGTGTAAAATATTTACACTGCAGCTGAATACCCAAAATGGTACAGAAATACAATGCGCGTGCTGCAGCAGTTGAGTACACCCGTAGATTTTTTTAAGAAGATTACATGACAAATCTGTCTATCCAATACTAAACTTATTAACGTAAGATAGACAAGATCAGCATTATTGCGGTTGCAAGAAGGTTGAATTTTTGTACCTTTCAGAATAAAAGAAGAACTGAACAGATATTGAAGCAATTTAATGAAACAAGATGTTCTTTGCAATTAGGAATAACTGCAAACAGAACTTTAAAAGCAGACAATCGTCATCTATATAATCTGCAAAATGTTTAGAATTTGTTATCTAATAACCTGCCGCAAAAAAGAGAAATTTCAGAATGATTCTTGTAGCAAACAATAAATGATTTTTTTTCTCGAACGGTAATTTGGACCAACGAAGCAACTTTTACATGCGCTTGTATCTTTAACCAGCATAACGCTTACATTTGGGAGCACAAAAATGTTCATGTTCTACCAAATAGTTATTATTAATATCAATTTTGTGCAACGCTTGGATGGTATTGTGCTTATTGGTCTATTTTTTGTCTCCACGTCTAAATGATCCAGTTTTTAAATTTTTTGGAAAATTATTTTCAAACAATCTTAGAAGACATGCTTTTAAATGATGAGTATCAAATAGTTCCAAATAGATGGACGTCTAACTTACTACAGTCTACCAGTCAAGCAATGGTTGCACGACAGTTTTTCGGGAAGATGGATTGGTCGAGACTGCTTTAGGAAAAGATTATTTAAACAACACAGGAGATAACACTTGAGGGTTTGGGGGTTTAACTAAGGACCCTGCATATTGCTTATTTTGAAAATGTACAATATTACAGAAGTGATTGTTAAAGGTATTACATGACGTAGCAAAATCTGTGCTGGTCCACATGATGGTAGTTTATTGCTTGGCTTTTCTGTAGTTATCATTGGCACATTTTTTAAGATATATTTTAGTTAACCTGTAAGCTGGTCTATAATCAATTTTAATTGGTTTAGAAACAAGTGATTATTGACTTCTCTGTTTATTGCTAAAATAATTTTAGTTTTTTCAAGTTTTTTTAGCAAAAATACTAGGTGAAAAATAATTATAATTTTTGCCAGTTTATTTCTCATGTTTTTGGTTTTTTTGTTATGTTACTTAATCACTTCAGATTTGTGCCTGGAGACAAAAAATAAGTTATGTTGAAGACAAAAGGTATCCGCATACAAAACCCACAATGCACGACTTTTAGTAGCTACAAAAAATTTGAAACAGTACTGTACAAGTGGAAATCTACACTTTTTATTTTATGTGATGCCAGCTTTTATCATATTGTTTGGTACAGCAATTGCACAAATGACAGAGTGTATTTTTATGGTACAAATACAGACAACTTCCTGGACGGAGCAGTAAAATATGACTTTTTTGAAACGTTGGGCTTAGCTATAAGTCTCTCAAGACAACTTATTACATAGTTTAAGAGTCTATATAGTTTTGTATGACAAATTGAACATCATAAAGCAACAAGAAAATTTTGTAACAAACTAATCAAAATCAAATTTTCAACAAGACTGCTACTTTTAAAAGAAATATTACATAAAATACTTCATTGACCGCAACAGTAAAAAGGACGCCCCATAAAAACTTGATTGTTTAAAATGTCATGTGTGCTTTGGAAATTTTTGGAGCAAGATTTTATCGATGATTGTCTAAAGTAGAATTTGATTTGTGACTAACTTATGTCAGAAGATCTGTTTTCAAACGTTTTGATCAAAATTGAATGTCTGAGATAAAGTTATATTGTTCTAAGAAATCGACAATATGGAATTTAATATATTTCTCAAAAAATTTGGACAGATTGAACAGTAATGCAATTTGTTTTTAATTTAAAGAATTAGTCTTCTTTTTAGGCATAGGTTGAATATTTGCAATTTGTCAACAATAAGGAATGTTTTTTTTAAGTTATGTTTATAATAGGAGCTAAGTTATTTGCAAATGTTTTAAAATATTAGGTCAAATTTGATCTATACCTATAAAGAACTGTACCCATTAATTTACTACCAGCCGGCATAGTAAGTACAACAATATGAGGGTTTAAAATAGTAGGGTTAGATGCAAATTGGTTTGCAAAATAATGCTTATTGTTCTTTATATTACTAACTAAATTGTTTTTTTAACTTTATAAAAGGTTTTGAACTATCTTGCAATAAGTTTATTGTTTTACACAAGTGTATAATGTGTGCTCACATAAATAAAACACGCAAGTTTTGCATTTTTGTCTTAATACTTGTATATATGAAATAAAAAACACTAAGCAAAGAAGTGACCAAATTGGTAGACCGCACTTGAGTGTATTGTTCGGCGTTTGCGCCAGTTATTTAGGTATACTAGTGACGCAACGTATGGTTACTATATTAGCTGCAATAACTAATACGGACAGAAGAAGAATTTCAATGTGAAATTGCAAAAAGAAAAAGTTACATGTATAAAGTATATAGTCTTGACTAACATTTTTTATAAAATGCGTATTTTTATTTTTGTTTTTTTGTTTGTTTGTGTACGTTTGCAAAATATTTACACTGCAGCTGAATACCCAAAATGGTACAGAAATACAATGCGCGTGCTGCAGCAGTTGAGTACACCCGTAGATTTTTTTAAGAAGATTACATGACAAATCTGTCTATCCAATACTAAACTTATTAACGTAAGATAGACAAGATCAGCATTATTGCGGTTGCAAGAAGGTTGAATTTTTGTACCTTTCAGAATAAAAGAAGAACTGAACAGATATTGAAGCAATTTAATGAAACAAGATGTTCTTTGCAATGAGGAATAACTGCAAACAGAAATTTAAAAGCAGACAATCGTCATCTATATAATCTGCAAAAAGTTTAGAATTTGTTATCTAATAACCTGCCGCAAAAAGAGAAATTTCAGAATGATTTTTGTAGCAAACAATAAATGATTTTTTTTTCTCGAACGGTAATTTGGACCGACGAAGCAACATTTACATGCGCTTGTATCTTTAACCAGCATAACGCTTACATTTGGGAGCACAAAAATGTTCATGTTCTACCAAATAGTTATTATTAGTATCAATTTTGTGCAACGCTTGGATGGTGTTGTGCTTATTGGTCTATTTTTTGTCCCCACGTCTAAATGATCCAGTTTTTTAAATTTTTTGGAAAATTATTTTTAAACAATCTTAGAAGACATGCTTTTAAATGATGAGTATCAAATAGTTCCAAATAGATGGACGTCTAACTTACTACAGTCTACCAGTCAAGCAATGGTTGCACGACAGTTTTTCGGGAAGATGGATTGGTCGAGACTGCTTTAGGAAAAGATTATTTAAACAACACAGGAGATAACACTTGAGGGTTTGGGGTTTAAGTAAGGACCCTGCATATTGCTTATTTTGAAAATGTACAATATTACAGAAGTGATTGTTAAAGGTATTACATGACGTAGCAAAATCTGTGCTGGTCCACATGATGGTAGTTTATTGCTTGGCTTTTCTGTAGTTATCATTGGCACATTTTTTAAGATATATTTTAGTTAACCTGTAAGCTGGTCTATAATCAATTTTAATTGGTTTAGAAACAAGTGATTATTGACTTCTCTGTTTATTGCTAAAATAATTTTAGTTTTTTCAAGTTTTTTTAGCAAAAATACTAGGTGAAAAATAATTATAATTTTTGCTAGTTTATTTCTCATGTTTTTGGTTTTTTTGATATGTTACTTAATCACTTCAGATTTGTGCCTGGAGACAAAAAATAAGTTATGTTGAAGACAAAAGGCGTCCGCATACAAAACCCACAATGCACGACTTTTAGTAGCTACAAAAAATTTGAAACAGTATTGTACAAGTGGAAATCTACACTTTTTATTTTATGTGATGCCAACTCTTGACATATTGTTTGGTACAGCAATTGCACAAATGACAGAGTGTATTTTTATGGTACAAATACAGACAACTTCCTGGACGGAGCAGTAAAATATGACTTTTTTGAAACCTTAGGCCTAGCTATAAGTCTCTCAAAACAACTTATTACATAGTTTAAGAGTCTATATAGTTATAACTTAATTTGTTTTAATAATATCATACCCACCTTGGCTGTATGACAAATTGAACAACATAAGGCAACAAGAAAATTTTGTAACAAACCAATCAAAATCGCATTTTCAACAAGACTGCTACTTTTAAAAGAAATATTACATAAAATACTTCATGGAACGCAACGCTAAAAAAGACGCCCCATAAAAACTTGATTGTTTTTTGGAGTAAGATTTTATCGATGATTGTCTAAAGTAAAATTTGATTTGTGACTAACTTATGTCAGAAGATTTGTTTTCAAACGTTTTGATCAAAATTGAATGTCTGAGATAAAGTTATATTGTTCTAAGAAATCGACATTATGGAATTTAATATATTTCTAAACTTTTTGTTTGGACAGATTGAACAATAATGCAATTTGTTTTAAATTTAAAGAATTAGTCTTTTTTTTAGGCATAGGTTGAATATGTGCTATTTGTTAACAATTAGAAATATTTTTTTAAGTTATGTTTATAATAGGAGCTAAGTTATTTGCAAATGTTTTAAAATATTAGGTCGAACTTGATCTATACCTGAAGCCTGTCTAGTAATTAATTTAAGAAGACAACGCGTTACCTATAGAGAACTGTATCCATTAATTTACTACCAGCCGGCATAGTAAGTACAACAATATGAAGGTTTAAAATAGTAGAAGTTAAATTGGTTTGCAAAATAATGCTTATTTTTCTTTATATTACTAACTAAATTGTTTTTTTTTTAACTTCAAAAAAGGTTTTGAACTATCTTGCAATAAGTTAATTGTTTTATACAAGTGTATAATGTGTGCTAATATAAATAAAACACTCAAGTTTTGCATTTTTGTCTTAATACTTGTATATATGAAATAATAAACACTAAGCAAAGAAGTGACCAAATTGGCAGACCGCACTTGAGTGTATTGTTCGGCGCTTGCTCCAGTTATTTAGGTATACTAGTGACGCAACTTATGGTTACTGTATTAACTGCAATGACTAATACGGACAGAAGAAGAATTTCAATGTAAAAATGCAAAAAGAAAAAGTTACATGTATAAAATGAGGGGTGTAGATGCATTTTGCACATTTTTGTGACGTAGAAACTTATTTGGCTGGAAAATTGGTAAAATCCCGTTGTAACACACTTCAGTCTAGAATAAAAATTATACAGCTATCTTGTTTAGTTTTGTAGTTATTACAAATTTGTGTCTCTCATTTTTGGATATGTTTTGTCACAAAACTGCACAACTAGTGTTAAGGTTGTCAACTGTACGATTTTATTGAATCAGTTTGAGAAATTGAAATTAAAAACTCAATTGCTAGAATTAAGTCTAAGAGCCGTCTGACACGAGACTGATTTCAGTGCTTATTTCAGTAGAAATATTTTGCGCACCAATTATTAAAATTATAATCCGTTGTTCCTTGCGACATATACAGGGTTAGTCAAAATTACCGGAACACCTAAATAATTCTCTAACCGTTAAAAATTTCAAAAAAAGTTTCAAACAAAAGTTTTTGGTTTTAAACAAACTAATTTATCAAAATATTTTTTAATATACTCGGTTTTCATTTTATTGCGGGAATTTGAAAAACTTTTTTTAATGGAATACCCTGTATATTTTTACATTTTTTGATTCAAAGATCAATTCCAGTATTTTTTCTAAAAAATATTTGTTTAATAAAATGCATTATTTTTGAGTTATAAGCAAACTCCTGAACTCCAAATAAAGAATGCTAACTAAGGTTGTGCAAACCTGATTGAATCTTATCTAGATTAACAAAAATTATGCGTAAATACAGGGTGATTTAGAGGAACGGTATGGTTTTTAAACGTGTACTACACAGCGACTAGAAGATTGGCGATAACTAGTACAGTGTCATTCAACTCTGTAGGCTACGCCATTTTATTCACTATGGCGCAGTGGGGTGTGCAGCATTGTATGTATGTGTACGTTTGTGTGCCTTAGCCACTTCGTTCTCCTGACCTACCGGCTTGTGATTTTTTGTGGGGTTTTCTGAAATCCAGTGTCTATGAAAATAAGCTTCGAATATTGGAAGAATTTAAAGGTGTTATTTGCCATGAATTGCAGAAAATTAATCAAAAATTGTTGGAAGATGTTATGAGCATTTTCAAACATTCAAACAAATTTGCATTTAAGAAGGAAGTTCTCATTTAAGTGATTTTATTTTTTGCACTTAGTTAATAAAATAGCATTCTATAACAAACAATTTAATGTCAATAAATAAACAGTTAATGTAAAATTAACCGAGTACTTATTATTTCAAAACCATGCGGTTCCTTTGAATCACCTTGTATAAGTGGTCAAGTATCAAGCAAATACTGACCGGACATGGAGCCTTTGAAAAGTTCTTGCAAAAAATTTAAAAAATCAAGACGAAAGATGTACATTCTGTCAGGAAGAAACACACGATAATGCAGAACACACTCTAGTAGAAAAAATACTGGAAATCAAAGTGGATAAAACAACAATCATTAAGAAATGCTTAAGAGATGAAAATAAATGGAGGGCGCTAAGAAACTTTGCAACAAGAGTACTAAGAAAAAAAATGAGGAGTTTGACAATGGAAGAATATAGAAAAAAAAAACAAACAATGGAAACAAACCCACAAAATAAAAGTCATAGAAGAGAAAGGAGAGAAACGAGAGAAGCAAAATAGAAACAACAAAATAGAGAATAAGAACAAAAAGAAAGAAAGAAATATGAAAGGTCAGAACAATTATGCATACCAAGAAATAGAAGAAAATAGAAAAACATTTACAGAGACTACGATACCAAACGAAATTGCAGAGGTAAGGAGAAGGAGAAAAGAAATGTTGAAGGAATGCAGAATAACAGAAATAACGAGGCAAATACCAAATGGTAGATACGCTATCTCGAGGTTGACAGATAACGCAATTTTTGAGATGGTCAGAATATACTTGGCAACGAGAGGACACCAAGAAGTAATCTCAGATGGAGATACAAGGATATCACTGGAGGTAAAACTAACAAATTTAGGACTGCCAAAAGGAATACAGTTAATGGAACTGCATAAACTATTCATGAAGGCAAGAGGATACAATGAAGAAGAAGTGAACGAAGACCTAAGAAAAGTAAGAACGCTTCTGAGGGCAAACCAAATAAATAGAATAAATAACACAAGAATTGGAGAAAGAAGAGAATGTAAAGCTGGATGTCAGAGCAGATAAAAAAGTTAAAAAAAAAGACAAGAGAGACAGAAAAAGGTAGGGGCTATAAGGGGAAAGGAGCCAGGGACAGCATGCGTGCCACAGATTCTGTATGAAAATCCGCGATGCAATAACCAGCCTACCTCGAACTACTGCCAAATCTAGACTAGTTTGACAAGGACATATAATAACAGGATTTACGCAGAAAAGAAAACCGGAAGGTATTGCCATGCGTAAGTCATTCTTAAGAGCCACTTGTTGATGCCAACACCTCATTAGCATCAAACCCTGAAGAACTATCCATAAATATAGATATTATCATATGTATGCATTTTATCTGCAAAACAATTTGCTTTGTAAAATAATTTTTTTGTATATATTTCTGGCTAGTAGGCATAATTATGATACCAAACATGATTCACTGGTAAGTTATGTGTAACAGTACACGTTTTTCTGAAAAGTTACATTTTTATACGGGTTTGAAACTTTTTAACAAGCTAGATAAAAATATAAGTTCCTTTTATTAACTAAAGCATGTAAAAGCACATAATATAATAGCGAGTATAAACGCTAATATTTTAATTTAATTTTAATATGTATTTTTGTAATTTTTACTTTTTGACCAATTATTTATGTGTCTATGTTTATAGTATGTATAAGAATATTTTGTTAGCTAGATTTGTACTCAATTACAAAAATAGTTCTATCGAAAAGATTTAGTTTGAAAAATATGCCATTATAACTAATACCCTGATTTTTGTAACTTGTTAGTATAGAATTTGCTTCTTGTTTGTAGGCATAAACACCTTGCTCAGCAAATGAATGTTTGAGATGATAATTCTTTTACTAGCAGATTAAAGTTGTTTGGACTTTTATTGTTGATTTTGGTTTTACTTAAAAGAAGATATAGAGTTTTCTATGTTAAAGATGCTAAAGAAGAGAATTTAAATTTTTGTTTTAGTCCACAAATATAAGAGAAATTATATTTTAAATAATAAATTAAGTCAATTTAAATTTAAGAATAATGTATTTTATATAAATACCTTTTCACCCATTGTTCTTAGCATCTCACTGTTTTTTTAATTAAGTAAATGTTGTGTTGATTAAATTGGTTTGTGGAACAGTCTAGGCTTTCTTTTGTCAATTTAATGATTTATATGGCGTATTTGACCTTGTAAATGGTTTGTTCTATGGATTAGTACTATTTGCTTTATAATATAGAGTAAACTTAATTTTGTACTCAGTAAAAGTGTGATGTGAAGATAAAAAGGAAAATAAACTCCGGGATACTGTACTAGCAAGACTGCTAATGTGGTGTGATAATTGCGCATTCCAAAATAAAAATAGATTGATCTTGATGGCTATTATCTATCTTGTTTATAAAGAATTTTACCGTTTGATTGAGGTTAAATATCTTGTAAGTGGGCATGGGATGGGAATTGTGATTGGAATTTTCCAGTGATATAGACTTTGCAGAGCGTGTAAGTCAATACATTAATACCTAAAAATTGCAAATAAGTAAAGTATCATGCATTTGGATTTCTTACAAAAATCCTTATGTCATAAAAACTGGTACAGGTTTTGGAGTTAAAGTGGGTGGTTTTTTATGTTAACAAAAACAAACGTTTTTAAAAAGAACACACATCTAAAGTTGTTTCTTTGTTTACTTTGTTTAGAAGAGCTGCTAAAATCAATTTGTGTCCAAGATTAGCGCTGAAAAGGGTAAAGACCTATTGGAAGTGTGTCTCCTAAAGACACACAGTTATATCAAGACGTTTTCCACGTGCCCTATAGAAATTAAAATGAAATTCTTGATGAAGCAAATGTAGTACCGTGTGAGATAGAAAGTGCAGTTTCTAACATAGAAGAAAATAAAGTTGAAATAATGAAATAAATGCAATTACACCCGAGGAATAAAATGTATTTTTTTATAAGGTAGTAAATGCAGTTCCATCTGAAGAAGAAAATTTAGCACCACCTGCTAAGAAAATGAGGGGAAGATAACCACGCATCCGCAAGTAAGGATGTTTGTCTTCGATACAATAAAGGTGTTTACTTGCATTTTTTCAGGTACTGAATCTTTTTCTTTGATTTTCATGTATAATTAAAATCATTTTTTTTATATTTTGGGTTTTAAAACAATTTGATTATCTTTTTTTACTGTACCTAAAAAAAAATGAGTTAAGCTTTATGTATCTTTCAGTCTTTGAAAACATGTGTTATGAACTTTTATTCTTTTATAAAACACTTTCTGGTAATAACATTCTTCATCAGATTACACCGTTATCTACGCATTTTTATAGCTAAATAATATGAAAATTAAGTAAGGGATATCATGCAGGACGTTAAAATGTGATAGAAATAGTAACTCGAGTTTACATCAAGGGTAATATTAGAATAGTATTGAACTTTTAATTTTGGTAACTAACTTAAGTGCTAGACGAGAAGACACACCAATAAAGTAGGTAATACCCAAGGTTAAAATGAAAGCTTCAAGCTATGGAAGCAAATACAATCAACTAATGAGTTGTGAAAGTAATATACGTGTATCAAGTAGTATTGATTCACAAAAACATATATATTTTTACAACCATTGTCATAGTAACATAGTAGTCATAATAATATTTGTGAATTTTGTCTCCAAAATGATTATAATAAAGAAGTTATCTAGCCGGAAGCAAGCTGAACAATTATCATATTTTGAAGAAGATAAATATGCACCATCAAGAATAAATTCATTATTATTATTACCCACGGATCCATTCTGGTACTGCCCACTTATATTAATGACATTTCTGCAAAGCGTATTTATATTTTATCAAACTACAATGCCAATCAATCATTACTCAGAAAATCAAACTAATTATCGATGTAAGTAATTGCGATTTACTGTTCTTTTAACAAGTAACATAATGGGGTTTCAGTTTTCGTCATTTGTGTTGATGTATTGTACTTCTTTGATGTTGTTTTCTGCTTTGTTGCACAACATATATTAAAATTAAAAATACCAGTGATTAACTATGTTAAAAGGCCAATTTGGATAATGCTTATGGAATTGTTATCCGTGATTCCGTTCGAATTGCTAACACCACCAACTCGAGCAGAGGAAAAACATTTGTATTATTTCATACGTATAACGCACACATTAAAATGTTATCGAATATTATATCACATACGACGGAATAACCACAGGTATGGAATGCTTAATGCATTGGTGTTCTTGGAGCTAGTGTTTAACATTATTTTATATGAAATGTTTATAACTACAATGTACAACGCTGTTTATTGTTCAAAAATGACGTGTAAGCCGAATGTATATTGTGCTATGTATGAAGAAATGTCTAACAAAGTTATAGGAAAAGGTGTAATATTAAATGCAGACATGTTTATTAGTAGCGTATGGTTATATGAACTACCTATCGTAATATCAAATGCAATCCTAATAATGTTGATCATATTTCCTACAATGTGCAAAATGTTTGTCAATTACTTGATTTTATATCAACATAAATTTAAATATGTGAACAAACACAAAATGTTTAACAATAACGTGTTAGTACGTAGATTAAAAAATTCAACTAAGAAGCGCGTGACACAATATTTTATAGCCTTTTGGAACAAGAAGGGTGGTTATCATAAAGAAATGGAACATAAATTTGCTGAAATAAATCCTTATACTTTAAATATTGATATTGCAATGGATTATAGCTCTAAATTATTTCTTCATTGCCCAATTTTTTCTCAAATAACAATTGAGCCTTTAAGGATTATAGCGCCCATGATTAAGAGAGTACTTCTTATACCAGGGGATTATGTATGCAAGAAAAATACATTAAAAGAATCTCAAATATATATTGTAAATGGAATTGTTGATATTCCATCTAATGAAAATGGGGAATCGCCTGTAATAACGTTTACATCAGGCACTTGTATAGGCACCACATCTCTTATTGCTCCATACAACTCTGAAGTTGATTATAGATGCCGAACAATTGTAGAATTATATGTATTGGAAAGAAACGATTTTATAGCTTTATCTAGAAACAACTCGAACATTTATCAATTTGTTTTTAGTCAAGTAATGGATAGATATAAACATGTTATGCAAATTCATAAAAAGAAACTGAAAAGTAAAAGAAATTTAAATGAAGAAAATTTAGTTGATGTTAAACGCCATTTACATAATATGTTATCAAAAAATAATGAATTAGCACGCGAATATCAACATCCAAATATTTATTTACACTATGAAATAGAGCACAGAACATTAAACAGAAATATTGCCATTGAATATTTGGACACGATTGTATTAAAAGAACGAACGCTCTATCATGTGGATAGTGTATTTATAAAATCAACATTTTTATGGATTTTGAGACCGAATTCTCCTGTTTTAAACTTGTGGGAAAATATTATCATAGTTTTGGGAACATATGCTGGATTATTGGTACCATATTGTTGCTGCATTCATTACTCAAGCGTTAGTTGGTTTATTTTAAAATTTCTGGCATTAACGTTTATTATGGATGTATTAATTCAATCTATAACATCCATATATTCTGACAATAGAAAAATTACAATTCTTGAAATAATAAGCGCCAAAATAAGATACCCAACATTTGTTTTAGATTGTTTGATTATATTTCCTGGATTTTTATTCGCAAGGTTTTATAGTGGTGACAAGGCATGGTATGAATTAAATAAGGCGTTTAAAATATATCGCTTGATAATATTTTTTAGAAAATGGAGCACACGTATTGATGTAAATATTGTGTTACATATATTAGTTAAATATTTTGTGATATATATGGTGTTGACTTACTACGTATCATTATTATTGATTTTGTACGGTTTACATGATAGTGTGATGAGTCCACTAAGTTTGCAGATGGTTACAGGAGTAGGATATATAGCAAACATTACAAGTACCAAAGCAGCTGAATTAGTTTTCTTTACAAACAATTGTGCATTGTTATTGCACATAATGATGACTCTACACATTGTTGGTGCGATGAGTTTAAGCACTCATCAAACAATTACCAGATTGTACCAATTCTTTGATAATTACAAAATTTCAAATCAGATATTACCTAGGGTTAAATCATATTTGAATACCCAAACCCAAGATAATGATAAATATTCATCAGTAGACAATTCAGTCTATCGTTTTCCTTCACATCTTATGATAATGATTAATTCAGAAATTTACATAGAAAGATTAAAGAATGTACAATTGTTTCAAAATATACCATTACCACTAATTAAAACGTTATCAGGATCTATGAAAACTATAACGTTTCAAAGTGTTGGAATTCTTATAAGTAGAGGAATAATACGTGATACTGTTTACATTTTACTTTCCGGAGCTGCAGTTTTAATTACAGGACCTACTATTAATTTGATAAAAGAAGGAATGGTGATGAATCTTCTTGAAGCATGTTATGGTACTCCGTCAATAGGAACAGTTATTGCTTTAACTGAAATTAGAGTGTTATCATTTCAATTCAGTCACTTTTTAAATTTGCTTAAAGAATATCCAGTTGAATGTCAACATTTTATTAATGCAATTAAAGAATGTAGATATATTAAGCCAGAATTGGTAAAAATTTTGAAAGGAAAGGAAGCTACGTATGTAGCGAAAGCTGGAGTATACACAAATTCATTTTATGTTTTTAAGAAGATTGTTAAGGAATCATACGAAGAATATGATTATTATATTCCATATGATAAAATATATCCTTTCAATTTTATAAGAAAATTTTTGATGTCAAGAACGATAAATCCGGATGGAAAATTTTTGAAATGGACAGAGTTTATTCGTTGTTTTTTTGCTATAATATCAACTATAATTTATAGTATTGTGCCGTTTACTGTATATCCAGCAAACTCTGGTTATTTTTGGGGTCTTTTTTTATTGGATCTAACTATAGTACCAGATATGTATTTACGTTTCCATGTGTGTTATTACACAAAAGATGGCGTACTAGTTAAACATCCATGGAGTACAGCAAAACATTACTTTACGCACAGTTTTATAACTGATTTGATAAGCGTATTTCCTTTTTATTGTGTTACCGATAGAAGTTCAAGAGCTCTTTTTAATTTAACTAGATCAATACAGATGTACAGAGTTATAGCATATAAACGAAATACTATAGTTTGTAAACCTACTACTTACGTACTATATTTTACTCTTCTGTATGTAATATTAATGTGTTACTTATCTGCAATATTGTATGTTTTTAATTGTCAGCCACTTACACCAGGTGTGTGTGAGCCTAGAGACAAACCTGATGTTGCTTCCTATATGATTTTATTTTACTTAGTTACTAGTGTGTCGACAGCGACAGGAATTGGATTACACGATGACTATTTTAAAAGCAAGTCTTATTTAATGCAATTGTCCGTGGTAACGATGGTTGGATTTTTTTTAAAGTATTACATTCTTGCATTAATATTTGTAAACATACATCGCGCAAATCGTGAACATTTAATTTTTCGAAGGCAATTAACGTTACTTTATAAATACATGAAAAAGCAGAAGGTAAAAAAAAAATTGGTTAGAAAAGTAATGAGCTACTTCGACTTGCATTGGAATTTTATAGAAGAATATAATGTAAATATATTATTGGAAAATGTTACAGAAACTTTAAAAAATGATTTAATATTTGATTTACATGTGAGTAATTTGGTACTACATTCAAATCTTACAGCTCCAAGCAATCAACATTTAATTGCATTTTATAAAAATATCACGTTATCATTGCAACCACAAGTGTTATTAGCTAACAATTATCTGTTGAAAGTAAATGATGTTCATGGTTACATATACTTCTTGCACAGTGGTTCTGTACAAGTGACTGCAGCTGATGGAACTGAATTAACAAAACTGCACAAAGGTAGTATGTTTGGTAATTTAAAGCATATGCAATTATACCGTGAAAAAGTAAATATCATCTCAATTACTCCGATAGAAATTTTTCGGATGCCAACAATAGATTTTTACAATAAAATTAATGTATTTCCAGAAATTTTGAGTTCATTTCGAACACAAAAATATGAAAACACGTATTACATTAGAAACAAAGCAATAAAAATTTTGCCGGTTAAAATAATCTCTAAATGTAAAAAGAGATTTTTACGATACCTTAGTATAGCATGTCCTTTTCATGCTATATTGATTTGTTATTTTGGCGTATTGCTTGAAATATATCAATTTGCTACAATCGAAAATAATGGATTATATAGAACAACCCAGCATATATTGGACGTTTTGCATTTTATTTACATATTTATATATTTTATTACATTTAAGTATAACTTTAAAAAGAATAAGATAGATCCTAAAGAATTTTGTATGATGCTCGTAACTTCTGTACCTCTTGATCTGTTGATAGAAGAATTAAGAATCTCTGACGTTACAACGCATATGTTAGTTTTTACTTTACTCCGACTGAACAGGTGGTTTCGATTATATTATTATGTTAGATATTACCATATGTATATTACTCCACCATCCATCTGCAGGAAAATATATATTAGAATTGGATATATTGTGTCAATAGTCATACTACATCTTTTTATAACTGCGGCAATTCTTATGGTTATGGATCGCCTATTTGCAGACTCGCCCAGTTATACGATTATTAATCATAAAGAAATTTATTATGAACCGTTTTTGGTGAAATTAGAAGCTTATATGATTTATATATACAAAGCAGCATTGTTTACAAAAGCTCACAATGATAGAAGTTATTACCCAACCAATGATTTAGTCATGACTTTAATGATATTCATTATGATCTACAATATGGTATTTTATGTAATTATCTTTGTCTGCATGTTTGTAGTGATCATGGAAAGTTCTATTTTGTATGTAGCAATGTTTGATGTTATTCGCTACTATAATTATTACATTTCAACTGGTCATGTTTCTGATTTGATTAAAAAAAAAATTAATTTTAATTTAGATCATAAATGGAGAATTAATAAATATAGAGATATAGGCTTGTTGAATAATAGGTACGTTCCAAGAAGTTTGAGTCAAGAAGTAAAAGGAAGCATTTATGGTATTTTATTGACAAATCATCCATTTTTCTGTAATACTCATATAGATTTTCGACGACAAATTTTAAACTATTTAAGAAAGGTTTCATTCTCATATAATGAGATAATAATACGTAAATATGATATTAAACAATCAATATACATTATTAACAATGGTACAGTGAATGTTTTAGTACGAGAGCGAGATTTAGAAGCACTGGAAAAGTTACACCGTGGTGATAGCTTTGGAGTTATCCAAGGTATATATCCAAATATATGTCACGAATTTACTTACAAGGCTGATAGTGAATGCGAAATATTAGAATTAAAATATCATGATTGGAAACATCTATTGAAATTCTTTCCTGCTGCTGAAGATTTTATATATTGCGTTGCACAAACCTACATTGGTAAAAGTTCATGCAGAACCATTGCTAAAGATATAGAAAAAAAAAAAAATTAAATGATATTATAATGTTGATTTATCATTGTACTATGTATTGTATGTTATTGTTAATTATTATTAATTTAATTAATAAATAGTTTTTATAATTTATTCATAAATTTGTTTTTCAGTTACATTTTTTATAATAATCTATTTACAGCCAGTTCCATAGGTTTACGGGTATTATTAATCTTACTCTTAGGTTTTGAATTTTTTTGTCTAGGTCGGTTTGTAGGGTGTGCATTCCACAGCCGGCATTAACATTTGCAATGATATTTTATTCAAATACTACGTGAATTTATTTTACCGTTTTACTAGCTTTTATTTATTTACTTGTCACATAAACGTATAAACACCAACATATTTTTACAATTTTTGTGTTTTATCTGTTAATTTATATAATCCTGTTATTTTGTGTTATTAATTTGATTATTTATGGCTTAATTAACATGGAAATGAATTGTAACGCAGCTACTGCAAACTAAAAATTATTCTGGTATAGCATATGCCTTCAGAAGACGAATTTTAATCTTAAAAAACATAAAATCTCAGACAACTTGCACAAAAAATGACTCTTTGCAAGGTCTCCGAGTAATAAGTAGAGTGATCATGTGGTGCTTATAGAAATAATTTAAAGAACTAGATTACAGGCAACATTTGGCTTTAGTCTTTAATAAAAAAACAATTTGCAATTTGTATCTTCTTTAGTTTAACTTTTAAAGTTTTACAATTTTTTTTTTAAAGCAAACACTTCACGTACGCATCTGGCAAGTGCAAATAATAATGAAACTATGTCCGACACAACCAAGAATAACAACGATAACGATCTCTGCGATACCTTAGACAACAAATAACATTACGATGACGACACTTGCAATGGAATGGTTGACGAGACAGATTTTTATCTAGCATCGCTTCTTCAAGCCGGTGAAGCAGCTTACAACCATAACCACATGGCAACACTCTTTTGTTGAGGCACTTCAAAATGGCGCTTAACATGGGGCAAACAAAGCATGGTGCCTCTACGACTAATAGAAGTAGAAGATGGACAAAATAGAAAAGAATGGAAGAAAGAAGACGAACGAAGAGGAGAAGAGGGACAAAAATATTGGATGCAAACTGGTAAAGAAAATTTTTATTAAGGCACTAAAAGCCCAGCCGGGAAACGAGTAGAAGGTTGAACCGAGAAACGAAAATTGCCCGATTTAACCCAACAACAAAAATTGTCATAAATTATATAAAAAAAAAAACAAAACAAGACACCAAATGGAAAACCAAAAAACAAAATCCAAAAAACACCAAACATCCAGCATCTAAAGACAGAGTGCAGAAGAACTTTTACCCCGCATTATCGTGACCATCATTGGAATCTAGATTAAAGTCTTAATAAATTTGGGTTCAAGCCAAAACTTTACAAGGCTTTGCTTACCCAATACACAACTAGCAAGCAAACAAGCCAAGCAGCCCAACTTAACGACATCAGTAAAAATTACTTGTCACACCCAGTCTTGGAGACGACGTGATACTAGGCCATTAATAGTTGAAAGATCAGGAATTTGGTTTCGACAATTTTTGCACTGTTTGTATTACGAAAAGAAACGTCTGTTTACTATATACTGATTGCAACAACAATTCGACCAGGATTTGACAAAGAAAAAAATTGAAATTCCCACTAACTCGTTTCCAAATCAGGCTTGAATAACAGACCTAGTTTAAAAGTTCTACACAGTATTTAATGGCAGCTTTTTTCTAACGGCTAATGAGTTCATCACTTATCAAATCGATCTGATGGACAAAACACTGGTAGATGCTTCCCGATACACTCACAATGCTTGCCGGAAAGAAGGAATAGTCAAAAATAGCAGCGCAAGCCACGCTTTTGCATAGACTACAGAAAGCTAATTGACCTCACTAAAAGGCACCTTACACGATCAATAATACTGTCAATATTCTAAAATATTGACAGTAGTATTGATCGTGTAAGGTCTAGTACTGATGGAATGATGAAAATACTGAAGTATTTCCGGATAATCCGTAATCCAAGCATCAATATTTCAATATCGTGGCTACGCCTGGCCACGCCCACGAAGTGGTGAGAATACTGACAGTAATACTGATAGTGTAAAGTCATTTTACATCAGTACTTCAGTGCAGGGCTGCAATTCTGCAGTTCAGAAAAAAAGCAACAAAATTAGCTACATCAATGCGTGTAAGAATATATGAGCATTTCTTATTTTTAATATTAACTTTATTTATCCAGCATTTGAAATAAATTATCAATTTTTTTTTTGAGTATTCAAAATTGTTATCTAAAATTATTTTATATAGCGTTAATATAATATTCTGCAACTTTAGTGTGCGAGTGTCAAGCTTCTTCAACCAATCATTCATCCATCGTTTGAGCACTACTCTGCGTTTTGTATAAAAAGCGAAAATTATTGTAGGCACGTTTTTTTTGTTTATCCATAATAAAATAATACTGAAGAAAATACTGGCGGTGTGGAATGACCGTGTAAGGTGGACAAAATACTGATTCAGTATTTTGTAATACTGTCAGTATTTTGGAATGTCAGTATTATTGATCGTGTAAGGTGCCTTTAAGATTGAAACAGCACTTTCGGTCAATGGCATAAACCGATGAAAGAGAGCCACAAATCTTACACCGCTTTTGTAGCTTCGGATAGAAACATTTACCAATTCATTACTGTAAAGTAATGCCATTTGGACTCAGAGAGAAACCACTTTTCAGAAGTAGATGTTGAGGGTATTGGACAGATTCTTGCGTGCCATGGTCTTAGTTTACTTGGACGATATTATCGTATATTCTCAAAAGCATGAACAGTACATTTACTATTTCTTTCGAGTCTTAAAAGGATTGCAAGATATGGCTTAAAATGCAAAATGTTCAAATGCGAGTTTGGACAGGACATTGTTGAATACCGACACCAAGTTAGTTCCGATGATATCCAATCACTACCACATCATCTGGCGGCAATCAAAGACTACCCGCCGCCAAATAACAAGAAGCAACTTTATGGGAATAAGTTTTCAATTTTTTCATTATAGCCAGCCTACTCCTAGAACTGTAAGGAGCAAAAAAAATATTTGTCGCCGAACAATAACCGTTTGCAGCTGTGAAGGCCGCACTTGCAAAAACCTTCTAACTAACCAGACCCCGACCAAGAATACCGTATCTCTTCCAAACGGACGCATGTAAACTAGGTCTTGGAGCCGTATTGTATCATGAAGAAATCGACCAAAAACATGTGTCGTATGCTAGTGCCAAACTCAATGAGTCTCAGAAGAAATTCTATTTAAATGAACTAGAATAAAAGGCGATTGTATGAGCTGCAAAAAAATTCTACCACGACACCAACACTGCAGGCCATTTCGGACGAGATGAAACCATTGGCTGAGAGTCAGACTAGATGTGAAAGCTCATATCCGCCGCTGCCTGACGTGCTTCTGCACCAGGCCAGGCTCTCAACAACTAAAAGCTCCACCTACAGTTGCATTCTTTCGGCAAACCTTGGAACGAGTGACGACCCAACCTGAAAATAAAGTGGTCTTCACAATTATGGATTTTTACACTTAATGGGTTGAAGCTGTGCTACTGCCTTCAGCAACCAGTAAAACTACCATCCAGGCACTAAAAAGCCAACTGATACATATATGGAGATTTTTCTGTCTGACAATGGCTTGCAATTTTAGAGCAAAATCTTTAAGAATGTTATGCAAAGGTGATAGATTAAAAATTGTTGGAAGAACATTTGAGAAAACTGTGGGATAAACTGTTACCTCATGCGGTATATTACAATAACCGCAGGTTAAATGTTGCCACCGGAAGGACACCAACTACTACTAGGCCACAACATGACAGAGCGTAAAGCTGAGATGCCCCAACCGAGCAACTACCCGATCGAGACCAACGATTACATTACTAGGCTACGTACCGAACTATACACAAGACAGGCCAATGTACGCACTTGCGCTACATGAGACCAGGTCATGGTGCGCGGCAGAACCAAAGGTTTTGCAAACAAATGGATCATCGCCACCGCCGGATACAACTGTTACTGGGTGGTCATCCTCCCATACCAAGCCCTTATCAAATTCCATCTGGACAATATCCAGCTTGCACCACCTGCTGGAGGACCACACAACGGAATTTGTGAGGATGCTGCTGATATAAGGACCGATTTTTTAAGCAACTAAGTAGTAAGTAACGACACTTTAGATACGCAACCCAACAGGAAGTTTTTCTCGTAAATCGGTGAAAAGTGCAAATAGCGTGAAACTGGAACAATGTCAGATACAAAAAAGAATAACAACGATGACGACTTGATGACGATTTTTGCGATACCCCTGACAACTAATAACCTCACAAAGACGATGCCTGCAACAAAATAGTTGGCGAGACAGACTTTTATCTACGCACTAATGACCGCTTCCATAACCACATGGCAACACACGGCTTGAAGGTATTGCACTAACCGTCCTTGTTGCGGTATTTCTAAACAGTTTATTGAGCGGACAAAAGAAAAATAATATAAAAAAGCTTTTTGCGCACGTTTCAAAGCCCAACATATCAGCGGAGTGTGTTTCAGTGTCTGTGGACAACGAGCTTATAAGAAAATTAAAAACTTGTGAGCTTTTTAGTTTACAGTTTAATGAAACATTGACGACAATGGCAGGAAATGTCACCAGTAGCTATTGTGTTATCCATCGACATTGGTGAGGTGATTGCACACAGAAGTACGGTGGCAATCATTTTAGCCAAACTGTTTGAACTGAAAGATGTTGTGGTTACATTTAAAGAGAAGAAGAAACATAGTTGACTATCAGACATCTACAGCTGGTTGGTGAAATTCAGAAAATAATGCATTCTCAACGTACGCATACATAAAAAAAACAGATACAAGAACAAACCATTTGGGGGCAAAATAACTAAACTTTTGAGCACCGGATAAGCTATTCCCGGTTTATTCTTCTCCAAACCTTACCTACTTTAAATGAAAATTGTAAAATTGAATTTTTATATTTATTTTATAGATGGCGTTATTATCACACAAAGCCAACGAAATGCATCATTTATGTCATTATGGGACATAGATAGATAGAAATTGAAAAAGAAATTATATTACTAGATGCCCGTACGATTGTTCAGTTTGAATATAGTTTCTTAGGCTGAGCACATCGTCAATATGGTTGATGTTTTATTTTGATTTACACTTTGAAAACAAGTACTAAGGTAATAAATAATATCAATATTATTTCAATTAGTTGAAATTACTGCAACTTGAATAAAACTATAAGTACATATAAATTTTTTAATTGACATTTATATTCTATTTACAAAACTGTTTGACAGAAAATAATGGACACCTTATATGTATAACAATAAGTTCTGACATTATATTGTTAAATTAAATTTTAGAATAATTATTTTACAATAAGCATTACAATATTACTACGAACACATTGATTAAAAAAAATAAATGCCATGCAATGTGCCGCGGTTCTAATATGTTACGCCGTATTCTATGTTTGCCTGATTTTGTCCGCAAAATCGAGTTGTATCACTGTTGAAGCATAAAATTAAATTCTTGTTTTAGGTGGTTTACATCTATTTTGTCAAAGCACGAATATCCCACAAAACTTTTAAAACTATTGCACATATATGCCGGCAAATAATTACTTTTCTTTTAGGTGCATCCAATTTCAAACTTATTATGTACATTATTTATTAATTGCTACTAGTTTGATTAAATATTTATATGTAAAATCACAGAATCAATTTAATTTTTCTATTCAGTAAATGTGTGTAAAATTGAAACTTTTTAATATGAAACCGCTCCGGGTAGATTATTAAATATGCAAATCAATTATATTTTACATATAGTGTTAGTAAAATTATATTACATTTGCTTTCAATGTGAGGTATTATATTTTATGAAAGTTATTCATCACTAAGAGAAAATTTTCTTTACGCGTCAACGTTCTTACAACTCAAATTCTTTAAATTGATATCATGAAAACTCTGACAGCTTTTATTACTTATATATTTTTTCAATTTCCTACGGATAACTTTTATATTTAGAAGCATCAAGTGGACATCTAAACGTAGTTATATTGAATTATACTTTATATAGCTGAATATTTGAATAATATTAATATACTCTGATAGCATGTGGTGATAACAGTAGGATCAACAGTTATTGTTGGTTTATAGCTTGTAGCTTTATTATTTATTCCTCTAAAACTAAATTTTGAATCAATGAATGAATATTCAGGATTTTTTTTTGTCTGTTTGCTTCTATTTTATTATTCTATATAGTCCAGTCAAAGTAGCTTTCCACCTCTAAAAAAATCCAAAAGTTTTGAAACTGATTTATAGGTACCTAGTGAAAGATATATTAAAAGTCCAGACGAATATGACACGAGCTCTAGCGGCAATCACCAAAAACGGAGCACATTTTTCGTTTTTTTGTTAATATCTTAAGAACTGTAGGTCGGAGGTAAAAGTTAACTATATACACAATGAAAGCTGATAAAATTTGCAATAAAAATCACTTACATTTTTCTAGTATTCCTAGCGGTTACAGATTTATAGAGCGCTAATGATTGTGTTTTAAAAAAAGTTACCACGGCACACATGTAATTTATTAAAAAAAAAATCAATAATTGACAATGTTTTGCCTACACTTTTGGATACGGTGGATAATTTTTATACATTTGCGAGAAATTAGATTCTAACCCCACTGTTTTGGAGGAAGTTTATTTTCTAGCCCAACTTGGATTTGGTGGTATAAACAAAAAGCATGCTGCTTTGCTGCTTCTTCTGTGGGCGAAAGCGCAGAGAAGTCTGGTTTAGCATTCAAAACTGATTTGATAAAAACCTTGTAAGAATGCATGTTAAGGGAAGTTTGTTTGTGAGGTGCATTGTACCATGCCAAGACTCTTTTGTTTCCAACTTCAGCTTAATTACATCAGTAATATTTATTTCCATAGTTTGCATTTGCCTACTCGAATATACCTTCCTTTCTACTCTGCCGTGACTTGGTTTAACAAATAATATCTGTTTTTCAGATGGGGTTAAAGCCATAAGGAGGACAATATGATCAACATTTTTGCCAACTATTGCTACTTTGTAACTTTATTACTCCTGTGCGGATGATCAATTTACCAGCGTTACTAGATTTTTTGTTTGTTTTAATTCCATGGTCGCAAAGAGCAGTTAAGAGGAATAAAATAAGTCTGGATTTATAGTGTTCATTAGAAAGTAAACCATCTTGTTTGACTGTGATTTGTGTTTTGTGTTCAAAGTTTATGCCAACTGACTTCTTTAGCTTGTAATGCTTGAGAACATAGGCGACATAACATTGGCAAATTGTTTATCAGCTTTCATTATGTATATAGTCAACTTTTACCTCCTACTTACAGTTCTTGAAATATTAACAAAAAATCGAAAAAAGTGCCTTGTTTTAGGTCATTACCTCTAAAGCTCGTATCATATTTGTCAAAACTTTTAATACATTCTTTATTAGGTACCTATAAATCAGTGTACAAAGTTTTAAAACTTTTGGATTTTTTTATAGGTGAGATCAATATTTCAGCATATTTGATTGGACTAATAATAAACATAAATTTAACATTATTAAAATGATGAAATAAATTATTGAAACTATTGGTTGGTTTAATGAAAATTTTGAATTCAAGGAAATGAGATACATATCTTAATAGTAAATCAATATGGCAAAGTAGTACTAACAATAATTGATTAAGATTTTATTAAATATATAGGCTAGCCTACTACTATGTACAAGGTAACCTCTATAAAGCCTAACCAAGAAATCATGCACTTATGAGAAAGATATTTTATTATTTTTCAATATAATCTCCCTTAACATCAGCACACTTATTACTTTGCTTAATTAGTAATTATATCCCATTATAAAAACATTCTGAATATTTGTCGTCAGAATGCTCTACAACAGCAGTTTTTACCTCTTCATTGTCAAGAAATCGTCTACCACAAAGGTTTATTTTTAATTTTAAAAACATGAAGTAGTTGTTACGGGCTAAATATGAACTGTAGGAGGGATGATCGATTTTTTGAAAGCCGCACTTCAGTGGTGTGCACAGGTGCGTTCTCGTGAAACAAACTGATTCCTTTTGTTAATTTTCCTCAAGTCCTCGTTTTTATTGAAGAACTGGTTCAAACCAGTTCTAGACTTAGACTTTTCTATGATCACTTTAACTGGTTAACCAGAACGTGATTTCTAGCTTATATTTAACTTTTTGGTTCATTCTTTTACGGTGGAATAAGAAGGTGAATCTTTACTGTATACGTCATCCAATTTTTGATTAATTTGATGAGAGTAAGACTTTTTATTATAAAGAATTTGATGACTTTTTGGTACTAATTTTTTTGCAAATCTAGCTTGAAACCTAAAATGCCTATCTGGATATTATTACAAGACTAACTAAAGTAAATGGTTGAAATTGCATTGTACGTTAATAAAGCATTACACTTTACTGACAATATTTGGTTTGAAGTTTTTAGTAATATAGTATGCCTAAAATATATGGCGTTTATTTCATATATTTTTAAGCATCTTGAATTTTTAGCTGTATGTGACTAAACTAAAAGCCTTCAAACCAATTTATTCTGATAAATCTATACTTTATTGCAATATATTGACGGCAAGTCTAAGCATAACTAAATTTCCTTTTGGGAGAATGGTGGCTCAGACAGAACAAACAAGTGTTCTTACTTGGCAACCTTTTTTAGGAGGAGCATAAACTTGATGTTTTTTGCTCAATTTTTGGTAGTTTCTGGTCAATTTCAGTAAACAAACTACGAAAGTATTTATTGAGTTATAATTTATTTCAGGTGTACTACACCTGTTACATTTAAGTATGGAATTCGATCTTGTTTGTATCACCACTGTGAGCACGACGGTAGCAATCGATTCTTTTGAGCCAATGTTTCACTACTTTTTCAGATATATAGACCGGAACGTTGGCAGTTTTGCGTTTGATATTGTTGGCTTTTTGGCATAAACCAACGACTTAACGTGACCTTATAAAGAGAAATCCAACGGCGTTAAATTGCATAAGCAAGGCGGCCATTTGACCGGACTATTTCACGATTACCGAACTTTTTCTTTATTACATCAATTGTTTGATTAGCTGTGTGGCGTGTGGTGCTACCTTGTTGGAACCACATATGAGTTATGTCAAAACCATCTAACTCACGATAGCAAATTCCATTGATTGCAACATAGCGATCATTTTTATCTACAAAAAAATAAGGTCCAATTACACCTCTGGCATAAAATCCCCACCTCACGCTCACTTTTTGTGGATGCAATAGAGTTTAAAGCACATGTGGGTTTTTTCCTATCTAATAAAACATATTTTTTTTATTGACAAAGCCATTAAGCCAAAAATGAGCTTCATCCTTGAAGATAATTTTTTGATTAATTTTCTTCAAATTTTTGCAGAGCCCAATTGAAGAAGTTTTGGCGTTTCAAATAATAAAGAGTTTTCGGTTCTTGAGTGTAAGGGACGTGTTGACATTGATAGATCAGATAAAGAGATACGTCACTTGAATAGTATTTAACTATATATTCAAACAATATTGTATCCCTTAGAAAACAAATTGAAGAAGATTTAGATATGGAGTCTTTGCTCAGTTTAATATTTGGTACTCGTAATACCTTGGGTTTTGATTTTAAAACAATTAGTAAGTTGAGTTTTTTTAGAGTTAAAATTGATCAAGTTGAGAAAAACTTTAAATAGGACTTTTAGTTAATTAAAGAAGTTTAAATCAAAATTAAAGTTAGCAGAAGAGCAGAACCTTGAGAAACACCAAAATTTATGACTTTGGGGTCAGAGTTAAAACTATCAGATATGACTATATTTTTCTATTGTCAATGTGTTTGAATCATTAGTTTTACACAGTGGTTGTTTTTAGTTGCAAATCAAAATTTTGTTTTGACATCAAATATAACTCTTTAAAAGGCTATAAGATGCAATAACAGTTTCTAATAGTTGAGGTTATACTTTTGCACTACTTAACATTGATTTGACAATTTCAATTAATTGAAAAAAAAAAATGAATTCAATTAGAATAGCTTTGAAACAGTTGTAAAAATTAAATGGATATTACGATACAAAGATTGTATAATAAATGGAACAGTTTATGGGATCCTGGCAGAAAGCATTGAAAATTATTTGAGGACACTTTTTGTAATTTATTTTTAGCCAGTAAAATCTAAGTAAAGATTTAAACAAACTGTTTTGTTAAGTTTGGAGATAAAACCAAGCCAAATGACTTGCTTTAATTAGACATATATAAACCAGCTGCTTTGAGAAGAAAGAATCTTTGGCCGATTTAAAGTGGTAGGAGTAAAGTCTTTTTTATCATTTTCTCTCACGACTTGTTTGAAGGGGGTTGTTGAGATCAACGGCTTATTAAGTGATTTTTGAATTATCCCTGGTGTATAAAGAGTTAGTTGTTATTTAGTCATTGGGAGCAAATCAATAAGAAGCGAAGAAAAAGGGTTGTACCGAACGGATATGTGTAGATTAGTATTATGGGCTTATAAATGCTCTATTGGTATTCTAAAGAAAAAAACTTTTGGAAATTTTAAAGATGCATCTGTTCTTTTATATCTAGACGATGTTGTCAATTTATTTAAAACTATTGGGACAAGGTTTGGGAACAAATCAATAAGAAAAATGATGGTATCAAACGGTTTCATGTAGATTATCGAACACTTATTGCAATACAATAAACAAGTTATTTTAATTTTTTTATTGGTTACTTATTGGACAGGTTTTAAAAAAGGAAGTATTTTACAATTTTAGATATAAATTGGATTTATCAGATATTCGTTTATTTTATTTAAAACTATTATATTAAATACGGAATGCTTGAATTGGAAAAAAATAATGATTTGAAACAAAAATATCTGGAACACTATATATGCTAACAAACATATTAGTGCTTAACGCGATCGAGCCTACGCAACGACTTTACAGCATGGTCTATAGTCGAATTCTAAAATTCTTTAGGCATATTACAAGCGAAAATAATATGGAGAAGCTGATCGTGGGTAAACTAGATGGCAGGCGAAGAAGAGGAAGATCTCTGACCTGATGGACTGACACAATCCAAAATCTCCTCCACATCAACATTGAGACTGCAGTCCGCAAAACAGCGAATCGGAGTAAAATAGCGCAACACCGTAAGAAGATAATGACACATTCATCATGCCACCACACGTCTGTCTGTCAAATTCTTCCACAAATACATCCAACTTTGCTAATGTTACCGCTCGTATTACAACTCTTACTGTAATGTATGTATGAATTTATTGTAGATAAATTATATTGTTAATTGTATTTTATTATTTATAAGAATGTATTTTTTGTTTATATTGATAAAGTATAAAAGAGAGCACAGTTTGTATCTCGCTCTCTTGTTGACGATTTATATTGTTTCGTGACAGAATAAATAGTTATATTAAACGTGATGCATCATTTATTTAAATTATCAACAACTTTACACTTATAAAAAGAATCAGAAACTCTCTAAAGTGTTATCAAACATCTAACTCATGACACTCTTTTATGTGTATTTGGTCCTATACTAGAAACTCAGCTGCATACGGGTTTGTGATAGGAAAAAGGTAAGCAAACACAATACGTAGATTACTAAGTTGCAATCTTGTTATGACAAAATAGGAATTTTACATTTTAATTGTATAAGACCACTCTTTATCAGCAACTAAAAATTGACGGTTTTACAAAATATTTGCTTCTGATTCCATTAAAGATTAAGTGGTATAGAAATAGGAAACTTAACAGATTTTTAAAACTACTTATTATAGCTGCTTATGCAAATAAGCAAGTTGAAAGATATGTGAGCACAGTTACAAGTTTGTTAGCAGTAAATACAAAATACTTGACAGAATGGCCAAGTATGTTATCAAAAATAAAACTTCTAAATATTACAAAAAAATTTACGGGTTTTCACTTTGTTTTTTAATTGGTTTTAACTGCAACACTCTTAATATTCAAGTAGCTGAACTAAAAATAAAATACTGGCATACAAACGATTGACGAACAATCAAAAGCAAAAGGACAGTTTATAAGAAGAGATGTTGAACCGAACATACTTAACGTTGGGAAATGAGAAATTGTCTCTAAAATTTAAAAGGTCTTATGATATTATTAAAGTTCTACTAGATACGCTATCAAAGCAAAAACAAACAATACCGATTGATCGATTGAAAATATATCTTAGTGAGTAGTCAATGTCAATACGAAACTATACAGATTTCTATACAAAAAACTTTACAGTATTACATAACCTTTATACTTTGTTTTAATTAATAAAAAAAGCAACGTATTTAAGATAAAAAGCAAATAAATGCTATTTTGGACAACGTACTACAAACTTATAAACTTGAGAACAAACAAGTTACAAAGTTATGCAAAATTCTTTGTACTGAACCTTACCTTACCTTAAAGACTTGGATAATAGCTTGAAAAGCTGTTAAAAAGAATTTTTGTAGTTGGAGCTTTATTGTAAAATGCTGATTCTTATGGACCCAAATTTGTGTTTAGTTCCTTTAACATTGCTTGCAAATTTTGTATAGTATATAAAAGCAATTTATTACTAAGACGGAAAAATTTTTTGTAACTAAGAATTTCAAACTGTATTTAAACTTTTTTTTTAAATTGCTTTTACTATGTGTAATGGATAACGTCTATTGTATTTAATTAGTATGTAGGGTTGTAGAGTAGAGTACGTTTTGATGGTTACTGTTTATTTCTTTTTCTGATTTTAAAACATTTGTAGTATTGAATAAGTTTAAGACCATACCGACCGTTACCTTGAGTATTTTAATAAAAACGGTATCTTTGACGTCATTGCTGTTTCTATATATAATTTTGTGTCAGCAAAGATTCAAATAACTCGATTTAAATAGAAATTCAAAAGAGATAGTGTAGTTTTAGATGCTTTTTGCCATACTTAAAAACAATTTTTAGTAGGAAGACGAATATAAGTTTTATGTATATGCAAAAGCTAAGAAGAAGTAAAAATCTGTTTACATCTATTATTAAGAAATCTTAAATTTCTAGATACTTTCAAATCTATGTCAACAACATGCCTATTCAGGGAAGATCATGTGAGATTGTAACCTCTAGACTCCTAGAGGAATGAAAAAGATTTAGATATGAATTTGTTGCTTAGTTTAATATTTGGTACTGATTGTACAAATTTTGATTTTGAAACAGTAAGAAATTGAGTTTTTTTAGAATTAAAATTGACCTTGTTGCGAGTACCCCATTTAGATATTGTTTTGAGGTATTTGTTTATAGAAGATACTGATTCTTAACTTAGAAGTTTCAAGATGTTCTTCCATACTTGTTGAAATGGCCTTTGGAAAGTTTAATTGTAAAACAATGAATTGAACTTTTAGTTATTTAAAGAAGTTTGTTAATATAAATCAAAAATAAAGTTGGCATAAGAGCAGAACCTTGAGGAACACCAGCGTTTATGATTTTGGGATTAGAGTTAAAATCATCAATTCTAACTATAATTTTTCTTTTGTCAAGAAAACTATTGATAAGATATACAGATTTATAATTAATTTTTATTTGAAAATGTCTAAATATGAATAGTTTTTGTAAGATTTTCTACTGCAGTATGTGGATCCTCAGAATATAAGCAAAGAGTATCAAAATCAAAATTATTAAGAAATGATCAGAATTTCCTAAAGCAGCTTCAAAAGTAGTAGTTGTAATCTATGGAATAGTTTAAAAATATTGATCCATTAATCTATGTGGGTTGCTAAATAAGTTGAGTAAGATTGTGTGAAGCAGAAAAATGTATACTTTGTTGTCCGGAAGAAGATGGGTCACTTAACCATTTAGTATTATGTACATACAAGTAAAATCTTGCTTGTCGAAACTTACCGAAAGGTTATCAAAAATATTTGAAGTTGCCTAATTTGGAGAACTGTAATATGCCTATTACAACAATAGTTTAATTGGGAAGATTTAGATTAAGATATCTACCATAATAACCAATGCCCTGAATTGTGTACGTTGCCAGTCTAGAATATGCTTGTTGTTTGTGGATGTAGGCACAAACACCCTGTTGGTCAGCAAATGAATGTTCAAGATGATAATCAGAATCTACTAGATTTACTAGATTAAAATGATCTAAATCCTTATTGTTTACTTTTGTTTCAGTTGTTTGCAGATGAACAGAATTTAAATTCTTTTTTAGATTTTAAATATTAAACAAATTAACTTTTAAACCACAAACTTAGTCAATGTTTGGTTGATTAAAATGGATAGTGGAACAGGCAAGGCTTTTTTCCGCCAATTTAATCGTATCATTTATGTCTGAGTTGTCTACAAAAGAGCCTTTTGACCTTGGCCCCACAACTTTGGCCACCTGAGGCTATTCAACATGTATGTTTTGTAGTACTAACTAATAGAGTAGTCCGTCCGATGTTAGCCTTAATACCACAAATTCAACCGATACTCATTCTTATTGTCGAGCAATTTTGTATTATTCCAAACAAGCCAGTATATCGTTGCCTGTGTCACAATCACTAAGAGGTAAGGCGTTTTACCGGAACACTAGGACACATTTAGACACATTTGAGTGTTTTTTTAAGTTTGATATTGTCATTGACGACGCTTTAACGTTAACTTTATGTATGTATTCGCAAGAATAAATTTATGATAAAAAACATAATTGTTTTATTATTTATTATATGTCATCGCGGTGTAAAGCAGTTATAGAAGCACAAAGTCTTCAATACATTAAATTAAAATTACAACATTTGCTTAAAATTTTATTAATAACAAATTATGTAATTATTATTGGTTTTATATCAAGTTTAAATCGAATTCTACCCTGCCGTAAATTATTTGTGGATTTGTTTACCGCCTGAGCATTCATGGTTTTAGCAACAAAGAAATTCACATACGTTAATCATCTCGCTACATTTTCACCCCTCTTACTAGGAGGACCATTGACCTGCTATAACCAGGTGGATAAGGTCAATAGTGTATAAAAACGACTATTTCATTTTTTTTTTCAACTACCATTCCTTTTAGGTACGAATTTGGATTTAATATAGAGCAGTACTATTTAAAAAAATGGAATTTTTATAATCAATAATGTATCATGTTTGCTATTTTGTTTTATTTACAAATTCTAAGATAAGATATAAACCGAGGGGTTAACAACTAAGTAAAAAAATGATTATGAATACGCGTAATTATTACGTGATTATGTAATGATTACGTGATTATGTAATAATTACGTGATTATGTAATGATTACATGGTTATGATTATGATTACGCATTGATTACATGATTATTTAATGAATACACAATGATTACGTGATTATTTAATGAATACGCAATGATTATGTGATTTTTAATGAAAGCGTAATGATTATATGATTATGTAATGAATACATGATTATTCAATGAATACGTGATTATGAAAATGATTATGTGATTATGTAATGATTACATGATTATTCAATAAGTATACATTTTTTTAAGATTTAATAATTCTATATTAAATCTGCATGCATTCATTATTTTATACCGATCATAAAATTATTATAACAATGTTTAATATTAATATATTATAATAATACTTATATTTTATAATAATCTTCAATAAAGTACTTACTACAATTTCTTATAGATAATAAGAAACATAAACTAAAAATATACCTATCTCGATTTTTATTAATGTTTTATGTAAATTAGAAAAAATCCACCACCAAGAATAAAAATGTGATTTATTACATTAAAAAATAAACATATAAAAATCTTTTCAACAAAAATAATAATACATAATAAAATTTGCACCACTGAATAATTATATTCGACTGAAGCAGGTTTTTATTTTAATATAATAAATAAATAACTGCACACACACACATGCCAAGGGTTGTATAAAAACACCTGTGAAATTGTCTGGGAATAAATTTCTAGCGGCACAATTAGATACAGATTGAACACGACTGAATTTACCATGCGAATATAAGTGATTCCATAAAACCAATATTTGATTATGTGAATATGCGTACTCAACATTTGATTATTTGAATACGCGTACTCAACATTTGATTATTTGAATACGCGTAATCAATATTTGATTATTTGAATACGCGTGTTTTAATATTTGATTACCACTAATTATTACAAGATTATGTAATGATTACGTGATTATATAATTATTACGTGATTATATAATGATTACTTGATTATGTAATGATTACGAATATTACGTAATTATTATTTGATTCTGTAATAATTATTTTTATTTTGTACACTGATTACGCAAGTTGTTAACCCCTCGATATAAACTAAATTATTCAATTTTATTATTATTTACTGTTTCTGTTATATGTATCATATTTAGTTTGCAGTCTTACACAAATTAATTATTTAAAAAGAATAGGTATATTTTGTTTTATAAAAGCTACAAAGATATGTACATTCTTAACTACAGAGAAACAGTAAATAATAATAATTTTTCTCTGAATATGCTTTTCTCTTTTAAATAATATTTTATTATTATAATATATGCCATAACGTTTTATTTACTAGTATTAAGTATCTTATTAAAATTAAAACACAAGTATACTTTATTCCTTCTCATTTAATTGCGAGTTAGCACAATTTATTTTAAGCACAAAGCGGAATTGCTTAACGGACTATTTACTGTATAATCTGTGTATACTGTTTTAATTGTGATTTTACGAGTGCAGGGTATATTAAAGACATTTATATCTGACACTTTAGTATATTTAATTAAATTTAATTCAATTATAACAGATAAATATTACATTACACATGATGCTCTGAAATTAAGTTTATAACCTTTTATTTATTTAGTTATTAACCATTAAAATAATTATTTTACTATTTATGAATGGTGCAGTTATGCACAGTTATGCATCGCACTAAATAGCTAAGAAAAATCCAAACAAATTATTTGATTCAATAGAAATAATTATATATAATTAATAAAATTCACAATGGATAAAGTTATAACTTTATACATTATTTTTAAATATGTAGTCAAACTAGTTTCTATAATGTTGAAGTTTTTTTTTATCTTTTGCGTGAAAAACATATTTTTTATCTTTTTGTTTACCATACAAACATACATAATTAAAAAAATTCTTTTAATTGACTGGTTTAAATTGGCTACTTAAAAAATGCGTGCATACTGCATACTGCATAGTTGTCGCTATGCTTAATATTGGCCAAGTCTATTCTGCATATTGTGTTTAATTATAGTTTATAAAGACCAATATTAGACAAAAGTATATTATTATCAAAGTTAGTTACAATTTAATATAATACATGAACCTTAATCCACGTAAATTGCTTTATAATATTGTAAAATTAATATTAGATAATTGTTTTAATTCATAGTTATCTATTATTAGATTTGAATAATTGTGGTATCAAATTTTACGCATTTTAGTAGTTACCTACATAGTATTACTAATGTACTGCTATGACGTGTAACTGTAGTATGTAGGGGATATATAGCAAGAGTAATATGCACCCTTGTGGGTATATTGTAATAATATACGGGAGAATAGTTTCCCATATGTTTTGTGTCTCTATTTGAATGAGATGAAATCTGCATCAAAATCTGATTGACGTGCTAAATTTAGACTTAACGTTTCTTGTATTAATATCTATTAATATGATTTGAATATAACACATGAATTTTTACAATTTTTGTATTAAACTAGCAAAAAAATTATTTCAAATATTACAAGTGCTGTGAATTTGAGGTAATATCAAAACTAAATTTAATTGCGAAAAACTTATTTTTTTAAATAATATTGCAATCAAAATAATTTAGAATATAGAGAAAATAATAATTTGGTTGCAGTTCTATAACATTCTCATTACTTGTTGAATAATTTCTTACGAATTAACAAGAAACGCAACAAAACTGCAGTAATATGTTGTGTTTATAAATGCATATCCCGCCAATTAATGTTTCTGTAAATAAAAAAAAAAGAATTGTTTTAAATTTTTATCAAAACAAATTAAATTATTTGTTTTATTACTATCACTCTCTCTTATATCGGTGACTGGGCCAAAATATGTAATACTGCGTACACTCTTGCAACAATCTGCCGTACCGCAACATCGTCGTGTAACATCCTCGCGCAACATCACCCAGCGACAGCGTCCCATTGCTTGTCGGTTTTCTGCCGTCGGATCAAAGAAAATGTTACGCGACGATGTTGCGGTACGCAGTTGTGTTGCGGAGTGATGGTACGCGACGGTGTTGCGGTACGGCAGATTGTTGCAAGTGTGTACGCAGTATAAGACAAGTGAATTTTAAATCGACTGTTTTCTTTATATGAGGATATACATTTTTTAAGGTTTTTCTTTTAATTTTCTTAGTTATTAACGTGTCAATGGTATATTGATTGTCTTTAATTCTATATATTGGTCTAGTATACGGAAGATTGATGTCACTTTTATGGTTTGTATCGTGACAGTGGAATTCATTAGTTGGAAACTCAGATCTTTTTGATATACTTTAAACACTCTAAGATATAAATGCAAGGTAATGTTAAAATATTGAGATATTTAAACTGTTTTTTACAGCAATCTCTATATCTCAATCCACAAAGAATTTTAATTGCTTTTCTCCGCAAACCAAATAGCTTATGCCTAATAGCCGAGTATCTCTATGCCATTATGCAATAACTAAAATGGCAAAATACGCAGTTTTTAAACATTTACTAGATACTGCATTTGACAAATTTCGCAACAAGTATATATTTTTATTAGTTTACCCGAGATGTAGTAACAATGAGAATTTCAATTTGTTTTATTATCAATTTGCATTCTCAAAAACTTAAAAAACTTTAATTTTTAATGAAAACGGCATTTTTACTGTTGTATTAGCATTTAGACATAGTCGATTGCTATCCATCCATTCTGATGCTAACTGTATTGACAACTTTTTTCCAACACAGATTTAGAAGTCGGCAAACAGTTATTATATATAGTAGTATTATTCTATTGAATAACTTTACCAGTATTTATACAATGCGGAAAATCATTAATAAATATTTAAAAAAAAGAGTGGTCCTAGAATTGAACCTTGCGGTACACCAAGTTCTTCAGATCTTGCAGTAGATTTTATACAATTAATCGTTAAAATTTGTTTTCTATTTGTTAAAAATTAACAATTAACTTGCAGCTTTCCGGACTTCAATTATAAGCATACAATTTAGCTAATAGTAAATTATGTGATACACAATCAAATGCCTTAGTGAAATCAAGAAATGTGATTAATGAGGTATTTCCCTCTTCAAAACTACTAAGTACATTTTCAACAAATTCCATAATCGCACTAGAAGTAGATTTATTTTTTCTAAACCAAACTGGTTTTCTGAGAATAAAGAATATTTTTCAAAGTGATCACTTATCTGAATAGCCAGCACTTTCTCATATAGTTTAGAAATAATAGGTAATACAAATATTGGTCTGTAGTTATCTACATGTTTAAATAAATAAATATCTACAATGTCATTACTTCCACTTTTTAATATAGGAATCACATTTCCAAATTTGAGTGTTTCGGAAAATGATTGACATTTAATTAAAAAGTTTGTAAGAGGTATTATTAGTACATCTTTCATAGACTTAATTAGATCTACACTGATGCCATACATATCTTTAGATTTACTGTTTTTACGGTTACCAACGATATTACGCATTTCATTGTTAGAAATTTCTCTAAATTTAAATAACGGTACATTAGACAGATTAAATTTTTTTATAAGAAGTACTGGGTTTGTATTTGATAGTGAGATATTTTTTTTAACATTATAAGCTACATTAATAAAATAATTGTAAAAATCAAAAGAAGAAATATTACAGGTTTATCATAGACGTTCACTTTTTTTTAATTTATCACTGACCACATAGCCTCTTGTTTATGGAATGCGTTATTAATAAAGGTATCATTTGCCTTTAATTTTGAATTCCCAATTGCAGTAAAATATTGATTTTTATAATCTTTATATAGCGCTCTCATATTACTGTTCTTAGTACAGTGTTTGTGTATTAAAAGTAAAGTTTGACGCATATGCTTTAAATTACTGTTGAACTAATCCAAAGAGTCAGATTTGTTTTTTTTTTTTTGGAAAAGCTATTAACATGTAATCCTCAAAACAATTTAAAAATATATTAACTTTTTCAGAGCAGCTAATTTGGTTATCGTTTACAAAACTCCAGTCATTGGTATTTAAAAGATGATAAAGAACAAACTTTCCCTGCAATGTTAAGGTCTATGCTACGAAATGACTAATTTATTTTGGTTTTGCAATACTCAGTTGTATATCTATAGCACAGCCTCTATGATCAGATAGTATTGTATTTACAGCGTATGTTTGTAAAATACATTCAACATTTATATTAGAAAATATGTTATATGTTGGTCTTACGAGTATCAAATTTTAACACGATCAATTAGACCATAACTACTGAAAAGGCCACATAGAAATGTTGCCTGTGCATCAATTTTTTTTTTAATTAACATTAAAATCACCGCCCAGAATTACATATTTTTCAATAAACTGAATTTAAAACATTTAATAGAACATTCCAAAACACATTAAAACACATTTTTTTTCCAATATGCACAAGTGATACGGATTTAAACCCCTGTTGCATAAATGTCGCCACACCATCATGTATGTATTTCTATTTGTCAAAATATGATGCTAATATTAAATTATTATTATATTGCACAGACTCAATTTCATTATTTCTTCGCCAATGTTCACTTATACATACTACGTGGTGCTTACATTTATCGCTACACAAGAGAGCCTCAAATTCATTTACAATATTGTTAACAGATTGAATATTTATAAACAGTATAATTAATTGTTTGTTTTCGGTACCTGTATTTTAATTCAGACGTTTTGTTCCTGTCGTACCAATATCTTCAAATAGCAACACCTTCTCGCCAAAAGTCTCCATACATTAATGTTTCCAATAGGTTATAATCAATACCAAGACGAAACGATTGACTGTTATCGAAAGTAATAACATTTTCCTAAATCATAGTAGAAGCATCGCATTTACTTTTAATATAGCTTTCAATATTTTCTTTACTTGCTGATGTATGTACTCGACTAATATACACCCAAGCAAGTAGTTTATTACCTAAATCAGTAGTTGTTTTTGGATTTCCTTCAATTACCTTATTATTTTTATTTCTTGTGCTATTGTTTTTCTGTTCTTTATTATTTTTAGCACTACTGTGAGAATTCACTACATCATTATTTTCACTTTGTGATACTCCTGCATTATTTCCACTATTCACTATTTTTTTTGTAAAATTGTTTCACCGGCACCCTGGTTATTTTCCACGCACATTGGAATGTTCTGCCGTTGCTGCGGTAGCCGGTAGTTTCTTCGGTTCTATCCTTGCTGCGACGGAACGTTAACATTTGCTATCTTCGCATACGTCGCGCGTAAATCCTTGGGTGACTGCAACGTTGCCATATTTTCTTTTAGTAATATAATAAATTAATACATTATTGTTATCTTCTAATTCAAAAACCAATTTAATAAGTAATTCATTTTCTCTCAATAAGGACGATTCATTTCTGCCATAAGCATGCAACTTATCAGGTTTTTCTTTTACTGAATTCATCAGTTCATTATTATTTACATGATCAGCATTTTTAGCATTTAGCACGGTATTACTATTAACTAGTCAATAAAACTTGAATCATGAATATTCTTCAATTTGCTGATAAGAATATATTTTCTATCACTTGTGGCGGCGCCACGTTTTGCCAGTTCTTGGCGTAGCTCATTAACTGTTTGCTATACGCACTTTTTAACTTCATAGTAAAAATTAATTATTTGAATCAATTTAATATACAAAAGTGAAGAGCCGGGGCAAGAACGTGCTTCCAGCTTGACTCTCTCTTTAACTCATATAACTTATTTCATGTGTAGAAGGCTTAAAGCCGAAACTAATCATTTATTTGTAAGAACAAATTTTTGATAAAAAACATATTAAATTGTTTTATTATTTCACTAAAATATACTGTTCAGACGGGCCCAGCGCTTACCTCCGATTGATGACTTGGCGATTGCGACTGATGAGTCGTTCTAAACGCAGCCATTGACTTAGTTTGTGGCTTATAATAATTTTTCTAATATTTGTAGTCTAAAAAAGAATTTAAATTCTGTTCATCAGCAGTTTGAACATAGAAAACCTCATATTACATCTAGATTGCTTTAATTTAGTAGATTCCGATTATCATCTTGAACATTTTGTTGTTGACCAACATGTGTATGTGCCTACATCCACAAACAACACGCATATTCTAGACCGACGATGTACGAAATTCAAGGCGTTGTTTATAATCGCTTCGTTCTTAAACTAAATCTTCTTGATAAGACTATTTTTGTAATTGACATATAACGTTTTTCAAATAAAGCAGCTTCAAACTTTTTTTATTACGTTTCTGAAAGTTTTGATAAGCTTTTTTAAGGTTATCATAGAAACGCTGAAATAATTTTGTTAGGAGATTTTAATATATATAATACGTCATAATAAGTCACTCATCTTCTACAACACTATCCGAACAACAAGCTATGATATTTGCTGCTTCTTTTAATCTGACTTAACTTATTCAGCATGTTTTTCTTGTAAACCAAGATTATTAGATTTGTATCTTTCAACTATTCCAAAGATTACAACAATTTTTGTTAAAGCTGCTTTAAGTAATTCTGATTATTCACTTATTACTTCTGTTGTTAAACCTTCTTCTTCTATTACCACCAATCCTTATCTACACCATATCTATCATTATTCTAAGATAAACAAAAATGAAAGAATTTCTCAATAATTTTGATTTTGATACTTATTGTTTATATTCTAAACATCCTCATAATGTAGCAGAAAATCTCACAAAAACTATTCAGAATGTTATAGAAAAATGTGTCCCATTTTCTGTTATTAAACCAAAACAAAAGTATTTGTTTTCAATTTAGTCTACTACTAGTACTAAATATTATACTAAACAACAAATCCATATCTAAATCTTTTTTAATATCTTACAATCTTTTTACATAATCGTTTCTAGAACGACCATATTGTTTACATAGCTTTAAAAGTTTCTAAAAAACTAAGATTTAAGAAATTAATAGATGTAAATAGTTTTTATTTTTGTTAATTAATTGATTTTTTTTTAAGTCTGGGGAAGAGCATAAAAAACTACTCTATCTCTTTTAAGTTCAATTTAAAAACGAGCTATTCGGATCAATGCTGACCCAAAATTGACTAATAACTTAGATACTTTACAACACCAGCATAATGTTGCAGGTCTTTGGATTTTCTATAGATATTTCCATGTACATTGTTCAAACGAAATAAAAGATATATTGCTATCTAAAGAAATACTTACTGGTAGTACAAGCTAGGAATTTTAACAAATATTCATTCAGTTCAAAGATGTAGGACTGAAACTTTTAAGAGAGATTTTTACCCGTACTATTGACACATGGAAGAAATTTCCAAATTCAGTATTTCCCAAGACTTTTAAGTCATAAATATTCAAGGTCAATGTCCACAGACTGCTTAAATTTTGTTTTCAAAAAGATAGTTTCAGCGAGGGTGGTATCACTTGTTGAAATTTAAAGGTATTTTTATGTTGTTGTTACATATTAAGTAATTCTTAAATATCACATTTTAAAATTGCATGAAAATAGCTTTGTCTTAAGAGGCTTCTATACTCTTGGCCAGTACAGAAAATTACATGTATACGGGCGCCACGATATCTAATGCATCATTAACATAATTGCAATCCGAGACCGAATTTAGAAAACTTAAACATATATTTACAATTGGATTGAAAGGTATTTAGAATAATATTGTTATTAATTAGTTATGTTGAATGAAGCTCGCATACTTTCTTAATTTTATAAATTTTAATATTTTTTTATTTATTTATAAAATTTCTTTTGATCAAAATAGAAATAATGATTTTTTTTATACCTAAAGTTTGCGTAATAAAGACTTATTTTTGTCTGTACATAAATGAAATAAACAGTTATTTCATTTATGTACAGACAAAAATACGCAAATTCTAGGTATAAAAAAAATTGAGGTAACTTGCAAGATCATTAATTTTATTTTGATATGTATGATATAAAGAAAAGTTTATAACCTAGTAGTACATTATTATTAATAATTTAATAAAATTATTACGGAAATTTTGTCATGTTTTAGATATTAGCAAAAATATATACTCTTAAAACAATAAGTTTGAATAAATTTTGGCAACAATGCCATCAAACATTATTACTTTTAAATATATAAAATCTCCAGTTGGTGGATTGAGTTCTTAAACAACTAAACTACAACTGGTAGAATGGTTGCGTTTGAGACGCCAAATTAAGGCAAAGAAATCAACTTTGAACCACTTAGCAGTATTTACTTTACAAGCAGACTTGAGTAGAGGCCATTCATTTTTGCTGTGCCGTAGAGGCAACTAGGTCTTATGATTATTGCAATAAAATTAAGACATTGAACTTGTTTTTGGAAGATAACAATATTCTTGTAGAGACCATGTCTATTTTTAAGAACTTTTGAGAAACTTTGAAAATAAAATGGAAGGATGTATTCCATAAAATGTCTATATAAAAAAATATAGATGAGCGAGAAGCCCATTTAAATGAGATGTAACGAGCGTTGAAAATTATTCATCTAGATTATAAGAATAATTTATTAAAATGCAGTGGTAGAGTATTAAAGAAAAACTTTACCAAAATAAATCTTACTTAATTATGGGCCAAAATCTGGAAAGACTTGCAGCTATTCCATACTACTTATTCATGTAAAGTTTTTTTTTTCTCAAAACTGCAACACCAGAGAATTCACTAATTAATTATGCTGTGATTCTAATAATAATTAAAATATGAAACCATAACCATACTAAAACACAATTGTTTTTATTTTTAATTTCACCTAATGTATATTAAATTTGTTAATATAAATAACTGTAAGTTTTATTTTATAGTATAAACTAAAACAGGATATAAATACATATGTCATATCATATATTAAGTTTAGTTATTTCTAACAAAATATAAGAAAGCTCAGCAACATATTCTGACACACTAAATTTTCACAATTGTCACGGTATATACTTGTTGATTTTTTAAGGTCATGAATAGTACAAAACTTGCAATTTTTCTTCTATGCTTCTGTACATATTTTCTAGCTTAATTTAATTTTATTTTAATTGTAAACAATTGTTTATTATTTATTCTTATAATTATTTGGTTGAACGAGTATTTTACTGGTGGCTTATTAAAAATCAATGATTTTTCAGAATAAAACTCATCTTTAATCAGTCTGCCACATCAATATACCGTTTTTCAATAGTCAATAAGTATTTACTATTTTTATTTAAATGCCATTATTGGTATAAACATAAATTATGAAATGTAAATAGTGTGACAATAATCAATAATCAATAATTTTAAGTCCATCTGTCATCAATCCAGGTTTGGTGGTCAGACGCAATTTATGTCATAATTACAATAGCATGCAGTAGATAGTAGTTTAAAAAGCACAAGTTGTTTCTTTTTTAATAAAATTAGCAGTAGTTAAAACTTTAAAAGTTGATGCAATTAAATAACTTTACCGCAATTACAGTAACTGACAATGCCGCCATCGATCAGTTGTTTACAACAATGACCTCCAACGCTTGAAGTTGGAACACGCTGAAATGAATTCTATACTAATTTAAATTTAATAAACTCAATGAATATTTTTAAAAGAGCAAATGTTAATTTCAATATTAATGTATGGTACAAAGCGTCATTTGGCAATGCATAACCTAATATTTTACCAAAGTCAAATAATAACTGCTTGTAATGACTAAACATATAGAGAATAATCGAAAGTTTAATTGCAATTATAATGCAATTAAAAAAATAATAATAAACAATTTTGTTAGTTGCTTATTACATTTCTGCTTCTTAAATTACCAATTTCTCAAAAACATCACCTTACCTCGTGTTTAAATGAATATAAAGTTAAACATAACTGACACAACTGACATTCTATTTGCACATTTTTTTATTAAAATTTCAGGGTAAAATTGTTTCTGTCTACGTTTAATTGAGCATTTATAATTAATATAACTTAAACATGGAAATAGTCCAATACCACAAATGTAATATCCAGTAGCATACAAATTTTCCACTCGGTTGGAATATAACCGATTAAATTCACTTGGTACAGAGCATGTTTTAGTGAAATTTGTAGTTGTTGTATACTTTATTTAATTTATAATATGTACTCGTATATATTTCTAACAGTTATTCATTTGTAGTTTAACAAAAATGTAATTCTTTCTCAGGCAAAATTTATTAGTACATTTAGTAATATTATTCTTGTGCACGAATGCAAACACAATATTTAAAACCTTTACATTTTAAATGTATTGTACTCGGAGTTTTCTACTTAATAAAAACTGTTCCGCAATTGATATGTTTAAATTGAAATGAGGTTTTTTTATTTTCAATTTACATCAAATAATTGAAAATGAGATTTATTTATCGATTTGTTCTTACTGACCTATATTGCTACCGAGATGTAACCAAATAATAAAAGAGCATATTTTGGACCACTATTATTTTGATAGTAGCAGCATCCGATATGAACAACTAAATAAAACACATATTTTAATCAATTAAAAAAAAAACATTAAAAGTAAACATTATATCAAACAAGATTAAGTTTTTGCAAAACGTTCTCCACACAAAGTTGAATTTAATCAAAAAGATTATTTATTTAATTATTAATAGACCCTACTCAATTGTAAACACCTCAATTTCAACCGCAACATAACTTTAACCATATAACTTCAATACTAATATAATATATAACTACAATAATACTGAACCTTGTTTTTTTTATTATGTTCTTTTGTTACTGGTATAATTAATTCCTTTTTAATCTTCTTTCAGTACCTCCTTTCTTTCCATTTTCTCTTGTCTGTGTTTCATGCTTCTCAACACATCCTACACATTTTTTTTTCTTATTTATCTAAAATTTGCACACTTTCTTTTCATTTCTATATCTGAATCTTACATCATGTTTTTTTCTTTTTTTTTTTATAAATTACATTTTCTGGTACTTTTAATTTAAAACGTATCAATCGTTTTTTCACTGTTGAAAAGAATGAAACTCAGTACACACCTACCATTCTAAACGCATAACTCTTAAAATTAAACATTTCTTACTATAAAGATTGAGAGATAACCTATTTTAATACGCCATTATTTCTTATAGTTTTTGTAAGTTATAATTCAAAATCCAATTATTAAAATGTAAATATTATACTAGTATCATGATTTATATTATTGTTGTCGAGTGATTAACTGTAGTGTGGTTATTGTTTTTTAAAAATGTATAGATATGTTGGTATGGGTTATTGATTTGTTCGTTAACCCATACCAACATATCTATACATTTTTAAAAAAACAATAACCACACTACAGTTAATCACTTGACAACAATAACCACAATACACAATAACCAATTAATGTAACAGTAACCAAACAAATTCACACCACCCGCAACACACAACAACACCTGTGAAAAGAAAAGTAAGTTTTGTTAAAATCATCTATGTAACACATATATATTTATAATTTATGTAATATTTTTAGAACTGATGATGGCCTAACAGCCGAAACCGGTCTTAACATAAAAAAGTAAAATCAGCACAATAAAGTATATAAGATTTTTATTAAAATACCCTAACCTCAATTATTTTAAACTGTGCAATAATCAGAAACAAATACTATAAATATATTGAATATCTAACAACAACAAAATTGCAAATTAATAAATATGGATAACTCCTTATAAACAATAGTAAGTTTCCAGTAATCACTATTAATATAATACACCCATTTCTTATAAGTAATAACTCACATAATTTAAGGTTATTTAAACTGCTAGTTAAATCGTTATTTTTGCCAGTTAGCTATCCAGATATTTTAATCCGCAGTTAGCATTAATTTACGTATGTGTGTATTCTAATTTTGGCCCTTAGACATTAGAAAATTATTTATCAATAATTCCTTTGATAACTAACGCTTGGGTGGGCGGGCGGCAACTAAGTTTAAATTATTAGTGGGTAGTTTCTTCTACTGTGTTCCATCCACCCACCCAAGTGTTTGTCATCAATGTAATTAATGTTTTTTCTACCTCTTGTGTTCTTGCTGTTATTATATTCAAAAGATTAAATGTCAAATATAATTTAAACATCAGAGAATTGTTTAACAATAAATCCCTTGATAACGAACGCTTGGGTGGGCGGGCGGGAACCAGGTTTAACATGTTGGCGGGTAGCTTTTTCTACTGTGACCTAGCCACCTACCCACCCAAGTGTTAGTCATTAAAGGAATTATATTTAAGAGATTGAGTGTCAAATGTCATTTAGATATCAGAGAATTGTTTAAAAATGAGTGTCTTGATAACTAACGCTTGGGTGGGCGGGCGGCGAGTTTAAATTGTTGGCGGGTAGCTTCTTTACTTCAACTTTATTTTTGATTTACATTAATGAACTTTCTCAAATAACTAAAATTTTTATTTATAGATACATACAATATCTGAATGGAGTATTACCAACATGGGCAATTTTAACTCTAAAAAACTTAAATTCTTACTGTTTTAAAATCAAAATCTAAGGTATCATCAGTACCAAATATTAAACTAATCAACAAATTTATATCTAAATCTTTTTTAATTTGTCTTTTAAGGGTTACAATCTCACATAATCTTCTCTGGAACAACCATGTTGTAGACATATCTTTGAAAGTAACTAGAAAACTAGGATTTTTTAATAATGTAAAAAGTCTTACTTCTGTTTAACTTTTGCATATATGTATATAAAACTTATATTTGTCCTTGTATTGAATTTTGTTTTTAAGTGTGGGGAGGAGCATTAGAAACTACACTATTTTATTTAAACTCTACTTAGAAACGAGCTATTTACCGATTCAAAATTAACAAATGGATTAAATACTTTACAACACAGGCGTAATGTTGCAGATCTTTGCATTTTATATAGATATTTTAATAGATATTGTTCAAACAAAATACAAGACATTTTGCCATCTAAACAAATATTTAATCGTAGTACAAGGTTTGTTAGGAATTCTAACAAATATTTACTGGTAGTTCAGAGAGCTAGGACTAAAGCTTTTAAGAAAGATTTTTTTAACCGTATTAGAAGTAAATATTAATGAATCTGTCACTAATTTTTAAGAACATTGTTTAATTGTGTATACTGCTTGTATTTTTTAAACAATTTATTTAGCTTGTCGGGGTGAGTGATACTAGGGCATGATAAACGTATTGTTTTATACTGTCGTACATACTCCTTTGATTCTTTGTTGAAATTTCAAATTTATTGTCTTTATAGAATTGTTGGAAATGTAAGATTTGAATTACTAACGTTATCATGAGACTACATCTCTTACATCTGTTGTGCTTTCCAGTGACAAATACGTTTACTGAACCATTTGCTACTATTCCGCTATCTACCATAATGTTGGATAAGCCACAATTATTGATGAGTTATCTGACCGCTTTAAAATTTGCTATCATAACATAAAAAGAATCTAGATAGTATTACCGTTTTTTCAACCGTAGAGTATTGCTTTGTATTGTTTTAGATAGTCACATTTTTATAGTTTAAAATAATTTTTTGCCAAAAATTATGAATGTTGACCATTTTGCCCCCGTTTTTTTTTTAATACCATCTGCAGGTTTGAAATTTTAAATGATCATGCTTTGTAGAGTTTTTGCTAGTCCCCCATCGGGCGCCTTCCCAGGTGGTGTATAGGGGAATGCCTACCAGACATGGTTGGTACCTGGGAAATAAAATACCAGGAGCGGACCAAAACTACCACCAAGATGAGGCAAAAAGAAAATTATATTGAACCGGCTTATCACACGAACATTTACAAGCATGACTGTAGCAGTTTTAATAGTTGTGATACTGCGGCGTGGAAGGAAACGGGAAATCACTACGCATAACTTCCCCAGGATAAACGGCCTTCAGTAACGGGCAGGTCTTAAATGGCCGGAGAGTGCTAAGAATCTCCTGGTTTCAACTAAAAGAAAATATTCAAAAAATCGCACTTGGAACGTTCTATTGCAAGAAATACAAATACTACATGTCAATATTATGGGCATCAGTAAAGTGAAATGGCCCAACAACGGGATACATACAATGTCTAACTACACTATGTATTACTCAGGCAGCGACGAAACAGATAACCATCATAGAACGGAGTGGCTGTTGTAGTGGACAACAACACTCAGAAATCTGGACACAATTTCTTGCCAATCTTGGAAAGAATCATGTTCTTACAACTTAACACTAAGCCAGTGAAACTAAACATAATTCAAGTGTACGCTCCCACGGCTAAGAAACCGGACGCAGACAAGCATGCCAATAAAGAAGACATAAACATAATAATGGGCGATTTTAAAGCAAAAATTGAAGAAGGTAGATACAAAGACATAGTTTGAGGAATTTGGCTTAGGTATTAGAAATGACAGAGGGGACAGACTCGTTAAGTTCTGCCAAAATAATAAGTACATACCAACTAATACATGGTTCCGAATGCCAAAACGTTGTCTATACACCTGAACATCCCCATAACATCGACAAGATCACGTTGTTAGGAACCAGGTTGACTTCATCTTAATTAATAAAAGATTTTGTTACTACATCAAACGAGTAGCCGCATATCCGAGAGCAGACGTCGTTTCGGATCACAACCCAATTATAGCAAATACACACCTTTGTTTAGTAAAACAGAAAACATCTAAAGGTAAAAAAACAATCGACATTTGTAAACTAACAAAAGAACCTATAGTGAAAACTGAATATTCCAATCACACAAACACAAAAACAAAAAATGGGCAACAACTGTAAACAGTCGAAGACACATGGCAACATCTCAAAGACGTGCTAACATCAAAAGCACATAAGATCATAGGGTATGCCCAGAGCAACAAAAACCAGAACTGGATGACACAAGAAATCATGCTGCTGATGGAACAACGCAAAAGGTTAAAAACTCAAGAAAAACACGCCAAGTATAAAGTTTTGCATAACGAAATACGCAGGGCATTCAGAATAGCCAAGGAGTCCTGGATGCAACAAAAATGTAAAAAAAGTATAGGATTTACAAGAGAAAAGCGATGTATTTAACCAACACAGAAAAAAGGGGGAAATCTAACCTACATCACAAATGACTAAGACGAAGCAATAACTAATGACTTGGATAAATGCTATCTATTGCAGGACTACTGTAAAAAGCTCTTTGACGATGGCAGGCCGGATGCACCAACCAGCCCAACGCAACATGACCTTACAGTGCCTAACATTCTAAAAACCGAATTAATACACGTCATTAAGGTTTTAATGAACAACAAAACACCAGATCCAGACAATATCTACGCAGAATACTTCAAGCAGAAACAGGAAGAAAACATAAACTTAATCTTAAAACTATACAACAAGATCTATAAGACTGGACAACTTACAAAGGAATGGCTAAAGACGACGTTCATAATACTTTTCAAAAAGCAAACAACAACTAAATGCAAAGATCACAGGTTCATCTCGTTAATGAGTCACGCATTACAAATATTCCTACGCATTATACATACTAGGTTATTTAATAAACTTAAAGGGGTAAGCGGAGACACTCAGTTTGGACTCAAGAGTGGCACCGGTACAACATTCTGCCTAAACACATTAGTACAAAACTGCTATGACCAAAGAAAAGATATCTTCCTGTGCTTTATCGACTATGAAAAGACAAACGTGTCATCAAATACCTAAAAAGAGCTGGTATAGATGAAAAAACTAGCAACAATCGGCCAATGTTAGAATTAACAACCAATTAACGACAGAAGAAATAGAGATAAAAGAGGTGTACGTCAAGGATGCATAATGTCACCAATGCTATTTAACCTCTATGTCAAAAAAATATTTCTAGAAGCCTTCCGTGATATAGAAATCGGAATATAGGTGAACGGTATTACAATAAACAGTATAAGATACGAAGACGACACAGTGATCATAGCAAGCAACCAACATGACTTACAGCTTAATGAACAACATAAACAGAAAGGGGACGGAAACCGGACTAAGAATCAACAGATCTAAAACTAAATTCACTGTTATAAGCCGTAATAATTAGGCAGGGGCATCTAAAACAGTAGAGCGGAAAACGATAGAAAGAACTACGAGCACGAAATACTTAGGCACTATAGTAAACGACAGATGCGACCCACTACAAGAGATCAAGAGTAGGGTAGAAGAAGCCAGACGGGCATTCAACAAACTACGTCCCTTGCTATGCGATAAAATCCTTAATTTAGAAATCCGCCACAAAATGGTCAAATGCTACGTTTGGCTAGTTCTACTGCATGGAGCAGAAACCTGGACGATAAAAGCAGCATCTATTAACTAGATAGAATCGTTTGAGATGTGGACACTTAGAAGAAATTTCTGTATCCCATGGGTAGACCACATCACCAACGAGGAAGTGCTGACACTATAAAGCAGCGCAAAATGGAATACCTGGGTCACATACTAAAGGGGCAAAAATATTGAATTTCCTAGCTTTTACTCAAAGGAAAGATAGAAGGCAGAAGGGGCATCGAACGTAAACAGCTATCATGGCTTAGGAACATCAGGAACTGGACTTGAATAAAAAAGTTTGGCAACATATGCCAAGCAGCAATAAACAAAACTTTAACAATTATACAATAAATAATAATTTGCCAACGCACATGGGTGTAAGACAACAGAAGAAGTAGATGCAAATTTGTTGTTTGTTGTAATCCAAAATATGAAAACAGATGTCATACAATTATTGTTTAATATCTTTTTGTTTTTTATGTATGTATGTATGTATGTATTACAAACATTTTATCACAGTAGATTTGATGCCTACCTAAAATTTATAGTCTCTTGGTTTTGACACTGCTGACTTTTTATCAACCAATTTTACCTTTTTTTGCTTTTTCTTTCAACTTTTTCTTTTCTATCAATGTCATCGAAAAATCGTTTAACTAACTAGTTAATTTAAGGCCAAGCTTTAAATCATCTAACTTTTGAATTTTCACGTTCAAAAGATGATTATTCTATTTGTTTGAATTTGTAGAGCTACTTAAGCAAACGCTAAATTATATGTCACTTGCATATAAATCATCTTGCATTCTTTGGCAAAAACTATGTGTTTGTTGATGATAAGTTTATTGTTGTTAAGTATAAATTGGTAAATTATTACCCTACATTTGCGTTTTTGAAATTTGTAGTAGAACATGAGATAATATTCAAACTGAATTTATTTGTTGCAATGACTGTATGTATGCAATCAGACATAGAGTTGCGTGTTTCTGAATTTTTAGCTTTTGGTTGCTTATTGAACGGTCTCAATTACGTTGTTATTGCATCAAATGATTGTTTTTTTTAAATTTTATTGCTTGAAGTAGCAGGTTTGACATTGTTTAGTCTCTTTAACATTTGTTGCATACACATTAATATTTACCTACAAACAAAAAACACTAGCTCTTAGACTATAATTATATCTGATTATTAATATGATAAACTTGATTTTTTTTTTAAATTTATTTTGTCAATTAAATTTAACTAATCTGGGCGGTATGATTATTACTTAACAAAACACCCGGTTTACGTTGTAAAACATCGGAGTCATGCTGGTGCAATTGAAAAACACTCGATTGCAACGGCCCGTTAAAATCAATTGATTCAAACCATCGGATTGGTGCAATTGGTTAGTATTTGCACAATTAAAAACTAAATCTAGCTTCCTTATTATCTAATTTTTATTAAAGCGTTTTAGTAAATTGAAATTTACAAGTTTATATTAAAAAACAAGCTAAAGCAATAATTATAATTAAAAAAGAAGTCATAGGTATAGGGCGTAATTGTGTACGGATGCAAAGTTTGAACAATAGGAAAAAAAAAAGAATGACGTTTAAAATAACGTTTAAAATGAGGTTCAAAATGACAAAAATTAGCATAAAAGATAAGGTAACGAATAGAAAAGTATTAGAAACAGTTTAAGAAAAAAGAAACAAGAAAGTATTACAACGATATAGACGTATTCAACTGATCATAGAAGGCAAGGAAAGACATGTAAGGGAATATTGAGATTAGGCTATACAACACCGATAAATGAAGATGTAGGAATGAACAGCTATAACAAAAAGAAGACATTAGTTCGGAACAAGATAGAACGGCTGCTATTTCTAACCAATCCTAACCTAACCTAACCTAACCTAACCTAACCAATCCATATGATTGGTAATCAAAAAAAAAAATATAATTAGGTAAATATTTATTCAAAGTTGCAGGTTTCTATCTAATAACTATTCACTGACAGAAGAAATGTACGACTAAGACCATGTAAAATAAACGTTAAAAAATTATATTTTTTTGAGAATAATAACTTACAAAGTTAATGTTCAAAAATTATTACACTTTGAAACCTAAAAGAAATTAACTTGTTATTTGGCTTTTTATTATTCAATAATAATAATTTGTATGATTTTGATTTTGTTTTTGGTTTTAAATTTTTTTATAAAACAAACCAACAATGTTTAAACATTCTTATTCAAATTGAAATTAAAATTATTTTTTTTAATATAATAAAGTTTTTAAAGTTAAATTGTGTTAGTCAATTAAAAACAAATCAGTGGTTATATAATTTTAACATATTTGCAATCAAGAGTCACAAAGCGGCCCTACAAATATGCGTGCTAATGGGAACATGTATACAAATATTTCATTGACAACATTATCGATTTAAGTATGTCGATGCTTAAATTAGTTAATAATTCATAAAAAACTTTAAAACTATAATCTTTTATAAATCGCAATGTACAACAACGTTGCTTGCGGATTAAATATAATATTTATGAGTTTCCAATTGAGTTTTTTATACGTGCAAAGACTAGGTAGAGTTCGGACGATTGCGATAATATTCGAACGCATTATACTGATTAGAAAAAGGGCCACTTATCGAATTCAGCGTGATAATTTTCATTAATATTCAATTCGACACTGAAAGTCTGGTAATGGAATTGTTACGTGTGTGTGCATTTAGGAATTTGTACTGTGAAGAATATTTAATTAAAACCTCAACGCCATGCAATGTTCTTTAAAAATGTGGTAACACTAATTTCATATAGTGCATTAATATAATTTATTATGATAGACTTATATTAATTATTGACTGTTGGTATTTATAAGCCGTATATTTTTATTTCTCCTGTAATACAAGATGATAAGTAATTGCTCTTGGAGAAAAGAAATTTCTAAATTAGCTTGTTTATCTTATGTGTTGTTTTATTTGCACTGGTCTTATTAATTATACTTTTCATCGAATTAATTCATTTATTTTTATTATTATAATTTTATGGTGAAAGCACCCGGTAATAATATAATTTAAAATGTTGATTCAGATGTTATTCGTAAAGCATGTAAACACATTTAACTTATTTGAAATATTTTATATAATTGAAATTTTATTATTTCAAAGAAATTATTTTTTAAATTGCGATTACATTAAAAATTTATATCTTACTTTGTATCTAATTTAGCGCATTCCTACATAAATATGAAGTAATAATGTTTTTATATAATTGAATTAAAGAATGCTGAATGTATTTAAACATTTTATTTTTGAATGACTTATCTATTTGATTAATAAAACAAAGGAAATAAAAAAAAAATGTTTGTGTGAAATTATTAATTACTTAATTTTAGTTTAACAATACTATTATTAGTTAAAATGGCAAGCGAAAATGTGATTATGTAGTAGAAATGTGGGGGGAATATGTTTTATATTTGTTTAGTTTTATTCTTGGAAATTAATAGTTTTTTTCTAGATTACTAGTAGGCTTATAGTTTTATTTTTGGTTTTCCAAAATAATTTATTTGCAATTAAAGTTATTGTATGGTACGGAGCTGAAAAAAATTTAATTAAATTTAATAAATAATGTAATTGTGTTAATTGTCTCTCCACCCAGTGTGAGACAAGTACACTAGTATTTCAAGGTATGTACTCTTTATCAGTGTGCTCAGCATCTCACTAGCCATTGAGTTAATTTACATAAAATCACAATAACTATTATTTAATTTAAGGAAACAACGTTTTTGTCGCGTTTTATTTGAATTAAATGATTGATGAAATTTAGTATTTAAATTGAATTAAAAATTATGTATTTTACATTCACAGTTCACTATCTTGTAATAAGGGGCATTACTTCCTCTCACATATTATTTTTATACATAAAATGTATAATTGTTATTTTATGTAAAATGTTTCTGAAAAATAAGGAACAAAACCAAGAATAACTCAAAAATATTATGACGTTGATACACATTTCTTCTACGGCAGTATTTCTCTGGAATAGTATTTTTTAACTTTGTCTAAACTTATAATATATATTAGTTCCTAACTGAATGCAAGCTATGTGGTTGGTTGGAACACGCTAAACAAAGTTTCCCTCAAATTTAAACAGAATTTTTATTTTAGTGAAGTTAAATTAAATTTTGCATTGTAGCCATTGTTTGTTTTATTGAGCGTTTACAGCTATTTTACATTGTTTTAAAAATCTTACAACTTGTTTAAAGGGGGTTGATGAGACCAATTGCTTATTAGGTGACTTTCGGGTTACCTCGGTGGATAAAGAGCAAGTTACAGTAAGTTCGAGGTTTTATCCTTGAAATATGATTAATCATTATCAGTAACCATTAAATCCATTCTTGAACATAGCTTTTTTAATTTTTTTTTCATAGTTCTTTGTTCTGTGCCACTCGTATCCATGTCAGCCCTGCATTTCTTTTGAGATTGTCGTGCCAGCGCAGTAGGTGGTCTTTCTCTTCTTATCTTATGTTTGTAGGGCTTTTACTCTGTTAATCTTCTGTCTCATTTTAATATATCGCTTCTTGCAACGTGATCTGCAAATTTCCACTTTAGAGATGCGACTTTCTCTCCCACGTCGGTGACTTTGGTTATTGCTCTAACTCTATCGTTTTGGTATTGGTGTTTTCTTGATTTATCATTGCTTTTTCTATAGCTCTTTGTGCGATTTTTAGTTTTTCTATGTTTTGATTTGTTATAGTCCAGTTTTCGGCGCCATACGTTATCACTGGCAATATGCACTGGTTGAAAATTCTTGTTTTTAGGTGTTGAGCTATTTTTTATTTTTCAGGATGTACGAGAGTTATCCAAAAGCCATCCATCCTAGTCTTACTCTTTTGCTTATTTTGTCTTTCTGATTATTCCGGTCATTTGTTATTTTCTGCTTTAGGTATATGTATTCTTCAACCTTTTGGATTATCTTTCCTTCTATCGTTACTGCTTTTTCTATCTCTTTGTAGGTCATCGAGCATCACTATAAGCTTCTCTCTACTATGTGCGATGGTAACGATATAGTCAGCGTATCTTAGGTTAGTTAGTCGGGTCTCGTTTATGTTAATTCCTTTGTAATTTAAATAAATTTTCTTGAATATCTCTTTAAGTTTTGGTGATAAAGAGTCGCTTTATTGTACTCCCCTTTTGAGTTGGATTTGATTTGTTTTCTCGTGCAGGATGTAAGCTACTGTTGCCTCTCTATTACATTTTTTTATTAAATTGTTATACCAGTGGTCTATTTTACTGTTGGTCATTGCTTTATATACCATCCATATTTCTATGCTATCAAAGGCTTTTTCGTAGTCTACAAACCCCATATACAAAGGGTAGCCATAGTCATTAGATTTTTTGATACAATTTTCATCGTTAGCAGGTGATTGTTGGTGCCGCAGTTTTTCCTAAATCCCGCTTGCACGCATGGTTGGTATTTATCCAGTTTTTTTTTCTAATGTGTTGGTAATTATTTATGTCAGCAATTTATATAAGTGTGACATCAAACTTATTGGACGGTTTTTTTCCATCTTTTTGTTATCTCTTTTTTGCGTTTTTTTGTTGTTTTGGTATTTTACCTGTCCTTAAACAGTAGTCTAGTAGCTTTGCAGTCTTGCTTAGTAATTTATCTCTTTCTTCTTAAATTATTTCGGCTGATATGTTGTCATCTCCCGTTACTTTGTTGTTGTTTATGTCATCCAGAGTTGTTTTCACTTCTTCTAATATTGTGTAGTTTTCTCTTTAGTGTGTCAGCATCTTTTTTTTCTGGCGGTGTTTTAGATTTATATAAGTGTAGAAATCCTCTACTACGTGTAGGATTTCATCTCGATCGTGAACTATATTTCCTTCTTTGTTGCGTAGCGAGTAGATTTTCTTTTTTCCGGTGTTTTGTTGAAAGCCTTTCATACATTTGTTGTTTTGTATTATTTTGTTCACTTGTTTTTATGGGCTTTTATTTTTTTGATCTCTTATATTCCGTCTGATATTTCTATTGGTTTTTGTGTATTCTGGTGTGCTCTTTTGTTTTTTGTCGATAGACTTCTTTTCTTTTCAATTAGGTTTTTTGTTTTTTTTTATCAATGAGTTGTTACTGTGTTTAGCTGTTTCACTGATTTTTGTATTATCTGGACCAGTCTTTTGTTTATTTTATCCTCTGACTTGCAGCTCAGGTCATCGTTTGCTAGTGCTTTGTCTATTATTTTTTTATACAAGCTATTATGTTTTTTGAGTTCTACTGCCTTTATTTTTGTTGGTGTCTTCGTTTTTGTGCTGTTTCTTTTTTTGCTTTTATTATCAATGATAACCATCGCTCTTACAAGCCTGTGGTTACATCCAGTGTTATTTAATATGGTGACGTCCTGAATTATATCCTTTCTGTTGTTGAGGATATAGTCTATTTTGTTCTTTGTATTTCCGTCTGGAGATAACCATGTCTATTTTTGTTCTGATTGCTTTTTGAAAAAGTAGCTTATTGAGTATAAGTTATTTTCTCATATATAATTCAACATGGTAGGGGATACTCTCATTTCTGGTACCCAGTTCATATTGCCCAATATATTTTTCATCTTCTTCTTGCTTTTTGCCAAGTTTCCATAGCTGCTTTTAGGTGTCCGTAGAAGTCGTCAGTTTCTTCTTCTGTATATGATGATGTAGGTGCATATACTTGTATGATTTTCAGTTTGATAAATGTTGATATTTTTACGATAAAGTATGCAACTCTTTCTGATATAGCTTTGAAGCTGTTAATGAGCGGTGTTATTTTCTTATTGACGATGAATCTTACCCCTCCTACTGTGCCGTCTTTTCCTCTTTTGTGGACTAGTATCTTTTTGATTTAAGCTTGATACAATTTTTTCCTGCCCTTTTGATTTCGGCCAAGCCTACGATGTGCCATTTTATTTTGGACAGTTCTTCTTTAAGTTCCACTATTTTGACGTTTTCTTTTTTTAGTGTTTGAGCATTGTATGTCGCTATCCAAAGCTTTGCTTTTGTCTTTAATTTACGTCGTTGTTGTGTCAAATTGTTGCCCTCCCCAGAATCCGTAGGGCCGTTGTCAGAGTAGGATTTTGGAGTTTCCTTCAACCCACCTGGGGTATTTTTTTTTTTAAATCGACATTTTTATATTTAGGAAATATTTGGCATATTGAAACGTCGCGTTTGCCTTACGTCTTGACGAGTTTTTTTTCCAGCAGTTCAATGTGGATCATACGCTGTTTGCAGCCGCCTATTTTGGATTAGACGCTGCTGGTACCTGTTAGTCCGCGGGAGCTATTTGATTTCACTGCTACCACTCATACCTGAGAGGCTTTTCCTTATCCGTCACCTAGGGACACGTCCTCTAGGGGTTACAGGATCCCCCAAGCCTAAATAAATCATATTTCGAGGATAATATAGTTTTGTTTGGTAGAAACACACAATATTAGCTTGTAATACGAGTACATATTTTATCTTTATGATAACATAAGCAGAAAGTAGTACAATTGTTGTATAATAAGTAACAGTGTTTAATAACTGAGAGCTTTACATTTTTTAACGCTGCTTTTAAAACAACCAAAAGTTTAGACAAATTTATTGATAAGTTTAGTTTTGAAACCTGTTTAAATCTTCACAGACGGCTCTAGATGTATTAATTCGTGCATTTATAATTGTTTATTTATTACCGTCTGCGTGTATGCACAACAATACGATGTTGATGAATGCACGCAAAAAGCACATTTTAAGGCTTCTATAAACGATACAATAAAACGTTGGCGTTTGTGAATGTAACGCATAAATAAGTGAAAAAGTCTAACCACCAAAACGGATGTACGTAATTTTGTATTATGGTATTGGGTAATCTACTCAAACATCATATCAAAAGAAAAATGTTAATAATAATGTAAACACTGTGTTAGCAAATGCCAAATCTAAATTTTCATACCAAAATGTCAAAAAGAGAGCGGCCCGAGCAGACCCTCATACAAGAAGCGGAAAATAACATTTTATATTTATTAGGTTTTAAATATAATGCTATATATAATATAATATTTACTGGTTGGAGATGTTTTCTAAAATTTTATATTGTTTGTTTGCACATTTTGCGGGGTATAAAATTCTCTTGATTAATAGTCCGTTTTTTTAACTCTGATAGGGTGCGAGGGCAATGTTTGAACACGTGTTTTTTTAGTTATTTACTCACAAAAATGTGGCAAATCTCTAACATCTGGTAACTGTGCCGGTGATCTCACATCATTTCTCAGAGATACCAGATGTCCAGAAAATATTTCGTTTAAGACCATGAGTGAAATAAGAGTTGTAAGAGCTGTAGCCTCGTTTTGTTGGAACCACGACTTTTCCAACTCATCTGCTGCAGCAGTCTTTGCCAATTTAGACCGCATTCAGAATTTACAGTAACAGTCACGTCTTTTTTCTCAAAAAAGTATGGTCCTACTTCGAATTGTGATATGGCACATCAAATCAGTCGAGGGCTATTTTTGGCTCAGCAGCAAAAATTTGCGTGTTAACAGCTTTATTTAAATGAAAATATGCCTTGTCTCTACTAAAAAAGCTGATGCTGATAAGATCTTTACCAGCATTTGTTCACACAGATTTTTAGGGTAGATTGCATTGCGCAATTCATTACTCATCAACATTTTGTAGAATTCTCCTTACACTACGGTTTAATATTACTAAAGCAACAGAATGATGTCAAGCAGAAAGTTTTGGTGACTTCTTTATTATTGCTCTCACCAGCTGTACATTTGTCAGTGTTTCCTCTTATTGCCTAACCCAAGACAGAATTGGGTTTGCAGTCGGAACGGCGTTGCTGCGTGGAATTTCGAACTGTTGCTAAAAAGTTTATTTGATAACTGGTTTATTGTTTTTGAAATACGCACGACAAAGCTTTAATGTTCTCCGATCCAAATCATATTGTCAATTAAAATTCAAGCAGCAACCGTCTCAAACCGCGTAATCTATTCTGCCGCATCTTGTAGTTTGATTATTAGCTTATATCCAAACTAATTTATTTTTTAAATCTATAGAAGAAAAATAACTACAAAACAAAATAAACTCTGGTTTGAACTGACATAATATAGCAGCACCATTAACTAGATTATTTGTTATTTAAACTATTGTTTGTCGTAAAATCTTTCGATTATAACACAAACGATTAAATAAACCAGACGTTTTATGAAAAACTCCGAAAAACGTATAGATTTTAAAATATCTGCTAATTGTTTATATATTATTATATTATTTATTATACAGATAATACCACCACCAGAATGTAATTGCAACTTTTTCAATCTATTTTAAATTCAATTTGTTGTATAATGAGTTTTTGGACAAAAATACGGAGATGCGATTGTATATCGCACTTTGAAATAAAATAATGAATTACTTAATAATCGTTTATATAAAACATGCCAGGTTTTAAGCTGTTCTTATTAATTACAAAAAAATAGTTTATAATTATTTTACTACTTCTAGTTTACTTGTTGGTTATTAAATATGCATCGGCTGTATTATGTATGTTAATTGTAATTTTAAGAGCGCGTCAAATTAATTATTATATAACTTGATTATGGAATAATGAACAGCTAAAATAAATATTATGTAGATACTTACTAAGAAGTATCCGCATACCATAAATAAAGTTAGTTTAACATTTAAATATGAATATTTAGTTCCAAGAATTTGTATATTTGTTTAATTATTAATTTAATTATTATGTATTTGATTGCCTCAATTTGAAAAATGTGTCTATTTGGCATTGAAAATTTAAAAAAAATATTATTAAACATTTAAAAAATACTAATTATATAAACGAACTGCAAATATTATTGATATTACATATTAATATTTAATTAACTAGAAACGGAATGAGTATGCATGAATAGTCTTATTAAATAAAATAATTGCATGAGTAAAACTTTTCCATATTTCTTAACTTTGACTCATTTTTATATTTGCATTCATAATCTATGCCTTACACCCACTTGGCCTTTTTCAATGTTTTATTGTTTCTGCATATTCACCACTAAGTCTAATCATATTTTATTCACTCACTCAATTGTGTTTTTATTATTTTTATTTTAATGTGCATTTACAATCAATATGCAAGCTTCCAATTGACGCTTAAACCCGTATGACACTGTCCATAATTATGTCTTGAATTATACATATAATTATAGATCAGACTATTCACGTGTGTAAAACACACAAATTATCAAGGTCACAATTGTATCTTGAAAAATTAGAACATGTTCTGTTTTTCCATCTATAATCGACGCGAACGTCTACTGCGCATTACATTTGATTTTTACTTTTTTTTTTCAATTTTACCACTGCAGCTCCACTTATAGCAATTGCTACCACTTTTTTAATTTGTTCTGCTTTCATTTTTGATTATTTTCATTAATTGTATAAATAACTGTAGCATTAATCAATTCAAAACAAATTACATAACCTGCAAAGTGTATAGTGTCATACAGGATATGAATTTTATATATGGAATTATTGCACAAATTCTAATAAAAATTATATATATAATTCAAGACATAATTATAGACAGTGTCAAACGGGTTTTAATAGACTGCGGCATCTTTTTAAACATAGTTCGAAGTTTTTGTGACATTTTTTAGTGTAATTTTCAATTTGGTTCTAATTGCTTAACATTTTTAATTTATATACAGTTTTTATTTGTGGCAAAATGAGGAGATTTGGTTCTGATTGATGGACAAAAAAACTTTTAGTTATTGCTAGAGGAAGAAGAATTTGACTGCTTTATTTCAAGATGAGTTTTTATACAATTGTAACTGGGAATGAGACTACTGGAATTTTCTTACAATGCAATAGTTGTTGTCCACCACCCAAAAAAGCGTGCAAAGTAATGATACAGTTTTCTGAGACGATAAAAGGATTTTCTTAATTGAGTATTCGCTAAAAATGACTACAATAATGGAAACGTCTACAAAGACATAATTAAGAACTTAAAAGTGGTTTTACACAAAGAAAGACTTCACAAATGTGCTCAGAAAACTCTGCACGACAACTGCATAAATTACGAGTTGATTAAGAAGTAGTCAATGAATGCAATTTTACGCAATTACAACATCTAATTTATAGTTAGAACTTTGCTTCTATGACTTATCTCTTAACTTAATATTGGAAAATGAGTCGTTTTGTATTGAATAACAAAAAGTTGGAATAAATATGTCAGTAATAATGTTTTTACGTTGAAAAATAAAAGTTTGTTTGTTCTGATACTTTTTGTTTTTGTAGCTAGGCAGATAACATAATATATTTTTTTATTTTGTAACCGCAACCGGGGTTAGATTTCTTTTTTCGTGACTTGAATTCTGGTTTTGAGTAGGTAGGTCCAACTTTTGATTTTAGGTGTACTTACGTACCCAAACTTGCTGAACCGGGTCTAAATTGCCTCTTTTCATACTTTCCTACTAATGCTATCTTTTCTCTCTTTTATTCCATTTTTTGATACAGAACTTTGTTGACAACAACTTGCCAGAATAAGTATAAATTGAAGGACTAAGTTTACGGACTTATATAATGTACAAACAAACAGGAAAAACGTTTACAGAAAAAGGGTAGTTCCGCTCGGGAGCAGTGGCGACATGGTACGTCTTGCCAGATCGTTATCAAGCGACTGGCATAACACTGCAAGTGGCACTAGTCTATGGGGCAAACCACCTACATGATCAAAAATGGCTTATAATACGGATAAATTGACGGAACAAGGCACCGCCTGTTCTACTAACTAATTTAATCAGAAAAACATCAACATTGACATTGACTTAGTGGGGCTTAAACATAAATTTCTCTAATATATGTGGTATAAAAACCAATTTTAACTCTGTTCATCAACATTTTGAACATAGAAAACTCTATATCCTCTTTTTGACTGATACCAAAGTATCAATAAAGATCCAGATCGCGTTAATCTAGTAGATACCGATTATTATCTTGAACATTTATTTGCTGACCAACAAGGTGTTTGTGCTTACATCTACAAACAACAAACATATTCTAAACTGACGACATACGAAATTCAAATCATTGGTTATAATAGCATAATTTCTTAAAAACCAAACCAAAATAATCTTATCGGGAAGATTTATCCCGATAAGATTATTTTGGTAATTAGCATATATCATTTTCTAAATAATGCTTTATTTAGAAAACATTTAAACTTTTTGATAACTTTTTTAATAGTATTGACAAGCTTCTCCAAGAAAAGCTGAAATAATTTTGTTAAAAGATTTTAATGTACATAATGCTAAAGCCACTCATCTTTTACAACTCTATCTGGACAACAAGCTGCTTTTTATAATCTTACTTAATTTATTCAGCAACCCACATATTTTTCTTGTGATGGACTTTTTGGTGAACTAGAACCAGAGATTACAACAACTACTGTTGAAGCTACTTTAGGAAATTCTAATCATTCATTTATTACTTCTGTTGTTAAAACTTCTCTTTCTACAACTACAAAACCTAAACCGCATCTCATCTATTATTATTCTAAGATGAACACAATAAAAATGAAAGATTTTTTTAATAATTTTGATTTTGATTCTCATTCCTTACATTCTAATGATGTACATATTGCAGCAGGAAATTTCACAAAAATTATTTAAAAAGTTATCGAAAATTGTTTGTTCTGTGCTATGTTATTAAAACAAAACCAATGTACTTGTTTTTAATTCAGACAAAACAGGCAGTCAATAAGAAGCAAAACGCATTTAAGAAACATATCAGTAATTGTTTCAAAAAGATTAAACAGAATTATAAATTAGCTCGTAATTATTGTGACAATCTAATACAATCTGAAAAAGATAGGATTAACAGAAACATAGCTAATTATTTTTTTTTTAGTTTTTTATAAACAACATAAAAACTTATTAAAAAGGGAAAATAGTTCTATAAAATTGTAATGTAGTTATCTTGGACCTTAATAAAGATAATTTATTTCAGTTTTCGGAATTGTGATAAGTATAATAGCAAAATTCTTGTGAAATGAGCTTATTAAAATATAATCACAAATAAAAAGTTAATTGCCAATCTGTGTCGATTTTTTCAGATAGTTTTAAACGTCTTTTGTGCCTATAAAAAAAATTATGGTGTTAAACTTACCACAAAATTATTTTTTTTGCTCTAAAACTACAATTGAGTTTTATAAAAATAATTGGTGTTAACAATAAGCTGGCCGGAGCTCCGCCTATTATGTTTAATAAACAACTCAAGTTGCTGTTGAATTAAAAATATTTGGAGAGATCGTGTGATCTTGGTGTTAGTTGATTGGCTGATGAGCAGTCTTGGCCCCACTGTGTAAAATACTAACCCAAAATAAAAAGCAGATATTTTGCAAACCAATTTGCATCTAATTCTATTATTATAAATCCTACAATGCCGGTTAGAGGTAAAATAATGGGCCCAATTCATTTTAGGCAACGGGTAGTCAAAAAATCTTCTTAGATTAAATACCAGAAAAGCATCAGGTTTAGATGAAACTCTACCAATTATTCTTAAAACATTTGTAATTGAATTAACTCTCATTTTGACTAATATGTTTGCTTTATCATACAAAAATCAAACATTCCCAAATTGTTGGAAAATTGTAAATGTTTAACCTATATCTAAAAAGGGACCTATATTAGTCAAAAATGGAATTCTATATTAGACAAACAAGAAAAAAAAATTGCGGTTGCTCTAGATATTTCCAAAGCATTTGATAGGGTATGGCATCCTAATCTTGTCAACAAGCTCTATTGTATAGGTCTTATAGATAAAACTGTAAATCTCATTAATAGTTTTTTTGACAATAGAAAAATTATAGTTAGAGTTTTTGGTTTCAACTCTCACCCCAAAATCATAAATGCTGGTGTTCCTCAAGTTTCTGCTTTTTTGCCAACTTTTTTTTAATTTATATTAATGAACTTTTTTAAATAACTAAGTCTTAATTATAGTTTTGCAGATGGTAACACTCTTTATACTTTATACTATATCAACAAATATGGCAGAGCGTCTTGAAATTTCTAGGTTAGAATCTGTAGCATCTATAAACAAAGACCACAAAACAATATTCTCTGGAACGACTATGTTGTTGACATAGCTTCAAAAATATCTAAAAAACTAAGATTTTTTAATAGATGTAAAAAGTTTTTTATTTCTGTCTAACTTTTACATATACACAAAACTTATATTTGTCTTTGTATTGAATATAGTTTTCAAGTGTGGGGAGGAGCATCGGAAACTGCACCATCTCTTCTAAACTCTATTCAAACACTAATGACTTATATATTTACAACACTGGCGTAGTGTTGCAAATCTTTGCATTTTTTATAGATATTTTCAGACTTGTTCGAACGAAATATAATATTTACTCGTAGTACAAGGTTTGCTAGGAAGTTTAGAGATGTAGGATCAAAACTTTTAAGAGAGATTTTTTTAACAGTATTATTGACACATGGAATAAACTTCCAAATTTAGTATTTTCTGAAATTTATATGCCATAAATAAATGTCTTTAATGTGATATTTTTAACGAGTGCGGTTTTACCCGTTGAAATTCAAAGGTATTTTTATGTTGTTGTAACATTAATTAATTCCTAAATATCACATTTTGAAATTTAAAAAAAAAATAACTGAAGAAACATAATACTATACAATATACATTCGTACGTTAGAATTCTTATGAGCTTTATTAATTTTTTTAATTTTTATTTTAGAGAAAGTTGTTACTTTATAATCAGGATTTTTTTGTTAGATATATATGAACCGCTAGCAGTTATTTTTGTTTTGTTTTTGCAATATGCAATCATATTTGAGAATAAATCATAAATAATACGGTAGTTTTACCGAGATATGTTTGAGTATTATTTGAATAGATTTTCGTGCTTTTTAACTAATACATTCTTATTTGTAATTTAAACAAACTTTTTTTTAAGAAATACCGCTAGAGTTTGTATTTCTTTAAACCGTAGAGGTTAATTAAAGATGAAATTGCACTAACATTTTATTTATTCTTTAGTTGAAGCTAGTCTAGAAGCTTCTATACTTTAATAAATAATACTTATCAATAAAATGTGCATAACATACTCATACGGTATCTGTATTAAAATCATCCTTTCTTTGGGATTTATTTATCCACTGCTTTTTAATATTTATATCTTTTGGAAAAGCATAAAGTAGCATTTTTTTGCAGTGTGCTTTCTTTTGTTATTATTACAATTACAATTAAATACAGCTCACCAAACCATTTTAAAATTAATAAACAGCCTATAAAAAACACATGCTACACGGAAAGCTCTTGCGGTAGATACAACGAACCATGTTACGACATATCGGAAGAAAGATATGGGGCAATTATTAGCCGCGTACGGGCATAGCTTATATCATGACGAAGAAATAATATTGATTGCCGACATAATTAAGAATTTACAAACAAAACAGTAAATATAGTAAAAGCATTATTATTTTAAAATAACATTTTTTATTCCATCAATAAGACGGGTACCCAAATAAATTTTATATTATAAAAGTGAGAAATTGATACGATGAGAAACTGTCGCATAGAAAACGCCCATGGCGCAGTTATAAAGTTTATTTATGAAAGCATGTAGGTTTTTACTATTATTTATCGAATTGTATTGTTTGGTACATAATTTGTATTGTAAGGATTACGTACAAACCAAATAGTATGCAAGGTCTAATATTCTTTGTCAAATAATTATTATATTATTATTTAGTGGTAAATTACATGTATAGTAGTCAAAGAAGCTAGCCCCGATATTTTAAAGTTATAAAATTAAATTTATTGTATTCTAAATTAAATTTATAATCGAAGCTACCCTTTAAATTAGTTTTAAATCCGTACTAAAGTTTACATCAATACAATAAACATCTATTATTATTTTTATTCGAAATTATAAAACGTACCATATTTACAGTTTTATTATAATTATTTCGAGAATTATTTAAATAAAATTATATTTAAAATATATGCATATCAAAAAATATTAACATTTATAATGCATTTTATACTAAAATTGGTAATTACTACAATAAATATTTTATATGTACTTGTAATTTATTTTGCGCATAGAATATAGAATTTCATATTATCATGGCCGACCATATTTATTATTTTATAAATGCATTCATATTCTGCTATTCGGAACAGTTATCTTGCTGTAAAAGAAGACATTATAATATATTTATATCTTAACAATACAATTCTTTTGTTGGCCGCTTCAAGAATAGTGTCAATACGTTTTGATTTATTTCTTAGCAGTATTTTCATATATTTTATTTTATGAGAACATAATGCATTTATATTTTACCTAATAAAAACTGTAGTAGGAAAATATTATTCATTAAACATTTAGTTCTATTCTGTTTGACGTACATATCCGCTCCAATACACAGGGTATACCGAATTAACTAGTCATAAAATGAATGCCAGAAACTACAAGCAAATTGAGTAATATTGACCTAATAAAGTAGTATACTATATTTAATAAATTTGAAATTATAGCTCTTTAAAGTTTACAGAAATTTTTGATTTTTTTTAATTGTCAGATTTAATTTTTAATTTCAAGCTATGGGGGGGGAGTCTAACCTCTTGGCAAGGCCACCCATGACGAATGGGTCAAAAGCAAACAAAATCAAATGTATAAATTTGTCATTATAATCCTAATAAATTGTTTTATTATTTCATTGATAGTTTAAGGTGGTATTCATAGAAAACTCAATCTCCGAAAAATACGCGTACAGATAAATTAATTTTTTTCATACTACCTTCGTTAATACAAAAAAGTATATGAGTTAGACGTATAACCCATATGTTTTTGTTAAGATGTATTGTTTCATACCCACATTTCTTTCTTTTAATAACGGATAAATTCAATAAAATGTAAAAAAAATAAATCTTCATTATCTCGCAAAGTACATATAAGATCATCTTGAAATTCTTACAGCATATAGACAAATCCAATCGCAGACGATTCACAGTTCCAGAATATTAAGTTGTCGCTTTTGTTTCAGAAATATAACCATCTTCGCAAATTGTGTGTTTGCAAAAAATGCCACAAATTTATTTTACTATAACTTTTTTATCATCGTGTCGATTTTAAGCAGACACACACGATTTCTATCAGAAAACATAAAAATTTTATACACCAACCTCAAAAAAATTATCCAATGCACTAATTTTGATTTAGTAGCGTTAGTTATTTAACATTACGGCAAATTGGAAATAATTGCTCCACTGTTATTTAAAAGAAATTTTGTATATTATTAATAAATGGTACTTTTTTTTATCTTTGTGTAATGTACGTAAATTTTAATAATTGAAGTTGTTGAGTTGCTTTTTTGAATTGAATTTTTATTTTTGTTTGGCTGAGCATTTTTATTCAAACCTAATTCACAACAACGTTGATGCACATCAATAAATATTTGGAAACTTGAAAGTTTCTTATTTGGAAAACGGTTTTTTCTACAGCTTAATTTAAAAGTTAAACAAAAAAAATATTTTTGTTAGAAAGCATTTATGTATGTACTTACTAATAGTCAAAAATCTTAGATTAATCCTGGAACGGTGGTAGTTGATGACGGTGAGATTGCTAATAAAATATAATCCTAGATTCAAATAACCTTGGGACCACCTAATATCAATTTTGAATTGTTTGTTAGTGTGTCAGTTATTAATAATAATTCTTACACTTAGTATGAGGTTATGTTTAAAATTGATAAATAATCAATGACAATATTTGTTTACTTCTAGTCCAGCGTGGATTTGAATTTAGTATTAGATCAATCCTATTGAGTATTAGTGCGGGCATTAAATATACGTGTTTATAGAAACTTTTTTGGTTGTTTTGATGAGTTGAATACACTGTTTAGGTTTTCTAACAATAATTTGAACTACCCTGTATATTGTTTAATGTATATTCTTAAACTTTATTGGATAAGTTCTGTAAAAATAATTGTAAATTTTATTTATTGTATAATTTTGGCATTTTTTTTTTATAATCTAATATTTTTTATTCATAATGAAACTTAACTTCAAATGTACAGGCTGAGGACTATTGTCAGTAGACCGGTGTGCATCCGAGCACAAGAGCTAATGAAAAGTTTAACATTAGATTTTCTAGGGTATTTGTGGTTGGGTTCTGCGAGATTTTCTTGTGGCTTCTTAATTTGCTCAATGACAGCAAATTGCATGAAAGAAATTCATTTTCCGTAACAGCATGGTCAAGTTGTAGGTACATGTTAACAGGAGGAATGCACAATTTAAAGCTCCCATATGAAGTTTTGTTTGTAATTCAACACGATAATAAAATCTGTTTTTTTTTAATAAATTTTATTACGGTATCCAATATTTTTTTATTTGCGTTCACTACCATGCTATCTATTTGACATCTCTAAGCAGCTTATTTAGTTTTTTTATTTAACGTGTACTGTAATGGAATAAGTATCATTGAAAACATTTGTTTTTAAAAATTGGTTACATTAACAATTAGTACAGTTAGTATCAGTTTATGCAAACTTCAATTATGCTATATTTATTTTAGGTTATGATTCGACAATAAAATTAATTGTTGAATAATAACGTTTGAGTTTTGATTTTAATTCATAAAATATGCAAAATAAAAAAAAAAATTATAAAATTATTTTTATTTTGAAATTAATTAATAATTTATTCAAACTTGTTCTAACAATCACAGCGGCCAAGAGACAAGCACAATTGTTTTGGTTTTACAAACCTCGTCAGTGTGCTTTGTATAACTAGAGCAACGCATGATAACAAAAAACAATTTTTAATTAATAAATCTGTGCTTGTAAACACAATTCAAGATGCAATGTCCGCATTAATTGGTATTGTTTAGAATTCATGCAATTGGCAGTTTTAAACAATTTTGAATTAATTATAAAATAAACTAATAGTTTATTCAAACTCAATCTAACTGTCATAGCGTCCATGAGTCAAGTACAGACAATTGTCTGCTTTTTTAAAACTTAGAAATAGGTAGTATATATAAGTGTTTGCATCTCGAGTATAGAAAAATTGCGGTTTACAGACTTATGTATTTTATTTTTAATATATGTAATGACAGGATTTGTTTAGAATTCCAAAAGACACAAATGTGTAAATGTATAACTTTTTGCAAGTGCCGAAATGCTATTGTAACAATGTATAGCGGTACGTTCACAACTTGTTACAGGTCACAATTATTGTGTTGAATTGCACCGCTGCTCTCATATATGTAACAGTAAATTAAAGTCCTAGCGCTGTATTTTTTTTTTAGTTTTTTATGATAGGTAAAACGTGACCTGTGTAGGTTTCAGCTATTTTGATGTATTGTTTGTGATTATTCATATTGTTTATTACGTATTAGTCCTGCCTTATTAATTAAATTGTATCATGAACAGACGTGAATAAATAATACAATAAAAACGTGTAGTCTACATATTTGATACAACAATCAAGTCCAGGTACCGCTACTGGAAAATTGATTTGTGGATAGTTATCTTAGAGAGAATATGATAAATTGTTAGAGATTAATATTAAAAGTAAAACTTTAAAAAGTCAACAAATACAAGTACAGCTAATTCTTTAATTTTACAAATTAGTAAGTACATTCCATCTCTAATTTACAATTAATTTTTAAGACATTCCTTTATAAATGTATTATACTTTGTTACTAGATACTTTTTATATTACCAATATTTTATTATTTGTTGTATATTTTTATTATTTGATTTTTTTAATCCACTAGTAATAATATTGTTTTTTTCTTGTTCTTTTTCTTTTTGATCAATAATTGCATTCAGTTTTGTCACTTTTTTTATTAGCTCTCTTGCTGAAATCCATTTATTATTTATTAGTATATATTGTTATTTTTTTTTTCTGGCTAACATTCATATCTTTTCTACATCTGTCACTTTGGGTTCATGTTTATTCTTACTAAATATGACTCACTGTTGTCTTTTATACTCTCTTAAGTAGTATAAATATTTGAAGTTTTTCAAAATAAAGTAGACATTTTTTCAATATTTTTTCTTTAGCATTATTTACATTTATTTAATAAATTGTTTATATAACTAATTTTTACGCATAGAGAAGCAAGCCAAGAAAGAGATCCAATGGCATTCGTTTGATCTCATGCTATTATTGGAAGGTGCGTTTTGCAGCAGGAATGATATTTAGGTATAAATCTACAAATAAAGTATAATCTGTTTTTAACTTTTTGTTAAATAATTGTAGCTTCTTGTAATTGGTGCATATATTTAGCGTCAATCCACATTTAAGACCTTTACAAATATCGTTGGATTGAATGATAATAGATATTGTTAAATTCTTTTTTATCTACCATTTTGTATTATTTGCATTTGGATGCAGTATGAAGTAACATATTATAAAAATGAACACTGAAATAATAGTATAGATTTTATTTCAAGACTAAATCAGTTGTTATGGTGCTATGCTATATTGGAAAAAAGTAAATGTTATCATTTGCCAAGTGGTTTAACCGATTTTGATTATAACGATAAAGCATGTTCTATATAGAGAAGATATGCTAATAAGTAAAGTAACTAACGTAATTTTAAGCAATTATTTTATATTTTTTTGAGTTTGTTTGAAACTTTACAGTCATTGTTTTGAGCTAGTTTTGGATTAGTCGATCTAGTTTCTTTTAAGCTAACCTGAATCAAAGGTTTTACTAGATTTTGGGCTTAGTTGATGTTTGGATCATAATATTCTGTTATCAATGTAATCGTATTACTGAACATTCTTATTGCCAGGATGTTTAATTCTTATCAAATTATTTTGATAAAAAAATCTGAAAATAGTTATAAAATGTTTCAAAATATTGCAAATTTATGCATTAATTATTTTTAACATATAGTTATTAAAATATTATTTGTAAAAAAAAAAGGTTTAATTTTTGAGATAGCGGAAGACTAAAGAAATTGCACGAGTACACTATGAAACTGTAATGAAATTATTAGTTAAAAGAAACAAACAAACAAAACGAGATAATTACGGCAAAACTGACGATGATGAAAATTTGACAAGATATATCAATTCTTAGATAGAGTTAATTGATATACTTACGGCATGAAGAATCCGTCGGTGTCATCTGGAGATATGCATTGTATGGTAATATTAATTGATAAATAATATTAATAATGGTTTAAATATTATTGTAAGTAGTGTCCCGAAAAAAAGGAAAAGTAATAACACGCCGGAATCTTAAAGATTTTCATGTTAGTATAGTTGAAGCAGCAGTAACGGAATATTTTAACTACTATAGAAAAACCGATTGAAATGTATCAAGAAAAACTATTAGGTAATGTTTATATTTGCAAATAAATGCAACAGGTTTATTTATAGTATACAATCCTAAATTAGTGGTACCAAAAATAACACGAGTTGACTATGATAAATTCTTGATAAAAAGGATTCAGCAAGATTATTCTGAAGATGATGAAACTGATAATAAGTTGAAAAGTTCTAAGAACGTCAAAGATTGTTTTATAATTAAATATGATGTATTTAGTATAAAGTACAGGAATGCATTATTTGCAGCACCCGCAAAATTAATCAAAATTAAAAAACTGATTTTTTTTAAATTATTTTTTTTTGCTGGTTGCAAATAATTTTTTTCTTACAGAACCACTACAAATTTTTTTTAGCATTTTCTGATTCAAATCACGACGGAATAGGCCTATAACGCACGGGGTCTGTCTTTAGTAATAATAATTGCATAAATGACATTACAGAAAAAAGTAGATTAAAGTTATTTTTTGTTTAAATATTTGAAACAATATTAGAAATATCTATTAATATTTTTTTAAATATATTTTTGCACAATCGTATTCTATTTTGCACTTACAGATATTGTTGATACTAACTGTAAATAAATCTTACTAAATCACTGTAAATTTTTATAAAAACCAAATAGTTATGGCATTGTATTATTTAACCAAAAGCACCACTACGCCGGTAAGTATAAAAATAATATTAACTACTTGTAAATTTAAAATTAACATTTATTTAGAATTAATATTGAATGTCCAGTTATTAAAGATTTTCCTATTGCTTCTAGAAAACTCAAATTTGTAATGGATTTTTATACAACCAATCTTCTTCAATTGAATTAATATTATATTGACGTTTGAATTTTTTGTTACTAAGGCAACGAAAAGTACTTTATACAGCGACTTGATCATTTTGAACAATCTTTGAAACTGTTTTTTTTTTTTGTTAAAACTATGTGAAAACTGTTGTGCAAAAATTACTATGCAATACTCGAATTGTTAAGTGGTTTTTGACAAATTAAAAAAAATGTTAAAGAAACGAAACTTACTTACGGACTTACGGACTTTGTATTGCAATATACTATTACTTGTTTTTCTTTACTTATTGTTTAATTTTAATTTGTTTGTTTTTTATATTGACTTTATCTTTTATAAAAATATTTTCAAAAACTTATTTAATTTTGGCACAGTTACTAAGATGTATAAATATTTATAAGCAAAAAATTTTCAGTGGCATGAAATGTTTGAAATTCATAATCATAATGGTTTGAGTATTACTTTATTCCAAAATTAATTATTAAAAAAAAAGAATTAAATTGCGCGAGGTCTATTTGAAGTTTTATGACACTCAAAATATACTGCTATTAATTAATTCCGGAATTGAAGTGCGTAACTGATTTATTAAGTAATAATTGTGCAATAATGTATTACTCTATAGTTTAATATAATATACTAAGTATTGAAAGGGAAAAGAAAGCAGTGTTTGCAGCACGCAAGAGCAAAATGCGGTCAGCAGACGCCGAAGTGTTGCAAATGCTTTTTTGCCAGTGTATTTACGACTATTTTTTTTTTTGCTATTGTAATATATTTTTTTTAGAAATATTTTTTTTTTACCTAGGGTTGCAGTAAAAGATTTGTTTTTGCTGGAAAACATTACTTTTTAATCCAAAATACGAACGCAAAAATTGTTTTTTTAGAGTGGACAGGCAAAGCATAATATTAGTCCACGGTTATACCAGTGTATGCGGTAATAAACAAAGTGAAAAAATTATTTAAAATTTTGTCTTATTGTGACAGGTTTACTATTCTTTATATTTTAATAACTTTTATTTAATTATAAATTATGAATTAAATTAATTATAAAAGTAATAAAACTTTTGATGAATTGTCGATGTTAATTAATTTTGTTGTAATACATACATATTAATAATATCAATAGTTTCACCCAGATTATTTTAATGGTTTTTAATTCATAAAGAAAGGGCCAATTTAGTATACTCTACACTTTATAAATAATATTATTAAAAGAAGCAACAAAGTTGCGCAGTTCTGCTATAAAACTTTTATATTAAGTCTTACAATCCTACAATATTTGTACAATAAGACTAACATTATCACAACAGGAAGAATTAGTTAGCATTTATTAATTCAGAACGTTAGTCTAATAATGATTAGTGCTCATGTAACTATAATTACATAAATTATGAGAGTGTGGGTGGACCAGATACTAGGCATTGTTAGTATCTACAGCGCCTGCATACTCTCAATTAATAGGTTCAATAGTAAAAATTATGTAATTAACTTACAGGTGTATATTCAAAGGCAGCTTGTGAGGTAGTATCACAAGTATAAGCATTAAAAAATTAGCCGGTGTACCTGGAATACTATTCTAAATACTAATAATAAAAGACTTGACCTTGTCGGTGTTAAATGTTCACTTTTTTGCTGTTATTCTTCATTTGTAACAAAAGACATATAATATTCAAATCTTGCTTATACATATTAGATCAAAGTTCCAAAGTCAATTCTACGTAAATTGTCGTCTAGATATTTTTGTTGGTTTAGCAATGATTTATGCAAACTATTTAGTAAGTTATATAATCAACATAAATGTCATTATTATTGACAAAAGTATTCCAAACTTTTAGCAGAAATTTTTTTAACTGTACTATCGACAAATGGAATAAACTTTCAAACTGAGTATTTCCCAAGACTTATAAGCCACAAATCTTTAAAGTCAATTTAACTCTAGTCTTCAATGAGATAGTTTTAGCGAGTGTGGTTTTACTCGTTCAAATTCAAGGTATTCTTATGTTGTTGTGGCATATTATGTAATTCTTAAATATCACATTTTGAAATTAAAAAAACTACATCTAAAATTTATGAATAATCCAAATCATTTTTGGTATACTACATTAATTTGCTTAAAAAACAGTTTTAAGAATTCTATCATTTATGACTAATGGAACTATGACGTCAAACTAACATGAAATTATTAACTCTTTTGCTAATTTTTTTAGTAGTATTTACAAAATTAAAAATTTACCAAAATATTCTAATTCCGTTAACAATATTACTCTATTTAGAATTAAATTTATGTTATTTGATAAAGTTGTGCATGCTTTTAAACCCCTAAAAGTAAAACACACGCCAGGTTCTGATGCCATCTCTTCTTTCTTAGTCAAAAAGTGCGTTAATGCTTTATTTCATTTGTTTAAATTATTATTAAAAACTTTAACAATTCTAAAACTATTAAAAACTGCTTGTATCAACCTAATTAAAAAAAAAAAAAAACAGTAAAGACATATCATCCAATTGCTTTAAATAACAATTTTGCTAAAGTTTTTGAACAAATAATAGCAGAACGGCTTTATTTTGATGTAAAAAGTATAATATCAAATAATCAGCACTGTTTTGTCAAGAAGAGTTCTATTGCGTTAAATTTGCTATGTTTCACAGAGTTTCCACCGCGCTTGATGTGCGACAGTAAGTAGACCTTTGATAGTTTAGATCACAGAATTATAATAGATAAACTTTGTGTTGTTAGATACAATAACAATCTTTGTAATATATTACAGTCATATCTTAATGTTGTTAACTTCAAATGAAATTTATAAATAATATTTGCAAAATTCTAAAAAATCAATGTCTACTATATGCTAACAGTTTAATTTTTTTTTTACAATTTCAACTAAGGCTAATTGCTTATCACTTTAATCTGGCATTAAATTGTTGCACAATTACATACTTTTGCAAAATATTAAATATAGTTTTTTATTATACTATTGACAACCAACCTTTATTAAAAATTACAACTTGCAAAGATCTTGGTGACCAGTTTGATAATCAATTAACATTTATTATTTAGTCACAAAAACATTAAAATTGCTGGGATTTATTATTATATATAAGTCAGCAAAACCATCCTTTTGTAAAGAATCTTTGCAAATACTTTATTTTGCTTTTGTCAAAACGGGATAGGTACTATAAATTATGTTATTAATTTACAGGTACATATTTAAAAGCAACTGTGATGTAATAACACAAGCGTAAGCTTTATAAAAAAACGCTCTGGATAAAGTTCAAAGACGCTATTTGAATTGAAGATTGTCGTAAAAGCGCTGATATATCTCTGGCCACTAAGCTTGTTTGCGATTCTAATAGGCAGTTTGAACTTCCATGTAGCAAGACTAGTAGCCAGAAACATACCAACATTTACTTATTTTAGGTTGCACAGTAATTTTGGACTAAACGCACTGATAAACATAGTAATAAATGCTGTAAACTCATAATTTTTGTTTATTTTCAACTACTCTATGTAGTCTTATTATAATTATTTAACTTTTTATCTTGTATCTATTAACCTATTATGTCTGTATATTATCTCCATGCAGGAACTATTAGTTTGAATAATTTAATAAATAAATACATGGCATGGACGCATAGCAACAGTTTACTGTCATTACGCTTCTTTCTAGTATTTCTTTACTGAACAATATGGTTAAATTTAGAAAATAAACCTACTAACCAGACTTTATTTTTTAGAACTGCGCAAAAATAATAAAATTATGTTTAATAAAAATGACGGAAAAATATAAGTTAAGAAACCAATTGGATGTCAATGGCAATATTAATTTTTTAAACTATGATTAATGGGCTTACTTGTGTTTGTCATAAGAAAAAAATGCAAAAGGGTTTTAATATGACACAATTAGATGTAGTCATGCATGAACGCTTTTTGTATTTACGGAAAATTCTACCCAAGTATTATCAAAGTTAAAAATAAAGATAAAAATGCACTCTTAAAAAAACAACTAATTGTGACTTTTAAAACCATCTTCTCATGATTGCTTCAAGAACTGTTGCTGTTGGTTAAAATTAAAACAATTTATAATCTATCAATGTTTGCGATCATCAGAATAAAAAGTGTCACAATACCAAAGTAAAGAAACTAAAATTGATTATATGAAAATCATATTTGACCATACTAAAAACTCTATAAGTAAATTAAATATTTTGGCAAATGGTGCAAAAGAACTTCTTGGTAATGTAGCTTTTGTGAATCACCTTAACATATACTCATGATAATCAGTTAACAAATCTAATTGCATATACTGTACCATGACAAGTGTTAAGAAACTTAAATAAACCAATAACTGAAGTGTCGATATTTACGTAAGATTTTATGGAAATTCTAGTACGTAAAAATAATAATAATTTTTTAATTGTAAATTATATCAAGTCTGAGTCAAATAGTACTTGTTTGGATCAACATTAGACAAATTTAGTTAAACTCATTTAAAACTAAATAAAAATTATATTTAATTAACTTCTATGAATGCATTTATTTTGTAATAAATAATAATAAAATCAGTTGTATAAAATAATTATAGTAAATTTATTATTAAATACACAAACACAATATGGATTGTTTATAAAATTATAACTGAGGTATTCCTATTGTGCACAAATTGATTCAATTGAATAAAAAAGTTGTGTGTTTTATTTTATTATATGAAAAATGTATTGCATATGTATATTCATTTTAGTCTATTCACATTTCTATATCTTTTTATTAAATTGAAAATTTATTGTTGTCTACACGTCAGTTTAAGTTAATATCTTATATTATTTACAATTTATTGTTAAATAATTGATTAATTAAAATTTTAAATTTCTATAGTCACTAAGAATAATATAACATTATATCACTATTACGTTTTGTATTTGCTAACAATAGGTACTAAATAGTTAACGTTATATGCTTAAACTTGTTTAATTCCGGAAACTTAATTTAACATAGCTTTTGGACAATATATATTATTCATGTCATACGTGACAGTGTTCCATTATTTATTTATAGTATAACAAAATATGTGTTTAAAATGCGTTAGGGTTTGGCTAGTTGTGCAAACATGTTATATTAATAATTCATAAATATTTGGAACAGCATTGTTAAAAAATATTTTCAAATTTTTTTATATATTTTTTTTGTTTAAAAAGCTTTAGAGAATGAATAAATTATATTTTACACAATATTAGTTTGAAATAAATATTATTATAATGACTAAGTGTAACTGAATTAAAATTAACTAACCATTATTTGAACCTAACACTTATTACCATTAATATTTTTATTAAAATTCAACATTACTAATCAATTCAATTTTAAACACTAAAAAGCAAATTAATTATTTAATTGCAAAATATTTTAACCATTATCTTAACTTAAATTATAAAGTTTGGCGATTTTATAATGCTTAAAATTATTCTGTAGAAATATAGTTATTTTATTTAAAAAATATTAATTATGCATGTGAGTATATAAACTTGTTGCAATTGGATTATTTGTCAATAATTAATTAAAACTTAACAAAATATGATTTAATATAATTTTCTTTAATTCAGCAGCTGTAGGACATTTTTTTTTATTTGTCAAAAATATTAGATAAAATTAAAAATTATTACGTATAATTTTATAATACAAACTATAATAAGTTTATCATATTTTAAAGTATAATCTAAAAGTATTTTATTATTATTAGTCTGGAATAACGTAAGATACACTTGTTGCGCTGCGGTGAAATTTCATTAAAAATAATTATAAATACCACAACTTGATAAATACCTTAATAAAATCAGAATATTTCTGTGCCGGTGCAGATTGAGATGGAGATGGTGATTGCTGCAAGTAGCCCGTAGTGTTGAGTTGAGCTTAGTGAAGTTGCACAGTTTGTTGTCACAGGATCACAATTTATCCTTTCCGAAGCTCCTACGAACTTTCTGGTGGGGATATGCATCCCACCATTGGCTATCCTGCCCAGGACTTTCAACTGTAACTAAAATGTGTATGGGGTGATTAAAAAATACCCCCACTCTAATCTACATTATTATTTATATTTATTTGCATATTTATTTAATTTATTTTACTTAACATATTTTTACTATGACATGTACACATTCAACAGGGTTTGCTTATAAAATGATTTTAATTAAGAAAAATGTTTTAATTTTAGTTTATAACAGATAATTGCAAATTTGATTCTTATTTTTACGTTGACCGCTTTGCAATTCACACTTATTTTAAAATAATTTTTAATATTTCTTATCTGAGAAAAAATGTCTATAAGATTATTTAACAATGAAGCAATTAAAAATATTCTGAATTAAAAAAATAATCGTCTTATATAATCCGCTTATCTTGATTGTCTGCGAATTAAATCACTAAATTTAAAATAGAAAAATTGGTTGTAATTATGAAGGTACATGTATTAATTTACATCAATACTATTAACTATTCCTAACTAACTTCACTTATTGATTAAAGTACAAATTGGGTATACACATATTTCGAATGCATAGCAATTAACCGCAATGCAACATTAAATCTTGGTAGTTTCCACAATGTAAATTATTGTTGTAAACAACTAGGTAATATTTAGACATTTTAAACTTTTTTGAATAAATTTAAACTGGATTCTTAACAATATTTTATTTTAAACTAAGTACAAAACAACTTACAATAAAAAGTTAAAGGTTTGCAAGAACGATATTCTAAAATTCTAGATTATTAATAAAATATATATATGACACGTTTAAAAATAATACCTACATAGTTTAAATTTATTTTATCTTTGTATTTTATATTGTTGACTAGTTATGAATTTAGATGCTATAACATCAAATTAATTTTGAAACATTTTTAATTTATAATTTAGTATTATACTATATTGTTTTATTCCGTATACATTAGATTAATTAGCGATGTCTATTACAATGTAGTCTAGCCTCCATTCTTTTATTTTCTAACATATTAAGACGTTGCTTCTAGCTTACTTGTAGCATATAATATAATACTATAGTAATACAATACTGGTATTGCGGACATATTATATTCAACAATGTAATTTGGTTAAACATAGAAACGTTAATAGATATAAAAATCAATTATAATTTTTTAATATTGAATCAATATTATAGTTTTATAATAGTCATTTTTTGACATACTATTAGATTGGATGAAATTGACTGTAATGATTCTAAAAAAGTAAACAATAATAGCAGCATCAAAAATGTAAACTAACCAACAAACTATATATATAAGCGAGCATGAGAAGTGCTCTAAATTATTTTAAAATAATACCGTTGAGTAAGAAATTATTAAGAAAAAGCACAATACGTGCTTATGGTACAAATGTTCTGTTTTTTTTAGACAGAGTCTAACTGTCATCTCCGAGAAGAACTTGGATTGATCAATTTTGACATCTGTCCAAACTAAAAACGCACTTTAGGAACCTGTGGTCAATATAACTCATAGGCGACGTTACCCAAAAGTTCAAAGATTATATAAAAAGGCGCGTGTATTGTCAAAATGCGTTTTTTGTTGGCATTTTTTGCTTGTATCAACTTAGGTAGATACTTTGTCAAATTATAAGTGTAAGGTGCATGTGGTTTTTCTTTGGCAATAAAACAAACCTTTAATTTTAAAAAATTTAGAAATAAATAAAAACAATATCATTAGGTTGTAGAATTAAAAAAAAAAATCTAATTTTTTCGAAAGTAATTATATCATTTTTTTAAACATTTTAAAAATATACTATCTGAGTTGAGTTTTGGATAGTAAAGAAATTGGTTTTTCTGAGGAAGCTGGATGCTATTATTTCTAAGGCTAACCACTGACTTCGGTGATGCTCCGGTCATGCTCCGGTGAAGCAGATGTTTGATGGACACTTCGTATTCTTTAAGAACATGAAAAAGTAGCAACAGTAATTTACACTAAAAATTGAAAAAAACTGGTAAAATGTTTGTTATTTTTGGGGATTGAACATTGTAGCGACTTGTGGGGTTGTGATCATTAAGCGATCGCTCAGAGTACTTGCTTGATCCTTTCTAACTACGATATTGAAACATTAGTTTTAATTATACTTAATATAGAAGTAATGAACATAATTTTACTGCAAATCTCAAAATAATTCTTCTAGTTGTCTCGATTTGGCTTGAGCTGCTTGTACTATTCCATCTTTGCCACTTGTTGTGTTTACTACTCTGCTTATCTTCCAGGTTAGCGGAGATGTATATTTTTTAACCAATATTAATTCTCCAAATTCTAGGTTAAGAGTTTATTTTTATTTAATATTTCTTTGGTCCTTGGTTGCTCCTTTTGTATTACAAACACAGGCCATTGTGATTGTGGTTGAGTCAATCATGCTGGACCAGTAAACTATAATGAGTCCATCATTATTTGAAGCTAAGTCAGCTGGATTATTTACTGTGGGAACATGTGGCCAAATGAAATCTTGATGTTGAATTTCTTGGACCTTATTTCTTACGTAAGTTTTTTATGTTTACCGTTTTCGACAACAACTAATTTAGAACTATGCAAGAATCCGTCCGTTGGTTGTTTTTTTTTTTTAAGTTTGCATAACAAAACGGATGCGCATAGTTCTAATCGAGGTATTGTTGTAAATTTTATTGGAACTACAAACTAATCTGATTTTGACTTCACTTATATCTATGTGCGGAGTAACAGCATATATACACGCTGCATAAGCTCTCTCACTAGCGTCACAAAATTCATGGATGTCTATACAAGTTTGTAATTTACCAATGTGTACTAAGAAGTTTTTTTAATAATTTTAAGTCATTGATATATTATCTTTTATGCGGACAACCTAGCTATATACCGCTCTCCTAAAAGTATTTTAAGAAACATGGATAGATGTTAGATTAAAACCACAACCTTTTTGTTTGAACAAAATCTTGATTTGTACCTAGATAAGTTCAAATGTATTTTTTCTCAGCCCCGAATATGATTTCAATTGATTATGTTCCTATAATCAATAAAACATCCATATCTTGCGTGGTTTCTTACAAATTTTGTGTTAACATGTTGCGATGTGTTTTGAGCACACAATGGGATAAAAAGGGAATTTTTCTAAAGACGTACAATGTGTCGGATTTACGCTCACTGGCGCCTACCGACTTACTCCTCCTCCTTTTTTATGAGTGCAGGAAGTTTGTCTCGTCTTGGTGACATAGACCTTTCTATCTAGCTGGTATTTTTATAGCGGGTTTTGATATAACATATTGCACTTTTGTGCCGCAGACTATCGAGCATTTGTCTGATATATTTAACCATTTAGGCTAGAAGCGTTGCTAAAGATGCAAGCGTTTTCATAAAATCTTTGTTGCTTGTTAAATAGAGCTTAGCACTTTCCGCACGCGGCGCAAGTAGCTACATGGCCAGATTCTTTAGTCAGATTGCACGTGGGCTTTGGATTAGACACACGCGTTGTACCGGGGTGCCGTGTGACCACAACATTAGCAACGGTGGCAATGTGCTATATCAACGGTTTTTTTGTTTATGCTCGACGGCAACGAGAAGCCCGCACATCTTGGTAAGAGTCAAAATACCTCGATTTTTGCTTTTTGAAGAAATTGCACATACGAGCTATTTAAGTTGGAGTGTACCTTTAAGCAATAAGCTTAGTCAGACACATTTCGAATAACGTATTTCAGGTTTTTTTTTTCCTTGTTTGGTAAGTGTAGTAAAAGAAAATATTGTTTACTTTACAATGCTCGATCACTACACGAAATTTTGCATGCGAAGTGCATGCCGATATTTTTAAACATGTTTACTGCGCCTTTGACGGCTATGTTCAAAGATTTGAGCGTTACCAACAATTTTGGTTATTTGAATTTAACTCAGATGATAATGGACCTAGGGAGCTAGTTGTACTAGAGTTGGAAGACGGCGCTTTAGGGGCTTGCCGGTTTGAGGACCCTTTAGCCTTGATAGTATTGCTGAAAACACCTTAGTTAAAGGCCGGCTAATAGACTAGTAGTAGAGGTTAAAAAAGATTTACCCGCTTTTTGGTAGAGTTGGCATTGGACTCGACTTGGTTTTTGGCAAGTTTCTTGAGGGAGACTTTTGATAAAATTACCTATTAGTTTTCTATCAGGACCTTTTGCTTAACCTACAGGATTCCGTCGGTCTTGGTAGGATGCCCGGTTATCATCTTTGTTTTAATTATTCTCTTAAATTATGTTGTGTCAAGTTGACTTAGATTAATAAATTAATATTAATTACGTCATCTGCATATTGGATAAAATCTAAAACAGAACAATCAGAATAAAAAAATGATGCCATGGAGGTTAAATTGGGCTTAATTTCTCTACCAATCCATGAATTTCCTTGCCAAAAAGTATGTTCTAAAACTGGTTGCTATGGGTAGTTGTATGGCTTTAGAATCCACTACTAGAACCAGCTATTTTTTTGGAAAGAAACCGTTTTGGATATTTAAAGATCAGCCGGTTATTATTTTTGCTTATATCAAGGCTGCTCAATTCTCTAGTTTTAATAAAAATACTTTTTCTAAACTTTTTTATATCATCTAATCAGCTAAATATTTTAGGGTTTTTTTCAAAAGATTTAATCAACAATTTACTTCCTCCTCAAGTTGATTTGGCTTTTCGAGACTTTAATAACAAATATTGGCCTTATTATATCAAAGTCTATACAGACGGTTTAAAAACTAACTTTTTTTTGTCTGTACCTTACGAGGTATATACATATTCCCTAATTTAAAATAGAAGAATATGGCAAATTTATCTCGATTAATCGTTTATATTTACTGCGAAATTATACGCCATCTATAGAACGCTAGTTATAAGTTTGAGTTATAAATGGAAAAAAAAAATTATTATTACGAATTCGAGAAGTTTTTTTGATGTTATGGGCACTTTATTGCAAACATCAGGAGCAACTGCTGGGCATCCAATATTAAAGTGGTTTTGGGCAATCATTAGAAAATATATTTTAAAGTAGAATTGTGCTGGGTCTCCGGTCACATGGGCATGGACGGAAATGTGCGTGCTGATTCTTTGGCACACAAGGATCGCAAAAATTTCTTTTATTAATTATGCCAACTTCTTCAAACGCTTTAAAAATTTAGCAAAAAATACGTGGTAAGATCAGTTTTCTATCAATTCCTAAACTAAAAGAAAGAATTACTATAAGGGAGTCAGTTGTACTTTTGGTTCAAATATTTTTCTTTCTACAAAAAAATAGATGTCATTTTGCTTAGCCGATTAAGATTCGGTCACTCACTGTTTGATAGTGGGAGTACTTGACTACATTCTATTGAGATGTGACCTAATAAGTTCTCAATCTACCATTCTAATTAATAACTTATACTAATGCCAATCCACAATCCTGAAATAACGTTATTGTCTATTTTTTGCTCTTGCAACACCTTAAAACTGTAAAATTTTGATTATAATCTTTTTATATTGCTCACGTCAATCTAGTTTTTATTAACTCTTTTTAACTCACTCCTCTATGTACTGTAGTATTGTCTAACACGTGATAAAAGTTTTGGTTGAAAAATCAAAGATGTAAAAAAAAACGACGTATTGTTTTACGTAAAGCTTTTACACGTCTTGCTAATAAGATTAATACACTATGAGAACAAATTACTTCAAGAACACGTGCTAGAGAGCTGTTGAAAGCTATCTACCAACAACAGAAAATTACAGATTTTTATGTATGTGAATTAGTAAAATTAGTTTTAAACTAAGTTTTTTTAAATTAAACTCAATATAATATTGTAGAGACATTAGACATAGCAATCATAACATGCCCTGCTGTATATATTAATTAAATCTTGCTTTTTGGAGAAACTATTAGCAACGTAGCGCTGATTTTTTGTCATTTTTGAAATAAAGTTGAAAGCAAAAAGCGCATCTCTCTTGCAGTAGGACTCGCCGCGGCTGATTTGACGAACTATGGCTGCAATAAATGTGATAAAAATCATGCAACGGTTATTTATTTCAAGGCTAAAAAAATGTCATAGCAAAAGCAACTAACAACTAAGAAAGCGTATTTCTAATTCGCAAATTTGAAGCATTGTGGTCGTTATGTTTAGAAAAGCTTAAATACAGAACATTGTTATAAAGCGGCAAATTACACTTTTGGCAAAAAAAAATTGCAGTCTAATCATATTAATATATAACTTTTTCCGAAAACAATTTATGTGACAATCCGCATCGATGCAAAATGTTCAGACAATGCAAGGAGTATATTATCCAGTAATTTTACTGCTAAAATTATTCATTATTGACACTAATTACGCTGAGACAGGGTTCTATAACAACGTGACTAGCAAAATCTTTAACTGTTTATAAATATTAAGAAATTAAATATGTCTATATGAACAGTTTACTTACTGTTGAGTTTTGATGTGAATTTAAATATAAACTATTTACATTATTTAATTACTAGTTATTATCATTTAAATTAATTATTATAGATTGTTCAAACAATTTTTATATAAAACCATGTCTAGTATATCCGGATAATACTGCAAAACTGAAATCGGTTTGCTGATTATTTCCATGTACGTCAATTTACTTGAATTATATTTTTAGAATATGATACCTTTATAGACATCAAAGTAAGTAATAACTTAGGAAGCTATTCTTATTGTTTAGATTATAGAGAATCACTTATACACGGTGTTTTCAAATAGATTATACATTTCAAAAAAATATTTTTTTACAAATGGGCGATATTTAAAGTGTTATTTTATTATACAACTTTGGCATTTGTTTGAGTTTATTTTTTTAATTTTATTGTCCTTGGCGTCTTTCATCTCGTTGACAACCGGGTTTTCATAATCTACATTAAATAAACATTTTTTGTTTGTTTTTCATTTGCAAAGGCCGATATTTTAGGGCTAACGCTTATGCTACTACCACATAATTTATTAACAATAACCTCACTTAAAAAATGACGAACCTCTTTGAAAATTGACTTTTATTCTGGTGACGTTTAGGATTATTTTGTATAGAGGAAACATGTTAAAAAACCGATAAACACCAAAATCACTGAAAAATTTGTTGTTCACACTGTATTTTAGTTTTGTAAACTACAGAATGATTTTAATTTGGTACACAACACTTATTTACTATTTTATTTTTTATTTCAAAAACTTTGATACACATTTAATGCGTCTATTCAATATGGGAAGGTGACACCAAAATAAATAAACTTTCTCTGTAAATAAAGATTATATTTAATTCTTTTAAAAGTAATATTTTATATGCAAAGCTTGTTACCTGTAAATAAAGAAACGACATTAGAGTCAATTATCTGGAGATTATCCCAATTTAATAACGTAATTAATCAATGAATGACTTTACTCAGTATCAATTTAATTTACTGACACGAATGTCAATTCCAATCTCTATGACAATGCTATAATGTAGTTTCTTTACACATATATGGTAATTCTTAATATAAGCAAAACATTTTAAGACTGATTAATTACAATTAGTAAAGTTTATATACATATAACTTAAAACGACATAGTTTTAAAGTTACAAAATATTTAACATATTTAACATTAAATTGTAAGAATCATACATTGACAACTTGGGAAACGGCTGGAGTAGTAGTAGTGGGCTGGACAGTGACAGAAAAAGAATCACTGAGCCTAAATAAGTACATACAATACGTACAAACAGAAAATTAAAAAATAAGACAAAAGAGAAGGAAGATGGAACATTAGAAGAATGAACAGAGAAAGGATAAAAAGAGCTACGGAGGTAGATAAAGTGACAGAAAACAAAAACATAGAGAAAAGATGCGAAAAGTACTCGAAAAAATTAAGAAAAGCAGCAGAACAATTAATCTCCAAGTTCAGAGAAGTAGAAAGAAAAGAACCGTACTGGTGGTGCAAAGAGATCAAGGAATCAGAAAGAAAAAATTACAAACAACAAAAAAAGTAAAAAAACAGAGAAAAAGAGAAAAAGAGAAGAAGATTTTGATAAAACTGAAGAAGAACTAAAAAAATAATAATTTATTAACGGGGATCCCTGCGGGAAACTTTACACAATAGTAATGAATAAATTAGAAAGAATAAAGAGAGTTTGCTTAAAGAAAAAAAAGAGTGAAAAAATAATAGTTGAGAAATTTTCCACTGGAGAAGTTGCAGATGAACCAACAAAACACAAACAGTTCCTGCAACAGTGAAGGAAATAAAACAAATCATAAGAGAACTACCTAATAACAAGGCACCAGGACCGAACGAAATAACAACAAAGGTAATGAAAGCAGCGTTAGAAGGAAATGAGATAGAAATATCAAGTATCAAACAGATGTCTAAAGAAAGGAATATTTCCAACCTGCTGGAAGGTGGCAAACTTAGTGTTAATTGAGAAGAAGAAGGAGGCAAGCAAATTAAAAGCGTATTGACCGATATGCTTGGTCAACACATTAGCAAAAATTATGGAAAAAGTTATAGTGAGGAGAATTAAACAAAAAATAGAAAAAAAAGGATGAAAACAGGAGCAATATGAATTTACAAAAGGAAGATCGACTCTAAGAACCATTGAAAAGGTAAAGGACATACCAAATGAAGCAAAACAGTGGACAACACAGAAAAAGACAACACTGTGTCATAATAGCTCTAGATATATATATAATATTAATTTAATTTGTCACATTGGCAGCTATATCGTTTTTATTGCAAAAATTTTTAGTAAATAGAGATCATTTCAATAAAAATATTAAAATAATATCTATTCCGAAGGACAAACAGTACATGGGTTGAAAAGTGGAGGATTATATTTATATTTAATTTTTTACTAAAATTTGTTTGTAATTTATAAGGTTAAGTGGTGTCTAGCTTCAAGTTGAACTTTGCCGTTTTATATACTATACATAATTAATATGTAAATAAAGATTTAATAAATAAATAAATATACAAAATGCTTTCAATAGCATACTATGGGAAGCAATTATAGAAGCAGCAAAAAAAAGAAAACTAACAAATATAAACTATCAAAATAATGTAGAGTTACCTTCAAGGAAGAAATCTACTGACTAAAACTGGAAAATTTTGGCTGACTAGAAAAGTACTATAAGGTTCTGCACTTGGACTTAAACTGTAGAATTTAGTCTATAATGAGTCATTCAGAATGCAGCTGCTGGAAGGAATGACAATAACGGCATTTGCGGATGACGTGGTTTTGATTGGTAAGAATATAGACATAAAAGTATTAAAGGAAAAGTTATAGTTGGTAATAGAGATGATAAAGAGATAGATAAAAAATAAATTATTAGAACTGGCTCTGCAAAAAACTCGTCAAAAAGGCGTCATGATTATCGACAAAAAGGACTAATAAGGAAAATGGGAAAATACAGGTAAGGGAACAAATAATTAATTAAACATAAAAGAAAACATAGCAACTCAAGACCGAATTGTCATTCAATAATCTAACAAACCAATCAAACCCAATCTGTTTTTTTATTGAAAGAAAGAAGTAATTAATTACAATTCAGATTTAAGAATCCAAGTTGTGATATCAAGTAAAAACACGCAAGCCTAAAAAGAAACAATAAAGCTGCATCTTAGATAAATTGCATTGCTTAGAGCACTACCGCCAAATGGACATTACATATCAAACGCTACAAAGACAATTAATTCACTGCAAATACAAAACCACCCAACAAAACACACTTTGAAATCTCAAAAAGCAACAAATAATAAACAGAAACACTTCTCCAAAGCATTTAAAGACACGTAACATTAAAACTGAGGTTTTCAAAGTCTAAAATTTGAACTCGACTTTACTTTGAGAGTTTTAAGATTTAAAATATTGATACACAAAGTTTTTATGAAATAATAGTAAAAAATAAGGTTGCGGATCTAAACAGGTATAAACGTCGCTTTGCCGTATTATGAAACGCAACATTTTTTTTATGTTACGCTCTTACGTTACGTATTTACAGTTAATTAATAAAAATTGTAGAAAACTTACTTATTGGTTGTTTAAAGTAAAAACTTATTCTTTTTCTTACCAAATGGCGCTGATGTTAGTTTGTTTTGATAAAATCAGTTGTTTGGCACGTTACAAGTGCTATAAAAGCAGTTAACGTGTAAATTTTGTAAGTGAAAATGAGTTTGAAAATGCTAAACAAAAGATTGTATATTAGTAGAAAGCGTTCTAAATTTGTGAAATTAAAAGAAAAAAGCAAAAAATAAATGAAAGCGTTCTAAATTTGTGAAATTTAAAAAAAAGCAAAAAATAAATTATTCTAAACTGGAGTCTTATAAAACCTGAACAAGAAACTGGTAAAGAAGCTTTGAGCATTAAGACACGGTGACTTGACGTTTACTGAAACAAGTATCCGCGGTTTTGGATTCAAACTGTATATAAACTGCCCGTTTTGTGAACTTACAATTGTGAACGCATGTCCGGTAATTTCTGGAAAAGTTTATGAAATTAATCGTTGAATCACATTTGTGTTTTGACTACTTAGAATGCTGCGCTGCAAAAGTTTTGCAAACTGATTGACCTACCAAAAACGTTACTTAGCAGATGTACCAGAAAATCTGTGCCAACACATTACCTGTCGGCAATAATAAAAATGCTGTCAAATGAGAAGTAAACTGAATGCAAAAAGTACTTGGAAAATACACAGACTTTTGTTGTCTTTTGGCACCTTCTTAATTAGATTTCAAATTTAAAAAGTCATAGACGTACCAGTAAAAATGATCCTACTGCAAGCAGTGCAAAGCATAACACAAATAATCTGAAACTCCTAAGTGTGCGTGCTGGTAAGAAGGTCACAAGAATGATTGCTGCAACAAGCATCAAGGGTCATCTGGAAAGATGGAGAACAACGGGATGCGGGAAATGTTTCAACGTTTTGAAGGAAAACACTTTGGTACGTGAGTTAAATAAGCGGTAACGGTAACATCAAGACGTACAAGGTAGCGTTCTTTATAAAAACATTACGATTATCAAGAAAAAGTTGGTTTTGCAACGTAAAGAAACAGAACAAATGACTTGGAGGACGAGAGAAATTGACCAACAAAATTATTAATAAACTGACAATCTACTACGGTCTGATTATTTGACAAAATTTTAATCGCAATGAGAAAATAAAGACGGCAATTTGTGTCATAATATTTTTACCGACCAACATCCGCTACATAATTAGCGTGACATCTTTTGGCGATTGAATCTGAAAGCTAAACACATTAAAAACTTATGAACTTCTGGAATAGGTAATAGATACAGATCCAATAATTTTAGTTTACCAAGAAGTTGAATAAATTAAGTAAGATTATGAAAAGCAGCAATAAACATAACTTATAGGCCGGATAGTGTTGTAGTTAGTAAGTGACTAAACCATTTAGTTTTATCTACATTAAAATTTACTTGTTATTACTTTAGAGAGTCAAAACTTTTGGTAAAGTTATAATAAGGTTAAAATTGCCTTATTTGTAGATCAGTATACGCTCATCACAAAAATAAAATTTATTTTTTTTAGACTACACTTATTAAAGAAATTACTTTTTAAACCATAAATTAAATTAAGGTTTAGTTGATTAAATTTGTTTGTGGAATAGACTATTCTATGCTCTAATTGTATTATAACTTATGTTTGACCTTTTAGGCAGTTTGCTTCTTGAGTTAGTGCCACTTGCTTTACTAAGTATTAGTAGATTAAGCATTTACAGACCACTGTATAATTTAATGTGCTTATTATGTATCATATCTTTTGCTCCGTAAACGTTTTCTTTCTTTAGTTGTTTACCATATTATTTGGTCTTTTCCATTTTCTATTCTAACAAGTTCTTGTCATTGGGGTTCTGTATTAAAGAATGTGGTAGGAGAGAGATACGATAGCCTTGATAGGATGTTAATAAATGGCAAAATATTATAATTAGTAGTAGCAGCGAGTTTGGGTACAAAAGACTTCTAGTATTTGAAACCTAGATTAGTTTACCTGCGTTTAAATATACTTTATTAACTATAAAAAAAAATGTGTTCAAACGTTTATCTAAGTACTTTTTGTTTTGTTTTTGTTGTTTTAAACGCTTCATTATGGACACTGTGCCAGTGTTTTATCTTTTATTTTTTTGATTGTATGTTATTGTTATTGTTGTTGTCAAAAAAAAAAAAATCATAACCGCTAATAATTTATGGGTTAAGTAAAACTACATTTAAACCAAAATTAAATTGTAAAACGGTTTTTTATGAACAAGTTATAAAAAAAAGTTTAATTACAAACATTACAAATTAAGATTACAAACGTACGCTTATAGTCAATATAACCTTGGTCACAGACGTTTTGTAGTATAACAGCTCATTTTTAGATCAGACCAATTGAGTTGCAATTGTTTTTATGGTGAACACTGATCTGGTATGAAATTTTAGCGGTTTCTTACGTAAGTATTTATTATAAAAAGTAATTTATGTTGAGCTTTTGCATGACTCAGATAAATATTTTCAAAGAATCCAGTTTTATGTTAATGTTAAACGTAGTTTTGTATCTTAACAACATAAACAATCATTGTCCAAGCATATTAAAATAATATGCATAAGCATTTTGTGCTCTTTGTGAATATTTTGGTGCTCAAATTTGATCCAAAAGTTTGAGCAAACTGGATCCGTAATTATTGCCAAAGTACCTCAATATACTTGTAGCGGTCGCTTTGTAAAGAATATTGTCAATGTTTGTCAAAGTGTTACTGCAGAATCAGAAACATCAATTTGTCATCGATCGCAGCTACTGGGTTTTACGTATTTCACTTACAAAACTCAAAAAACACAAAAACTAAAACTTAGAGATTATTTACAGCGTTTTTTGTTTACCAAATTGATGCAGCAACAAAGAAACACTTTTTTGCAAAAGATCTTTTGTAGTGATGAGGCGAATTTTTATCTAAGGAAATAAGCAAAACTGCCGTATTTGGGGATTACAAAATCCAAAAGTAATTTTTGAGAAGAAAATGCATTCTCAAAAAGTGACTGTGTGTGAACATTTTCAAGGAAAAACAACATTTATTGGCTACCAAGATAATCATGCAATATTACTTTTTTTTTTTGTTATTTGAAGAGTATAGTTTACAGAAACAAACACCATTGCAGAGCTGAAAATTTTGAACAATGTTATATTTTATGTGTACTAAATACAAAAATACATATTTTGCAAATTGTTCCTGTGTTTTTTTACTACATGTATGTGGAAGCGCAAACTAAAATCATCTTTTATTTACAGTTTCTTACTTAAATGACTCAAAATTTTGGTTTTGAATGTTTCATTTTTGTATAACGACCTATCTGTATCAGTTACAGATAAAAGATCTAAAATACTAGCAATTAAAACCGGAAAAAAATTATTGTTTAAAGTTAAATTTGTTAATATTTTTTGTCTTTTTGTCTGTCTACTTACCGACGCCAGAGATTTTTCAAATAGGAAACTTTTAGTATTTTTTTTTTTTAAATGTGACATTTTGAAATTACTTAATATATTATAACAACATAAAAATATATTTAAGATTTAACAAGTGATACAACATTTTCTGAAATTGTCGCATTAAACAACAAGACTTAAGCAGTGTATGAATATTAAACAATGATGAATTGAAAAAAAAATTAAATTTATTTTATTTGTTGGATAAAATCAATTAATTTGTTAAATATTATATAGAATACAGCATAGTAGTGTATTAAAGTTTTAATAAACTTATTTTATATTCATGTATGCACAATGTTATTTTCAACAAATTAATAAATATGTAATCATTTACAAATGGATAAAGCCCTTGTTTTGCAAATAGAGGTGAAATTCAACAATATATTATATTTGAATATCTATCCCCATAACAGACATTTTTGATACTTGTGATGCTTTAACAACAATGCCTGTGAAGCCAACGGCTATTTGTTTTAAATCTGACCGTATCTATGCTAAGCCTATTAACACACTGTCATCAGCCTAAGAAAATCTTAACGCCTTTGCGTACGTTTATATGTTGATGAAAATATATCAAGTAGCAATCCTCGGACATTCTAGGAAAGCACAAACTAGAAAGTATTATCCCACTCATACTCAAGACGACGCTTTTAACAATGCGTCTTTTCATTTTCCGTAATCCGTATTTATAGTTTATATGGTACTACTTTCCACAACTATCACCAACTTTTATTATGTTCTTATGCCGTCATAATAACTTAATTGAACTATGTTATGGTTTTAAAAATATTTTTATATTCTTCATAAAAATTTATATATGTATATAATTTATATACAAAATAAATTGATATTGCTGTTAACAATTATTTAATGCATTTATATTGAAATTTATTAGAAATAAAATTTGAATTTTATTATAATAAGCATTGTTGGATATGGTTAAGTTAATATATGTATCTACGCCACGATATAGACAAGTTATTGAAAGTATATTGTAAAGAAATATTTATGAATATTTCAAATATACAGATTAGATAAACCATTATTTGATATAATTTATAAGTTTAATAATACTAATAATTATTTTTCTTAGTGGAATCTCATAACACTTTTTATTATTACAGGTAACTAGAAATTTTACTTTGAATGTGCAACATTACAATTACAGACAATCTATAATAAATATAAAATTATGCATTTGAAATAACAATATTCACAGTTTATGTATTATTTATATTTTTTAAATAAATTCAATTTAAAACAGTTTACAATTTCACATATATTTTGTATACAGTTATATGTAATTAGATATTAAAAATCTTATGTATATAAATAGTACATTCATATTTTGCTGTAGAGAGGTTTTGAAATTACGAGAATAATAAACGTAAAAAGTAACACCAAACATGTTTTATAATAAAAGTTGCTTAGATCTTTGGTAGCAGATATTTTTACCTACATTTATCTACATAAAAATTTATAAGTAAATATTTTTTTTGCTTAAAAATTTCAAAGCTGCACAAAGTCAGACACACTAGTTTGGAGTACGGTATTCTGTAAATAATTTTTCTTCTAACTTGAAATAAATGCCTTTTTCTTAAATACTCACAACTTACATGTTTATTTTGTTAACAAAATATTTTTTTACTAAATGTTAGATATTCCAAATTATTCAATTTATTTCTAGAGATTGCTTTATTTACTCCAAATTAAAATAGATATTTACAATATTAGGCAGGTCTTCTTCTTTTTGATCGTAATTTCATAACTAAAGTATCGTGACATTACTGATATATTCAGGTTGTTTGGTGGACCCGCGTTTTCCATTGTTGTCGGTCTGCTGCTATTTTGAGACTGGTGTGTATTGATTGTCTTTTAAAGTTCTAAACTTGGTACAGCCAGCGCGTCGGAGATCTTTCTCTCGATTTCTTCATAAACTATTAGTTTTTCAAGGTTATCCTATTCCCTTCTTGCGATGTGGCCAAAGTATTTTAAAAAGCGTTTACGGCATGTAGTGGATAGCCTTTCTTTAATACAAAGTTTGTTAAGTTGTATTAAGATGTATCATGTTTTGAAGGCGTATATTCGGTGTATGTCCGACGTTTTTATGGTCTATGATTCTGTGCCGTATGAGAAAATGGAGAAGACTAAAGTTCTGACTTAGGTCATTTTGGTATTGTTGGTGATTTGTCTGTCTTTCCAGATCTTTGCTAAATTTGTTATGGCCGACGGTGCCATTGCGATGCGTTTCCTAATTTTGGGTTCGCATCTTTCCTGATTGGTAATTAGTGACTCTAGGTATGTGATGTTCTCGAAAGTTTCGATTTGAATTCAATTTGTGAGTTGTAGTGTGTTGGCTTTGTCCACTACCATAAATTTGGTTCTATCTAGATTGATTTATAGCCCCACCTCATGACTCTCATGTGTGACCGACTCCAGTAGAGCAGGTAACAAAACATTTATAGCAAAGTGTTATATATTAAGAATTAAATATGATTTATGTTTATTTTATATATGTAATAGAAATAATGTTAGTTTTAAATATATTTTATATGTGCTCGGTTTTTATATATTATCCGTGATCGTCCTTATTCGTATTGAAGGTTATCGTTCTAGTTGACTATATATTGTATTTTGTTCCTTTTAAATTCAGAATAAATCGCACTGTTGTAAACTCAACACAAACGTATTTTCTATTCTTATCATATTATAAGACATAACAATTGGCGACGAGGTAGTTAAAGTTATCCACGTAAAAATGCCGGACAGTGAAAGTGCAAATACTGGTGTAATTGGAATATTAAAAGAATATCATCACGAAATTAATGATATTACAGTTTTCAAGGTAAAACTTCAACAATTTATTGTGGCAAACAATTTTGAAAAAAATGATACAAAAAAACGTGCCATTTTATTAAATATTTTACTCGAAGACACATATATATTGTTACGCAATTTATGTGTACCGGAAAAAATCGAAGAATTAAAGTATGAAGACTTATTGGAGAAATTGCTAAAATATTGCAGTCCTGTGCAGTCTTTTCTTGCGGCAAGAATTAAATTTTACACGGCACACAGAAACGAAGATGAATCCGTGGTGAGCTGGGCCGCGCGAGTTAAAAGTTTGTCAGCGGGATGTGGATTTGGTAACGAAATCAGCACCATCATGCGGGACATGTTCGTCGTGGGAATGGGAAGCGGTCCCATATTGGATCGCCTTCTGGAAGTCGATCCTACTTCGACACCTGCTTCAACGCTGGAAACCGTGGTTCAATTGGCACAAAATAGAGAGACGGCAGGAAAAGAGCGGCGCATTCAAGTTAAATCGGAAATTCATCAGTTTTCAAGATATAAAAAAAATTATAATACGAACAATCAGCGCGCAATATCGCATAAGACGTCCACGGAAGTAAAATGTAAGTGCAAAGTATGTGGTAGAGCGAATCATTCGACATTTGAATGTAAATATAAAAATTATAATTGTAACAACTGCGGCCAACAAGGTCATTTGTCAAATATTTGTAAAAATAAACAAAGCAAATCGCATAAGTTTTTGTCGCATCAAGAGGTTAATCATGATAACTTACACAAAACTGATATTTTTACAATATATGATTTAAATACTATAGAGCCATTTTATATTAAATTAACGGTTGAAAATATACCGATGAATTTTCAAATTGATACCGGTGCCGCACATGCGGTCATATCTGATCGTGTTTATCGCAAACATTTTGGGAAATTTCCACTCTTAGACAATGATTTGGTATTTAAAGACTATGTAGGAATTAGTTTTCAGCCAATTGGTAAATTAATATTAAATGTAATTTATAATAGTAAGAAGTATACATTAGAAATGTACGTCATTAAAAATGGCGGCCCACCATTAATTGGAAGGCAAGCATTAAAATTATTTGAAATTGGAATGAACAGTCCAATGGTTGAAAACAATTTTACATTTTCAAATGAAAATTCAAATGTAGAAAAATTATGTAAAAAATATAAAGGAATTTTTGAAATTGGCCTTGGAACATTTAACAAAGATAGAATCACTTTAAAAATGAAAGAACATTTTGAACCAAAGTTTTTTAAAGCGCGACCTATTGCATTTTCATTAAAGCAAAAAGTGGAAAATGAAATAGATCGTTTGGTTAAATTAAAAGTTTTAGAGGCAGTAACATATTCTAATTGGGGTACTCTAATAGTGCCAATATTAAAGCCAAACGGTTCAATTAGAATATGTGGAGATTACAAACTGACAGTTAATCCAAATTTAGAAATTTTAAGATTCCCATTACCGAGAATTGAATATTTATTTAATAAATTGACAGGAGGGATAAATTTTTCTAAGATTGACTTATCCGAAGCTTATCAGCAAGTATTATTATCTTTTAGTTTTGACATTCAATATGTTAAATCTCAAAATAATTCTGCTGATTGCTTATCTCGATTGCCGATAGGTAATCACAGTGTTGATGTTTGTAGGGCCAATTTTCAAGAAAAAGAAATAAGTTATATTAATTTAATTGATGATCAAAAATTACCAATAGTTCATAATGATATCAAAAAGGAATCTAACAGAGACTTGATTTTGAGTAAAGTTATTCATTATACCTTAACAGGTTGGCCTAACAAATGTCCTAAAGAAGAGCTTAAACCTTATTTTATTCGTAAAAACGAATTAAGCGTAGAACAAGGTATTCTAATGTGGGGATATCGTTTGATTATTCCGCCTAAATTTCAAAACTCTATATTATCAGAAATTCATGAAAATCACATGGGGATGGTAAAATCAAAATTATTTGCTCGTGGATATATTTGGTGGCCTAACTTAAATAAAGACATAGAAACTTTATGCAAGAATTGCAAACCATGCAATGATTTCAAAGAATCACCGCCAAAGTCACAAATAAATCCATGGGTTTGGCATCAAACTGTTTGGACTAGAATCCATATTGATTATTTAGGGCCGTTAAACAATAAAAGTTATTTAGTAGTAGTAGATTCTACTTCTAAATGGTTAGAATGTTTTAAAATGAATAGTACTGATTCCATAGCAACTGTAGGTAAATTAGTTGAAATTTTTGCAAGATTTGGATTGCCAAGAGAAATTGTTTCTGATAACGGAACTCAGTTCACGAGTGAAATTTTCCAAAATTTTTGTAAACACTATGGGATTAAACATACGACAACTGCTCCATATCATCCTTCCAGTAATGGAGCTGCCGAAATTTGTGTAAAACAGATTAAACATGTTTTAATTAAATCCAATGTAAAAACAGATGTTGAAATAAATTCTGTTTTGAGTAGATTCTTATTTCAATATCGAAATACTCCACACACTGTGACAAATGAGTCACCTGCAAAATTGTTGTTAGGGCGGCAGTTAAGATGTAAATTGGATTTATTAAGAAATAACACAAATGAGGTAGTAAAGCAAAAACAAAATAAACAAATTGTAAGCGCAGGGGGAAACAGAGACTTAAACTTAGTAACGAATGACTTAGTGAAAGTTCGTGATTTTCGCGGTAAAAGGAAATGGTGTGATGCGAAAATAATACAAAAACTTGGCCATAAACATTATAAAGTTGAAACAAGTGAGGGTTTAGTCTGGAAGAGGCACATTAATCAAATTATTAATAATGCAAATACCACCTCCAGTACTCAGCCCCCACACCATATTGATTTAGTTAACAATAACCCACAGGTCGAAGAAAATGTAGTAACGACCAATTCAGATATTGAAGTTGTTCCAGAACCTATATGTAGTCCAGTTAATTTAAGACGTAGAAGTCTACTTAAAAAACCTGAGAGGTTTGACAACTCCAATCTCTGAAAAGGGGAGGTTATGTTATATATTAAGAATTAAATATGATTTATGTTTATTTTATATATGTAATAGAAATAATGTTAGTTTTAAATATATTTTATATGTGCTCGGTTTTTATATATTATCCGTGATCGTCCTTATTCGTATTGAAGGTTATCGTTCTAGTTGACTATATATTGTATTTTGTTCCTTTTAAATTCAGAATAAATCGCACTGTTGTAAACTCAACACAAACGTATTTTCTATTCTTATCATATTATAAGACATAACACAAAGCTAATGCACCACGTTTTCAGCAAGTTGGGGCAAAACATTAATTATTTACACATTGTCAGTTGATGCTTTAGGGTAGTTTAATAACATTGTATCTGGCAGTAAAGCTTTATAAGTAATAACCAAAAGTATGTTGACGCTTTAGAGTTGTACAATAACAGCAAAAGATTGACATTCTTACACAGGCCAGATGGGTCTTAAGATTATATTCAGAGCAAATTACATTAGTAAAGAGCAGTTATAAACACACTGGTTTATAGAGTATACCTTGGAACTGTATTAATTAAGTGATTAGTATTATGGTATCGATGTTAGAATGTAGATTTGGTGACGCGCTGATGCGAGAGAACAAGATAGGCCGGACTACCCTGAGCGCAGCGCAGTGAAAAAGAATAACATAAAGCGGGAGTAACGGGACAAAAAAAAGAGTCTTAATAATCTTTACGCAGTAAAGTGGTGACTTTTTAGTTATTGTAAATAACCATTACACTTTTTTTTTAATTCAATTATTTAACGTCGCTCTATTTCTGCTACTAAGGCTAATCACCAATGCCAGAGGTTAAGACTACTTCATCTAGAAATTTTGCCGCAAATCTTCTTATCCGGAAGAAGGCATCATAACACTTTTTTTTTTAACCAGAAAAACTGACCCTCTGGGTAGGCTTGAGGCTCGAACTTAAGACTCTTGGTATAGCAGCCAAGTACGCTAATCACTACACCACCCGGGCGGTTACATTAGACTTTTATACACATAAAAATAGATATAAAGTTAAAAATATTTACAAGCCCAAATGAGGTCAAATTGGCTTTTTTATAACCAAGCTACAGATTTGTTATATTTTATTGATTGGTTTTGCGCAGGTCATTTTGTTAAGAAGTAGTTTCGGAAGTAGCTTATGTTTGTATAGTTTTACTTTATTAGATTTAGTATTGAACCATAAATTTAAAACATTTGGATAAGATTGTGCAAACAACAGAAAAATACTGGAGATTTAAACAAAAACGGTTTAGTTTAGATTGTTGGAAACAATAAATCGTGATAGTAGAGATTTTCTTACTTAAGTAGTTTATTTGTGTTCTAGAGCAGAAGAAGTGTTGTTAAGTTTTGAAGACAATTGTTTGTTGAAGTTGTATGTCAATATTGCAACCAATGACATGAGTTTGTTAAGTTGATAATGGTATAACGCGGTGAGAAATTTTGGAAACTAGGTAATGTTTTTTTACTTGAGTGGCAATGTGTTCTAAAGCGGAGCAATTGTTGTTATGTTGTAAGGGCAATTGTTAACCTTGCGTGTCAATATTACAATTAATGATTTGTGCTTTACACCCAGCTTGTTGTGGAAAGTATGAGTGGATATGTGCAGTTTTTGTAGATCAAAGTAAATATTTTTTAGTTCGAATTGCGTATGTGAGTAGACGTGTTTTGGTGCGGCCGACAAAGAATCTCGCTTTATACGAGGCTTATCGCCAAACCAGAAACAAGAATTAAGCTATTGAATAAAATAAAATAGGAAGTAACATAGTGCACACAAATATAACAAAAAAGTGTAAGAGTGATAAACGAATAAACAATCTCCAACATATAAAAGTGAATGTCAGTACTCAGTGTGGAAGGAAGACGAGTGTACAGCGAGCGACGCGCGTTAGAGAAAGACAGGAGTGCCATATACAACAGCTGCGGCGCTATCAACATCGCTCTCTAACAGAAACGGAGAAAAACCATCTCCAATACAAATAAAACAAAACATTATATATTATTATAATAAATAGTATATATTATAACAAATTGAGAAAAACAACAAAATAAATAAAAATAATAAATAGAAAAGAATAAAATTAACAATAGATAAGAATAAAATAAAATAAATAAAAATAATCAAATAAAAACATAACTTAAGATAGGCATAAAAGAAAATCACACCTTTGTAGTTTGTACAGCGGTAATTGCGACGTTGACAGAGTGTGCGGAATTAACCGAAATAAGAAAATTAAATTAAAAAAAAAAAAAAAAAAACCAAGTATAAAATACGCCGAGAAGACAAAATAAATACAAATACAAGGAAGGAAATGGTGGAAATGGAGGAACTAAAAAGCATGTTCAAGGAATTAATGAAGGAGATGGCAAAGAACACTAAGGAACTAAAAGAAGAGATTAGAGAGCTAAAGAAAGAAATGAAGGATAAAGAAGTAAAGTGGGAGCAAGAAAAAATACAGATGATACAAAAAATTGAAAATTTAGAAAATAAAGCTGAAAAAGAAGAAAGACAGAAAAAAAGAAATAACATTATAATAACTGGCATAAAAACAAAGGAAAATGAGGAACAAATTAAAGTGGAAAACTTCTTGAGAGAAATACTTCAGATTCAAGTCAAAATAGGAAAAGCTCAGCTAATACATAAAGAAAAACAAATAATAAGAGTCGAAGCCGGAACATGGGAAACAAAACAAAAAATAATGAAAGCCAGAAGAAATTTAAAAGGGACCAGAATTTACATTGACAGTGACCTAACCCATGAAGAAAGATACGTTCAAAAAGAAATTAGAGACATAGCAAGAGAAGAAAAATCGAATGGCAAGAGGGTAAGAATAGGTTACCGTAAGTTAATTATTAACGGAGAGGAATATAGATGGAATAAAGAAATAAAAGGTTTAGAAGAAGTTGGAGATCCAAAAAACTAATAGGAAAACGGCTAGATAAAAAGAAACATACACGGCGAGAAAATGGTATAAGAAAGATGATAAACACGACGGCAAACGATGTAAACAAAAGGAACAAAAATAGCAAAAGTACAAAAAAGAAAAATAAAGAAGAAAGAGTAGGAACATGGAATATAAGAGGATACATGGGAAAAGAAGCTGAATTGGTGGAAGAAATGATAAACCAAAAAATAGAAATACTAGGAATAACGGAAACAAAAAAGAAAGGGCAAGGGATAGAAAGAATACATAGAGGTTATTGGTTAATGTGGACAGGAGTGGAGGAAAAGGATAGAGCAAAAGGAGGAGTAGGAATGATAATAGCTCCGGAAAGGATAAAAGATACAATAAGAGAAAAACACATAAATGAAAGAATTATGACAGTAGAAATGAAGCTAGGAGATAACGAAACATGGACCATGATAGTAGCATACGGACCAAATGAAGACGCAAAAAAAGAAGAGAAAGACAGCTTCTATACAAAATTACAAGAAGAAATAGACGAGGGAGCAGAAAACATAATGATACTAGGAGACCTAAATGGGAGAGTAGGAAATCAAAACAACGGAATAGAAGAGGCTATGGGAAAAGAAGGAGAAGAAATTAGAAACAACAACGGAGAAAGAATTATTCAACTATGCATTGAAAACAATCTAGTAATAACAAACACTAAATTCAAACACAGGGAAGTTCACAAATACACAAGAACACAACCAACCAGAAACGAGAAATCAATAATTGACTACTACCTAGTTAACAGAAAGAACTGGAACAAGATAAAGAATGTAAAAGTAACAAGACAGGCGGAAATAGAAAGCGATCATCATTTACTACGAATGGATATGAAATGGAAAACAAAACTTAAACCAGACAAAAGAAGGAAAAAAGTTAAGATAAAAATAAAAACATACAAACTAAAAGAAGAACAAATACAAGTGGCATACCAAGAGATACTACAAAAAAAATTCAGAGAGAAAGAAAAAAGAACGTCCATAGAAGGAAAATGGGAAATTTTTAAACAAATTATTCTAGAAGCTGCAGAAGAAAGCTGTGGATCAGCAAAAATAGTGAACAAAGATACTAAAAAAACTAATTGGTGGACAGAAGAAGTCAAAAAAGAGATAAGGGACAAAAAAGAAAAATGGAAAAGATACTTACAAACCAAGGAAATAGAAGATTACGAAAAATACAAAGAAAAGAGAAATAATACAAAGAAAATAATAAAAGAAGCAAAGATAAAATCATGGACAAAATTTGGAAAAGAAATGAATGAAAATTTCAACCGAAACCAAAAACTATTTTACGGAACGTTAAAACATCTAAAACAAAATAAAGAATACAATATGATGAACATAAAAGATAAAAACGGTAAAATAATAACGGAAGAAGATAAGATAATGGAAAGATGGAGGCAATACTTCCAAGAACTAACAGAACAAGAAGCAGAAGAAAACAAAACAATAGAAGATGAAGAATTGCTACAGGACAGAAGAACGGAAGAAATAGAAGAAATTAAAAAAGACGAAGTAATAGAAGCAATTAAAAAAATAAAAAACGGGAAGGCACCGGGAACAGATGAAATAACGCCGGAAATGATGAAATACATGGGAGATGAGGGAATTACACAAATAACGGAATTAATAAACGACATAATGAGGAATGGAAAAACCCCAAAGGAATGGAATAAAGGAATTATTCTACCCATACATAAAAAAGGCGATAAAAGGAAATGTGAAAACTATAGAGGAATCACACTAACAAGCATACCAAGCAAAATATTCACAAGAATTATTGAAAAAAGAATGAGAGACAAACTAGAAACAACAATAGAAGACAGCCAATGTGGATTTAGAAGAGGAAGAAGCACACAGGATCTAATATTTATAATTAGACAATTAAGTGAGAAAATGATTAAAAAAAATAGAGTAATGCACGTATGCTTTGTTGACCTTGAAAAAGCTTTCGACAGGATCAAGAGAGAGGACATATGGAAAGAACTAGAAGAGAGAGGAATTGAGAAGAAAATAATAAACGTAATCAAAAACATGTACACAGAAAACAAAAACATAGTCAGAATGAATAACGAAGAATCAAAAGAATTCCAAACGAAAAAAGGTGTGAAGCAAGGATGTGTGTTAAGCGCATTGCTTTTCTCAATTGTGCTAGACAGGGCAATAAAACAGGCAAAGCAAAAAATGAAAATGGTAAAAATAGGATATTGGAAAATGGAAGTAACAAAAATAGCAGAACTGCTATTTGCAGACGATATGGCAGTGATTGCTGAAACCGAAGAAGAGTTACAACACAACATGGAAATAATAGAGGAACAACTAAAGAAAATAAACATGAAAATAAATTATGAAAAAACAAAGACCATGATAATTGCAAAAGAAAAACTGAATCACGAAATAAGAATAAAAGGAAGAATAATAGAACAGGTCGAACAATACAGATACTTAGGAACAATAATACAAAGCAACGGAAAATTAGACAAAGAGATAGAGGACAAAATAGGAAAAACAGCAAAAATATATAACATGTTAAAAAATACTTTCTTTAACAAAAAAGAAATATCAAAAACAACAAAAACAGAAATTGTAAAAAAAGTAATCAGACCAACATTAACATATAGTAGCGAAACATGGACGATGACAGGAAAACAAATAGAAAGAATAAATGCTATGGAGATGAGATTTCTTAGGAAGATTGAGAACAAAACAAGAAAAGATAAAATAAGGAACGAGACATATAGGACGAATTTAAATATAAAACCAATACAAGAAAAAATTATTGAAGGTCAAATGAGATGGTATGGACATATCAGAAGAATGAGTGAAGAAAGAAATACTAAGAAAATTTATGAGACAAGAGTAACAGGAGAACAAAAAAGAGGAAGACCCAGAAAAGAATGGAACAGCGCAATAAAGGAAGAAGCTACAAGAAAAGGAAACACGTGGGAAGAAATAAAAGAGATAGCCAAGGATAGGAAGAAATGGAGAAAATATTACACAAACTAATAATGTATACGCCTGACACCGAAAGGTAAAAAAGGCAATTGAATAAATAAATAAATAAAATAAAGTAAAACATTGATATAAATGTTCTTAAACACTACTAGAGTTAACTGAATAAGTTTAAGTTACCAAAAATATATACTTTGAGATAAAATGTTTCTTGAGGCATTGTGGTACTAAACTAAATAGTGTTTTGCGTGTTTGTGATTACACACCATCTCAAGTAATCTTAACTTTATTTTATATTGTGTATTGAATTAATGCGCTGGATACGTTTTTGAAACTCCATACTAAATTAACAATTAAAACATACAAAAGTGTATTTAATAAATGGCAACATGTTTTACAACACATTGGCATCATTGAGCAGATATTAGTATGATTAATCTGCTTGATACTACTGCGGCAAAATAGGTCGCAATTTATTATATAAATCTTTGAAACCCAAACAACGAGTGTTTTATTTTATCAATTTTATATTGGGTTTGTTGATTTAATCATAAAATGAACATGCTGGAATTATGTATAGAACAACACATCTAATAAATGCCTTTCTTGGATTTGCTGGCGGAATTGTGTCCTTTAAATCACAGTTTGGTGTAACTAGCTGGATTTCAATTATTTCTGTCCAATATTTTTCTGCAAGGTTTGGGTAATTGTGGGCTAGTTAGCATATTATTTTTTTTTCTACCAAAAGTTGGAAATCATTAGGGCTATCTTTATTTTATTTTGGCATGTTTAGTATTAGTATTAGTATGTCTTTATTTTATCATATATAATTTAGTCTATTTATGCAATCGTTTTGTGTTCTGAGCATTATTTTTTGTCATTTTTTTTTGGGATTGCTACAGAGTTTGACATTAAGCATTTTTTTTTAGATATTACGCATGTTTTGTAAATATCAATTAATTGTAATAATTCTATTGGTATCTTGCTCTGTCTTAGCGTTTTTTCTTTTTCTGTATTTCTAAATGCATACTCTACTTTGTTTTTTTAAATTGTTTTCTTTGTTGTTGTTTTTTAGGTTTTGTGATCTGTCACCTCTAAATAGCTCTTATATTAGGTTGATTTATAATTATCTACCAATTTGTGCGTCGTTCTATTGTTTGAGTTTTGGCATTTGACAGTTGTTATAATATAATTCTTTAATCCGCTTAGTTAATTTTTTCACATTATGTTGTAACACTTTAAAAAAAGGTAGAAGTGATTTATTTTGTGACCCTATCAGTTTTTTTTTTAAAAGGAACGTTTTGCAAAAGAGGATGCCGAGAATGGTTTGTATATTTCAAAGCTTGTGATACCAGCTTAGACAACAAAGTCAAAAAAGAGTTGACTTTTGGATATTGATGACCACGCTTTACTGGAGGCTGTAAAAGAGGACAAAAGTTGCACCAGCAAGCTACTGACTGAGAACACTTTTTTCTTTACCTTAGAAAACTTGGTAAGGTTGTGCCACTTTAGTGAAATAGTGAATTGAAGTTTGGTGTGCGTAAATAAAGTTGCCTATTTTAGAATTCAATAGTAAAAATATTCTTTTTATATGTTTACATTGTTTACTGCTATCGAAACTCTCAAACACAATTCGGAATGCAATAGAGCCATTCTTCATTATTAAACTGCTCATTCCTAAAGTAGGATTCAATAATAATAATATTCTTTTTATCTGTACATATTATTATAATCTTGCTTGACAGTTGAAGTTGAGTCAAAACAAAGTAAATAAAGTGCACAGTTTTAAAAAAGGCGGCATATTTAAAGTGATTACAGAATCCCAGACATTTATAAAGACGCTGTATATATGTGTTTTATCTTTTTACTTATTTTTTGTGCTTGTTTTTTATTATATTTGGTTGTTTTGTTTTTATCACTCCTGTTATTTTTCTGATTTTTGTTGAAGCTATCGTACTTTCATTTACTTTTGTCAATTTTGTTGCAGTTCTACAATATCCATTACTCTTTTAATTTTTTTTTAATCTTGTTTTTTTTAGTTTTTTTGTTTGTGTCTTTTTTGTTGTTATTTTTTTGAACTTTTATATTTTACACTTTGTTTAAGATTTCAAATGATATCTATCTTTTTTTAAATTTCTTCTTGTAGATTTTAGGAATTCTTAACTAGCTTTTAATAGTTTATTTTCTGTATTGCTTTTGTTTTCTTTCAGAATGTTAATAACATTGGTTTAAGCTCTTTTTGTTTAAAGTGTCTGCTTTTTAATCTGTTTACTTCAGATTATTGTCTACTCACGTTTTTCTTTATTTTTTTTAGTCTGATAATCAACACTGCTACTACTGGGCTGTGGTCCGCTGTTTGGTAAGTTTTGTTAATGTAATTGCATTTCTAAACCTTCTTCTGATTGTAATATAATCTATCTGATTTCTTACTGTTTTGTGGATATTTAACATGAATGTTTGCGTTTTGGCTGTTTAAAAATAGTAAACTACTAGTTTTTATTTGAACAGAATTCTACTAATCATTCCAAAAGTTCAAAATCACCATATCTTTTTGTGATCTATACTATCAATTTGAGGCACAAAAACATGTGTTTTAATTTTCCGATACCGTTTCATATTCACTGTTAGTGCATTCCAGGCAACGTCTGTGGAGAAATGCCTTCAGCTTACATTCCACACTAAACAGTGACACGTTTGGAATGCATTTTCTTTTCATAAAAGACATGTGGGTTTTTGTCACTCCAAATGCACAATTTTGCTTTTTTACAAAACCAACAATAATAAGTTGAACCTTATTGTTGAAAATGATTTTGTTAGAAAACTCGCCGTTCACTTGTTGTTTAATAAATCATTGAGAAACTTTCTGTGCATGGTCTGTGAGTTTGAGTTGTTCAGTAAATTGTATTTTGCAGATATGAATAGGCAAATCTTTTGATAAAATACGCTGCTTAGTGTTTTTTGAAATGTTTGATTTTTAAGCACAATAGTCTTTTAGCTAGCTTTCTTGACGTTGACCCTAAAATCATAAATGTTCCTTAAGGTTCTGCTCATTTGCCGATTGTATTGTTGATTCACATTAATTAGTTTTTTTTAAATAATAAAAGTCCTATTTATAGTTATGCAGATGATAGCACCCTTTATATTATATATTTTTCAAAGGCCGTATCGACAAATTATCAAAGCGTTTTAAAATTTTTAGGTTAGAAATTGTAGCATCTATAAACAAAGACCTCAAAACAATATCAGAATAAAGTACTCCCAACTTGTCATTTATTTTAAATTTAAAAAAACTCAACTTTTTATTGTTTAGTAAAATCCAAAGTATCATCTGTACCAAATATTATACTAAACAAAAATCCATATTTATAAAAAAAATTAATTTGTCTATTACAATTTTACATGATCTTTTTTGGATCGATTATGTTGTTAATATAGCTTCAATGTATCTAGAAAACTAGGTTTTCTTAATAGATGTTAACAGTGGACATTCTTCAAACAAAATACAAAACATATTGCCATGTAAACAATAATTTACTCGTAGTACAAACTTTGCTAGAAATAAAAATAGATTTTTTTAACCGTACTATTGACACATGCAATAAACTTGCAAAATTTAGTATTTGCCAAGACTTATAAGACACAAATATTTAAAGTCAATGTTTAAATCTAGTCTTCAATGAGATAGTTTGAGGAAAAGTGGTTTTACTCGTTGAAATTCAAACGTGTTATGTTATTATGATATATTAAGTTATTCCTAAATATCACATTTAAAAATTTAAAAAAAAAAAACTAAAGTTTCAGGAACGAATTATGGCAATGTGCCCTGGCCACCTTGTTCTCTTGATCTAGTGGCTTGGGATTTTTTTGTATGGTTTACTGAAGTCCCGTGTCTATGAAGATAAGCCCAAAATAGAAGAGTTGATTCTACTTGCCGTGAATTGCAGAAAATTGATTGGAATCTGATAAAAGATATTTTGAGCAACTTAATGTTAACTTGAAATTAGCATTTAAAAAGGAGGTCGTCATTTAAGTGATGTTATTTTCTGCAGTTAAATAAAATAGCATTCTGTAACAAATATTTGAATGTTAATGAATAAACAATTTATGTAAAATCAAAGAAACACTCATTATTTTAAAACCTTGCAGTTCTCCTGATTCACTCTGCATTACTAAAATAATTTTATAAGTTTTATAATGGGTACATTAACATTGTAAATAAAATTTATTTCTTAACGTATTCAACAAAGTTTATTGTACAAAGTGATTCATAAACAAGTTCAGTTTTGAAAACTCGAATAAAGCAAAGCAGCTTTATAATACAAAAGAAAGGTTATCGTACGTTGTAGAGTCTGTGGAAAATCATTTTATAAAACTTAATTGTCTTTATTGTAAACTTTTGTGATTTACACATGTAATTCAAATAACTTTGTGAGCTCGTTACAATCGAGTGATTGAAGAACCAATTGGCCGAGAACTACTTATAATATCTATTAATTGTATAAACTAGTATTAAGATTTTAAATTAATGACTGAAAAAGATAAAGTGACTTTATTTATAAAAACTATAAAGATAAAAGAAAATGAACTTATTGATATTAAGAGGTTTATTTAGATTCTTTGCAGGAACATACATTTTAAATTTAATTTAACATGAGGATACATTTACAATGCAAACTAAGGTTCCGTGTGCTATAGATAAAATAAAATAAAAACAATTAAAAATATAATGTATTTACACATCTAACATCTAACATTTAAAATGAGAACGTATTTTTTTAATATTTTAGGGTGCTTATGTTACTACTTCACAAGCTGTCTTTAAAAATGTAAATTAATTACATAATTTATACTACCGAACCCGTTAATTGAGAGAATGGTTAGATCAGAGATTGCTAAATTGAATATATTATTATCTGAGCTACAGGTTATTGGTGTTTTTTAACTTTTGGCGGCTTGTATATATATCAGTGGATGTAAACGTGCACCAAATATTGGTATAGTGATCCAGGTGCTCGACATCCTAGACCACAGAAGATTAGTTTATTTTTTATATATTTAAGGAGAAAACATCAAAGTAACGTATATCACCAATATCAAAATAAAAATAGTTAATTATTTAATATAGATTTTATTTTGTTAGATTTAATTTCTTTCGTCTAAGAAGATGTGCTTTCATAATCTATTTTGGTATCTTCATAAAATTAACAATAGACTTTCAACTACATATTTAAATAATAAATAGTGTTTGTAACAAAACTAATGATCCAGTAAATTTGAAATTACAGACAGTGTGGAAAGTATGAAATTACCTTTAAAAAAATATTTACTTCAGTCAATGCTTCTCTGTATTGTTTTACTATTGATCATGCCGTAGATGAAAGACTTTAGTTTTTTGTTTATTAGTTTCTACATGTTCAAACTGTACCGTTGAAATGTTTCAATATTCAATTTCATGTAATAAACAAGTTATTAAAAGTGAAGCGCAATCAGATTTATTATTTATTATTCATGTATCGAATGAACCCATATATTAGTTTATTAGTTTGTTTTATAGCTTACAGTAATCCAATAAGTAACATTTATATGTAATCGGAATAAATTTTGCATAATGAACAGAATGAACGCCATTGCATTCTCCTGGGAGTTCCCCGGGCTCTATATGAATAATAATTAGACCGAGCTCTCATTACTGATTATTGTGCCGTTAATTATCGTCTATAACTTACTGGTGGGTATACTCATGATCTATTAGCTATTGAAAATTATATCTTATCACACGCACCAACACTGCTTATAATTAAAATTTATTATTGTTTAATAAAATATTTTTATCAAACCTTTTTAACAAAATCATTCAATTAGTATATATAAGCATTTATGTTATAATTAAAAATTAATAAAACATATACATTATTCATTTATCTTAATACATTCCCGCCCGGAAGCCCAAGTTACGAATGGTCGACAATATTTTTACTCGTCTCCCCAAGAGTTTAATAATTTAATCATTGCTGTGCATATAATTATTATTACATCTAGTTAAAGAAGTACGCTTAATTTTTTTTATAACAACCTTACTATAGTGTAACTAAATGTTGGGGTCTGTGAAATATTAAAAGCTGAATAATTCATAACTGTTTCAGTCAGAGTCGTAAATGTTGATATGTTGGCTATATTCACAACATTTTTAAGACTGGACATTAAAAAAACTCGGTGGTTAAAAATATATTATAGGACAAGCCACCACTGATGACAGAGCAGAGCGGCCTTGCACATTAATGCATGTTTGAGATTACATATTTCATATTTGATTCTACAATCTTTTGCTATCCTTTGATATTTCTTTTATTGATTTGTTGTAATATTTAACACATTGAGTTTTTTAATATATAAGCTATTTTTTAAATTTGTTGTCCATGATATCTTAAAAATTGCAATACAAACATTTCAAAGGCTTTTAGTTTGTTAATCTATGCATTCTTTATAATTTTGATTGAAAATGTTAGAAGAGTTCTGAATTGAAAACCAATTTTGAAACAACATTTTTGTTAAAACTTTGTTTCCACAAACGTTGTACAAAAAATGCTCTGCTCAAAAATAAATATTAAGTGGGATTTGAGATTGAAGGAGTTTATATAGGTGTACAGAAAATTTATGTTTACTATTATGTATAGGTTTAAATTTTTTGGTGTGGCTTGAAAAGCATCTTTGTAATATAAATCAAATATAAATATATAATTTTTGTTTTTGGATATTGTTACAACTGTATCGATATTGTATAATTGAAAGTGACAAGTTTTTGTTAAAGTTCCAGTCTGTTAGCGTGCTTATCTTTTAGATTACCGTTTTTTATTTATTGTTGATTAATATCATCAGATTTATTGTTTGTAGATTTAATAAGAATACTTGCATACCTTCTATTGGTTGCATTTAGTGTATCATGGTCAATTTTTCTGCTCAAAATACAAACTGGGAGCTGCAAGGTGCATTTATTTTATTGTCAAGAAAATTATTAAAAAGATTTACATTTTTTTTATCCAGACTTATACAATGAAGCTTGTTGACAAGATTAGGATGCCATACTCTATCAAAGACTTTGAAAACGTCAAGAACTAGTGCAAGATTTTCTTCTTGTTTGTCTAAAGTAGAATTCTATTAGTGTCTAACATAAAGTAGAAAAATTTGTATTGAGTATCTGAAATGAAGTTATTTTGTTCTAAAAACATGACAATGTAAAAATTAAATTAAATCGGACAATAATGCAATTGGTCTATAATTTAAAGAATCAGGTTAAACATTTGTAGTTTTTCAACAATTTGGGAATATTTATTTTTGTATGATAAAGCAAATATTTTAGTCAAAATGAGAGAATTTATTCGCAAATGTCTCAAGAATAATAAGTAGAATTTCACTTGATGCCTTTTTAGTATTTAATTTACAAAGAAATGTTTTACAACCTGTTGCCTAAAATAAATTGGACCCATTATTTTTCTACTAACCGGCATTGTAGGTACAGCAATGGGAAGATTAATAACAGTAGAGCTAGATTCAAATTAACTTGCAAAAATATTTGCTTTTTCTTTTGAATTAGTAATTAAATTGTTTTGATCATTTCGAAGAAAAGGTATTGAAGATTTTGTACTACTTTGCAATGAAGTTATTGTTTTATAATTTTTTTGTTTTGTTTTTGGAAAGTGACAAATTTGATTAGCTTTATTTCTGTCAATCTTATCGTTTTCAGATTGTATTAGATTGTTACAATAATTACGAGCTAACTTATAACTTTGTTTAGTCTGTTTGGAACAATTACTGTGGTGTTTTTAAAATGTTTTTGCTTTTTATTAACTGCCTGTTTTGTCTAAAAATAATTAAATTAAAAACAGTTCTTTTGTTTTGGTTAAATAATAGAGAACAAAACAAATTTTTTTATGACTTTTTGAATAGCTTTAGAATGTAAGCAATGAGTTTTGAAATTGAAACTATTAGTTTTAACAACAGAAGTAATAAGTGAATGATTAGAACTCCCTGACAGCTTTAACAGTAGTTATAATCTCTGGAATAATTAATAGATACAAATCTAATCATTTTGGTTTTCCAAAACGTCTATTACAAGAAAAATATGTGAGTTGCTGAATAAGTTTGGTAAGATTATGAAAAGCAGCAAAAATCATAGCTTGTTGTCCGGATACTGTTGTAGAAAATGTGTGACTTAATCATTCAGTATTATGTACATTAAAATTTCTTAATTAAATTATTTCAGCTCTTCTATGATTACTTTGTAAGAGCTTGACAAATCTTTCAAAAAGTCCATAAAAAAATTTTGGAGTTGCTTTATTTGAAAAACGGCATATGCCAATAGTTTTATCAAAAAGGTTTAGTTTAAGAAATATGCTATTATTACCAATGCCTTGAATTTTGTTTGTTGTTAGTCTAGAGTATGCTTGTTTGTGGATTTAAGCACAAACACACTGTTGGTCATGAAATAAATGTTCAAGATAATAATCGGAATCTACTATTAAAACAATCTGGATCTTTATTGTTTACTTTAGTTTCAGTCAGGATATGGGATTTTCTAAATTCTTTTTTAGACTACAAATATTATAGAAATTAACTTTTAAGCTACAAACTAAGTCAATGTTAATGTTGATGCTTGGTTGATTAAATTGGTTAGTAAAAGAAGCAAGGCCCTGTTCCGGCAATTTAACCGTATTGTAAGCTATTTTTGATTTTGTGGGTGGTTTTCCCCGTGGATTATTAACACTTTCAATGTTATGGCAGTTGCTTGATAATTCTGTAAATGTTTTTTTCCTGTTTGTTTGTACATCATATAAGTCTTACTTCTATACTTATTCTGGCAAATTGTTGCCAACGAAGTTCTATATCAAAGGATGGGATAGGGAAAAGAAGATATTATGGGTAGATAAGTATGAAAAGAAACAAGGTAATTTGGACTTAGATCAGGAAGTTCGGGTACGAGATGACACTACACTTTAAAAGTTGGACTTATCTACTCAAAACTTGTAATAAGATAATAGTTTTGAAATAATAATGCTAATGTGTCCGCGGATTAGGGTACCCATTAGGAAAAAAAAATTTATTATTTATTTTACGAACAATAGTTATTCTTTATAAAAAATTCTGCTTGTTGAGAAAATGAAATGACGATAAGAAAATTTTAGATCACATAAATTAGGAAAGTATAAAAATGCTTCAAGAGATAAGTACTATTATTTATTATTTTTTTCAAAAGTTTTATAAAACAAAGTTGTTTATAAACTAACGTAAAGTTTAAATAAAGAATTTTGAAATAAAAATTTATTTTTTTTTAAATAAAATAATAACAGTGGTTTTGATTTATTTGCATTTTACAAAAAAAAAAAATAAGATAGCCGATTTTGTATACGTTCATAATACGTCAGAATTTTATTTACATGTGTCAGTATTCTGATTTCGTAATTTATTTAATACAATCTTATGGTATTAGAAATGTGTCTTATCAATACGCTATTGATATTTTTATAAAAAAATTTCTAAAGCTCCGGGATCAAAAAAAGCATTGCGAAAATCAATGAAACTGGGTCGGTGATGAATGTAGAGAAATCAAAGAAAAAATACGATCAAAATAATGCAGCTACATTATTTAGTAATAAGGTCAGTTTTAGATAACCTGAAAGTATCTTTAAGGAAGCGTGCAAAAACACTGGATTTAAGCAAAAGTGTATTAAACACAATTTAAAAAAAAAAACTAAATTAAATTGTTTAAGCCAAAGATGCGGCATACACTTGAACATGGTGATGAATAAAGACGTTTAGAGTTTTGTTAATGGAAAGGTGAAAATTTTCTTGAAACCGAAAAACTTCATAGATTAATTTTTTTGCCGATGAATGTACATTTTTCACAAACGGGTACGTATCTTCACAAATTGTCGTTATTGAGCTTACGAAAATCCTAATTACATAATAAACAAACGAACTCAACGTTACAAAAAACTTTATGTATGGTGTGGAATTTTTTATGATCGGATCATTGGCTTATATTTTATAGAGATATTTTATATATACCAGCACGTGTATTTACCATTTTTTAATACGTTAGAGCCAGAAATACGTAATAATTTGTTTTGGCAAAAAGGCGGCTGCCCTGCTAATTGCACAGCTTTGGTCGGACAATGGTTACATGATCTTTTTGGCGCAAGGTGGATAGGGAGGCTTGGCCCAAACTATTACCTAGCTAGGTCGCCTCACCATTCATTATAAGATTTCTTTTTGTGTGGTGTCTTAAAACAAAAGGTTTATTCAGATGATCTTCTACATGATAAGGAAATATTAAAACAACGCATAGAAGAAGCAATCCATGATCTGAATGTGCCGCAAACTATTCGTAAAGTGTACGGTAGATTTATTAAGATAGTGTGTCGAGTTGAGAGGTAGCATGGTAGAATAGTTTTTAATTTTTTTTTTTTTTATTAAAATTTATATTAAGACTTTAGTTTATAAACAACTTTGTTATATAAAGTTTTTGTAAAAAATAATAAATAATGGTACTAATCCTTTGAAGCATTTTCATAATTTCCTAATTTATTAACACCCTGTACATGTGATATAAAATTTTCTTATTGTCAATAATTTTTTTTAATTTTATTTGTTAATAGTCCGGTTAAAAAAATTAAATGTTTTGTTCCTACATCTTTGAACTGTTAGTAAAAAATGGTTAGAATTTTATTTTTAAACCAATTATTAGTTAAAAATCTTTTCTATATTGGTCTATGTTACTTTGCTATTGTTGTTAAACAATTTATGATTTTTCCCACGCTTTTGTCTACGCGCTTTCGGTATCCTTTGATTTCGATTTCCAGTGCAGGTGCATCGTTGACGAGCGTTTGCTGAAACACTTTTGATCTGACAGTGCTCAACTATTATTTTTGTTTATAATATACCGCGCGGTCGCTTCTAAAAGCAGATACAAGAATAATCACAGAAGACAGTTGAGTGTTATTATTGAAAATATTTGATTTTAATGTTAGTTTGTCTTGAGAAATAGTAAGTAGCTGTGCTGTGTTGTAACTGTATCAGTATAATTTTTTTATTTGTTTAAACAGTAGATATAAGACATTAAGTGTAGTTTCTTATAATCTTATATGTAGATATAGATAACAATACTTTAGAAAATTATTGTACCAGTCAGTCCAGTCAATACTTTTGGTCAAAAATGAATGAGATATAAATGCAAACGACTTAAAAAAAAATTACGTAAATTATCTCGAACGCTATTTTATTCTATGAAAAATTTGGATGTTTTCAATTAATTGTGACATTTTGTCACAACTAATTGAACTAACTTAACTACTTTAAGTCTGAATTGTTCTAGTTCTGAGAATTTTATTAACAAAGTCTATCTTTGTAACTACTAAGCAAAAAGTTAAAAAGGTTACTAAGCTATAGACTGCTACTTTAAACTGCACATCTCTTAAAAAAATTAAAAAGTTAAAGTTAAATAAGCAAAACTGCAGTAGACTGTAGATTGTTATAATTTATGTTTTTTTATTTTTCTGTGATCTCATATTAGTGTAGAAGATATGAATTTCAATTAAAATTGTTCTAGTAGGTGCTCTTTCAGTTTGCCTGATTTATTGTTTTTTTTTGCAATTGTAAATTGTTGATGTATTAAGGCAATGTCTCACTTGTTTGATCATGTAGCGCGTTTTTGTTGTTGGTAACAGTTATTATGCGTTGATGTATTATTTGTAGCTGTTAAATTTGTTGTAATTATATGTGGGCAATTCCATTTCAAACGGACTAGAGGAGGTGAGGGGGTATCGAGAAACTTGCATTAGTTTTTGTTTTTGTTTATATAACTTATTAGTAGTCTTTTGATCGGATTATGAGGCTATGAAACTAAATAATTTAAAAAAAATCTAGGATTTTTTTAGTTTTTTTTAGTTTTTTAACTTTTTTGTTTAAAAATTGCATTTTTAACTCAAAAAACAATTTTACTAATGAAATCAATCAGAAATTTTTTGTACAATTTAAATCTGGCGCCATTTTAAGTTTATATCCTGTGTATAAGCCGCAAAAGCCATAAAACCAATTTTTTGTTCTCAGTGGGCTGAGCAAAAAGAAGCATTTTTTAGATTTTTTTCAACCGCCAATGTTGACGTATTTTGATGTAAATTAAATATAAAATATAAATTTGTTTTGTGTATTTGGGTTTTAATAGTCTGAAACTACATAGAAAATAGTTAGTATAGTATTCATCGGCCGTAGAAAAGTCTATCTAGAAAGACATTTTTACAAAAATTTTAGGCAAAAACTGCGATAAAAATTAATTATTTTTTCATATTTACAAAAAATACTACAATATTACACTAAGGTATGGTTTAATTTTTTTTTAATCAAATTTTGTTCAACGCCGTGCGGATTTATGTTTGAATACAAAAATTAATAATATTCTCAAATTTTAGCGCCGATAGATCGAGTCTAAATTTGTGCCGCAAGCGCAAAAACTATCAAACAAAGATTAAAATTGGTTCAAGCGACCAAAGATGTATTTGTTAAACTTCTGAAATGAGCTTAAAAAAATATAAGTCAAATAATCTTTTAAAAAAGACAAAATGTTGCAAATTTTTTTTTGTATGGGTTTTGCTACGTTAGATAAGCTTGACTATTTTCTATGTAGAATTGTTTGAAAAACACAAATTTTTAATAATATTTGGTGTATAGTTTTTCTGAACTTTTCTAAATGCGTATTTGTAAGAGTTTATGTTAGAAAATTGGGCTATTTTTGCAGTATTTTTTTAGTTTTAAATCCCTAAAACTCAAACACAAAAAACAAATTTATATTTTCCAACTAATTTACATCAAAATACGTCAACATTGGTGGTTAAAAAAATCTAAAAAATGCTCTTTATTGTTCAGCCCACTGAGAACAAAAACATGGTTTTATGGCTTTTGAGGCTTATAGACAGGGTATAGACTTGAAATGATGCCAGATTTTGATTTTACAGAAAATTTCTGATTGATTTTATTTAGTTTAATTTGTAATTTTTAAACAAAAAATGTTATTAAGTTAAAAAACGACAAAAACCGTTATTTAAAAAAGACTCATGTAAAGAAGTAAAGTTAATATACTAGTTTCAAAAAGGAAAGAAACATTAAAAATCTGTAGCTCAGTTTTTATGAAAATGTCAATGTACACACAAGAAATTTAAAATTAATAAATGGTGTATTTTATGTAAATGCTTTTTTATATAGTAAGAGGCACATACACTCGTGTTTCACGGTAAGCACCCATCATCAGTGTGCCTATCACATCACTACTCAAAGAGACAAATAATATCACAGTAACTATTAAACAGTTTATGTTTAGTATTGTGTCGAAGGTGGTAACTCAATACCGTTGCCTGTCCGCCAGGAATTAACTGTACTACAGCTCTCCTTCACACACAAACGTTGAACTGTTTTTTTTTTTAATAAAGAGCATTGCGTTACCACCACACAAGAAATGATTAAAATTTTAACAAAAAATTATGACAAGTTTTAATTTTATTTCTATAATGAATTGTCGACTTCTGGAATACTCAGCAATTTGCGTAGGCAGGCTAATGCTTTCTAAATACGCATTTGAATATTAGGTAAAGTAATGAATAGGTGGTTGGTCTGAAGAAAAATCAGACTATAGAAGTAAATCAACATTAGCTAGTTCTAAGAACTAAGAGCTGTATGTTGTTCTACTGCAAACTGTAGTGATAGTTTTCCTTGGCAACGTCTAATTATAATCTAACTCATTGCACCATTCCAGACGACATCTCTTATGGTGAAGAGTTAAGGACAAACACAGGAAAAAGCGGTACGACTTAAGACCAAATGATTGCATTTTTTAATCAAACTGATTGAACAAAAATTCCTTGGTTAGTTAAGTCTTTTCAGACATTTTAATTGCTCTATTTGTTGAAAATGAGCCCCGGAGAGTGACAAGCTAAAGAACCCGATATTTACGTTCTGTAGTGTTTCTAGGGCGTACAAGTTGTAATCTTTGTCGTTATTTCTGTTCTTCGATCTACGCCAACAATAAACTATTGTACTGACACTTCTGCCAATTCTGGGCAATATTATGAATTAAAAAACCTCATTCTTTGAGCCCGATTACTCTATCTCGTTCAAAATCTCTGATTTGCATAATAAAATTGAATTGTTACTGCACAATTAATCTAGAAAAATAGCAATTAAATTGAATATATTGGGCATTCTTGGTATATATTTACTTCTGGCGGGTAGTATAGAATGACAATAGAAAAGCGAAATTAAAAAAAAAAAATTATGTAAAGTTAAAACAGTAAAAGGGTCATTTGAGATATAAATTATGAATTAAGTTTTAAAATTTAGAAGTAATTTTTGTTTACTTAAAAAAAGTATACATATTAATAAAATAACTTATTATGTTTTCAAAAAGGATAAAAAGATAGAATCCGGATTTTCAATTAACCATATACTAATTTATAATAAGTATATATTCTTTATCACTTTGTTGGTTCTGTGCATAAAATATAAATTTTAAAAAAATATTGAAATAATTAATGTTTGTCTGTTACTAAATACACATTTTGCTATTTAAACATAAGACGTAGGTCTGAGTTATAAAACTAAAACATTTTAGAGAACTCATTAACTGAACTAAATTTACATAAAAGTTAGTTCATTCTAATAATTCAACTGAGTTTTTAAGAATTATTTTGTAAATATAATATTTTGCTACTATGTATATCAAAAAATAATATATTTAAAAAAATAAATGTAACAAACTTACAAAAGTGTTTACAATAAATTATTAAAATACAATTTTTTTTTTTCAATTTGTATTCCAGATAATAAATTTCTTTATTTATGCAGATACAGGTCTTCTATAGACATCTAGGGTGTAATAGATTAACTAACTGAGTTACAAGTAAAGTTATCTATATGCGAAAAAAATCAATATTTGTGCTATTTCTGATTGTATACTTTATATTCAGTATAAATATTACTTCAATATTACTTAATAAACAAACTTATACATATACTTATACTTACATATACTTATAGTATAGTATATAAGTATAATCATGTTTAGTCTTATCTTACTACAAAAAAAAAATTAAAATATTAATTTTTGCACTATAACTAAGTTGACAAATGATTAATTATAAACAAATGACCGCCTTTTTGTATAAAATAACTAAGAACAATGGTTTATAACATGAATTCATTATATTAAAAAAATGGTATATGGGCAATTCCATTTCAAACGGACCAGAGCTAGGGGAGGGTGCGTTGAGAAACTTGCTTATGTATTTTTTTTTAGTTTCTATAACTTATTAGTAGTCTTTTGATCGATATATGAGAGTATGAAACCTATAAAAAAAAATTCTACAATTTTTTTAAGTTTTTTTGACGTTTTTTAACTAAATCACATTTTTTGTTTAAAAACCGCAATTTTAAGTCAAAAAAATAAATTTACTAATGAAATCAATCAGAAATTTTCCGTAGAATCCAAATCTGGCGCCAATTCAAGTTTATACCCTGTCTATAAGCCGCAAAAGCCATAAAACCATGTTTTTGTTCTTAGTTGGCTGTGCAAAAAGGAGCATTTTTTAAATTTTTTTTAACCGCCATAGTTGACGTATTTTGATGTAAATTAATTGAAAAATATAAATTTGTTCTGTGTATTTGGGTTTTAAGCGTCTAAAACTCAAAAAATCTGCAAAGTAAGCGTATTCTTCAACATAAACTCTTACAAATGCACGTTTAGCCGCGCTCAGAGAAACAATACACCAATTATTATTAAAAATTTGAATTTTGGGGACAATTTTACATAGAAAATTGTCAGTGTTGTAGAAAAAAATGTTTACAAAATTTTTATGCAAAAAATGCGTTAAAAATTAATTATTTTTTTTAATTTACAAAAAATATTATAAACACACTAGGGTGTGGTTTAAAACTTTTTTTTAACAAATTTTAACAAGCGACAGGCAGATTTATGTTTGAATGCCAAAAATAATAATATTTTTAAATTTTTGCGCCGATAGATCGAGTCTAAATTTGTGCCGCAGTCGCAAAAACTATCAAACAAAGAGTAAAATGGCCAAAAATTGGTTCAAGCGACAAAAAATGTCTTTGTTAAACTTCTGAAATCAACTTAAAAAAATATAATCCAAATAATCTTAAAAAAAAAATAAAAAAAAAAAAATTTAAGTAAATTTTGAACAATTTTTTTTTTCTAGATGGATTTTTCCTTGCCAGATAAGTACGACACTGACTATTTTCTATGTAGAATTGTTTGCAAAACTAAATTTTTTAATAATAGTTGGTGTATAGTTTCTCTGAAAACTGTTAAATGTGCATTTGTAAAAGTTTATGTTGAAAAATAGGCTTATTTTTGCAGTTTTTTTGAGTTTTATACGCTTAAAACCCAAATACACAGAACAAATTTATATTTTCTAATTAATTTACATCAAAACACGTCAACTTTAGCGGTTAAAAAAAAAATAAAAAATGCTCCTTTTTGCCCAGCCCACTGAGAACAAAAACATGGTTTTATGGCTTTTGCGGCTTATAGACAGGGTATAAACTTAAAATGGCGCCAGATTTGGATTCTACGGAAAATTTTTGATTGATTTCATTAGTAAATTTATTTTTTTGAGTTAAAATTGCGGTTTTTAAACAAAAAATGCGATTAAGTCAAAAAACGTCAAAAATACTTAAAAAAATCATAGAATTTTTTTTTGTGGGTTTTATACCTTCATATACCGATCAAAGAACTACTAATAAGTTATAGAAACTAAAAAAAAATACATAAGCTAGTTTCTCAACGCACCCCCCCCTAGCTCTGGTCCGTTTGAAATGGAATTGCCCATATTGAAAACCGATTTGCAATACGTTTCAAAATTAAAGTGTTTTTTTTACTAGCTATAAATATTGTTCAATGAGTGCTAGCGACTTGTTTTGAAACAAACTGCGCCTGCATGTACGATTTTTTGCGATAGTGCCTAAAAATTAGAAAACTCGCAGTCTGTTACTTTTATGTCTTACCTGTAGTGCGTTATCGGTTTTCAGAAATTGACTTTTATTCTGGTTCTGGTGCGTAACAATCAATTGCGTTTATTATTTAATTTAAGTTACATTTTAAACGCTCCTGTATTGTTAGTTGTAGCACTTACACTGCGCAACTTTAACCGAACTCACATGTAATTAATCCTATTGCTTCTTTTGATAAACGAAATGCTCAAATTTGAGTAAACAACTCTTTGATTTTTTGTTCATTGTTCTTTTGCAGAAAAGATGGTTGAGATCACCAAATGACTCGGCAGCTTTCCATCATTTTTTCGAAATATACAGCATTATGTGTAAAGTTTAGGTTTTTCTAACATTATAAAGATATTTTTTAATATTAGGCATAATATAATTATTATATACCGAAGAATGAGTTTTATAAGTTACATGATTTTACGTGCGTAAGTTAAAAAAACAGAATCAACGACAAGTTTTTTAAAGTACAAACGCAATAGAAATTGTGCTATAAAACATTATTGTTACAAAATGTAATTTAAATGGACTATGATGTTAACATTCACAACATACAACAAAACACCAGGCATATTCAATATAGTCACGGAACCAATTAGAGAAGGCAGAAAAAAAAACTAAAAACTCTGAAAAAACTATTCTATAAATGCTTAAACACAGGAATAACACTCATTGCATGAAAAAATGCAGCAGTTATTCTAATTTACAAAAAAAGAAATAAAGAAGATCTAACTAAAAAACTATAGACCTATCTCACTTATATAAACTGATGACTTAGATCATAAGTAATTAAATACCAAATTGTCTAGACAACTTTTAACCAATAGAACAAGTCGGATTTAGAAAAAGCTACTTTACTATAAATCACATATACATAATAAAGCCAGTAATGGAAAGAACATTTGAATACAACTAATCACTGTATATTACTTTTATCAATTTTAAAAAGGCATTTAACATTGTGAAAGAATGGGCTTTAATCAATGTATTAAAAAGATGCAAGATTGATTATTGTTACATATTGTTAATCAAAAGTCTATAAAACCAAGCTTTTAGCACAATAGAGGTTTTTGAAAACACAAATCAAATAAAAACTAAACGAGAGAGATACTATTTTGCCCAGACTATTTACAAAAACGTTAAAAAATATTATAAATACAATAGAGTGGAATTAAAAAAAACTCAACATTACTTTTGGTTGCGTGATTTAAACAATCAATCCATTTTTAATAAATGTTTATCTAAATTCTGTTTTGTTTTATAACTGCATTTAGTAACGTTTTGTTCTCATTTTTTTAAACCTTTGTTTATTGATGATGAAAAGTTTGGGATGAAACGCCGATACCATGAGGCTATTTCTAAGATGCGCTTGACCTCTTTTACCTTGCTGGGCAATGGAATCTTTAGTATAGCCTCTATTTTTTCTGGATTTACATGTAATCCAAATCTGTCCACTACAAAACTTAAAGTTTAAGTTCTGGTTTACAGAAGTTACATTTTTCTTTGCTAAGAGTAAGTCCGGTTTTAATTAAACAACTGAATATATTTTCGACAATTTTGCAATGTTTTTCAAAAGTATTTGTTACGACCACAATATCATTGAGGTATTTAAAAACAAACTAACTCGGGGCCTAACACTTGATTAAACGTTGAAATGTTGCCCAACTATTGTGCAACCCAAATGGCATTTGTTTGAATTGGTATAGACCACGATTGGAAATACAAAAGGCGGTATATTTTTTTGAATTCTCTGATAGTGGAACCTGCCAATAAACAGATTTAATGTCTAGAGATGATAAAAAGCGAGCTTCTTGGAGCTTATTCCGTATTTACAAAATATAAGGTTGTGGTACGTGTCTATTTGAGTAACTGCGTTTACCTTGCAAAAATCTACTACAAATCTATAAGATTTATCTCTCTTTATTATTAATAAGATGGGTGGCAAGGACTATTTGACTTTTTAATTACGTCATTCTTTAGCATTTTATCGATTTCTAAATTAATATGATTTTTGATAAAAGGTGACACTGGGTAGTATCTGTGTTTGATTGGTTTAGCAGATGTTATAATGTCATGTTCCACCAGTGTCGTACATTCAAGTTTATTTCCAGTTTTTAAAAAAATAACTATCTATGATTTTGTTGTATTGTTGCTTGTATTACGTCTACATTATTTGTGTGACTAAAAGACCACATGTCTGCCTTTAAATTAAGAATAATATCCATCGACTTTCAAAAATCAATTCCCAAAATAATGTTATGTGGTAGTGATGGGACAATTAATACGTTCAATACCCTTGATTTATCCATAAGCAAGATTAGCACACTTACACACCCAATGCACTAGCAATTTGTGCCATTTGCAATGGTTACCGAGTTTAACAAAGTATTTAGTTTTGAATTCAATTGTTCAATAATTGTATGACTTGCTCCCGAATTCAACAAACCCAAAAATTGTATATCAAAAACTGAAATTTTTAAGTACTTGTTTTTGATCGTTACCAGTATGGGAGAATCCAAAATACGACCGTCTACCGAGTCTGTTTTAAGTTTCCCTGATCTGAACAAGTTGAGCAATTTTTAAGTGTAAAGTCTATTTTACCTCATTTGTAACATTTAATTCGTTTGTCTGAGCACTCCTTTGCAAAATGACCTGTTTTGTTGCATTTCCAACATCGATCGTTGTTGAAAACTTTTTTGTTTGTTTGGTTTGGTATTTTTGTAAAATTTTGTACCTGATCATAACTATAATTACGATTAACAAAACCCGAATCTGAATTTGCCGCAAATCTACTGAAATTTGTATTTACTAAATTGCAACCATAATTTGAATTACTGGTAGCGGACACATATGCTAAATGTGGTTCTAAGCTCAACAATTTATGCTATTTTCTAATTTACAATATAATTTTAAGTTGACTAATACTTGAAATATCAGTCATGATTAACTGTGATTGATAAAATGTCAGTATGTTTCTCAATATAATTTTTAGTTTTGTCGTTTCTGGCACTTTAACTCTAAGATATGAAAACATATTGGCTATGTAAGCTAGATAAATACCTATACTTTTATCTTTTCCTTGGATCCGTCTTTTTATTTCTTTAAAAAGCAGCTCATCATAATCTGGTGCCTGAAATTCGTCCGTTATGCAGCTATTAGTGTTGTCCAGTCGGAAATTTCTATTTTGTTTGCGCAAAACCAGATAGCAGCTTTGTTGGAGAATAAATCGGAAGCCAAGTTAAATAAACATTTCGACCTATTCGGAATTCTTCTACCTTCTGTATGAAATTGTTAATCGAATCTATAGAACCCGAAAATTTTATGTTCTGTTTTGAAATTTGACTATCACCACTATATTTATTTGTCAAACAATTGGAAGTGATAATCGATTTATCCAAAGATGACGAGCTTGTGTCCGACTCCAAGCTACTGTTAACCCTTCCATGGGCGGTTATGTCAAGTAAAGTAAAAGTACACCGAAATAACAATTTTTTCTCCTTCTTAATTTGTGATTCTAATTGAAATGTTAAATTTATTTTATTTCTTTGGAATCATCAGGTATGCTTTATAGTATAGGCGTAGCTGAGTTTCGATATCAACCGAAGACAAACTGACGACTTAGCATCGCTATTAAATTCTGAAAAAAGTTTTGAAATTTCCTTAATTTTACTTTTCACGGCCGTCAAATCTTAATCGAATGAAAATGAGCATTTAGGGTATGCTAAGACTTGACTTGAATTTTTCAGTTTGAATAAACTACTAATTGTATTGATTCTTTCTTTGTTAGTTTTCTCATCGGCAAAGCTTCGAAGTGCTAATTCATAAACGAGTTTGTTTTGTGACAACTTATGTGTACTTAATTTGTAGTTCATTGCCATCATTCCATGGGCGGTTATGTCAAGTAAAGTAGAAGTATGCCGAAATAACAATTTTTTCTCCTTCTTAATTTGTGATTCTAATTGGAACGTTAAATTTAAAATTTCTTTGGAATCATCAGGTATGCTTTGAAATATACGACTATAGGCGTGGCTGAGTTTCGATATCAACCGAAGACAAACTGACGAGTTAGCATCGCTATTAAATTCTGATAAAAGTTTTGAAACTTCCTTAATTTTACTTTTCACTGCCGTCAAATCTTGGTCGAATAAAAAAGAGTATTTAAGGTATGCTAAGACTTGACTTGAATTTTCCAGTTTGAATAAACTACTAAGTGTATTGATTCTTTCTTTGTTAGTTTTCTCATCGACAAAGCCTCGAAGTGCAAATTCATAAACGAGTTCATTTATTGCCATTATTACTACACTAATTTTACAATAACACACAATAATTTCCTTAATTTTCTATAAGTTTACAAAAATATCCAATTTCAAATGTATCACACTATTCCAATACCAAACCTTGAATACTATTCTTTAAACTATACAATTTTATTCCAGTAAATTACTCTAAAAAAAATAAGATTTAAATCACGTTGGGTATCCATTGTTGCGTGTTTAATTTTCTTTAAATAAGTTCGAGACATTAGAGAAGAATTATATGGCTTGCTGGTAGCTGTCAGTAAGAAAGGGGGGTAGGACGACTAAAGTTTGAGAGATTCAGGTAATTTATTTGAAGCCAGTTATTTCCTAGGTACCGATATTACGAAAGCAGACAACGGTAATTATTAAACAAGAAAAAAAGATTAAATATAATAAAGAAACAAAGTATGGTATTGGATGCAGTGTGATAACACTTGGTATTTCCCATAAACTAATTTTATATTCGATATGTAAAAAAAAGAACATAAAATATTGAAAATAAAAAAATAATACAAATAAAAAAGGTTGCTAGAAATATTTTATAAATAATAATAAATTCGACCGTGAGGTTGCAATTGGAACCACTTCCTATGATTAGGATTAGCTAAAGAATTTTGTGAATGAAACCGTGATAAATTAAATATGATTTACAATCAACCGATCGATAAATTACGCGCAAATGTGCAAATCAATATAACGGCAACAAAGAAAAAATGCATTCGATGCACGCTTAAGAACGATATGACAAATAGTATAAAATAGCACTGTATGATAGCTTATCTTATTTATCCGATGAGGTACCGATGAAGATCATCTTGGAGGTATTGATGCCCATGCGGTAATACGTCGCGTGGCGATGGCGAGAGTTCCGCGGCTTTGGTATTTGTCGGCCGGCATAGATCGCAATCACTATTTGTAACCGGTGTTCACAAAAGAATAAAAAGCGAATAATGAACAATTAATTATAATGAAATACACGTGCTCACCTGAGATATTAGTCGGCCTTATTGTAATTTGGTTTGGGGTTCCAAATATATATATCCAACAAAACGATGTAATTGGAAATGAAAAAGGAACAAATCCAAATTAATTACGTGTATGCTTTCATCCACAACATTTATTAAACGTACTGTGAATTATACCATAGTTGTTACAAATGGACCCCAAACCGAAAAAAAGTAACCGCCGTTTCATTGTTGCCAGTACTGCTTATGTATCGAAATAAAACTCTCATATCCAATATGCAACATAAGTAATTGTTGTTAAATTCCGAAACTACCTAATTCGCGGCAACAATGATCCTTACTGGTACGAATGCTTATGTAGTTGCCTACAGACAGTGGCCATTATATTTAAATTAATTTTTATTATTTTCTAAACCGTAACAACTCTTTATTTCTTTCTTTGATTGATCACTTAATATGTATATTAATTGTATTGTTTAGATGTATTTCAACCGGAATCCTTACAATAATATTTGATGTTTATTTTCATAGTCTCATCTACAATAATTTTAATTGCTTTTGATTATTCTTTATGTTTGTCTAAATTTTACATAGATGCACATTTTAAGCAAAACATTTTAAGCTGTCATAAACGTTTAAAAATTGCTACAGACAACCAAATGACAAACAAGTTTAAACTTGTACTGAATCCGTATTTGTAAGGCTGCAGTCTCACTGCACCACTGCCACCAACTATCACCGTTTGCCACTTTTTTTTTTTTTAGGAGTTGTTTGGCTCTTAACAAGTGGCCCTTAAGAATAACTTACGCATGGTAATACCTTCCGGTTTTCTTCTCTGCGCAAATCCTGTTGTTTTAATGTCCCTGTCTAAACTAACCTACATTTGGTGCTAGTTTGAGGCGGGCTGGTTTTTGCTTTCACGCATCATCTGCGGCACGCATACTGTCCCCGGCCCCTCTCTCCCTATAGCCCCTACTTTTGTCTGTCTCTTTTGTCATTTTGCCTTTTCTTATCTGCACTGGCATCTACCTCTGCATTCACTTCTTTTTCCCATCTTTGTGTTATTTACACTAATTATATAATTTGTTCTCAGATGTGCTCTTAGCTTACTAAGGTCTTTGTTCACTTCTTCTTTATCGTATCCCCTCTCCTTCAAGAATAATTTATGCAGTTCCATCAGTTGTATTTCTTTTGGCAGTCCTAGATTTGTAAGTTTTACCTCCAGTGATATCCTTGTATCTCCATCAGGAATTACTTCTTTATGTCCTCTCGTTGCCAGGTATATTCCGACTATCTGAAAGGTTGCGTTCTCAGTCATCCTCGAGATAGCATATCTACCATTTGGTATTTGTCTTGTTATTTCTGTTATTTTGCTTTCCTTCAATATTTCTTTTCTCCTTCTCCTTATCTCTGCAATTTCGTTTGGTATCGTAGTCTCTGTAAATGTTCTTCTTTTTTCTTCTGTTTCTTGGTATGCACAATTGTCATATCCTTTCTTATTTTTTTCTTTTTGATCTTTTTCTCTGCCTTCTTGTTTCCATTTAGCTTCTCTCATCTCTTTCCTTTATCTTCTATGGCTTTTAGTTTGTGTGTTTGTTTCCATTGTTTGTTTTTCTATATTCTTCTATTGTCAAACTCTTCAATTTTTTTTTTAGTACACTTGTTGCAAAGTTTTTTAACGCCCTCCATTTATTTTCATCTTTTAAGCATTGGTTAATGATTGTTCTTTTATCCACTTTGTTTCTTAGTATATATTCTAGTTTTTTTTTATCTTCCTCCCACGCCTCGCATTCTACTAGAGTGTGTTCTGCGTTATCGTGTGTTTCTTCCTGACAAAATGTACACCTTTCTTCTTCATTTATTTTTTTAATTTTTTGCAAGAATTTTTCAATGCTCCGTGCCCGGTCAGTATTTGTGTTGTATAATAGCACGTCTCGGGTTTCTTCTCTATTCTTTTATGTCTGGGATTAATTCTCTCGTCCATTTCCCCTTTTCTCCTGTGTCCCATTTTCTCTGCCATTTTTCCATAGTCTTCTCTCTTGCTCTTACCTTTGCTTCTTTTTTACTCGTTCCTTCTTTTACAAGTTTTTTTATTTCTATTCTTTCCTCCACCATCATATCCGCGGGAGGTGTTGCCGCAATTACCTCTACTGCCTCTTGTGACACTGTTCTGTAAGCTCTACAAATCCTTAGCGAGCTTGCTCTTGTGGCTCCTCTTACTTCCTTTCTGTTTTTCTTTGTTTTCATGGCTTCTCCCCATGTTTCTGCGGCGTACAGCAATTTGCTTCTTGCTGCCGTTGCTATTAGCCTTCTGCTTTCTTCTCTTGGACCTCCGTTGTTTGGCATAAGTCTACCAAGCTTTCTCTCAATTTCCTTTGTTCCAATGACCGCTTCCTTAACCTGTTCATTCCATCCCTTTGCTTCGAGTGTCACTCCAAGGTATTTGATTTTTTTTCCTATGGTTATCTCTTGATCTCCCACCAGTATCTTACCTGTTCCTCTATTATTCCTCTTAGTCGATAGCCATGCCGCCTCAGTTTTTTGTGTTGCTGAGCCCTGCGGTACCCCTCTAGTAAGTTTGAATCTTCCATTTTTGGTCACTAGGTTTCTGTCCTGTAAGTAGCTCCATATAATCTTGATTGTTTTTCTGTTCAGTTCTTTCTTCTTTGCCGCCTCTATGATTGCTGCCCATGATACGCTATTAAACGCGTTCTGTATGTCCAACGCTATCATTACACAGTGTTGCCTTTTCCTCTGCGTTCCGCTGTTTGCTTCTTTTGCTAATGTTTTCACTTTTTCAATAGCTCCTAAGGTTGTTTTTCCTTTGGTAAATCCGTATTGTTCTTTTTCCCATCCTCCTTTTTCTTCTATTGCTTGTTCTATTCTCCGTACAATAACTTTTTCCATTATTCTAACCAGTGTGTTGATTAAGCATATTGGTCTGTATGATGTTGCTTTTCCTGCTTCTTTTTTTTTCTCAATCAGTACCAGAGTAGCTTCTTTCCAACATCCTGGGAAAGTTCCTTCTTTTAGGCACCTGTTGATTATTTGAGTTATTTCTATCTCGTTTCCGTCTAAAGCTGCTTTAACAATCTCTGTTGTTATTTCGACCGGACCTGGTGTTTTGTTGTTAGGCAATTCTTTTATGATCTCTTTGATCTCTTCCACTGTTGCCATAACTGTTGCTTCTTCTTCTTTTGTTTCTGGTTCTTCTACTGGTTCTCCCTTGGGAAATAGTTTTTTAATTATGACTTCTTCTTCTTCGTCTTCTTTTAAGCAGATTCCTTTTGTTCTTCCACCCAATTTGTCCATCACTATTTTGTACGGTTTTCCCCAAGGATCCCCATCTATAGATTCTATCATTTCTTTCCAGCATCTTTTTCTGCTATCCCTAATTGCCTTTTTTAAAAAAAATTTGTCGTTTTTTAGTTTCTCTTCTATTTCCTCTGTGTTCTCTCCTCTTCTTCTCAACCTTTTGATTTTCCTTGCTGTTTGTATTGTGTTTTTCCTGCATTCTTTTATTTCCTCACACCACCAGTATGGTCCTTTTCGTCCGCCTTCCCTGTACCTAGGAATTGCTTCCTCCGCCGCTTTTCTCAGTTTTTCTGAGTACCTCTCGCATCTTTTCTCAATATTTTCGTTTTCTGTCACTTCTTCTGTTTCCATGCCTCTCTTTATGTTTTCTTTGTCCATTCTTCTTACGTTCCATTTACCTTCTCTCGTGTGCTCCTGTTTTCCTTTCTCCTTTGTATTGTATTGTATATGTTTGTGTAGACTCAGTGATTTTTCTTCAGTCACGGTCCATTCATTTATTATTTTTGCCATTTCCCACGTTGCTATGGTGATGTCAATATGTGATTTTGAGCTTCCTCTTACAAACGTCGGTTTGTCTCCTTTGTTGCAGATTGTAAGATTTAACCCTGCTATCATCTCCTCTAAGATTTTTCTTCTTAAATCGTTCTTGTAGCCTCCCCATCTCGGTGATTTTGCGTTGAAATCTCCTCCTACAATATTTTTTTTGTTTTTCTGTTTTCTTAAACTTTTTTCTAATTCTTCTATCCACTCTCGATAGTATTCCAGATCGCAGTTTGGGCTGATATAACAGCTGTATACTATCATGTTTTGTACTTCTGCCCACACTATTCCTTCTTTTGGTGTTTCCTATCTTTCCACCTTGTCCCTACACTTCCCCCTAGCTAAAATTGCTGCATCTGTTCCTTTGTCTCTTATCCACTTACCATTTAGTTTGTTTTATTAGGTTCACTCACTAGCACTAGGTCTATTTTCTCTCTCTCCGCTGTTGCTATTAGTAAATCGTGAGCCTCTCTTCCCCTCCCTATGTTTATTTGTATAAACTTATACATTATGTGATACTATTTTTTCCTCCTGTTCTCTCCAGTTATCTGGGTTGTTGTCCTCCATATTCTTCTTTGTTTTCCTCATTTCTTTTTTCTTTGTAGCTGGACATCTTTTCTCTCCCGTTCTGTGTTCTAATACTTTGCATTCAATGCAGTATTCTTTGTTTCTGCATTCGGCAACCTGATGTCCCTCCTTTCCGCATTTTATACATAGCGAAGACCTGTCTTCCCCATTGCATTCTGCCGCTACATGTCCTTTCCTCCAGCATTTATAACATTTTCTTTCATTTGCTTTAACTTTCTCTACTCTGCATCTTATGAGTCCTATGTTTATTCTTCCTTCTCCTATTATCTGTTCTGCTATTTTTTTGTCCATTTTGACTATAGCGGTTTGTTTTTCTCTATAACCTTTTTTTATGGAAATTATTGTACTTCCTTCTGTGTTCACTTTGTTCATAATTTCTTCCAGTATTTCTTCTTTCTTAATTTCCGGGCTAATATCTTTGATTATCACTAGTTCTGTAGTTTTGTTGCTGGCTTTTCGTACATTGCAGCCTTCCATTCCATTTTTAATTTTTTCTATCTCTTTCTTCGTCTCATTACCCTTTGTAATTAGTAACAACTCCCCTTTTTTTGTTTCTCTTAACTCCTTGAACGTAGTTCCTTTTATCTGGGTTTTTGCCTGTCTCAGCAAATCTGCATATGTGACACCTTGTTTGCTCACTACTATAGCACCTGTTTCCATACCTGTTTTTTTTTTTATCTATTTGTCTCCGCTACCTGTCCCTGTGTTGGCACGCACAGTCTTATTTTTGTGTTAGTTCTTCTTCCTGCTATTTCCATAATTTTTTTTGCATCTCTTGCCGTAATTCCCGTTGGTATTGGTATATTTATTTCTTCAATACTTAATGTTTTTGTTTTGATAAGTATTTTTTCGATAGCTATTAGTATCTCCTTATTCCCTGCCGTTTCGATTTTCTGTTTAATGATGTGTACTTTTCCCACATTTTTTCCGCTTAGATTTTTAACTATTTCTATATATGGCGTTTCATCTTCTCCTTCTTCCTCCATTTGTTCAGGGTATTTTATTTTTGCTTGTTGTAAGATACCACCTTCTTTGACAATTTCATCTTTATTTATTAAAAGTCCTGTATCCATTTCCTTTCCCATTATTGGTTTTTTTTTTTCCACTTTTACATATTTATAGTCTGTATCTCTCCATTCTTTATTTATAATATTTTTTATATCCTCTTCATTAGCCACTTTTAATATCTCCTCGTCCGAGATGAAATGGTTTTTACGGTTTTCTTCCCTATTATCTCCAGTTTCCATTGTCTGTATCGACATTTCTATACCTATTTTTGTTTTATTTTCATTCTCCTGTTCTTTTTTTTTTGGATTTCTTCAAATTCCATTCTCTCCATATTTGTTTCTAGTTGATTCGCCACCTTTTTAGTTTCCAGTTTAGTGGTTGTACACTCACTGGTTAAGTTTTTTAACTCTTTAATTAATTTCCCCATTATTTGGATTGTTGTGGGGTTATTTGCTCTCTTCGCCTCGTTGTTACCTTCTGGCAAATCTATTTCTCTCCCTCTTTTTTGATTCGTTTGACCTAATTCTTTATCTTTTTTTTTATCCGGCGGTGTTCTTTGCAACATCCCGCTTTTTAAAAATGCATCCATCTTATTACGTTTTTTGACCCTTGGCCTAGTTTCACTTTTAATTAATATTAAATTTCTGTTTCCGCGTTTATGTTTTATTATGTAACACTAGACGTGTCGCGCGTCACGACACGAGTGTGTTTTAAAACACGACCGCATCTTTAGTTTTTAGTGTGTCTAGTTTTACACTTTTTTGAACTTTCACAATAAACTTTTCACCTTTCCACTGTTTGTTCTAATTCACAGAATTTTTAATTTTTTAAATAACGTAGATTATTCACCACTATTTAAATCGCTTTTATGCACATTCGCGAGCGCGTCCGTTCTCCGTCGGACATTGACCGCGACCGTTTGCCACTAACCACCAAAATGTACTACGGTCTCTCTGCAGCCATTGGTGATCACTAAATATTTAAATTTCCCACCCATTTCTATGTCAGTAGAAGAGTGCTATATTTATATTTTGGGCCTTTCATTTACTAATGTAATTAGTTTATCAATGTTGGATGGTGTCCATGTTTCTTCCATGTTACCGTTTTTAAAATTCTCAAATTTCAAAGCGAAAATGACAGATTATGTTTTGATTTGTAAAATATCAAGTTAGTATGTTTCAAATGACGATCAACTGTTGCTACGCTACCACCAACTGATTTGAAATTATGAAACAATGGTTACCAAATGACAGATGCCGGCGAGAATAGTGAATCAGTCGGACCGTCGCCATATGATTTAACGTGTTGAATTTTAGTTGGTGGCGGTGGGTGGTGCAGTGAGACTGCAGCCTAAATCATATGGCGACTGATTCACTATTCTCGCCGGCATCTGTTATTTGGTAACCACCGTTTCATAATTTCAAATCGGTTGGTGGTAGCGCGGCAACAGTTGATCGTCATTTGATACATACTAACTTGATATTTCACAAATCAAAACATAATCTGTCATTTTCGCTTTAATATTTGAGAATTTAAAAAACGGTAGTACGAAAGAAACATGGACACCATCCGACATTGATAAACTAATTACATTAGTAAATGAAAGGCCCAAAATATAAATATAGCACTCTTCTACTGACATAGAAATGAGTGGGAAATTTAAATATTTGGTGGTCACCAGTGGCTGCAGTGAGACTGTAGTAGTACATTTTGGTGGTTAGTGGCAAACAGTGATAGTTGGCGGCGGTGGTGCAGTGAGACTGCAGCCTAATGCGGCCATCTGGCAACTTTATAGTTTGATTTTTTTGATGGTATACGTAATCAAAACATTTTGTCGTAAAAGTGCTAATTGTGTTGTTTACATTAATTTAAAAAAACTATCCTGGCTAAAAAATTAAATTAAATTGAAAAAATGGTTTACCAAATTCAAGCTGTAGTTTGCTCAACTACGAGTTTTTTTAAGGTTGTCTAAAATCGGTTGTTGTTCTGGAAAACATTAAAGTTGTGCGTAAATTAATACTGCAAATTTGTTGTTTAACTTATCGTGAAATTGAAGCATCCTAAGACATATTTTATAAATATTTGGCCGTCAAAAAGATTTGTTTGTGTGGAATTCTACATAGTTTGATACTTAATCCAAATAAGGCTCGTGTAAATTGGTCAAAAGAAATACTCAAAATACGATGACTGTGTAATCATGTCTATAACATTATGATAGGTAACGAACCGTAGATTCACGGTTAAAATGAACCAAATCTAACAAAAATTGATTGTGTACAAATCACTTCAAACCAAATAGTTGCTTGTTTTTGATGAAAACTGGACATGTTCCAACTGTAAAATTGGTGCAACTTAGAACAGTTTTGAATGGTACACAATCATATTATTGCTAGAAGTCTTCGAAAAAATAAGGAAAACCAACCGTTAAAGACGGATCGTTCTCCACCTATACAATTCAAGCTTGCTCAGATTTGATGGGTCATCCGCCGTATAGTCATGATTTGGCACCTAATGATTTTTTTTAATCCTGCATATCAAAAATAAATTGCGATGTCAACGTTTTTCGACAACTAAAGAAGCAAAGTGCTTTAAAAATTGATTCAAAAGCCTGCAAAAGTATATTGATCTGAAATAATAAAACCGTTTTTAATTGATCTCTAACCTCAAAACTTAAAGGACAATCCTTTGCAATCAACACCCTGAATTTTGTAAAGCGCATCTACAAGTACTGTATCTGACAATACATACACACAGGTAAAGCACTTAATTAACTAATACAATTTAATTAAGCCAACATTAATTAATACAAATAGCTTAATTATTGAACCAATTGACAACACATTGGTTAATTTACCAAATCAAACAGAAACGCAGCAAAAGAATATGGCCTTACTTCAAGACAATCAAAACACATACAATTTTGTATTTAAGGCGCCGGCAATACCCGCACAAAATTCCGGTAAACATACAACTGTTGTAACTGTTCCAACAAATAACAGTTAAATTGTTTTGTCAGATAATGAGAACGAGACTATGGACACAGAAGATAAAACAAGAGTGCTACCCCCAACACCAGACGCAAGAACTCCGGCAAATAACAAAAATAAACATTTACCTTCTATAATAACTCAAGGGACTATGGGACACAACTGGTAAACAGAATAAAATCTGTAGTTGCCAACGATTTCAACATTAAACACACCCGAAACTCAACACTCATTCACACCACCAACCATGACAACTGGGCAGCGATGAAAGAAGACCTGAAGAATAAAGAAGTTAATTATTTCAGCTACACAAATAAAGCAAACAAAACACATTCTTTTGTGGCAAAAGGTTTTGCAATTGATACCAATGCAGACGAAATATTAGAAGCCTGACAGGAAATAAATAACAGCGCAAGCAAAGTATTTAAAATGCATACCACAACAGGGATTTTTTTTCTTGTTATTACTAACCCAACAGTGACTAAAAACCATCTAAATGTATCCTGTAAATACATACTACTCAAATTAAATAGGAAAACTACATTAAAACGAGAGAACTCGCTGCCAAAGATGGGGACATTTGACGTCCAAATGCAACATGCAACCACGATGCGTAAAATGTACGCAAGAGCATTGGACACACAAGTGTAAAAAGACGATGGATGAAAAGCCAAAATGCGTAAATTGCAACCAAAAACATCCAGCAAATTACAGCAAATGCCCCGTATATTTGGAAAAGCTTAACAAGATAAAAATGAATCAACCACCGCCAGCACCAAGAACCGCTAGAGGAATAGACACAGGTAGTAGAAGAGAATTTCCTGAGCCGCGGTGGACCGATCCGCAGCCACAGCAAGTCCCACAGCCACATCAAGCCCCGTCCACATCACGCCCTACTACTCATCAGCTTACCGCGCCCGCATGGAGCGTACCAAGGCAAGTAACAACAGCCCCTGGCAACAATACGTTCTTTGAACTACAAAATGAGTTTAATGTGCTACGCAGTAAAGTTGACTTAAATTTCATGTTGAGTGCAGTGAAAGAACTTAATCAAATATTGGACCACTGCTTAACAGTCACGGACAAGTTTTACGTCATGACGGAATTTTATGCAAATTTAAAAAGAAGCCTTGAATAGTTTACTCGTTTGTGGCTGGAATTAACTAAAAAACCCATTGTTCAGTTTTTAACACGAATGGACGTAGACATTATGACTATATCTGAGACAAAACTGAAAACCACACATTCTTTTAAAATACGCAGAGCTGACGGAGCCGGCGGTGTGGCCATTCTTGTTAAAAACTTTTTAACACACATACACATAAATCATATTATTGACACGACAATAGAAAACATTACAATTCAACTTGCCGACGACACAGTGTACAATCGACCATTAAATATATTTTCTGACAGGGACTTACGCAACTTACTTGACATAGGACAAAAAGTTATTGCTATAGAAGACTTTAACGCCAGACATTACACGTGGAAATGCCACCGAAATAATTAAAAGTGCTAGAGACAGAACATTACTGAAAATGATTTTTTTTCCGTACAAAGTCATTATTTCTAGTGAAGTTACATATCTCATTATAGAAAAAAATCAATCTAGAAAGAAATGGCAACAAAACATGAAGAAGCTTAACAAACTCATTAAGGCGACAATTAATAAACTAAACAATGACAGATGGACACAAAAGTTAGAAAACCTGTCAACACAAAACAACTCTTTGTGGAAATTAACAAAGTCAATGAAAACAAAGTTGGACCTAATACCCGCGCTTAATCACGGAGGCAGAACTGTTATGACCGACAAAGACAAGGCGCATATACTGGCCAAAGTTTTTAGAGACGTACATAAACTAGACGCAACCGACAACGACAAACATAGACACATAACAGAAACAGCTCAGGAATACTTGGCTACTGTTAACATTTTACCAATAGACTGTCATAAACAACTTACAACGCCCAGGGAAGTACGGACGTTAATCATTCGACAAAAATCACAAAAAGCACCTGGACCGAACATTATCACCAATGCTGTACTAAAAAAACTTTACAAAAAAGGCCATAGTACAGCTTACACACATCATTAACAACATGCTGAAACTTTCATACTTTCCAAATGTATGGAAATTAGCAACTATCATCCCCATTTCAAAACCTGGTAAGGATAAAACTTTGCCAATCAATTATAGACCCATTAGCTTGCTGAATGTCTTGGATAAACTGGCCAAAAAGGTTATACTGGAACGAATGGATCAGTATGACCGAAAACACAGGATAACCATTGACCACCAATTTGGCTTTAAAGCCAAACATAACACCACCCAACAAGTAGTACGCATTGCACATGATATTCTTACAAATTTTAACAAGAAAAATGTGAACAAAGTATGGCAAGTGAGTCTTATCACAGAAGTTATCACATTCTCTCGGAAATTTACTGGTTCATCAGTGTTTGTGCCACTTAAACTGCACGGCAGAGGTGTGAGACAGTCGCGAAGCGTAAAATATCTAGCCGTAAAGATGGACAAATGACTAACTTACAAGACACACATAGACGGCACTATACAAAAATGTTATGGCGCACTACGGGCACTTTGCCCACTGATGAGCAAAACCAGTAAGCTCAATCAGACTAACAAACAACTTATATACACGGCACTTATAAGACCCATCATGACATATGCTGCACTAATCTGGTGTGGTGCAGCAAAGACACATATTAAAAAGCTTCAAGTTTACCAAAATAAACTTTTAAGACTTATCTTGAACAAAGACAGATACACAAAAATTTATGACCTTCATGACTTATCAAACATACCTCGAATTAGTGACTACGTAAACGCATAGCCACAAAAAATCTACACAAATCAACTGAGACATAACCGACTAACAAAGACAATCACCGAACAACGATCATCAGACAAAAACCTCAAACACAGGTTGACCTACCAAAGGCTACCTATTTTCATACAGCCTTTGTAAGAAAGGCATATAAATCATCAATAAATTGTAATTGTCTTAAAGTGTAAATTGCAAATAAAATTTTTCTCACCTCATTGTAGAATCAAGTATTTGTAAACTTGTCATATTGTCATCATTCTCTGAATCTTTCATATTGGGTTTTGTATGTTGAAGATCTAGTATCTGCTTTCTCTATACTGAAGCATCTTTAGTAAAGTAATTAATTTATTCTAATGTTTTATAACTTTTGAGCACATATTGTTAATCAGTTTAATAAACAAGAAATTGTTATTGAAGGCTAGACTTTCAAATTATTAAATTCAGACTATAAATAAAATTTTAAACATTTGGAATGGATCTTTTCTCTACATCTAACTTTTAGATTAGCTTGAAAATTAACACATTCAGCAATTTTTTTTTTTTTATAATATTATCAAAGTACTTGACAATGACCAACATTGTCAACGGTTTTTAGAAAGTTTGTCAGTGTTAACCTTCTTACAAAAAATGTGTTATTCTTTAATTATTATGTTTTTTGAATTTTATCTAAATTGAGCAGTAAAAAGTTTAGGAATTATGTGTAATAGAACTTACTCGTATAGCAAATACATTTTATGATACTTACCTATTTAGTCATTTTATTTTTTTTGCATTGACTGTAAAAAATGTATATTTTTTGTCTAGAATACCAAAAACTTTAAATTATTAATGATCAAACATTCATTTTATTAAATAGTAATCTAGTCGACATCTGTTATAATGATCGATTGCCACAATGACAAATTAAATTGTGATTTATTCAATGTTTTATTCAAAATGTACGTCGTCGCGCTTTTCTTGGTTTTAATTGGGCAAGTATTTGGTTTTCATAATGTTCCTATGAGTTCTGAAGCCGGTATTTATCAGTGTATACTAATCATATTTATTTTTAATTGCTATTTTTTATAGTAAGTGCAATTGCTTCAACTATTAAAGACATCAAAAACTTTATTACTGCATGTAAGAACAACACCGCAAATATATAAACAATATTTAAAGTATATTATTTTAGATTTCTTTTTTCCTGAACCAGTAATTGAAGAAACCAAATCCTATTGGACTGTATTGGTAATTATTATTTTATAATTGGATTACATGTTTTTTATACATATGATACTTACAGAAAGAATATACAGGTTTTGAAGAACAACCAATACCTGAAAAATCATTAACGGAACCAATTATAATCTGCAATGGATTTGTAGTGCTTGCATTTCTCTTTGTGCCATGTTTCTATGTAGGTTATACAATGATTTTAAATATTAAATTAACAACAATTTTATTTAAGATACTTGCAATCAAGAAATATTTTTCAACAAAAACTATTAAACCAGAGTTTGTTCCGTTCATGGATAATGAAGATGCTGATGAAGTAGAAGAAGAGGAATCTGAGTACCAACGCTCTGTAAGAGTAAATGATTGCGCCTGTCCTCACTGCTCTCATAAAACTTTTGTTGATGAACGTGGCGATTTATAACGTATTTTATACATTTTCTTTAATTTTAGTTATTAAATGTATTTTTAAACATATAATATCAAACTTTTAAATGAAACATGTTTGTATTATTCAACTGGTACTATTCCTTCTCCGCCACAGTTTGTGTTGTCTGAATTTATAATATATTCCTAAAACATAAAAAAATTAAAGTAGAAATATATTACATAAACAATAAAAAGCACAATTTATAACATTAAAAACTTAATTATACTGTAACAATAAATCAAAATAACAATTTATGGTTACTTTTATTATTATTTCTTAAAACTGTATATTAAAAACAGAGCATTTTAGGAATTATGTTCATATAAAATTTATTTTGAGAAATTGAGTGAAAAACAACAACTTGAAGTAAATATATAAAACCGCAAAGCCCTAAGCTTTACTGTAGACTGCAATCTTTAAACGTAAAAAAAAGACTAGGTAGTAGCAAATGAACTGTTCCTAAAAGTATCAATACCTAAGCAGGGTTAATTTTTTTAAATTTATTCAAAAATGTGCTATTTAAGAATTACTTAAGGGGGGTAAATAGTTGCGTTATTATAAAGGTTCACAGAATTAAACTTAGCAAGAAAACGCCTGAATATAATTAAATAAAAATTTTACACATTGTAGAAGAAAGTCCAATCTGTGTCCTCAAATTTGTAGAAATTAGATGCGATAAGTCGTTTCTCCGCAATTAATTTTTAAAAAGTGTCGTTTTAATTAGTTCTTTATTAATTTTTTACTTGTTAAATATAACTTCAAATCTGTAACTAAAAACATGAAGACATAGAATATTGTATGTAGTTCAACATATAAAAAGAGTGATGACTAAAATCTTATCGTTTAGATATTGAGTTGGTTGGCGTTTTGTCCCATAAGAACTAATTTTAATTTAAAAACGGCGCTGTACGTTCCAATATTTTTTCTAGAGAGAAAGGTTCACCGATATTTTCGTAGATGTGATAGGATTTAATATTTTTCTTATACTATATTATGCATAATAACGTAAAAAACACCCCAAAAAATAAACAATACTAAAAGCAATACTAAGCATGTTTAACAACGAATAACAAAAAAATGTTAAAGCTAGCCTGGGCAACAAGAAGCTCTCACCAAATAATTATTGGTTTTGACAAATTGTCAAAATAAATTTGATAAAGGATCAAATAGCTAGGCGAATAGCACAAAAACGTGATAGTAAGATTTTCAATTTGAAAAACTTTAAAAAAATTTACATGTAAAAAACTTAACGATAAAGTTTATTACGTTTACCATACGTGCAGCAAAAAAGCAAGTTGTGTTAACTGCATAGGGTTTTATCTCTAAAATTCTCAGGATTCTGGAAAGAACCTACCAGTATTTATTTATTTATTTATTTATTTATTTACTAGTCAACAAAAGCCATTACAAAATAAGTATATATTTACAATTAAAAAAACATAAATTAAACATAAAACAACTAATATTAAAAATAAGAATAAAACTTAAATAGTTAGAAAATTTAAAAAAGGTCACGTCGCAGGGTATTAAAAGAATCTTTAAAAAAATCCACTTTAACTTCGTTGGCATGCCGCAAAATACATAAAGATGCAGAGTGCACCGCATAATCAGTGCGTTTGAACGGTATATGAAATAAATAGTCATTGCGTAAAACTCGAGCTGGGACATGAATATCTATAGAGCTGAGCAAGTCAGGACAGTCAATAATCCCACGAAGCACTTTAAAAACTAGAGTCACGTCAAAATTAAAACGTCTTTTTTCAAGACTGGTCATGTTAAATGTAGAGAGCAGTTCCGTGTAGCTACCTGCAATGTTGCATTTATACGCCAAAAAACAAACAAACTTTTTTTGAATCTGTTCAATTTTTCCTTTGCTGACAGCGGTGTATGGTGACCACACATTGGAACAATACTCAAGATGAGGACGTACTAGAGCGTTGTAAAGGATAATTAGAGTACGATGGTCACAAAACTTCTTAGAGTTACGCTTGACAAAACCTAAAAGTTGATAAGCTTTAGCCACAACAGTATCGATATGTAGTGCAAATGAAAGACTTGAATCAAACGTAATGCTTAAGTCACGAATTGTGTTAACTCTTAACAACAGTACATTCATAAGAGAGTAACCATACATCACCGTAGACTGACGTCTAGAAAATGTCATCACTTTGCATTTATTTAAATTAAGTAGTAAGTTATTAGTCTGACACCAACTAGAAAAAATCTGTACTTCTTCATTAAGTAGTACAGCATCATCTAAAGACTGAATTTTCATAAAGATTTTTATATCGTCCGCAAATAATAAACAACGCGCATTAGAAAAACAGTGTACCATATCATTGATAAAGATATTGAACAGTAAAGGTCCAAGATGTGATCCCTGTGGAACACCCGACGTAACATCAATATTACGAGAAACGCACTGACCAATGCGCACAAATTGAGATCTGTTAGATAAATTGGATTGAATCCACAGTAACAAGGTACCATTAACTCCAATACCACGTAGTTTCATAATTAGTATCTTGTGGTCAACGGTATCAAAAGCTTTTGAAAAGTCAGTGTAAACTGAATCTACCTGGAATCTGTTTTCGAGCGCATCTGTTATATAAAATTCATACAACAAAAGGTTGGAAGATGTTGATTGAGAGCAATTTCAGATTGCAGAACAGCAGTCAATTGACAGGTAACTAACTTTTCAAAAACTTTTGGAATAACTGATAAAGTAGATATAGGTCTATAGTTTGTTACATCATTTATAGCACCGGACTTATGAATCGGAGTGACATAAGCTTGTTTCCAGCAAGTAGGAAAAGTACCCATAACCAGAGATAAGTTAAATAAAATCCATAAGAGCCGACAAAGGGCAAACGCACATTTGTTGAGAAAAAAAGCCGTTAATCTATCAGGCCTTGGACAATGATTGGGTTTTAATAATGATAGTTCGTTGACAACATCAGATATTTTTAAAACAAGATGCGATTCATTTATATGGGTAGGAACAGATGGTGGAGAATATGTGCTGTGTGGACTTATAGATGCCGTCAGCGGACTGTAGACTGACCCAAAAAAATCAGCAAAGAGATTTACAATGCCATCAGTAGTGTCAATTTGAGAATTACCATTTGTAAAAGTAGATGGTATTTGATTACTGCTACGTTTAGATTTGACGTGCCCCCAAAAAGCTTTAGGATTAGATTTAATCGAATCTTCCACTTTCTTAATGTGATTAGAATAACACGTATTAGCCAATTGCTTACACTTATCACGTATTGAACTAAATTTGTGGTAGTCAGCTGCTGATCTAGATAGCACATATGCCTTGTCTAACTTTTTTTAGAAAACACAAGGTCTTTTAGCTCTCTTGTAAACCATATTGGAAATTTATAGGTTTTTTTATAACACTTATTTATTTTGGGCACATAATGGTCAATTGTGTCAAAAAGTAATGAATAAAAACGGTGACATGCTTCATCAATATTACAATCGACAAACATGTTATCCCACCTGGTGTTGAGAAAAACATCATTTAAGGAAACATAATCAGCATCTTTGAAATTATATTGCATCACGTTATCTTCTCCACACCATACGTTGTCAGGTGTATCCTGTAAAGGGTCAAGTTTTAAAATTACATCTAAAGCAGGATGTTGAAGATCGCATGGTACAATAGGAAACAGCGATTCTGTAAGGCTCAAGAAAACGCCAAAGGCGCAAACATTAAATCTAGCAAAACCAAATTTATGTTTAGTATGTAGTTCAATTGATGCGAATTAATATACCCAAACGTGTTAGCAACTAAAGTAGCTTTAGGACAAGTGGATTCCGTTCTTACACCAAATTCATCAATAATCCACAACGTTTGTGACAAGTTGTAATCGCCAATAATATAAACAGTGTTGCATACACTAATTAATTTCACACTTTCACAGTGACGTTGGTAAGTAGAGTAATCCGAACCAGGTGGAATATAAACAGTACCTAAAACTATTTTCATACTGCCGATATCAACACAAACATACAATTCCTCATAGACAGAGCAATGACTAAATATTTCATATGAATGGTATTTATTGAAAAAAAAAAGAAAGCAAGCCAATGTGCTTAATCAACATACTAGCTAAGATAATGAAAAAAGTCATAATGCTGAAAATAAACCAGGAAATAATAGAAAAAAGAAGATGGAAAAAGGAACAATACCTGTTTACCAAGGGAAAAACAGTCAGGCATAAAAAACAAAGAACTGAAGAAGGAAACGATCAAAATAATATGAAGCTACTTACAGGGTAGAAACTTAGTGACCAAGAAAAAGAACATTCAAATTGACCTTAAGTTTAGCACTAAGATTAAAACAGTAGAACCTAGTCTATAATGACTTTCAATTAAGTTATGACAATAACGGCATTTGCGGACGACATAGCATTAGCAGGAAAAGACGTAGACATCGTTGCCAAAGAACAATAACAGAAATTTATTGTTAAACATCGCAAATGAATTTACATCACTGCACAGCAGCTTCTGCGTATATTCTCAAATAGAATGTTGACATCGCCTTTACCCAAAAATTTTGGATCTATAACGGAAAGATAAAGAAGTTTAGCATACCGGGCAGATAGTTGCTAGCAGCACAACCCATATGCAAGACTTGTGCCAATTTGAGACCTATGTTTCAGAGATTTAGTGACAGCCAAGTGGTGATAGTAAGAAGAAGAACCAATAATGAAATAATTCATGAATCTAGATTCTTTCTCTACGATCAGCAAGGACCTCGATGACCTGCATAACTACTACAGCTGACAAACAGTGGAAATGACAAACCGGAGAGCATAGACATAAACTTAGGAGGTGAAAAACTCCTAAAATTTATAGTAAAATATATGTCGTAAGAGCTGGAGATAATATTTGCATTAAAGCCACTTTTAAAAGGAATTGCCCTGACAGTGCTAGGGCAATTCTTTTTAAAAGATTATTTGATGGGGCTTGACATGGCAAGAGCGCATACTAGAAAGCCGTTTAACAAAGCTAAAAATACGGTGACTGCGCCACATATAGTACCAGTTTTACGGCCTATAATAAAGCTATAAAAAAACAAAATAAAATTATTGAGGAGATACGGTAGGACGTTTAAAACGGTCCTACATGCTCCCGCCTCCAGAAAGCTTTAAGCAAAGAAAGATTGGATAAAAATACACAAAGTTGGTCAAGTGCATTCTGCAAGAGCTGCTGTAGACACACTTCCCGGACCCTATGTTAACGGAAACTCCTAATTAAGAGGATCTAGAATTGCCAAAGATCATAAATTAATCAAGGCAATATGAAATAAAGGGATTATCACATGCAAACCATTCAAGGTGCCAGAAACTAATAGAATTTATCCCACAAAAAAAAAATTCAGTGCTAAAAGAGTCTCTATGTAAGATTCTCAAAGCAAACCACTAATGCTTTTGCTAAATATTACAGGCCAAACAGTTTGACATTTATGCAAAAACTATTGAAAAAAATAATCGAGTAAGTACATACGGGACGAGGCGCTAAAAGCACCGACCAAAAAAATCCTGATAACTAGCTATACACCAGCTGGTCAGCAAATATTATTCAATGCAAAAATATAGCTTTTGGTAGATGCCGGCGAGTGTTCACAAAGGGACGTACTTTCACCCCTACTGTGGTGTTTAGTCATAGATGACTTACTACAAATACTCAACGACATGAGCATTTTAGTCTTAGGCTACACAGATTTATCGTGTGCAAGGATAGTGCTTGTATTGCGAAAGCTAAAAAAGCAGACAAAAGTTCAAAGGTTGGCTTGTTTGCTAATAACGGAGGTAATGAGAACGACGCCCACAGCAGCTACGGAAGTACCATTATTGTTACCGCCGCATCACCTGACGATAATGGCGGAGGCAAGACAAACATCATACAAACTGTGGATAATTAAACTTATTAAACCAACCTCAGAACCGATAAACCTAACATAACAAATTTTTTGCTTGATTAAGAAACTTTAATGACAACATAGTACTTTATAAAGAGCTACTGCATCAGTAAGAAATTTGATGTGATAATACCACAACAAAACGAATAGTTAAACAACATATACCTGAAAACAGTCAAAAAACCCGGGGCTAGAAACTACTAGAACAAACATCAAGGAAAACAAACTTTGCTACCTTTAGGCAAATATACATCAATTTTTTAAGAAGAGGTGGTTGCCATTGAATGGTGCGCCAAGAATATGATCAAGAAAGGACTAAAACCTGACTATTGTGTCAAATTTGCCAGTAATTAAATCCAAACTGGTTATCACCTCCATATACAGTTTGAAAGCAGTAGCCACAACCTGCAAACTTGCCTGGTATGGATACTAAAAGAACAGGAGATAAAAGGAAACCTCATAGTAAATCAGCTTTCCAAATATAGAGCAAAAAAGATATTCACTGAACCAGAACCTGCTTCTGGGATCCTATACAAGAGCGGAAAAAAAATAATCCGCAACAGACTTAAAGCAAAACTCAGCAACCTGTGAAGAGCTGTGAGAGAAAAGCTGAGCTATTTAAGGAAAAAACATCAGATGTGTACAACAGGTCCAATAAGACCACAGTGCCAAAAGTGCCAAGCCAACTACCTCAAGGCAAGGAAAGAGAAAGATGTGATTTTTAGTAAGTAAAAACCTACTACTTATTAGATAATACGGGCCGCTCAGTGTCTTTTAAAAATTATTCCATTTCTACGCAAAAAAAACAAAAGCACATACCCCTGACATTGAAAGACAAATAAAGAATTAAACAAAATTATTCAAATACGTTTCAAAAAAGCGTCAAACTGAAATCAACTGAACTCTTGGCAAACAGGTACAGTACATTGTTGACAAAATCCAATTTAAAAATAAGATCAAAAAAATTGAAAATGGACTGGAAACAAAAATAAAAAAAGCAGCATGACCAAATTAAAATAGCAAAGTAAATCTGGCATTAAAAAGTACAGAAATAAATTATGGTATGACAGAACTAAAAAACTTTCACACGGAAACAATTAAGTTTGGACACTGGTGAGATCAATCAAACACAAAACTAAGACTATGTTAATATACAAAACTTTACATTAAAAAACTTAACACAAAAAACATTAGTGCAACTGTACTACATAAATAGAGTAATTAGTTTTTAAAAGCTATTTTTCAAAATTTTTGATGCAATTGTAAAGTGACTGAAAATGTATGAAAAGACTTCTTTCAGACAAACAACTAACTGACAACTGACAATGAGTTAATTTTAGAAGCTGTCATGATATGGTTCAGCAAATATCTAAAATTGTCAATAATATTAGCATCAAATTCAACAAAGATAAAGTGACAGGCTGGTTAAGGTCAAAAAAGCTTTTAACCGAGTGTGAATTGAGACGGACTGATTTATAAAATCAATTCACAATACAATCTACATTACCAAATTAAACAATTAATTTAAAAAAAAAACGTCTGTGGATACTATACTGACAAAGCACCACGTCAATTATCAAGAATCTATCTAGACTCCCGTTTAAATTATTAAATTACCAACAGCACATAACTAATACATTTCACAAAACAAACCAAGCCATCAAACAAATTAACCCTATTATAAACAGTTTTATTTATTTACGCTGCTCTTGTGCACCATACTAGTGATAAGTTTTACAAAATAAGAATCTTTAAATGGCATTTTACAAAACAAGTACGTTAAAATTGAAATTGCATCAGGATGTACCTTCTCTGTGAGTGTGTACAAATTCTTCAAAAAAATTAAGTTATTAATTTTTGCATTATTATTAATACTATATACTATATAGATATGGTAGATAGTTTTAAGCTTAAACAAAATTTTGTATAAACTTGAATTTGATGATTTTGCGGACCATGTGTTGTTTATTAATCAAAATAATTTTAACATGTTGAAAATCTGAACGACAAATGACAGTGTTAATTAAATTTTTTTGGCTGTAACAAAATATTCTTGTGTAGTTCTTATGTAGTCCTGAGGTTATAAACGATAAAAATGTAAAAAAAAACGATAAAAATCGCTTAAAACTCAAAAATGGTTCATTTTATAAAAAAAATATTTTAAAAATTCTCAGAGTTAATTTTAGAATCAAATAATGTAAAAATATACATTGTTCTATTTAAAAAAAGTTTACTAAAATTCCACAATAAAATATTAAAAATATTTCTATAAATTATTTGAAAAATTTTTAGTAAAAAAAAAGTTAAATTGCGCAAGTTATAGTCGAAATTTTATGACACTCAAAATATCGCGTTAAAATCTATCTTACCTTTTCATTTTTGATTATACATTTCATATAATGCCTCTTTGTAAAATTATTCATTGTGGCAATATAACAAGGTAATGTAAGATTGTATTGTATTTCTCTGGGATATTCGCTATCCAAATCAAAACTTTCTTCAACACAGCAAGTTCCATTAACAACTATTAACATTAAATTAGTTCCACTAATTGGTTCAGCAACATATGGACTGAAAAGTATTATTAACATTAGTTTTAAATAAAATACTTACATAAACATACCAATTGCAACCTAAATTACTTTTGGGTTCATCTAAATTAGATGCCCCCTTCCATAGTGAGTTGTACATTTTCATTTCAATATCACAAGGTGTTGGTATAGTTTTTTGTAGTTGTCTTTTTAAGTACTCAATAGTTTTACATTTAATTGGTGTTGTACAATTTGGATATTTATTTAGTCGTACTTCCTAAAAAAATATATTAGTTAACAATATTATTTATTCTTTTAATATACTTCAGCGGTTGGTCCATAAAACTTTTTCTGTGATGCATAATTGGGATAACATGTGCCTTGATAATCAAATAATGTGATTTCTTTATAGACCCCATCACGTAGTAGCAGTTTTGTTAAGATTTTATCAACATCAATTATTGATTTAGATAAATGTTTAGTGTCGTTAGCAAGAATAATGTATCCATCGTTATCTAATACATAACAGGACCATGTTGATCCAACACACGATATTTTACATTTTTTACCTTTGCACTAAAATAAATAGTATTGAACAATTTAATTAAATAATATAACTGTTATAATTACCCTTAAATTTTTTAATAAGTTGTTCATAGTTTTATGATATATTTGAAATCCTACAGCAGCAATGGGTGCTTTTTTGTGATGTTTGATGTGGAATACAACATTACTTGCTGTTATCAATGTGGTGTCCTCATTATATTCTAAAATTAGAAAAATATTTGTTATATCATAGCAATGTTGAATAATATTAATGAACATTTTCAATGTACATAATTAAATTGTAATTTACCTTCAAATGGTAAGGAATAAATAAAAACTTCAGGTTTATCATAATTTAATTCTGCAGACCTTCTATAATATACTTCATCACCTGCTTTGTTATGAAGATTTGCAAAATGTCTGAAATAAAAAAGAATTAAATAAAATTGTTATTTATTAATAAATTTATTCCTACCTTTTAAAGTCGTCAGGTATTTTAAAATTTTTGTATCTAGTAAGTCCAGCATGTGTTGCTAAAAATGTTAAAACCACTCCTTCTTGTAAGTAGGTTTTGTAACTAGAATTAAAAAGAATACTACTAACAACTGTGTTTATAATATAAATATATAAATAATAACATGGCAAGAAACAATACTAAGATTTTTTTAATATTTTCTAAACATAGATGAATTATTTAACAAATAAGTAATATATTTTGTTGTCATTACTGTACGCACAGGTTCCGCATAATGCATTCTAGAATTTTAAGCTAATATTAGGGTATTAAACAACCTTTTTATTGTTGTGCACCAATATTCCATCTATTAGAAAGTTTCTACTTCAGTGAGTAGGAATCTTTGCTATAATGCTTTTCTTCCACACGCGTTCAAATTTTATGTTTCACATAATTTTATAATGTGTTTAATTGTGTTTGGTAAAAACTCAAATTATTTATTTTAGAAACGTGGCTTGTGTTGGTTTTACAAACTATTGTTTACCATAGACAAGATAGTGGTTGCCATAAAGGTTTTATGATTTTACTCCGTTTGATGATTTGTTTTAGAACTAGAAGGAATAAGACCATACTAATAGAAAGCTATAAGCAACCGGGAAGGAATATAAGGTCATTATCCAGCGCAACAAAGACCTTGGGAATTGCTTTACAAATTTGCAACAAAGTGGATTAAAACTTAGCCAACTAGAACAATAGTAGTAGTCGGGAGAAATATTAGCCATGTAAAAGCTTTGTTTCAAACAATGGTTTGTAAATTATAGCGGTTGTCTCGATGCCTAGTCATTTGATTGCAGTTTTAGTACAAAATTTAGCTTATATTTACTTATGTATGTTAAAATACAAAAACTTTGTAATTACTTTTATATAATAAGTGTTTATGTTTATAATTATTGAAAACATGAAATATGAAATATTAAGTACATTTTTTTAAGAAGTAATTAGTATGTTGCGTAATTGTTAACATTGTAATGCAGTCCAGTCGGAGAACACAACTGAGACAGAACGTTTTTTCTCTCCTACAGTATGAACCGTAGTTTTAAACAAAAAGGATCATTATTTTAAGTTTCTTCTTTTTCTTCTAGTGCTTTTTCAACTTTTGTAGCCATCATTTCTTTCTGTTGATTTCTCTTTTTTCCTATATTTTTCTTATTATGACAAGTTGAGGTAAAAGATATTTACTGTTCTTTAGTATGCGTCCAGGTAATCATACTTTTTTATGGGGTTTTAAGAATTCTTTGGTACATTTCAAAAGTTTCAAATATTTAGCTAATGTCGTAAGCGTCTAAGATTCTGCTTCATACAATAGAACCGATAAGACATAGCACTTACTAGGCGGAGTCTAATGTTTAAGTTGAGATAAGTATCGCAGAGCGGTTCTTTGAGTTTTATAAACTTACTTCTTGCCTGTGGTATTATCAGTTTTAATTTTGGTCGATTGGTGTATGAATTTGTTATCACCTTTATGTTTTTTCTACCTAGTCCAATGTTTTACAAAATTTTAATTAGTTTAACATATTTTTTGGAATCAATAAAGCATTTGTTTTTATTTTAGTTGTAAAAGTTTTGTAAGAGAACGAGGGGCACTGCTAAAGTTTGCGAAATCAGGTACTGTCTGTATTGTCAGCGTTCTGCGATTGTCATATTTGTAAAATTTGACGTTTTTCACCTATAATTCAGTTGACAGTTTGATGTCAAAGTGCTCGGTTTCGTTTCAACAAAATTTAACGAGAGTAATAATTTTGTGATAAATTGAAATTTCGAATCGTGTAGAAAAACTTAGTTTGTTGCATGGACGACCTTCGCAAAGATCGTCATCAAAACGTTGGTCTTCCACGCTAGAATTCTGCGAACCATTTGTAAACCATAGTTTTGGATGATGCTTCAGTTTGAGGATGAAGCATCATCCAAAACTATGGTTTACAAATGGTTCGCAGAATTCTAGCGTGGAAGACCAACGTTTTGATGACGATCTTTGCGAAGGTCGTCCAAGCACCTCTGTTGTAGCAAAAAGTATTGATGCTGTGCGTGAAATGATTTTGTCAGATCGGCATGTGACCTATAGTGAGATAGAAGTATCCTTAAACATTGCAGCAAAATAAATACATACGATTTTGCATTTGCATGTCAGGAAGCATTGCAGTCGTTGGATCCCACACAATTTAAAAGAAGAAGAAAAACAGGCACGTGTCAAGTGGTGCAAAGAAATGCTAAAAAAAATTGAAAGGGGTCGTTCAAATTCGGTATATAACATTGTAACAGGTGACAAATCTTAGATATCATCATATGAGCCTAAAACTAAACAGCAATCGACTGTATGGGTGTTTCAAAATAAACTTAAACCCTCAAAAATGGTGCGTTCACAAAGCGTTTCAAAAAGAATGATTGCTTGTTTTTTCGGAAAAACTGGTCATGTTGCAACTGTTGCATTAGAAGATCGAAGGACAGTTATTACTGACTGGTATGCTTCAATTTGTTTGCCGGAAGTTATCGCTGAAATAAAAAAAAAACAATATAAACCGGCAAATCATTGTTCATCATGACAATGCAAAACGCTCACACAGCACAACAAACTGTAAAGTTTTTGACCAGTAACAACATCCAATTAATGACTCATTGTCCATATTCGCCTGATTGATCGCCCAATGACATCTTCCTGTTTCGACATATCAAAAATAAAATGCGTGGCGAGCGTTTTTTATCGCCAGAAGAAGCCGTTTAAGCATATAAATCACTTGTTTTGGAGGTACCTCGCTCAGAATGGCAAAATTGTTTTGAAGATTGGTTTCATCGGATGCAAAAGTGTATAGATTTTAAAGGAGAATATTTTGAGAAGCAATAAAGCAATTTACATAACGTAATTTGTGTTTTGCTTTCATTTTCCGCAAACTTTGGCAGTGTCCCTCGTGTTTGTAATGTGAATATTGCTTTTCTTATACACATGCCCGCTACAAAGCCAAATTGATTTGACTTACATTTGTGTTAGATTCTATTGGATAACTTTTAAAAACTTTGAGGACATGGCTCATTAAACTTATTAGTCTATAATCACTGCACTTCTTAAGATTGTTTTCTTTGGGGTTGGTATAAAAGTAGATTTATTTATTATGATTTTAATTAATGTAACAGCAATTACAAACTGTGTTAGAAAAATACAAGCGGGAATCTCATATTTCCCATTCATATATTCGCAACTTTAAGCAGAACTACAAGAATTGTTATTTTAGAAAAAAAAACATCATAATATATAATTAGAGATTTTGAATTTTCATACTCGATTTTATGACACTAGAAATTTTATTCTCTACACGTTGCAAAAAACCGATTTTAAAAAAGAGTTAACTTGCGCGAGTTGTACTCAAAGTATTATGACACTTAAAAACCGCGTCCTTAATTGCATGTTCAACTGTGTCAGAGTCTGTCTATGTTGCCATTTTCTTCTCAGTGCTTGTTATAAGTTGCGTCTGAGTTGATCAGGAATTTATTTACCGGTCATCTGTAGTTGAATGTAAACTACATTTTTGTGTAGGCTAAATAAGTCGTGTTTCATTTTTAGTATTTCTTTTTTTTCACATTTTTTATTTAACCAGTTTTTCTTTGCTTTATGTCTATTTTTATTCTTTGTTTATCTTTTTGTATTCTATCTGTTAATTTTTTTTAAATTCCGCTTTTGTTCAATTTTAAATAAATTATCATTTGTCATCCATTCATGTTTTGATTTTTTTGTGATTTAGACTCTATTTTTTGTTACTTTGCTTATTATATCATACCAAAAGTCTGCTACGTGTTTTGTGTTTAGGTGACTTCTGTTTATTGACGACATTTTGTTGTTTAGCTCTTTGATTAGGCTCCTATTATCTGGTTTAAAATTAAATCATATTATTTTTGAAAGCTTTAGCTTTTTGCATTCTACAATCTCTTCTACTTTGGTTTTGCCAATCTTTGCATTAAAGTCACCCAGTATGATAATAGTTTTGTTTTTTCTTGTTAATTTAGTTAGTTCATCTAGGTTTTCAATTGATTCTTTTAGTTCTTAGGTTGGTGTATCTGCTGTTGGAGCATATATTTGTATAATTTAAATTAATATTAAATGGTGTTCTTACTTTGCTTATGCTTAATACATCAATGTTGAGTCTTCCCAATTCACAGCTTACGTTTATTAGTTTTTCTGGTTCATACAAGCTTCGGACGTTCTAGTTGTCTATATTTACTGAATTATTTATTATTTTATTAGTTGTATCAGTTTTTCTCGGAGATTCTTATCACTTCCTGACACATTAATACCTGCCAGGGATTAGAAGGCTTCTGTGTGGGTGGCATTGTCATCGTAATTTTATTGAGAGTGAAAATGGAGTATTCCGGTTGCTTTTTCTATCGCAGTGATGCAACTATTTAAATTGATCAAATTTCAGTAACAAACCTGTTCAAAATCCTTTCTTTTGCGTGTTTGATTGACACTAATGATTGCTACTGCTCTTTATCAGGTTGTCTATAGTCATCCAATTTGAGTCAAACATTATAGTAGTATCAGTTTTTGTTTTACGCCAGGTATTTTATTTCTCCGGTTTCCTTTGGCAGACCGGCGAGATTTTTGTAATTCTTACGGAACTCACCCCATAGAGAAATTGACAAACAGTAAAGCATTTTAAAAATCATTTTTTTGCCACGTTGAAGTTTGGAGAATACAAACAAAATCACAATTTGAAATTATCAAAACAGGTTTTTAGTGAATGTCTAGTATGAAATCATTTGATATGTGGTACCAGCACGATAATGTTCATCTGTACTTTCCGTTACGCGTATGACAATTTTTTAATTAACCGTTTGTAGGATGTGTTATCTAATAGAGGAAACAGCTCTGCTGGCAACTAGAACCTCTGGACTAAACTGGTGTAAATTATTATTTGTTGAAGCTGTATGAAAAATTTGGTATACCAAGCATCATGAAAGACTGCAACGACGCTTTTTTAGACAGCAGAACTAATTTGAAAAAATAGGATTAACAATAATATATTACGTAGGGCAATCAAATCTTTCTTAAAAAGAGTTAAAATGTGTATTGAAAACAACGGTGGCCATTTTGAATAATCGTTATATTGAATTTAAATTTAAATTTAAATATATGAAAAGAACTTTTTGTTAAAAATAAACATTTCTTTTGTTTATTTATTGTTTTTGAAAGTAATGCTGCAAACTGTTACACGCTCAGAGTAGAGAGGTTTGTTGATGATGCATGTAAAAATGAGCTTTATTGTTCATTATCACTTGCATTAATTTGTCATATTGAGCTGCTAAACCACCTGCATTTTGTATGAGCCATATTTTAAATCAAAAAGTAACATTTTTATCCCAAATTCACAGTTTATATGTAAGCTGGATGCATAACGTACCGATCGATTGATTCTTTGAAGATTTTTTTGGTATATTTGCACTTCTTCCAAGGCTTTTTTTTCCAATATTTTCTGATAATTAGAAACGTTCAACCCAATAGCAACAAAAGATCTACAAAATTGCAATGACAGATTTATTATTTTAAAAAAAAGCAAACACACATGATACTATTGTAAAAAAAAAACGGAACACCTCGAAATAAACTTCTCTAACTTTTTACTAACACTGTGACAGTCATTTTAAAAACGTCTAATTTTTAGATGTCGCATTATACTATCAAACCCATTATGTAGTTATTAAATTAATCTTTTAAAAAATGTATTGTTTACAATAATGTCTTTTAATTCTAACTGCCGAAAGCTATACAAACTATAGCGTTTTATCGAAAATGTTGACATTTTGATTATTAATCGGAAATTACTGCTAACGCTGCATACAATTTCAGTAATGTGATTGTCAACACAATGAGCAATAAATAGCTGATTAATAGCAGCAGAGGTTATTTCCTTAAAAACTGTTTTAAGCTATTATTTGCACTCATGGTGACTACATGCATCGTGATGAAAAAAACTGAAAACGGTTAAAAAAAAGTAAGTCAATAGGACAGTATCTACGGACACTTTAAAAGTTTTAGCATCAGTTATCCACGCTAATGTAATTGTCAATATAAAAACGGAAAGTTCATTGCCAGAAACAGATAAATAAAACTAAAGCAAGATATATAAAAAAAATGTGAAGAAAAAAAAAAGAATTGACACACCGCATGGTCCTGGTTTTTGTATGTTAGTAGGAAACACAGCTTGTTATCTTATTTATTATCTTTTGTATTGATTTAAATACAAACATGGGCGCTGTTGCTTTTTTTTACAAATTGATTAAGCTACAAGAACTTATAGACTCACAAGTTTGTAAAAACAATAAACTTGCAAAGTTATTGTGCAAATCAAGAAAATCAACCGTCGAACAAAAAACAATAACATTTCCAAAAAGATATGAATACTAATGCTTAAAATATAAAAAAAAATGATTTAGTAGATTTGATAACGTTGCAAAAATGTTGTAAAATTGGAATTCTTAATGTCTGCAAAAAAAGATAGTTATTGCTGCTATTGAAACACAATCACATTTTAGAGGTATTGTGTTAAGAGAAGAAATAATGTTTTGTCAATTGAAACTGAAAAAAGATGAAGATAGTAATGTAATAGAATAAGATAACAATATCATGATAATATAAATTATTATTGAGTAATTTTCAATTTTTAAAAACTTAAAGAAAGTGTAACGGCGCAAGTGCGCCCGTTAATTTAAACTAATAAATAAAAATAAAAATGTATCCCTTACACGATGTCTGGTAAAATTGTATGACAAACAAGAAGGAAAACGTTGTCCACGAGAATCGTCAGAACTTCAGCGGTGTATGCGGATTATGGCTTGATAAAATCGTGTGGCAAATCTTTACTAATAAATTAGTAAAGCTATTAGTAATACTAGGGTTCAGTAGATCTGCCAATCAAATTAGACAATAGAATACAAGATACTAGTAATTAGTTGCTTGGTTGTAATCTAGTTATTTTTAGATTTAATCTTAGAAATTGATTTTTAGAGTATATTGAGTATTGTTATTCAAGTTAATTCAAACGTATTTTTTTAACAATAGACAGAACAAGTGCGTTAGATAGCTTAGCAAGCAACTCTTCATGGACTTTCTTCACCAATTGTAATGATACATAAAAAAACAGGCGACTATTGTTATTGCATTGACTAACGTTTTGGCAATTTTGACAACACCACGTCTTCAAATACCTCGACAATATTTTCATCGTAACTTAAGACTGTGATAAACACCTTTAAGTGCTAAACAAAGTGCTACGTCGCTACTATAAACCAAACTAAATGTTAGTTTGCTAAAACTGAAATGCGCTACTTGTGTTATGTAGTAAATGAGCTGAGTCTGTTAGTAGATCCCAAGAAGGTATCTGCAATATTAAATTTCCAAAACCAAAATTTCAGCGCAAAGTTAGACGATTCTTGGGAATAGCAGGTTGGTAATGGCAGTTTATATATAACTATTCAACTTGCTCAACGTTTCTGCATAAACTATTGCTTTAAATTGTTGAAACTAGACAAACTTAGTTGAAGCAACAGTTATAACTGTACCAATTTGGAACAAAACGTTTTATTTAAAATGCAACAGTAGCAAGGTTAGAATAGGTTATAAACTGTCACAGAAACATGCTGAATACAGTTGTGTTATTGCTTATGCAAGTAAAGCTACTACCTTTTGTGGGCAAAACTTATAAGCAACTAAATTAGAAAGTTACTTTGAATTGAGAAATTTTGATGACGGGTTTTCAAATTAATAAATAGTTTGTTAAACTTGTTTTCAAAGTAAATGCTAACCGGTAATTTTTTTTTAGATTTTGGATTAAATATGAGAACATCTTTTATAAGTTAATTAAAACTGGTCCAGTTAATTTATGATCAAGTTGACTGGAAATGCGTCCCAAAGTTGTACGCAATAGATTTAATAGAAAACCACAATAAGAAAACTGCTGGGCACACTGGAATATTTAAAACATTCTATCGAGTTGCCCAAAGATGCTCCTGGCCGCGTATGTATGACAAAGTGGCACTGAACTGTCGCCGGTGCAACGTCTGCCTAGCTTACAAAGCTGACCAAAATCATCGGCTTTGAGATCAAAAACTTACCATGTGTTCAAACATTAACAAAATTAGCGGCTAAACTTTTGCCTTTTATTTTTTGGTCGGAAACTCATTACATCAGGCGATCAATACAGTCTATTAGATGTTTTACCCGACTATTTCCAAGTAGTCCGACAGACAGACGTAGAGAGCGAGTCAGCATAATGCTCAGTATTACAATATACGCCAAAAACCAGTTTCATAAAATGTTGAGAGACAATGGACAATTCCTTGATAACATTCACAAAAACGATGTGAAATCACACCCACCAGGAGTAGAATAAACTCTATTTTGTTTGTTTTTCCCGAATGTTAAATTTTTTTATATGAATAAGATTTATAGTTTGTTAAACAAACTAGGAGAAGTAGGCTGCTAGGTTAAGTTAGATGAATAAGATAGAGTTAGTTAATTAGTAATAATTGTTAAAATTAATTAAAACACACTTGGATAAGCTTAATTATGGGTACGTTAAGTTAGACAGATTTCATTAAAGTAGAGATACTTCATTCAGGTTAGGGTTAGTTACCAAAAGGTTACGTTAGTTTGTTTATTTAAGTTAAAATAGATATAAAGCTTAGGATTAATTATCAATAGATTTACGTTAGTTAGGTTATTTAGGTTAAGATAGATATAAGGCATAAGGTTAGTTATCAATAAATATTAGTAGAAATGAAAATATATAGTTTTGTTCTGTTAGGATAATTTGTAATATAAATTTTTACGCAAGTAAAGTCGTACTGATTTCATATTTTTTTATATAAGTTGTGTGAGATTTGTAACGCGCAAATTTAATCCAGTGAAGGAAATGAATATGTATCTCGCAGAGATGTCCAGTAAAATTATATGACAAGAAGAATGGTGGTCTAGTGGCGGTTTTTGATCAGTAAATTAGAAACATTATTAGTAATACTAGTTAGTTACCAAATAAATAGTAGTGCAACCATTTGGGTTTTCTTTGCTTCCTCTTTATTGCTAAAAAAAGTTAATTGGCGCCTTAACTTTGATGCCTGGATCACAAACGACGTAAACGTAGGTACAAGAGGTTTAATTCAAAAGGAAATAAGACTGATTTGAGAGCTTTTGATTGCAATTAAACCTTCTTTCCCGTTTTTGTTGTCAAAAATAATATAGTGTAAATTGTAAATTGTTAGTCTATAAAATAATTTACTGAGCTATTACTGATTAATGGGTGTATTCCCTACGAATCAGTTAAAAAATAGCGGCTGTTATTTTTTTTAGCAACCGCTAAAATGCAATTCGTATTCCGGTTAATGAAGTAAATAATAGTCGAAATGATTTAATTCAAAGTCGATTAGGATGTATGATTAAGGAAATGGAAGCCAGATACTATCTTTTAGAAGAAAATAAAACTTTATGGCAAAACAAAACAATTGTTTTGGAAAAAGAAATAGTTTATTTACAAAACAAAAATGAATTTATTGATCATAAGAACAGACGTAAGCAAAACAGCAGCTTCGGTAAAGTAGAATGTAAAAAGTTAGCAACCAGTCATTTATCTGATCAACAAATATTAATAGTGAACGAGAAAAGTAGTACAAATGCGCAAACTGGCAGACCAAAACAAATAAGGTTAGCAGCAAATAATGAAAATGAAGTAGAGATTATTCTTACTTTCAGCGCTGTCACTGCAAACAGAACAAAACAAACTACAAAAATAACATACGAGGTTTGTCGGAAAATACGTATAAAAAATTCGGGGCAACGTGTCAAGGCGTTGTGGAGGGGCGGTGGTCCCCCTTTGCTATGCAATCACCTCAACGCTCAGTTCAAGCCAGAACGCTCTGCAAGTAAGTAGGAGTTTGCATCTGCTCGTTGAAAGTAACCTTTTTTTATCTACCGTCGGCATGGAGCTTTCTCTGATTGAAGAACAGCGCATCAACATCAAGTTTCTTGCAAAGTTAGGCAAGAATAGCCGTAAGATTTTTAAGTGTTTAAAACAAATTTAAAAAGACAATTCTCTGAAAGAACACAGTAGGTTCTTTCAGAGAATTGTCTTTGTATACTTGTTTCAACAAGTGGTTAAAAAGGTTCCGGGAAGGCCGAGAAGACGCCAAAGATGACTTTTGCTCAGGATGCCCCTCCACATCAAATTCTGAGGGAAATGTTGAACGAATCCCCAAAACAATCGTCCACGAAATTCTGACTAAAAAACTTATAATGAAAAACTTTTTGGCCCGAAGCTCAATCACCGTGACAGAACACCTGCTTTATTCACCCTATTTAGCCCCTTGCGACTTCTTCCTGATAACAAAATGCAAAATGGTGCATCGGGGGCGGCACTTGGGGAATGTGAAAGCCATCCAGGCAGCAACGACACGGCAACTGAAAAACCTCACAACTGAAGACTTTTAGCAATCTTATCAACAGTGAAAACGGCGTTGGCAGAAGTGCTTCTCAGAGGTAGTGCTTTGAAGGAGACTATATTGAAATACCTGAATAATTGTAAAATAAAGTTATTATACTACTTTTATACGTATTTTCCGGACAAACCTCGTAAAAGCTGTAGGACCTAACCTACGTGAAAATGTAATATCAAATACCACCGAGTTAAATAAATTTAATAAAAAAAACATTCAAGGATGTTTTAATTGGCTCCGCAAGGAGAAATAGCACATCACTAGCAGCAAGAGAAAAGAAGGCATGGCTCGCCATCGGTCGTATTAATCCATCACTTGCAGCAACGAATATTGTCAACTATGTGAAGCATTATAAATCTGAGTTTACACAATTTTTTAAACTTGGTATCAATTTTGAATTTAAAGACAAATTAATGCAAGCTAATTTATGGGATTCTAGAATCTCAATCAAACGTTACTTTTACTAGAGTTTGTCAAACAAAAAAGAATTTTTTTAATAACCAGCCAAAAAATCGGAACGATTTAATTAATGTGATTGCAAAACCGTCCAACATTTATTTTAATATGTAGTATATGAATGTGTATTTTGTCGCTGTATTTATAAAAGGGGTGGAGTTTTAAATATTGTTAAAAACACTTTTAAATGTAATAAATATGGTTAATATTAAGAACATGTCCGATGAAAAAAATTGTGAAATTATTTGCACTATTGTTAATTCAATCAAATTGGCTGTAATTACTATCAATAGATCGCCGTCAAGAGATTTAAATGCATTTCCACCTACATTGATTAAGTTATTAGCATAATTAATACAATAAACATGAGTTTAATTATTTGCGGAGATTTTAATATTCATTTTCATAATGATACCGATATAAAAGCACCAAATTTTTGCAATTTACTTAAAGAATATGGTCTAAATAAGTTTGTTTATTTTCCAACTCGCAATGGAAATTGCATTGACAATATTTTTTCTAATATTGATAAGGAACTTCTTAAAGTTGCTCCTATTAACTTGGGATTTTCAGATCACATAGAAATTGAAGTTAGTATCAAATGTCCTACAATAGTAGAAAACAAACTTGCATCTAGAATATGTCAACCTATCACTGCTATGGGTAAGATGATTATGTTTCAACTGTTAGATCATGTTAACTGGTGCTTTATGATGGTGAAAATACTGTTGATGCCAAATTTCAAATATTTAATGAAATTATTATTTGGGCATATTTGAAAGCATTTTCTGAAAATAAAAGTATTTCAAATAAAAAAAACATTAAAATTACTTGGTTCAATAAGAATTGTAGCAATATGAACATGTACATGCTATGTGGCATATTATTAATTCAAAACAATCCAAACCAAATCAGTACCTGAAAAAATCTGTGATATTAGTGCGTGTGATTTTAATGTTTATTTTATACAGAACGTGAAGTCTATTTTATGTAATTTTTCTAGTCAATCGTGTGATCTAATAAGTTTATTGTCATCTGTATGTGTAAATAGTTATTTTAAATTTAGTAAAATTTTTAGTCAAGATGTTAGGGATAATATTAATAAACTAAAAAACAAAATTAGTAAAGATATTAATGGATTGAATGTACCTGTACTTAAGTTCATTAAGAAAACAATTATAATGCCTCTTACTAAACTAATTAATTTATGTATCAGAGAAAGCACATTTCTATCGTGTTTAAAAATTGCTAAGTGTACACCAATTTTAAAAAAAGGTAATCCGTGTGACGCAAATAATTATCGCTCCATATTACTCCTCCCAATACTTTTAAAAGTTGTTGAGAATATTTTTAACAAACAATTTTTTAATTTTTTTGAATCAAATTATCTTTTTTGTGTATCACAATTTGGTTTTCGAAAAGGTCATAATACAATAGATGCTGTAATAAGCTTTGTTGGTGAAATTGTAGATACATTTGACAAAGGTTTGTATATAACAGCAACATTACTGGGTTTATCAAAAGCTTTTGATTGTGTTGATCATTCTATTCTTATAAGAAAATTATACTGCTATAATTTTCTACCAAGCAGCGTTGGACTTAGATCTTCTTATCTGAGTAATAGAATGCAATTTGTTAGTTTTAATGGCAAAGTCTCTAATATGTTATCTATTGAATAGGGTGTATCACAAGGTTTAATACTGGACCCACTTTTGTTCCTTATATTTATTAACGACTTGAACGTATCTATTGACGGTTTAAGTAAGGATAAAACGTTGTGATCTATGCAATGCACAACAAACTATGTCAAAATCATGAGAAAACCATAAACATGTGCTTTACATTGAAGCATAACCTGTGTGCAGATGAATTTACAGAGCCGGCTAAATTTTTAGGAATTATTCTTAATTCTCAATTGAATGCGAAATATCACGGCAATGTTATTAGTCGCAAAGTTTTCAGCAATATTTATCTTCTGAGAAATCTTGCTAACTCAGTGTCTGTTGTTATGTTAAGAACAGCGTATTTTGTTTTGTGTCAAACTCATATTACCTACGGGATAATTTTTGGGAGCATTCTGGAGTTTTAAATAAAATATTTTCTTTACAACGAAGAGCTGTAAGAGAAGTGACTGGTTTATCTTACCAAGCAGATTGCAGACAAAGCTTTATTGATCAGATGATACTAACACTTCCATGTGTATACATTTAAGAGTGCATACTCTGGATGAAAAATAAAATTAGTCTTTTTCAAACAAATGAAGACGTTTACAACTACAACACTCGTGCTAAGGTTAACAACGCACATGTGATTAGTAATAGACTAAACAAATCGCAAAACGCATTTACATTCTACACGATTAAATTGTATAATTTACTTCTAAAATATGTAAAAATTATGCCACTGCTAAGATTAAAAATAGCTCTAAAAAAATATTTAGTTGTAAATTCATTTTACTCAATTAAAGTGTGTTTAAAAAATAAATTTGTAAATTTCCAATTGTTTTAGATATGTTTTGTAAACCAAATTGTGACAATTGTAATACTTTCCTTTGTATTAACATAATAAACTTATTATTATTATTATTATTATTATTATTATTATTATTATTATCACTTTGTTATTGTTCCTCACGCAATCCGTCACTTTGGTAAAAAGATATTTTTTCTTCAAAAGTTTTTGCTGCACAAATACACACAAAATGTAAGATAACAAGCAAAGAAAGTTTATACAATATTTTTCTAAATTTGAAATTAAAGCAAAAACATCTATACTGTTGCCAAATAAATAAAAGAATTTATATTATTATTATAAGTTTAAGTCTAATAATAACTTTATAACGCTTTTTTGTCATGTTAAACAATTTAAGTTTTGTTTATCATACTTACAAATACATCTATCACATTACAACAATTGCTTTATTTTATAAATTAAATTAACTTACCCAACTTCTGCAGTTACATCATCAGTTTCAAACCATTGAGTTATATTAACATCCTTCAATAACGATTCCACTAAACTAGTATTACCTAAAATTATTAACATAATTTAGTATTAAATTTTATATAATAATATAAGTTACAATTAGGTGTTGGTTTTGTTTTATTTAAGAAATGCAGCAATTCATCCTCTGGAGATTTATGAGCTCTATGTGTTTTACATGTGTACATCCATTTAGGATGAACTCTCCAATGCCGGGACCTTTTCAACCATTCACTCATACTTTTAACCGAAATTGGTTGATTATTGTGTAATATTACTTGAAACCCATACTTATCCGGTAAAGCAATGACTAAACTGAAAGGTCCAATTTTAGTATAATAATAATGCCTTTTTGATAAAATGACTCTTCTCTAAAAAAATTAAAGAATGAATAAAGTATAGGATCAAGTCTATATTAAATTACCATATCGTCAATTGGTGTGCGCACGTTTAACGCTCTATTTCCTTTCCTTTGAAGTACAATATTTTCACGCAACTAAAAATAATATATTATGTTTTTGCAAGTATAATATTTAATACTTAATTACTTCTATTATATCTTTATCAAATTTCCTAGATTCAATAGTTTCATCCGATATTTCAACTTCTGTAAAATCGACTCGATTGAATGTTGGTTTTAAAATTCTGTCCTTAAACTATTTACACCATTTATTATATTGTACGTATTTAATTTTTATTATTACATACCTCTTGTCTATGATCGGGATGATGTAAGACATATCCGTTATTAGTTATTATAAATGCGTAACCATTAACACCAATCTATAAATTTTAATTAAATGCTATTTAAATCAATACCTATTTATATTTTACCCTATGTGGTTCTGTTAGCTGTTTAATATAATCCAAAGGTACATCAACTCCAGCAACTCCAAGTAATGTAGTCTGATTAGGTCTTAAATCATATACAGGCAAAGAAACTGATGTTAGATATTTATAATCAGGTAAATTAATATATCTTGTATATGGCTAAAAACAATTATATATTTAAATTCTTAGTTATTTCTGTTTGAAATGATAAGAGATATGTGCTCACATGGTCCTCCTCCCGTGTAAATTGTGTATAGTTTTGTGTTGGTTGACCGTCTGTCTCTCTTGCATACGCTAGATATGTTTCTCTTTGTCTATTACCTTCATTTTTCTTCCAAAGCCAATTTGACAACCTTCGGTCTGCTAAATGAACATACAAAGCAGTCCATGCTGGCTCTGCTTCTACTTCAGGACTTAAATTAATTGGTCGCGACATTACCTCCAAATATTTTAAAACTTTCTCGCGCACTTCATCCATCACAGTTATATTTACATAGTAACCTAAAAAAATTATTAAACATACGAAATTATATAAGAATTTAATACGAACCCATATTAGCACATGCAATCCATTTCATACGCTGTGCATCCATCTGTTCTGTTCCAAGGAGATACGTAAACACTCTAATGGGTCTATAATATTTTTCAGACGGTATGTGATTATAGATTTTAAACAAAACATCTCTATATACGTAATCTAAGCCTTCAGTAATTAACATGATTGCTTGGTTGCATACTAGAGCACCTCTTCGCGCTTCCCTATATTTCCATAGAATTGGAAATGCCTTTTCAAATCCTAAAGATATATCTCCATAAAATTTATCATCTATACTGTATAGTTGTTCTCGTAAAAGTCGAAGGTTTTCTTCATTTGCCTAAAATTTAATTCCAAAATTATTTTGTTATGGTTAAGTATAATAATTACTTACTTGTACTAAGGTGTCGTTAAAGCAATTAACTAACGATTCCGTGGTATTTGTAAAAGTGTATATATTCACATAATCGTTATCAGTTAATGTATCTAATATGTCATTAACAACTTGTGTAGCTATTAATCGTTTATTTCCTTTCATTGAACCAGAACGATCTAACAAAATAATAATATCTTTAGCAGATGTTACTGCTTCTAAATACCAAGATCGTATACGAAATTCAAATGTTTGATCATATTCTTCATCTGACCATTCCATAGCTATAATAATATAAATATAAATAAAGATATTGTTCCGAATAAATAATCCTTATAATTGTTGCATTTATTGTAATTGTTATTAGCCCAGCTAGTATAACCCTATTTTAAAATTAGTAATATTAATAAAATGCTGATCACAATATCATTCAAACGCCTTCTCAATTATATTTCTAAATTGTATTTGACTAATCAATCAGTATTATTAACAACTCAAACATACTATAACTAATCTAATCCAGTTTATTGAAGAATATAACAACTAACTAGTTAGTTATTTATGCATCAAATGCAACGTGATGATAATATTGACTGAGGACGATGTTGTTCCTGCCCAACGTTCTTTGACCTGGCGCTGGAAGTTGCCAAATGCATTATCATTTAATAATGCTTTCAGTATACAGGGTGTTTCCTACCTGAAGCCGAAAAATAAAATTTTAGGTATATTTTTTAATTTCAAACAGAAAACCTTAATAATTTTTTTGTCTATCTATCGTTTCCTACATAATCGGAGATACTTTAAACTCAAATATTTGCAATGTATTTGAAGTTAAATAATGGTAATGAATATACTGGTTATTGTCTGCGGCATACATCTTCCACGCTTTTAATAGAGACACATTATTGAAAATGGTTATACTGAAAACATTGGTTCAAAATAATGATTTCTAGATCAATAAGTCATTCATATAAATGATTATACTGAAAACTTTGGTTCAAAATAATGATTTATAGGTCAATAAGTCATTCATACAGAATAATCTAATATTAGAGAATCATCACTTATATTTTTGTTTTACAAAGTAAATCAAAATTCTCATTATTAAAAAAGTTTATTTAAACGAGTGTTGTGAGCCATAATAATGCACTGTAAAGAATCGGCAGACCAGATGCATCAATGCCCACGGGAATGCATAGACAAACTGTTTGCAGAATACACATTAGATAAAGGGTTTTCTATTAAAAAGTGTCATTTTAAAGTTTGCGCCATTTTTGTACTTGTAAAAATATAAATATTATTTTTTGACAGTTGAAAAGTAAGAACTATCCCATTTACAACAATGGTACGATATACGCTTCAACAAATAAATATAATAAAAATTTACTACAAATATAGTGAAATAATAGTGGAGACGGTTCGTACAATTTGCAATGTATTAGGTCGGAATAAAGCATCGTCACGAACAGTAATTGTGAAGATAATTAAGAAGTTTGAGACAATTGGCCAAGTTAGTTACACATTACACAAATCAGTTTACATTGCATTTTGAATAAAGATCTGCACCCGCATGCATATAAAGTGCAGCTAGGTCAAGAATTGAAAAAACTTCCCTAGTTCCTCAGTAAATTCCTCCTAAGCAAAAAGGCCCATTTTCATTTAAGTGGTTCCAAAAAACCCTAGTTTATTTGTTGAAAAACTACTTTATCTAAAACGAGTTAAAGTTTGATGCAATGTTTGGGCCGGTGGTGTGATGGGAACATATTTTTTCGAGAATAATAAATGTGAAACTGTTACAGTCAGTGCGCAGCGTTACCATACGATGCTTACAGACTTTTTGTGGCCAATATTAGACAAAATGGACGTAAGTGATGTCTATTTTCAGCAGGACGGAGCTACATGCCACACAAGTAGAAAAACAATAGCCCTATTGCGTTAGCAATTTCCCGGACCTGATATTTTGCCTAAGTCGTGTGATTTAACACCGTTAGACTTTCTCCTGTGGGTCTACGTCTACGTTAGAGACAAAGTTTACTCCAATAACCCCACAACAATCGAAAAGCTCAAGGATAATATTCGGGCTGTTATTTGCAAAATAGAGCACCCACTGTGCGGCAGAGTGATGTAGCATTTCTTCAAAAAAATAGAAATTTGTAATTGCAATTGTGGCGGCCATTTAAGTGATATTTGTGTTCCACAAGTAGACGGAGAGTTTCTACTTGAAATTATTATTATTATTATTGTTGCTATGTGTTTTTTTTTTTTAATAAAAATTACATTTCTTATTGGATAACACTGTGAATATACAACTAGAGAAACTTGCAAATCATATAAATTAAAAACCCAGTCAAATATTGATATATCAAGCCTTACTGTAGAACTTTGACATACCAAAGCTAAGAATTTAAATGAGCAATAAAAAAAAGAAGTAAACAAAATAAATTTTTGGACGTCTCAAAATGGCTATCTATACAGGGTGTCCGGAAAATACGTGTACAACGTTTGACGACAGACTCCTGACGTCAAAATAGGTCGATCTAAGCCGACTTAGTTATATCCAAAATTGTCTTGTTTAGCCGGTAGAGGGCGTCAAAAAAAACAAAAGTATAACAAAGTTGAAAGTATCTATTGTAAGAAACTAAGTAAAACAAAAACATTACTTAAGCAAATGTGTAAAATGACCGCCATCTTGCTGAATACACTTATTAACACTCTTTAGAAAATGATATTGGACCCTATCTAATGTCTCGGGATTATTAAAATGGTTGCCTGCATTTAAAATCCGCTGCAATAAATCATCGCGTGTGTTTACCGGAGTCTTGTAAACTTCTGTTTTAATAGCGCCCCACAAAAAGAAGTCACACATATTTAACTCAGGAGAACATGGTGGCCATTTTACTGGTGCATCATTGCCTCTTCCAATCCATCGGTTGGGATATTGATGATGTAAGTATTGCCGAACGGCAACGGAAAAATGGGGCGGGGCACCATCATGCATATACCACATTTCCCTCCGAAGTAAAAGGGGCAAATTCTCCAGAAGAATTGGTAATGTGTCTTGCAAAAAATTTAAATAAATATTTCCATCTAACCTGTCTGGAATAACAATGGGACCAATAAGGTAGTGATCAATAATACCTGCCCAAATATTAATTTTAAATTGATGCTGATGATGTGCAACTTTAATGGCATGTAGATTTTCATCGGAATTAATATGTTCGTTGTGCAGATTGGTTACCCCAGATCTTGTTAAGCATGCCTCGTCAGTAAACATAATTTTTCTACAAAAATTTGGAACAAAAATTCTTTTGTTTCTAATAAATTGACAAAATGTAAGCCGTATGGGGGGATCAGTCGGTAAAAGTTCCTAGACTTTTTGTATGTGGTAAGGATGTAACAACTGTTCTCTTAAAACCTCATTGACAATCGTTTTAGGAACATTTAACTCACGTTCTAAGAGACGGGTACTGGTACTTGGTTCTTCTTCAACTCTTTCCAGAATCATCTCTTCTGTTTCCACAGTTCGAGTTGTTCGCATACGACCCCTGCCTTCAAACTTTTTCTCAAAACTGCCCGTTTCCCGAAGATGACGCTCAATTTTGGCAAATGTTTGGTGGTTTGGTATTCGACGGTTAGGAAACCTCTCCATGTAAACCCTAACACTCTGACGCCCATTTCCTTGACAAAACCCGTATACCAGGAGCATGTCAACTTTCTGAGAGTTTGTATAATTTTCCATTTTTAATGGTAAAATGAACTTGTAATTCAAGAATGTTGATCTTATACTTGAGTAAATTTCATAGACTGGTGACAATTTGTCAATAATTGTCAAATTATTAAACGCCATAGCAACAAGGTCACTTAAAAAATTATTGTTACAGGTAATTTCTTTTTAATATTTACAAATTTTTGACGCCCTCTACCGGCTAAACGAGACAATTTTGGATATAACTAAGTCGGCTTAGATCGACCTATTTTGACGTCAGGAGTCTGTCGTCAAACGTTGTACACGTATTTTCCGGACACCGTGTATAACTGAGCAAAACTACCATATCGAATTTCATCTAAAAAAAAGAGTTAAAGTCAAAGCAGTATTAATTTTGATGTATGAAGAACAAATTATAGTTCCAAGTCAATTAGCATAGGCTGTACTTGTTGTGTTAGTCCCCAAAAAAAAAAGTTTAACCCATCTATGTATTGGTTATTGTAATAATGCCATAACTAAAGTAGATTCTTATCCGTTCCCAAATATAGATGACATTTTGCATTTACTTACTTATCAACTATAGACCAAAGCGACCATTGGCAGATATAAATGCAACAAAAAAATCAAGAAAAAACTGGCTTTGTAATATATAAATTTACTTGTATGTCATTTGGTTTGAGATATCCACCGGTTACATTTCATCAAATAATAGACCAATTTAAGAATGGACTTCCGACTTATTGAAAACTTAACAACAATCTTTCAACATTTACAGACCCATAATCTGGAAGCAAATAGAAAAAAATGTCAATTTGTTGCAAAAGCGTTAGATTTCTTTGACACATAATTTTGTCAATAGAAATAAAGGCCAATCCAAAAAAGTAAAAACAATTGTATATTTGGCAGAACCAACTTTTTTGAAACATACAATATCAATTTGTCCCTAAATTTGCAAAACTCTTGCTTCCTATTAGCCAACTTACCAAAAAAAGCATTCCTTGGTAGTGAAGTCCTGAACAAGAATAAATATTAATTTGATTATAATTTCTACTTATTTGTTCATTCATTTTGTCGCAGTTAACGGATTTTCCGTTTACAAAAACCTGTAAGAGTGAATAAAGAAAACCTGGTGAGTTTTTCCCAATTACCACAAGGACGCTTTGAGTACTTTAGTCTAGAAATTTCTTAAACAGGAAGTTAACACTAACGCGTTTCAATTAATTAATACGTTGTTAGAAAATTACAGAATGAGTCTTTGGTTGTGGTTGGCAATTGAAAATTGACGTTTGAGGGGTTATAGAGCAAAGTTGAAACCAAAGAATTGAACAAATTTTTCACAAGCATCATCTTTTACAGCAAAACAAACACCTTACGTGCTGGACTGGCAATCACCTCTGTTCATCTCTTACAGAGTGCTTTAAAACAGAGTTAAGTGTTTCCTTTCTCTTCCGAACAACTAGATACTGTAAAGCTGGTTATAATACGCTTAAAGAGACAAAACCAGAAGCTTTGTTTTAAAAATTAGAGCGTTTTCTACACCATCAAGAAAGACAAATTAAAAGTTTATTCTTGCTATAGGGAAAAAAACGTAGACAAAACTTAATAGGAAATAGAGTGTGCTAGATGTTCCTCAACTTACCAATAAAGTTGTACAAGTATTTTACTTGGAGATAAATTTTGTAAAGAAATACGCCATTCTAAACAGCTTTTCTTACTCTACAGCTGTCTTTTGATGAAGTCAGTGTAACAATTAGTTTGATTAACGGTAAAAAAAAACTATTGTGACGTCCGTAAACCTGGCACACACGCAAAACTTTCATTAACAACTTTAAGGACTAAGTACAATTACTTTATTGATATAATACACTGGCAGCAAAAAATAGAGATAATTTTAAAATTATGACTTAGTTTTGGAATTTTTTGTTTTAACCTTATGTGAGCAAATTGTAAACAATTGTAATGTTATGCACACTAAATTAAAAATGTAATGTTGAATCAAAAAGCATATTTATTGTTTTTATTGCGTATTTTGGAAATATTACAAATTTACAGTTTAGACAAAGCTCGAATTTTTGTTCCTAAGACCAAAATTGAACAAAAAATATTAAAAAAAATTGATTACTAATAACGAGTAATACCCCCTCTTGCATTAATGACTGCTTAAAATTGACAAAGAACACTTTGAATTAAATTAAGAATTACATTTTGGTAGATATTATTCCATTCCTGCAATATCAACTGTCTTAGCTCCTGAGCAATTCTTGGAGCTGGTGTATGTTTTTGGATACGTCGTCCCAACTCATCCCAGACATGTGCTCTAATATAAGTTGCGAGCAATAGCGTGCATACGGTTGGAACAAAGGTGGGAAACTTAAACAATGTAAGGCGGACACACAAATTTTTTTTTGCAAAAATAATTATAAATAAAACTACAAAAAACTTATTAGAAATATCTTTACTGCCGCATGGCTAAAACTGATTGCTTTATAAAACTTCTAACAAAAATTTAGTTCAGATGGCACATACACAGCCAACCTACTAAAAAAACTAAGTTATTTTTTGAAACCTATATTCTTTCATACATTTTTAAATCATCAGCAAATAAAAAAAAATTACAATGAGTTTATATACTGTGAGAGATCATTAATAAAAAGCAAAAATAAAATTGGTTACCAATAAAATCCTTGAGGAACACTTGATGAAAGAAAAATAGGCTGTGACAAAAAGTTAATAATGTGTACAAGCTGCTTGCAGTTTTTCAAAAAGCTAAATAACCTGGAAATCACATTATGATAAAACCCCAGATTACTAAACTTAGCTATCAAAATGTTATGGCTTACACGATCAAACGCCTTTGAAAAATCGGTGTAGATACAATCAACTTGTACTTTAGATTCAAATGCATTTAAAATATTATTTTCATAACAAAATAAATTAGTAAGTGTTGAACGACCTTCACAAAATCCATGCTGCTCTTCTACTAAGATGCTTTTGCACATCTATTGTAACTGACCAGTTACAATTTTATCAAACAATTTAGAGATAGCAGATTGAACGCATATGCTTCTATAGTTAGTTATATTCTCTTTAGCTCCAGATTTAAACAAAGGCGTAATATAGTTTTGTTTCCATATTTGAAAAAAATTAGTTTCATTCAAAGAAGCATTGAAAAGTAAGTGCAGTGGCTTTGCAATAGAATAAACGCACTTTTTTAACAGTAAAGAAGGAATGCCGTTGGGTCTAACGCTTAAATTACATTTCTCAATTCCCTTAAAAACATCAAACATATTAATTGAAAATGTTGAATAAATTATGTTATTCTTAAACTTAAACAATGGAGTTGGATATGTTTCGTTATCATAGTCTAAAAAATCTGCAAAATTATTGACAAAGTCGTTCTCATTATTAAAGGTTTGATCTTTATGATATAGTATGGTCAAAAAGCTTAGTTTTTTTAGTCTCATTAACAAATCTCCAAAAATGTTTTGAATTTGTTTGAATTTTAGTTTCAGTTTATCAAATGTATTGTTTGTATTGGTATGCACTGAGATGTTTGCACCTAGTACAAAAATATTAAAATTTATTATAATCCGACAATCATTTTGAAGACTTTTATGTACAGTTTTTTTTTTAGTTTAGAAAGTGAAATCAATTTTTTGCTAAACCAAATAAATAAATTGCTTTCACGCCAAAGTTTTTTAGAGACAAAACAATCAATAACATACTAGATTCAGAGTAAAATACATCAAGGACCATACCAACATTACAGTACAACATTCAACAAATAATTATTGATTGCTCTGTAGTCGGCAAATTTAAAATCATTAAAAACATAAATAAAATAAATTTAACAAATCATCTACATCTTCTAGCACAGAAATATCACGATTATTGGCATAGCATAAATCTAAAAACACACTCTCACTATTAGGAATAAAAATACATTGTTAGTAATTTATAAATTCAAACAAATTTGGAACTAAATAAGCACTGTAACTATTATTACAAATTACTCAAATACCTAAACCATCGTTAACCCAAGACGCTGCAGGTAGATTATAATCGCCCAATAAAACTAGTTTCATGGTTGGAAACTCGTCGGCAATAGATTCGACGCAATATCAATGATCGTTAGTTAAATAAGATAGTAAATATAATTAATTATGTAAGAGGCAAGTTTTTTTTTTACCGGCAGTTTTTTTTTTAATTTTTTTTTATTATAATATATTTACATATTTACAATTTAAGTATATTTAGTTATTTTTTTCTCATTATTTGCTGCTGTACACTGTTTCCATATGGATGGCTGCAGAAGTTCGTATTCGGGGCACCATTTTATGTTTCCATTTATTTTAGTTTTTATTTATGTTGTGTGTATTATATATTTTTATTCATTTGTTTGTATTGATCTTGTTAATATATAATGTTCTTTTATTTTTAGTTTCAATTCTTTGTTGTCGTTGTTTTCTTAATACTTTGAAGAAGTTGATTATATGTTACTAGTTCATTGCCTAGTACTGTTTGTTTTGCATTTTCTGTCCTTGTTGTGTGTACATAAATATTGCTTCTTCTTCTAGTGTTCTAGTATGTCCGTGAATTTCTTTGTTGCTTGGAGATTGGTTTTAATTTCTTTATTTTTAATTTTGTATATTAGTTTGCATTTTTCTATTTATATTTTTTTGTTTATCTTTGTTTTGTTAATTTTTTTGTATACTTCTTCAGTTGGTGTTAGTTTTGGTAGTTTGTGTAATTTTGTTCTGTTGTTTTTGTATTTTTGTTTTTGTTGTTTCTCTTTCTTAACTACTACAAACAAATATTTAACACTAATAAACGTGGAGTAAAGTAATATAGATTTGAAGTGAGTTTTAATAGCAATTAAAACACCACCTCCGCCTTGTTTAGAGCCAAGCAATCACACCTAAATAAATATCTGTTAGATTTAATTCCAAGTCCCTAATGTCAACAGAGAGTCAAGTTTCAGTAAAAACAATAACATCGTAGTCTGATATGGCTACGACTAGCAAGATATAAAAGCCGTAATCATTTCTGTAGATGGGTTCAAACTTTTAACAAGATGGCTCCAAAAATTTGTTGGAAATGAAACAGAAGCATTTTATGAACGACTATAACTCACAAATTCCGGCCATAAAAAATCATTAATCATAGCTCGGTAGCGCCATCCATTCACCGTAACAGTTGCACCAGCCTCATTTTCGAAAAAGTAGGGTCTAATCACACCGCCAGCCCAAAACCGCACCAAACAGTGGCATAGTGAGGATGTAAAGACTTTTCAACAATCATTCTTAGATTTTTTGAACCTCAAATGTAACTATTTAGTTTATTAACGTAGCCTTTGAAGTAAAAATGGGCCTCATCATTGAAGATGATTTTTTGGACCCAATTAGCAAAAATACGACGTTTATGGTGATCGACCGGCTTGAGTTTTATTGTTAACTGGACTTTAAAAGCCCTCAAGACGTCTTTATGCAAAATACAGTGTAATGTCGTTTGTGGAATGTCTAATTCTAAACACTACGGGCTACATCAGCAATATTCTCATGTATTCTTGAGCGATGTACACGGTTTCGATTCTTCACATCACAAACTTGTCCCAACAACTCAAATTTTTCCACCAGGTTTACTATTGCCGGCCGAGAAGGTGCTTTACGACTACCAAAAAGTGCTTTAGTTTTGCAAACTGTGACTTAAAACTTTTTACCAGTTTTGTAGTCAATTTTAATAATTTCAATGCGTTGTTGAAGCGTATGTTGTTCCATTTTTAATAATGGTGTAGTTTTTACTTGTCAAATATCAAAAACTAAAAGCTTCAAAATTAACAGCTGCTCAAATAGCCTGCTATTCAAAATGAAACTTCTTATTGGAAAACCCTTTATATATGAAATTGGTACATATGCCTGCAACTTATTGTGACTTGGATCACAACCAAAAATTGTTGGGGTTTTAAGCTGAACTTTCTGCTTAAGTTTAGTTTGAGCAGTAAAGGTCGCAAAAGAAGAAGCATTATTGTTTAAAGAATTAATTGCAGGTGAAAGCAATTGAATTTTCTTATTCATATAATTGGTGTAGCTACACAAGGCATAAATACTTGAATACGAGTTTTGTATTCAACTTTATTTTTGTCTGCAATTTTTTTTTTCTAGATACAATACTTTATCTAATAGCAATTTATTGTTAGACCGAACTTCATCTAACAAAACTTGATATAGTACAATAGTCTCTTTATACAGTTTGAAAAGTTTGAAATCGTTGAGTTCAAACGATGTACCACAATGACATTTTTTATGACAAATGGGAGAATCAAAACATGGTGAAACAAACCAAAGAGGAGGAGGAAACCAACAGTACCAAAAGGGGAAGAAAAATTGATTCCCCAATAGGAAATAATGAGGCTAAGAGAACAAACGTCTCAACAACGCTAATGACAATGGGAGTTTTGATTAGAGAGTTAAGAGATCAAACACAAACATGTCTAAATACAAAGATAGAAATAAAAAAAGCTGCCAATAAACTAGTGGCAGTCTTAGAGAGATTAGAGTTTGAAGAAACGCAAAAAGAATAATTAAATAACACTAGAAGTAAAGCAAGTATTGAAATGTCAACTCAGACGGAAGATATTAAGGAAATACAAAGGAATAATTTTGTAAACTAAAAGGAGATGATAGCAATTGCTACAAATGAAGATCTGCAATTAATAATTAATAAAGAACGGATAAAAACAGATTTTAAATACGAAACAATAGAAAAGAAAAACCTGATGATGAGAAAGGGATCGGATACTGAAATTCTAATAAATATAGAAGAAGTGGGAAAGAAATTGGGTATCCTAAAACAGGCTAAGGATAAATACCCAAAACTAATGGAAGAAGAAGAGGAGGATGAAACGCCATACTTAGAAATAATTAAAAAAATAAATGAAAAAAAATTTGGAAAAATACACATTATCAAACAAAAGAGAAAAATATTCTAGACGCATTAGAAAAAGAATTAAACAAAGCAAAACAGCTTGGTATAGAAGTAATTAATGTACCCATACCGACAAGAATTGCACCAAGGGAAGCAAAAAAAATTATGGAGGTAGCTGGAACGCGGACACAAATGAAGATGACATTGTGTGTCCCGTTACAACACAAAAGAGAAAGGAGGCCCCAAACAGGAGCGATTGTGGTAAGCTGTTAAATATTAAGCTTTGAAACTGATTTATTAATATGATTTATTAATAGTTAGTACAAAATTATATTTATTTTTTTTAATAGAAAAGTCATAACAACACATTGCCTAGCAACAGACTTATCATAGACCAAATATGTGGTATGTCTATAGTCTATAGGTCATATACATACTACTTTACATCCTCTCAATTTTTTTCAAGAATTTATAGTAGATATATTCTTCAATCCTATCCTTGAACTCAAGTCTTGCAGTCTGGGACCGTACAGTGGTTTCGTTAGCATATCAGCTAATTGCAGCTCCAACAAAACTTGCTTGACTTTGAAGTCTCCGTTACTAATACATTCTCTTACAAAGAAATGTTTCAGTACAATATGTTTGGTGCGCTTATGATATTTGTACTTCGGGTTATATGCAAGTTTTACAGCTGATTCATTGTCCAAATTCAACACCGGTTTCTCCGTTTGGATCAGGCTGTTGAGTAGGCAATTCAACCATAAAATCTCTTGAGCAGATTCACTAGCTGCTATTAATTCCGCTTCTGTGGACGAGATGGATACTGTCGTTTGCTTCTGGCTTCTCCAGCTTATAGCAGCTCCTGAGAATAAGCACACCATTCCAGATGTCGATCTTCCAGTAGTCGGATCTCCTGCGTGATCTGCGTCGCTATAACAGATTATGTGCGGAGACGACTTTTTCATAAAGGTCAACCCGTTTTGTTGTGTTCCTTTTAAATACCGAAAGATGCGTTTCAACAGCATAACATCTTTATTAGTAGGTGTTGTAAGGTTTCTAGATGCGACACCTACAGCATATGATAAATCAGGTCTTGTCCCGACTGATAGATAAGACAAAGCACCCACTGCTTGTCTGTATGGAAATTTTGCGTTGGTTTCAGTTTCTATTTCCGTCTCATTTTCTTTGATAATCGGCGTTGGTGCTGATTTGCAATTGGACATTCCATATTTTTCCAAAACTTTCTTTGTGTAAGCCTTTTGGCATAATGTAATGGTCATGTCCTTGCATACGTTAATTTCCATTCCAAGAAAGTATGACGCTGGTTTGGAAGTTATCTTGAATTGTGCTCTCAATTCATTAATAAACTCGTCTCCCGCTGTGTTTGTATTGTAGGCTACAAGTCCATCGTCAACATAAAGAGCAATAAAGACTTTCGAATGTCCTCTGATTCGAACATATAAGCATGGATCTGCTTCACACTGCTGGAAATCAGATTCTTTTAAGAATTCAGCAATGCAAGTATTCCAGCACCTCGTCGCTTGCTTTAATCCATAGAGACTGCGTTTTAGTTTACAGACTCGATTTGTGCCATCATGATAACCAACAGATTGTTTCATGTAAATCTCTTCTTTTACTGTGCCGTTTAGAAAGGCAGTTGACACATCAAACTGACATAGTTTTAAGTTTTCTCTAGCAGCTATAGCAACTAGAGATCGTACTGTTGTCAGTCGAACAACTGGACTGAATGTTTTATCATAATCCACTCCAGGTTGCTGTGCGTAACCTTTGATAACCATTCTGGCTTTGTATCTCTCGACGGAACCATCAGGGTTCATTTTTACTTTATACACCCATTTGCTTGGTAGGAGTAATGTTATTATAAGCAAGAACACCCTTTATCGGAGCAGCTGAGACAGCGTTCCAAGAACCGACCACGCGAGTGCTGATTCGGCACTCTGTTGGAATAAAACCAGATGCATGCAGCATCCTAACGCATTCATTTTTATATTGTAGTAATAATTAAATCTAAGGCCTTCAGCACATAAATATATATTAATAAAGCTCATGTATAATTATTAAATAAATGTTTTTAAAAACTAAATCAAGTAGTTATAAAACTTAATTGGCGCAGTCAAAGGTAGGATTGCACAATTCGTGAAGAAGATCCATTCAAATAGGACCAAAGCGAATTTAGACCCCAGTCTTTAAGTGCAATTGAGAAAAGGACGTACGAAGCAAAAAACGATCACAACATAATCGTAGCAACCGTAAGTGTGAGAAATCCTAATTATTAATTCCATTCCCTGTGTACATGAGTTTTGACTCAGATTTTAATTTAAACGATTTATTCGATATAATAAATCAAATTCAATCAGAAATGCCTGATCAACCTACTATTGGTTCGGCGGAAAAGATAGCAAATACAATTTCTTATTTTAATGGTAATAGCGAATATTTGGAATGTTTCATTAACGCATGCGACAAATTGTTTAATCGTTACGGAAGAACAACTGATAACAGTTTAAGTGAATATGTTTTCTCGGCAATCTTATCTAAGCTTCGCGGCGCGGCATCAGCGTTTATTTTATGCAGACCTGACTTAACTACATGGCCGCAAGTAAAAGAAGTGTTACGTATTAAATTCGGAGATAGAATTGATCGCCAAACACTACTCCAAGAATTTCTTTATTTAACAAAATATCGCAACGAAAACATAATCGATTTTATTCAGCGTATGCAACAAATGAAAATAAGATTAGATTTAAAAATTAATTCAGACAGCGATTTAGACGCTAATTTAAAAACATTATTAATTCAACAAAACAACACTACCGCAATCGACGTATTATTAGGAAACGTCAGTAGCGAACTAAAAACAATATTAATGCTAAATAAACCTGCTAACCTAGATAAAGCTGTTGAAATAGTAATTAATTTTGATCATACAGAACAGAGAACTGCAAGGTTCATGAATCCACAAAATATTAAACAAAAACCAAATATTATTAATAAACCAAATAATAATAACCAATATCCACAAAATTTTAATCACAAAATTATTGAAAATAAGCAATGGAATAATTCTCAATTCCAAAACCAACACCAAAAACAATATGTACCAAATTATAATTACCAAAAACAATTTGTACCAAATTATAACCAACAACAAAAACAATTTGTACCAAATTATAACCAACAACAAAAACAATTTGTACCAAATTATAACCAACAACAATCGCAATTTGTACCTAATTATAATCAACAACAAAACCAAAATTTTCCAAGCCAACCTATACATATACAACCGCGCTCAGTTCAACAAAGAAAATATTTTACTAACGAACAAATTTTTGGAAAACCGAAAAACGCATTTGCTCCACAAAATACACCACGAGTAATGCATAAACCAGAACCAATGTCTACTACTTCTAGACTAACGTTCAAACCCAATTTAAATAAAAACTACAACCATTTCCGGAATAACAACCCGCGCAACTTTACATCAGAAGAACTATATAATGTAGAGGAACAAGTTGAACCAAACTACTACGAAGAAGAAGATATTTTTGAGAAGGATAATGAAACACCGGGCGAATTTGATTCGAATGAACATGAATATTACCAAGAGGAAAATTTTCAGGAATTAGCCTCAAACCAAACGGGAAGTTAGAATTAAATACCCAACAATTAAATTCATTACCTTATATCAAAATTTCAAACCCACCATGCAAACTTTTAATCGATACAGGATGTCACGGATCCCTGATTAGACCTTCAATTGCGGAACGTTATTTCCCAGAGTTCACATACAGGAAAGATTCACCAATTACGACCTGCAATGGCAAAAGTAAAACTGAACTTAAAGCCCATATCCCTGCATTCGATGAATTCAAATCGGATGAAACTTTTAATTTTATTATATTTAATTTTTACGAATATTTCGATGGAATTATCGGCAAAAGAGATTTAATGAAATTGCAAGCAAACATAAATTTTCATAAAAATCTTTTAGAAAGCCCTAAATTTTCTATTCCAATATTTTATCGGGACGATTTTTCAACTATCACATTAGAAGTACCACCTTTATCGTACATAACAAAAAACATACCTGTACCAATAGAAAATGGAGAAATATTGATAAATCAACAACCAATAAATAATCTGATTATACCAGAGATGGTAACAACAGCAAAAAACTACTATGCAAAGATCGAGATAAGAAACCCAACTACGAAAACACAAGTGGAAATAATACCAACTGATTTATTAAAAGAAAGTCAAACACTTGATCAGTTTGAACTACACAATTTTCAAATATTTGAAAATTTAGAATCACAAAACACCTTTGATATAAAAACTTTATCAGAACTAATCATCTTAATAAAGAAGAGTCCCAAGAGATAATGAAATTATGTCAAGAATATTCAGACATTTTTCATGATCCAGAATCTAAATTAACGTTCACAAAACAAGTGAAACACGAAATTAAAACAAGTGATGAAGATCCAATCTATACAAAAAGTTATAGATATCCTTACGTTCATCTTGAAGAAGTTTGGAAACAAATTACAAAAATGTTGGAAGACGGAATAATAAGACCTTCACAATCCCCTTGGAGCTCACCCATCTGGATAGTACCAAAGAAATTGGATGCCAGCGGCAAAAAAAATGGAGGATCGTAGTCGACTACCGAAAGGTGAACAAAAAAACCATCGATGATCGATATCCTATTCCCAACATAACTGATATTTTGGACAAATTGGGAAGATGCCAATATTTTTCAACTCTCGATTTGGCATCGGGATTTCACCAAATAGAGATGAGCGAAAAGTCTATTCCAAAAACTGCGTTCAACACAATGAATGGACATTATGAATACACCAGAATGCCGTTTGGCCTAAAAAATGCGCCGGCGACGTTCCAGCGTGTCATGGATAATGTGCTAACAGGACTTCAAAATAAGATATGCATGGTCTACATGGATGATGTAATTATTTTTTCGACGGCACTCCAAGAACACATTACCTCATTAAAAACAATCTTTCAACGGTTAAGAGAAACTAAACTAAAAATACAATTAGACAAGTCCGAATTCCTAAGAAAAGAAGTTGAATATCTTGGACACGTCATAACGCCGAATGGAATCAAACCAAATCCAACAAAAATTACAGCTATACAAAATTTTCCGATTCCAAGAACAACAAGACAAATAAAAAGTTTTCTCGGGTTACTAGGATACTATCGAAGATTTATACCTGATTTTGCAAAGATCACAAAACCATTCACCAATTGCTTAAAAAAAGGGAGAAAAAATAGAACACACCTCAGAGTGAACCTATACTAAAATATCCTGAATTTAATGAACCCTTCAATTTAACAACAGATGCTATCAACGTAGCGTTAGGGGCCATCTTAAGTCAAGGACCCATCGGAAAAGATCTTCCGATAGCGTACGCTTCTCGTACACTAAACCCAGCTGAGCAGAACTACAGCACAATTGAAAAGGAGCTCTTGGCTATTGTATGGGCCACGAAGTACTTTCGTCCGTACCTATATGGAACCAAGTTTAAGATCATAACTGACCACAAACCACTACAATGGTTGCTTTTGCTAAAAGACCCCAATTCAAAGCTTGTAAGATGAAGACTGAAACTGGAAGAGTTTGAGTACGAGGTCATATACAAAAAAGGAAAACAAAACGTCAACGCAGACGCTTTGTCCCGAATCGAAATTAATCCAATTGGAACAGATAATCAATCAATAATTGCTAATTATAGAGATTTAGACGAATTGCCTGAAATAAGTTCAGAAGAAATGACAGACTTTATAAGGACAGAGTTTCCTGACAAATATCGAGAAAAACCAAGAATAAATATTCTCGAAGATATGTTGATAAAACCAAACGTCAAAGAATCCGAAGATGAAACCGTACATTCATCAGAAGAAAACCCTATACTAGAGATTCCCACAACCGAAAAGGCAATAAACACCTTGCAACACCAAATAATGTTATCTAGTACAGATTCACAAAATATAAAAATTAACAAACAAAAAATATTTGACAAAACCAGATTATCAATTAAAGTACCACCAGATAAATTTAAAGATAATATTATTCAAATAGTAAAAGAATATTTTAGACCAAAAAACACCTATTGTATGTATTTTGAAAATCAAGAATTAAAGATTCCATTCATAACTACGCTGCAAGAGAAATTTAAAAATAAAAGCTTCAATTTGATAATTGCAGAAAAATTTGTAACAGATATAATTGATAAAGAGGAACAAGATTTAAAAGTGACGCAGCATCACGAAAGAAAAACTTGCCATAGAGGTATTCAAGAAACACTAGCGAGTCTAAAACAAACTTACTTTTGGCCACATATGGAAGTAACTGTTAAAAATATCATAAACAGTTGTGACATTTGTCAAAGGACAAAATATGAACAACATCCAACAAAACTAAAATTTAAACCAACGCCCATAGGTAGTGAAATGTTTGATCATCTCTACATAGATACTTTTAAGATAGGAAACACTACGTTTATTACAATCGTAGACAGTTTTTCGAAATTTGGACAAGCATACCCAATAAAGTCAAAAACAAGTATTGAAATATCAGATAAAATACTTCAGTTCATTAGTCATTACGGAATTCCGCACAAAATCACATGTGACAATGGCACGGAATTTAAAAATGAAGTTGTTCAATCTTTTTGTAAATACCATCATATAGAAATACACTACGTTACTAATTATAATCCAACTAGTAATAGTCCCATAGAAAGGTTCCACTCAACTTTAATCGAAAGCATTCGTGTTCTAAATCTAGAAAAACCCAAAGAAAATATAGAAACTAAAATGGCGTATACCATTCTAGGATACAATAACTCTATACATTCTTCCACTGAATATACACCATTCCAGATAATTAAAGGAAATTTAGACCATAAAGATCCCTTTGAGTATGATGAACATACAAAAATGACTAACTATCTACAAGATCATAACGACAACTTAAAAATTATTAATGAACTTATTCTCAACAAGCAAAAATCAAAACAAGAAAAACGTTTAGAAACTGCTAATCTAAAACGCAAGAAAACACTGATCATAAACACCGATCAACCCGTTTATCGAAAACCACATTTAAGAAAAGTCACTAAGCAAAAATTAAACAACCCTTTTGAACCTATTGATAACCCTGTAAATGTCGATGACATAAAATTTAAAATGAACAACAAAACTTATCATAAGAATTTATTAAAACCTCAACGTCTCGTTTCAGGACAAGATGCACCAACAAATGTCAATAATCCTATTGATGATTCCACTACTTCACTCGTTAGAAATTAAACCTATTAAGACTCCAATCTTAACCCTACAATTAGGACAAGCAAAAATAGTTACGTCAAAACATTCATTCGCCTATCATATCAATCTAACGCAGATTCAAAACAACATCAAAATAATTTCAAATAACATAAATCATTTTAACCAAAGCCTTTATCAAAATCAACCATGGTCTCACTTTCAAATACATTTAATAACACAAATGCAACACATATTAACAACACACCAAAAAACTAAACAGAAATTTGAAACTATAAACCAGCACAATATACAAAAGCGAGGTTTACTAAATGTAATCGGTAAAGTAAATAAATGGTTATTCGGATCACTAGACAGCGACGACGAAGAAAAATATAATAACTACATCGAAATGTTAAACTCGAATGACAAAAAGTTGCATCATGACCTAACACAACAGTCAAGTGTTTTGAAAGAAATCGCCCATTCGTACAGTGAAGCTTTCATCAGATTGGAAGAAAACCAAAAACGGCTAAACATTCAAATAACAAATCTTTTTCGCGAAATAAAACGAATAAACGATCTTGAACATGCATTTTCAATTCAAGCTAGTCTTAACGCTCAACTTGTAGCAACACAAAATTTAGACGGAGTTTTGACAGATATTCTACTGGCTATATCCTTTGCGCACCTCAATATATTACATAACTCAATAATAAATCTTCATCAAATAAACCAGATGATGATAGAATTACATCAAACTTATAAAGTGGAACAGATTCCAAAAGTATCAAATTTGATAAACTTTTATTTACTATTATCTGCTCAAGTAACTATAAAGCACGGATTGATCATTTTTCATGTACATATCCTAATTGTAACCAACTCTTATAGATATTTCCAATTTTATCCAATACCTATTGACAATTTGATGATAATTCCTGAGCACCCTTTTCTCTTGCTCACACCTAACGATTATTGGAACAGCGATATAAAATGCCCAGATGTTGAAGACATCCACTACTGTCAGCAAGGACTACTCTACAAAAACCAGCCATGTCTGAGCCAAATGATAACCCTTGGAACCAACACTTGTAACAGAACCAACATCAAGTATGAAACGGAACACGTAGAACAAATCAGTTCTAATCTACTGCTTGTAATCCCAAACAAGAACATCAGTGTTCTAAGCCGATGTAACACTGATGGAATATATATTGTACACCAACCAAGCCTGATTATCTTGGAAGAAAAGTGCCATGTAATCGTCAATAACAAAAGATACCAAGAAGAAACAACACTTCATGAAGAGTACGAATTTGAGTTACCTGCCGTCCAATTCGAAACATCGAAAGAATCTGGCACACCAACCCAAATACTACACAAAGTTCCATTGGAAGATATACGAAAAGTTACAAATCTAGCCAATAACCTTCGAGGACAACAACTCAATGATAAAGTCATGATACATCATTGGACCAACTTCACAGTAACAATAGTGCTACTGATTGTCGCAATATCCATATTCATATATTGGAAATACCGACAAGTGTGCAAAAAGAAGAATTGCCAAACCCAGGAAGCAATCAAAACCAACAAACAACCTTCACCAACATCGTTGTTTTCTCACTTAAGAAGGGAGGAGTAATGTTATTATAAACAAGAACACCCTTTATCGGAGCAGCTGAGACAGCGTTCCAAGAACCGACCACGCGAGTGCTGATTTGGCACTCTGTTGGAATAAAACCAGATGCATGCAGCATCCTAACGCATTCATTTTTATATTGTAGTAATAATTAAATCTAAGGCCTTCAGCACATAAATATATATTAATAATGCTCGTGTATAATTATTAAATAAACGTTTTTAAAAACTAAATCAAGTAGTTATAAAACTTAATTGTAGGGCTTTACGTCCTTTGGGTAGATGTACGAGATTCCAGGTTTGGTTATTACTCAAGGAAGTAATCTCATTATTCATGGCTTCTTGCCATTTTTCTTTGTCAGGAGATTTTATTGCTTCTTTGTAGGTCACAGGTTCTTTAGGCTTGTGAAGGTTTTCAATTTCTTCAGCTGCTGCTAAAATAAAATCATCGTATCGCTTAGGAGTTGTGATATTTGACCTGTCTCTCAATAACCTCGGATTAGCAATTGAGTTATCTTCAGCAACAGCAGTTTGTACCGTTTCATCATCATCGACAATGTTCGGAGAACCGGAAAGAGATTCGTTGTCGCTTTCTATATTTGTTGGTTCTACATGTTGAACTTCTTCAGTGCTATATCTACGTCCAAAACCTTGTATATGAAAAGGAGTATACCACAGGGATCAGTTTTAGGTCCTCTTCTTTTTATAATATATATAAACGATTTAGCAATTCAAAATAGTGTCGTTTATGCTGATGACACATCATTACTTATATCATCAAAAAATTTAAATCAAATTCCAATTGTAGCAAGTGAGTTATTAAACAACATTAATGATTGGTTTAAGGACAATAACTTGCATTTGAATACGCAAAAATCAGTTTCAATAAAATTTAATACTCGTAGTGTCAATCCTGAATACTTTTTTTTGATAAAATGCAATAATAAATCAATCATGCAAAATATTAACACTTCTTTTTTGGGAGTTGTCATAGATCAGAGCTGTAATTTTAATGCACATGCAGATAAAATTTCTAAAAGATTATGTTCTTGTTGCTATGTTGTACGACGTTTACGAGAATTTGTAGATATATGTATACTAAAAATGTATTACTTTGCGCACTTTGAATCAATTATTTGATACTGTATTATAATATGGGGAGGTTCAAGTAATGTAGAACGTATATTTAAATTACAAAAGAAAGTACTTCGAATAATGTTAAATCTAAAATACAATTCTCACTGCAAAACATTATTTGTTGAAAATAGAATTTTGACTGTGTATAGTTTGTACATTCAGCAGATTCTTTTAAACGTCAAACGCAATATATCAGACTACCAAACCGTAAATAGAAGAAATGAAATATACAACACTAGACATGGTACTACATTGTTGGAATACCCTATTCATAAACTATCATTTTATAAAAAATGCCCAAAATATGTTGGCATAAAAATTTTTAATAAGCTACCAGCAGAAACAAAACATTTAAATCTAAGCCAGTTTAAATCAAAAATTACTAAAATATTATTACAAAAAGCGTATTATTCTATAAATGAATTTTTAGAAGACAATAGTTTTAATATGATTTGAAATGTGCAGATTATGTTTTATGTTGTATTTTTAATTTTAAACATTTATGTTACATTTTAATTTTAAACTTGTATGTTTATTTTTACTTACTTTTTAGTTTGACTTGTCCTATATTATGTAATCAATGATCTTTGGATTAATAAATATTATTATTATTATTATTATTATCGACCAAATTATGTTGCAACGTTTCATCGTCGTCTTGATCACTTGTGTCATCATCGCTGTCAGTTTGCTGATCATCTCCTTTTTTATCATCGTCAAACATAACCTTCGGTGTTTGTTGTGATGAAGTTTGTTTTGGTTTTTCGTGTATAAATACTATATCATTTAAAAGTTTGGAGATTTTATCTTCATTGCGTTCATCGTAATACATAACATTCATCGTTTTAATGTCTTTTGATATGATTATTTTATTTTTGGAAGGTATATAGATTTGGAAAGCTTTGGAAGTTTCAGAATATCCTACAAACATGCCAAGGATTGCTTTTGGTGCAAATTTGTGAACTTTTGTGCCTTTTATTAAAACATAAGTTTTGCAACCAAAAATGTACAAATGATTAATACATGGTTTTCTTTTAACCCACCGTTCAAATGGTGTTTGGTTCTGAATGGCGCTATTTATACTTCTATTTGATAGATAATTTGAAGTTGATATTGCTTCGTTCCAGAATTTTAATGGTACTTTTGCGTCAATCATCATTGCTCTTGCTTTCTCTACCAAGGTACGGTTTTTCCGCTCAGCAACACCGTTTTGATTCGGGGTATATGGTGCGGAGAGCCTGCGCTGTATACCGCAACTTCTTAAATAAGTGTCAAACTGTTTGTTTACATATTCCGTGCCGTTATCCGATTGTAAGAATTTAATTTTGTTCCCAGTGTGGGTTTCTGCTAACTCTTTATATTCTTTAAATTTTTCAAAGACTTCGCTTTTGTTTTTAATCATGTAAACTTGACTATATCTGCTGTAGTCATCAGTAAAAATTACAAAATACTTGTTGCCACCTATTGTAAACGTTTGAATTGGACCACAAACATCGCTATAAACCATTTCGAGGCATTCTGTTGTTCGTTGTGTAGTTTTCTCACTGGGAGCAGGTACTAGATGTATTTTCGCTTGAATACATGTTTCACATTCAGCAATGGATTCAGTATCATCAAAATTTAGACCTAGTAAAGTCTTGTTTTTAAGTGCAAGTTTCATATCTCTGACATTCATATGGCCAAGTTTTCTGTGCCAGTCATAGATTTTTGATGAATTTCTTGTAGTGATGATTGAAATTTTGTCATCATTCTCATTGGCTAAATTGTTGCGCTCATATTTATTAATTTTCATATAATAAAGACCATCTGCTTGTTTGTATGCTTTGAGAGTTATTTTTCGTTTTGAATTTTTGACCGTCGCTTTATTTTTGATAAACAGGACACAGCATCCAGCATCTGTCATCTTACTGACAGACATCAAGTTTGTGCTGAGACTAGGTACATACAGCGTATTCTGTAAGTGTGTAAGCGCCATGCCATCAGCATTTTTAGATACAAAAAAGACTGTACCTTTTCCTGTAATCTCTGCAGTGTGTTCTTCAGTTGCGAAGTTTAATTTACTGGATGTTTGCTCTAAATTTTTGAATAAGTCTCGTTGATAAGTCATGTGAGAGGTACAACCACTGTCTAAAACCCATGTGTTTTTATCAGGCTTATTGTTACATGTGAGAAGGTTCTGCGTAGCAAAATGATTCTTTTGAGAGTCGTTATTGTGTTTAATAGGCTTCTCATGTTCTTTTATCCAACAGCTTGTACAAATTCTGTGACTCTTTCTTTTGAAAATATTACCTTTTCGTTTGCAAATTTTGCAAGACACGTAGAGAGCTTCTTCGTGAAATGTTTCAGGTTCGTCATTACTAATCAAGTTTTGGCTGTGACGAGATTCACATTCTTCTAATATTTTAGTTTTAAGCTCTTCGGGCTTTAAAAGAGTGTCTCGCGATTTTATAGCTACTCTGAAATTTTCATATTCTAAAGAGAGACTGTAAACATCATGATTGTCAACATATCCTCGTTAATTGTAACGTCCATGTCTGCCAGTTTGTCAACTGTATCCATAAACTTGTTTAGATGACTGCGTACATCGTGTCCTTCTAGTTTTGCTAGGATCAGTTGTTTTAATAAAGTCGCCTTTCGAGCAGGTCCTTTACTGGCGTAAATTTTATTCAATTTTTCCCATAAAGCTTTGGCAGAAGTGCAATTTTTAATTTGTTTCAGTTCAGAAGGAACAATTATGAGGATGAGCTCAGATCTCGCCTGTCTGTCTCCTTCTTTAGCATCTTCTTTAGCATCGTCTGCTAGGGAAGTTTCGACATATTTCCATAGTTTGTTTCGTACTAATACGGCTTCAGCTTGTATCACCCATGTGTCGTAGTTATCTTTTTTAAGATGATCGATTTTGTTTTTCGACATTTTTGACAAGGGTACTTACGCAGTATATTTTGATTTCGTGTGTGTAGTCTCGTGCTTATTTTACGGACGAGAACCACGCTCTGCTACCATGTTAAATATTAAGCTTTGAAACTGATTTATTAATATGATTTATTAATAGTTAGTACAAAATTATATTTATTTTTTTTAATAGAAAAGTCATAACAACACATTGCCTAGCAACAGACTTATCATAGACCAAATATGTGGTATGTCTATAGTCTATAGGTCATATACATACTACTTTACATAAGCAAGGAAAGTGCAACTTACGCTGACCTTTTAAAACAGGCAAAATTACAGATGAAAGGAACGATCTTTAAAGAGATAAGAGAAACTAGAAAAGGAGAGCTGTTACTAGTAACAAAAGGATCGGAGACGGAAAAAGAAATAGAAAAAGTAAGGGACGGTATGGAGAGTTTTAATGTAAGAAAAGCAAATAATGACCCCACAAGAGAACTAGTTTTGATCAAAGGTATAAGCCCGGAGACAAACAAAGGGAAACTGATCGGAAGAAATCGGTGGTAGAGTAGGCAACAAAGATATCACAATTATATCTATGAAAAAAGGGTACAAGGATATACAAACAGCTATAATCAAAACAAACAAGGAAACAGCGGAAAAACTAATAAGAGAAGGAAGCATAAATAAAAGACTTATGAGATGCAGAACAGGGAATGTAACAAATAAAGAAAGCAACTATTATAAATGCTGGATAAAAGTCCACATTGCATCCAAACAAATGTAGGCAAAGGAAGAGAGGCGCAAGACCTATTGATGGCAACAGATGTAAATGGAAAAATAGACATAGTAATAGTGAGTGAACTAAATAATAACAAACTGAGTGGTGAGTGGATAAAAGATAAGAATTCAGACGCAGCTATCCTAGCAAGGGGTAAGTGTAGAGATAAAGTAGAAAGGTAAGGGACACCCAAAGAGAGAATAGTGCGGGCCAATATAAGAGGTCTAATATTGTAGAGTTGTTACATCAGTCCAAACTGCAATATGGAATATTATCAAAAGTGGATAGAAGAACTAGAACACAGCTTAAGGAAACAAAAGAGCAAACAAATTCTGATAGGAGGCGATTTCAACGCAAAATTGCCAGGATGGGGAGGAACCAAGTGCGACAGAAGAGGCCAACAACACAGCACAAACGGAAAAGAAGAAAAGGAAGACAATAGAGAAGAAAAATTGAACATAAAAAGGATGGACAAATAAAGGATAAATAGAGCTATGGAAGCAGAGGAAGTGACTGAAAACGAGAATTTAGAGGAAAAATGCAAAAGGTACTTGAAAAAATTGAGGAAGGCAGCGGAAAAATCAATTCCCAGATACAGAGAAGGAGGAAGAAGAAGACCATAATGGTGGTGCAAAAAAGTCAAGGAAAGCAGGAAGAAAACAATACAAACAGCAAGAAAAGTCAAAAGACAAAGAAGAAGGGGAGAAGATTCCGATGAAACAAAAAAAAACTGAAAAATGACAAAAAAGCTTTAAAGGAAGCGATCAAGGACAGTAAGAAAAGATGCTGGGAAGAAATGTTAGAATCCGTAGACAAGGATCCCTGGGGCAAACCATACAAAATAGTAATGAATAAATTAGGAGGAATGAAAGCAGTGTGCTTAAAAGAAGAAGAAAATAAAGTAGTAATTATTGGAAAATTGTTTCTAACTGGAGGAATAGTATTAGAACTAGCAGGAATAGCGGACAAAACAGAAGCAGTCCCTGCAACAGTGGAGGAGATAAAACAGATTATAAGCGATCTAATATCTAATAATAAAACACCAGGTCCAGACAAGATAACAACGGAAATAGTGAAGGCAGCACTAGAAGGAAATGAGGTAGAGATAACACAAATAATAAACAGATATCTGAAGGAAGGAATTTTTCTGGCTTGCTGGAAGGATGCAAACTTAGTACTAATTGGGAAAAAGAAGGAAGCAGGTAAAACAACGACGTATAGACCGATATGCCTGATCAACACATTAGCAAAAATTATGGAAAAAGTTATCGTGAGGAAAATTTAACAGGAAATAGAAGAAAAAGGAGGACAGGAACAGTAACAATACGGATTTACAAGGGAAGAACGACTATAAGAGCCATTGAAAAAGTAAAAGCCATAGCAAAAGAAGCAAACAGTGGACCATACAGAAAAAGACAACACTGTGTCATAGTAGCGTTAGATATTCAAAATGCATTCAACAGCATACTATGGGAAGCAATTATAAAATTACTAAGATAATATGGAGTTACCTTCAGGAGAAAAATCAACTGACCAAAAATTAAAAAAAATTAGGCTGACTAGAGCAGTACCACAGGGTTCTGCACTAGGGCCTAAATTATGGAATTTAGTTTATAATCAGCTACTTAGAATGCGGTTTCCGGAAGGAGTGACAATAACGGCATTTGCTCTGGTAAGTAGGAATATAAACATAGAAGTACTAAATGAAAGGTTGGAGTTGGCAATAGAGATAATCAAGATATGGATGAGAAACAAAGGGTGAGATCTGGCTCCACAGAAAACCGAAGCGGCATGGCTATCGACAAATAGGACAAATAGGAAAAATGGAAAAATACAGGTAGGTGAACAAATAATAACCATAGGCAAAAAAATTTAAATACCTTAGAGTAACACTTGAAGCAAAGAGATGGAATGAACAAGTTAAGAAAGCGGTAAGAAGAACAAAAAAACTAGAAAAAATGCTTAGTAGGCTTATGCCAAACAAGGGAGGATCAGGAGAAGGGGCAAGAAGGCTAATAGCAGCTGCGGCTAGAAGTAAACTATTGTATGCCGCAGAAACATGGGGAGAAGCTTTGAAGACAAAAAAAACAGAAAAAAAGTAAGAAGAGCTATGAGAGCAAGTTCGTTAAGGATATGCAGGGCTTTCAGGACGGTGTCGCAAGAGGCACTAGAAGTAATTGCAGCGACACTACCCGCAGATTTGATGGTAGAAGAAAAATTAGGTATTTTAAGAAATAGTAAATGAAAGTACTAGTAAGCAAGAAGGAAAGAGACAGGCAAAAGAGAATATGATGGAAAGATGGCAAAGACAGTGAAAAGAAGGAGAAAAGGAAGAATGGACAAGGGAACTAATACCAGAAATAAAAGAATGGGTAGAGAAAAAATCGGAGTTGTGTTATTATACAACACAACTACTTACCGTACATGGAGTGTTTGGGAAGTACTTACAAAAAATAAATAAGATGGAGAAAGAGGAAAAATATATATTTTGTCTAGAAGACACGCATGACAACGCAGAACATACGCTAGTAGAGTGCGAAGCGTGGGAGGAAGATAGAAAAACGCTAGAAAAGATATTAGAATACAAAGTAGGTAAATCTACAATTATTAAAATATGCCTGAGTAACGAAAACAAATGGAGAGCACTAAGAAACTATGCAACGACAATACTGAAAAAAAAAGATAGAGGAGTTAGAAGCTTCGAGATTTAAGTAAACCAAACTGGAAGAAAACACTCAAATTAAAAGCCACAGAAGACAAAGAAAGAAGGAACGAGAAGCTAAATGTAAACATAAGAATAAGGAAAAAAGTAATAAAGAGGAAAGAAACAAAGAAGGTCAAAACAACTATGCCTGCCAAGCAATGGAAGATGAACAGAAAGTCAAGAGAAGAACATATACTGAAACCCTAGTACCAACAGAAATTGCAGAAATAAGGAGGAAAAGGAGAGAACTGCTCAAGGAAAATAAGTTGTCGGAATTGACTAAACAATTTCTAAACGGAAGATACGCCATCTCAAGGTTGACAGAAAATGCAACTTTGGAATGAAAATGGTCAGAGTATATCCGGCAACTAGGGGACACGAAGAACTAATCCCAAATAGAGATTTAAGAATCTCACTAGAAGTTAAACTGGCAAATATAGGACTACCAAAAGGGATGCATTTAATGGAGCTGCACAAAATATTTATGAAAAAAAAAAAATACAACAAGGAAAAAAATAATAAAAATATAGAAAAAAAAAAGTCTTCCAGCACCCCTTAACATTTACGTTGAGGAGGTAACGACAGCGGCGTCTAATTTTAACTGGAAAATTGTTAAAAACACTTTTGTTAAAAGTAATTATAATTCCAAAACCTTACAATATACGGATTCAAGAACAATTTTTTTTTACAAATTTCCAGAAATATAAAACATTCCAAGGTTTGTGAGTGGAAATCTACTTACAAGACATAAATGTTTCTTTATCTTGTAGAATGTATAATAGGACTATTTTTTTAGCTAAGATAACCGGAATTATTTTTGGGTTGATAAAAAAATGAACAAATTTCAATAGTCAGAAAAACAGTAATTGAAGCTATAAAAAATTAAAAAATTAAAAAATTACATCAAAATTAAAATTAGAATGCCATTCTGCCCTCACATCAACACCGCATAAAAATAACATTAAAACTGTGCTATATGGAACAATACTCCAATACAGTTGGTAACTTCAAGGCACTAAAATGGATGGACGTAAACCTTGAACACCACCTTTTGTAGACAAGAAAAAGAAGCAATAAATGACACAAACACTACAATAGCCAATTTTTACCTACGAGTTTCTAGAAAAAAACTTGCTACTTATAACAGAAGTTTTGAAAACATGTAGAGGGTGCAAAGTTAATAACAAGACAAAGCAAGCATAATAGAAATTTGTGTGCTATCCAATCATACATCAACCATATAGATTGGTTATCAGTTGAGGTAGCGTAGTGAGATTACTACTAGTTAAAGTACAACTCTTATTGAGTCCTAAGTGCAGTGAACTTTGTTTCACCCTCCATTCGAAAGCCAGAAAAATTTTAGTGTTACTATTGTAATTGATTTATTAATAAATAAAAAAAAATGTATGCTACACCGCTCTATATGTTATTACTATTGGTATTTTTTAAATGGAAATTTTATTACTTAACGCGTATTATATTGTTAACACAAAAAACAATTAAATTAATTGATATTAACTTAAAATGTACTGTACTTTATTTAATACTTAATGTTTCAGGAAGAACGGTACATACTGCATTATGTTATAGTATCGTTCATTTTAAGCAAACAAGTTTATATAAACATGTGTTCAATTTTGAATGGTTATTGAAATACAGCGGGGTCCCTGTTCATTAAAGCCGTCTGGTGACACAATACCTAAACTTCATTTATATAGAACGGTGGATCAGCCCTGGTGGATCCATCAATAAGCCTTTAGATTATGAGCTATAGGGATGGATGAAAAGTAAGGTTTATCGAATAAGCAAGCACGCGTGATAAATTAATCGCTTCATAAAGAACTGCAAGCTTAATAAAATCATATATTATAAGTCATAACAATGGATTTCTAAAACACATAGTTAAAAATGTTATTACTAAGAAAGAGTATAGCTTCACTTTAATTTATCCTAAGATAAAAGTCATGGAACCCATATAATATAGTTCAATAACATATTTTGGTAACATATCCGAAAATATAAAAACTATTCTCAGTAAATTTAATTACTCCTATAAAGTAGCGTTTAAAAGTCAAAATAGGTTATTAAACATATTTTTAAACGCTTAAGACTGTACAGATACAATTTTAACATCAGAAGTGTATAGTGTAAGTTGTCCCACATGTAATGCACTATACAGGGTGTTAGGTAGACATGCGGCAAAAATTCGAGTAATTAAAATAAAATTAAATTGAAAAATGTGGTTAAAATTTTAAAAATTAAAAAGAAAATTAAACCACATTTTTAAATTTTATTTTATTAATGTTGCAGTATTAGTAGTACTAGTACTCTTATTTTCTAAGTAACTTGTTTTTGTTTTTGTAAGACGCCTATGCACAAATATTTTTATTTTATATAAGTTATAAAATCAGATTTTTTATGCAACAATAAACTGCGCTACGACGGATATATACAGCACCTTTGTCATTAAAATAAACGCAATTAACAAAGAGTTTTAATAATTAAAAAAAAAACCATAAAAAATTTGTTAGACAACATAATACACTTACCTGGGTAAAATCGCACAAATCCTTTTGGACTTCCAAAATATTGATAAGTTAATGTAGGATCCTTTTCAAAATTGCATTTAAATGTCAAATCTAAACCTTCTGACCATCTGATATCATTAAGCACATCAGGATCTAAATAAAATATTATTAATAAGTATTATAAAAAATAATTATTTAGTCACCTCTGGCATGCACACTTGGTGTCACTTTTATACTGCTATAATTTAAATTAACCTCAGTCTCAAAATGTGGATTATATTTCATTTCCATAGAACGAAAGTATTCTGGAGGTCTATCAAAAAATGCAATATTAGCACATCTTGCTCTACTTAAATTATTGTCATGGTATTGTTTATCAGTATGTCGTTTATAGTTAAAATTATTATATGTTTCATCAAGACTTTCATATTGTTCCTCAAATTTTTCAAACTTTTTTGCATAATCATCTTTATATTGCTTAGGTTTATATTGTTCATAGAATTGATTATCGAATGCTTTAGATTGGTACTCATTGGGATTATAAAAAGCATCGGATTGATAATGATTTTCGTTGTAACATAACGTCTCATCTTCTGGTATAATACATTTCCATGCACGTTCACTCTAAAATGTATTTTTTATGATTAAGAGCCATAATATCCAATTCCTAACAAAGCACTTAATAAACTATTAGCTGAATATCCAAACTTTAAAAAAAATTAAATTGATTAATTTTATTAACACCTTTGAGCGGCTAATAAATTATATCCTTAATGTTTTTATTTGTTATAAATGTATATGTTAAGCATATGTATATTCATAGGTTTTAATAAAATAAATTAAATTAGAAGTTAGGTTATTCGGCTAATAGTTTAGTTAGATATTACAGCCCTGAAACTAAAATATAATATATACCTCAAGTCTATCTTTAGATCTATCCTCTACATCTTCCGTATTAGTTAAATTGTTAGCATCGTAATAATCATAACTTGAATACATATTAATTGGTTCTTTTCTATAGAAGGACAGAAGCTCTGCGTGCTTTTTGATTGCCTAATGATAAGGTTATGAATAAATTTAAATATTGTATTAAAAAATATATTACCTTGACAGAATCCACCTTCTCTTGCATCATTTCTCTAATATTAACAGAAACATTTTCAATTACCATGTTCCAATCTTCTCCTTTCACTTGCGTATTGGCAAAACTCTTAATGTATGTATGTATTAATTATTTGTATAACTTTAATGTTAAACTTACCTCTTTTACTTTATCTCGTCTTGTTAAAAGTTGTAAATAATTAAGTTCTTTACTAATATCTTCAGCCCATTTTTGAACCCTTAAACAATAAATAGTATAATTACATATTTAATTAGAATAAATAAATATAAAGAACTAAACTAGACCTAGTCCATAAATTATTTTTTTTAATTTATTAGCCAAAACATACGTTTAGTATAGTAAGGAATTAACTTTATTAATATTAATATTAGTAGGTTATTGGATTGAATGAACAAATAATGTTGTAATGATTTATTTAATCATTCGTCATTTTTATAAATATTATTTTTACAAGCAGATAATGCTATTTTGATTGAGACAAAAATTATTTTCTTATGATGTTCAATGTTACAGTGCAGCATAGAGACAACAAAATAGGATTGGCAGAAAGAAACAAAGCTCATCAAATTTTTCAGTTTTCTATAAACAACAAAAAAATTTATAAAACAATAAATTTATTGCAAGGTAGTACAAAATCTTCAATACCTCTTTGAAATAATCAAAACAATCTAGATACTAATCCAAAAGAAAAAGCAGATATTTTTGCAAACCAATTGGCATCTAACTCTACTATTATAAATCCATCTCTTGCTGTACTTACAAATAATAAAATAATGGAACCAAATTATTTTAAGAAACAGGTTGTCAAAAAATATCTTCTTGCACGTTTGCAAATAAATTAGCTCCTATTTTGACTAAAATATTTGCCTTATTATATAAAAATGAAACATTCCCAAATTGTTAAACAAAACTGAAAATGTTCAACCTATACTTAAAAAGGGAGACAAGTCTAATTCTTAAAATTTAAACCAATTGCATTATTGACCAATCTGTCAAAAAAAATTGAAAAATATATTAATTTTCATATTGTTAAGTTCTCAGAACTAAATAACTTCATCTCAGACACTCAATATGGATTTCGATCAAAATATTTAACAACAGATCTTTTGACTTATGTTAGTCACAAATAGAGATCTAGTTTAGACAAACAAAAATAAAATCTTGCAGTAGCTCTAGACGTTTCCAAAGTGTTAGGGTATCGTGTCTTAATCTTGTCAACAAGCTCCATTGTATAGGTTTTGATAGTAAACTGTAAATTTTATCAATAGTTTTCTAGACATTTTTTTTTAATTAAAATTGATGGTTTTAACTCTAACCCCAAATACATAAATGCTGGTGTTTCTCAATGTTTTGCTCTTTTGCCAACTTTATTTTTGATTTACAATAATGAACTTTTTCAAATAAATAAAAGTCCTATTTAAAGTTTTTTAGATGATTGCATCCTTCATACTTCATACAAGTACTTTCTAAATACCATATGGACAAATATAAGAAAACGTCTTGAAATTTCTAGGTTTGGTTAGGTTAAGTTATGAATCTGTAGCACCTATAAACAAAGACCTCAAAACAATATCTGAATGGGGCACTCCCAACGTGGTCAACTTTTCACTGTTTCAAAAACTAAAAACTAAATTCAAGGTATCATCAGTACCAAATATTAAACTAACTCTGGAACGACCATGTGTTCAACTTTTGCATATATATAAAACTTATATTTGTCCTTGTATTAAATATTGTTCTCAAGTATGGGAAAAAAACATTGGAAACTACACTATCTCTTGTAAACTCTGTTCAGAAACGAGGTATTCGGATCATTGCCAATTCAAAATTGACTAATGATTTAGATACTTTACAACACAGGCGTAATGTTGCAGATCTTTGCATTTTATATAAATATTTTAATGAACATTGTTCAAACAAAATACAAGACATTTTGCCATCTAAACAAATATTTACTCGTAGTACAAGCTTACAACCAATTAAATGCATATTTGGTGATGATTTTAAATAATTTTTCAATCATTTGGAATGTACCAATATTTAAGACAACTTAGACAAGTTTGCGTAAAGGTCTACAAAGTGTAAATAAGAAAAACTTTAATAAAAAAAAACACAAAAAAATAAGAATTGGCACATGGATTATACGCAACATAAAGAAAAAGAATTGGAGAAAGAAATAATAAAACATAAAATAAAAATACTAGGAATTACAAAAAAAAAACAAAATGCTCTAAAAAAATGCTTACTTAACTACTTTATAGTAACAAAAATGAAAAAACATAATAAATGTAAAAATATTCTGAAAGGCAGATATCGGAAGTTATAAATATGTAGTAAACATGGACATGGAAAAAAAAATAAAAAAAGAAAGTAAGAAAAAAAAATAAAAAGCTACAAACTTAAACAAAAACAATACAAAAATAGATTCTAAAAGATAGTATATAGAAGAAATGTAATAAAATAAGGCAAATAGCAAAATTAAAAAAAAAAAAATTAAAAACGTTTAAAAACATCACACCCAAGAGCTCATCTTTATATTATAACAAATAAAACAAAAAAATAAATATAAAAATGGATAATTATATTTGCTTTATTAAAACAAGATATGGGTGTTTTTAAGGCGAAAGGGAAGCAAAGGTACATTTTTTAATTTTTAACAGAAAATTTAAATAACTTTTTTGTCTATCTTTCCGAGATAATCAAAAAAGGCACAGTATTTAGGAAACTTTTTATATAGCAAAAAACAAACAAAACCACATTACTTTAACAAGTATGCGTTGATGCAAACTTTTGATACCTGTCAAAATCGTTTTTTTTTTGTTTGGTTAGTAAAATTTGATAAAAAAGCTGTTCAACAATGGAGAATATAAATTTTTTATTTTTGTTTACGAATTCTGTAATGGTAATGACTTAGCTGCATGTCGCAAATATTAAAAAGAAATTCTTTACCTATATCATTATCAAAAAGTACAACACCTACAACCGGGCGACGCAGCACAACGACTTGCATTTTCTTAATGGTTTCTTAAACGACATCAACATGAGGAAAGCGTTTAACAAAAGCAAATTGATTAAAAAAATAAAGGTATTCAGAATAAAAAACACAAACTTAAAACTGTTAAAAACATATATTAAAAGCAGAACACAACAAACACGAATAAACTACATACTTAGTGAAACAACGGAAGCAAAATATGGGCTACCACAAGGTGGAGTGGTGGCACCAATACTGTACAGGGAGTTTATAAATAAATGGAATTATGTAATCACTTTAAATATGCCGCTTTTTTTTAATTGTCCACTATACTATTTGTTTTGACAGTTCAACTTTGACATCTGTCAAGCAAGCAAAGTTTATAAGAATGTATACAAATGAAGAAATTTTTTTTTTAATTAAATCGTACTTTAGGAATGAGCGGTTTGATAATGGGAATGGCTCTATTCTATTCCGAATTTTGTTTTGTTGTGTTATTATTTTGTTTACAACTGATAATTCTATTGTGCGTTTGGCGTGCCATATCACTTGTCACATGGATCACATCAACCACTTCAATCACGTTGCATTAGTTGTTGCGTTCGTTTGATTGATGTTTTCACTTTAAATCATTTAAAATGATTCATATTCGTAAAATTGTACGTGCGGCGCTGTCATATCACCTATAAAATGAAAATAATCAAGCTACCAGTCACGTCGCAACTGCACTACCTTTAAACCAAATTTATTTGATCACTGATAAAACAAGCGGCAAATTTATAATTTATATAAAAATCAATAAAAGTTACAAAATTGGTTGCGTATATAGATGAATGATGCACAACAGGTTATGTTATGAAATATTTTCTGACAGCTGACTTAATAGAAGCGTGTTCGTTTGTTTCACTGAAATATTTATTACTAAAAAAAAATTAAAAATTTAAAAATAAAATATTTTTAGATTTTTTCTAATTTTGTTTGATTAGAAAAATTTTTTTTTTTTTTAATTTAAAAAAAAAACTAACAAGTCTTGATTTTTTTATTGTGTTTTAAAAACAAAACAAAACATTTTTTTAATTTTTTTTTTCGAGTGATAAAAATTTCAGTGAATCGAAACGAACACGCCTCAATCAAATCATCAACTAACGAGTAGTTTCAGTAACATAAATTTAAAAATACGGCGGAAAATGAACAAATTGATCTGAAATAAAGTGAGATTTGTAGTTCTTTGAAATGCATCATATTAAACAAAAATTAAGTATTATTTGACGTCATCACCAAGTGATCAAAATATCAGTGATATGGCAAAATGTAAACATCGTGTATGTAAACATATAAAAATATTTTTATTATTGTATCCTAAGATAGGCAACTTTATTTACGCATTTTCACTAAAGCGGCACAAAGGTAAATTAAATCGTTACATTTATAATCACCCTGTATATATAATACATAAATGATATATATAATATAAACTTGGTTAGTGAAATATATACATATGCTGATGTCACATGTATTATATATCTCGGAAAAAATAAAGAAAAAATAGAAAAAAACAAATGAAGACTTTAAAAAATTAACTAAATGGTACGACAAAAACATACAAACAATAAATGACAAAATAACAACTTATATGGTAATAAGACAAAAAACACAAAAGATATTAATATAAAAATTGAAATAAATAACATACCAATTAATAGAACAAAACAGACAAAATACTTAGAAATAATATTAACTGAGAAACTTACGTGGTATATACACATTAACAAATTATTAATAAAAAGCGCAACAACAATAGGAGCTGCGTATAGAGCCAGGGAATGTATAACAAAAGAAACTGTATTAGGTATCTACCATTCACTATTTTTAGCAAAAATTAACTATTTTATAAACATATGAGAAGAAACAACAAAACCATACATACAAAAAATGCAAAGACAACAGAACAAAATTCTAAAAATAATACACAAACTATCAAAACTAACACCAAAAGAAGAAGTAAACAACATAGTTAAGAAAACAAAGGTAAACAAAAAAATTAAAATTAAAATTAAAAAATGCAAACTAATATACAAAATTAAAAATTAAAAAATTAAAACCAACCTGCAAATAAAAATCAATAAAAAAATTCACGGACATAACACTAGAAGAAAAAGCAATATACATGTACACACAACAAGGACAGAAAAAGCAAAACATACAATACTAGGCAATAGACTAGTCACGTACAATCAACTGCCTGAAAGTATTAAGAAAACAAAGACTTATAAAGAATTCAAAATAAAAATAAAATAACACTATGTATTAACAAAATCAAAAACAAATGAATAAAAGTAGATAATACACACAATATAAATAACAACTAAGGTAAATGAAAACATAAAATGGTGCCCCGAATACAAAGCTCTGCAGCCATCTATATGGAGACGGTGTAAAACAGCAAGTGAGGAAAAAAAATAAAATATAAATTGTAAATACGTAAATATATTATGATAATTAAAAAATAAAAAAATAAAACAAGATCTTAACTTTTTGAGTTCAATATTGTGAAGCGATAAATCTATGTTCACGAGAGATAGCATTAACAATATACATAATAAACATATCTGGTCTGATCATTAAGAAATCCGTACGCAGTTAGGGTACAAGCTTACAAACAAAGATTTTTAGTTAACACAAAGTGTGGGGTTTTTAATGGGCAACTACTGCCAATTGAAATCTTACCACTTTGTTTAAATGCTGGTTTATACACAAAATTTTTCGAAAACCAAATGGAGAACTCAACGATAATTTTAGAAGAAGGTGGATTGGTAGAAGAAGTCCAGTGAACTGGTTTGCAAGATCTTCTGATCTAACACTATTGGGCTTTTATGAAACAATTAATTTATGTGGAGCCAATAAACAACGTGAAGCAGCTACAAGAGAGAATTGCTAATACTGCATTGCACATTCAAAACACAACAGATTTTGAAGCAGTTTATTATTTTCTTTTAGTGCGTTATCAAGCTTGCATCAACGCGCATGATGGCCCATTTTGAAAACTTTTTAAAGTATTATTGTTTTGTTTGTTGTTACCATTGTTACAAATGTTTTTTTTACTTAGTTTCTGCTAAATAAAAAGTTAGGGAACACCCTGTATATATATATATATATATATATATATATATATGATGGGACTTACTATTTTGTTTGTTAAATTTTCATAAGCGGTTTGCGGAATTATGTTTGAATATTAAAAAAATAACAGTGTTAAATTTTGGTGCCAATACATTGAGTGTAAATGTTGCCGCAAGCGAGAAAACTTGCTCTCGCAGTATTGCCAAAACTTGCAAGTAGTAAGTTTGGTTTACAGTTTGACCCTCTGAAACCAATTCGTCTTTCAACGACTTATAGCACTCAGAGTTTTTTTTTTAATTAAAAAAAAAAATTTCATTGATCTGTTGATCGTGTTTTTTGTCACAAATTGTTATTGGCACGAGAAAAAAACAGCCACTAAAACGTGTTTTCATACTGGATTAGTAGACACTTCCAGCTATCCAACGCTGCATTTGTTTTTTTTCCCTATCCCTCTAGCACGTTTAGAAAACTATAGAACTATTATATGAATTAAGAAAACAAAAACATCGTTAAAAAAAAGTCCAATATTATTTACAATAGTGCTAAAAAAAACCATAAAAAAGCAAAGAAAAATATGAAGATTCTAAAAATAAGATATTCGCGTATGATATGACAATAAACAAAAAAAGACTTACAACACAATATTAACATAATATACAAGGAATGAACAGAACAGAAATAAACATAAAAATTAATATAGACAAATTTAAAATAATGATAATATCAAAAGAAAACAAAACCAATAAAATAAAAATACACAGAAAAAATATTGAAAAAGTGGAAAGCTTCAAATACTTAGGACAATAATTAAAAATAAAGAAAATATAAAAATAAACAAGAAATTGGGAAAAAAGAGAAAAATATTTAAAATGATGAAAATGCATTTTCCAAAAAAAATACCAAAAAACGTAAAAACGGATATAGTAAAAAATGTAATAAGACCAAGAGTAATGTACACCAGCAAAACATAAACATTATCAGAAAAATATAAAGCTAGACAATTGTACATTAAACAGTTCTTGGCCCTAATATCCCCAACCGAAAACATTTGTAGACGTCTTCGTAAGACATACACATTGAAACAAAATAGAGGGTCAGGAAGATCAATGACAGTAAAAACGGTACAACTACAACAGAATGTGCTGGACATGATATAAAAAGATTAAAGTAGTTCTACGCAAAAAATTGCCAATACTTTGAATAGTTTGAAAAATTCTTAAGAGCAATTTGTTGTATCCATACCACATTCAGTGTGTTCAAACACTACTACCTGCCGATTTTTGTTATGTCAATGGCTTTTGCAAACATAGTTCTAATCTCTCAATTCCTGACACATGTGTGGGCAAATAAAAATCCGCATCAGATACGTGAAAATCATTTTTAGCATCAGTTCTTCTTAATTGTTTGGGTTGGAATTGTAGGCGACTGTCTAATTTCTACTTGGAAGGCTTACCGACGAGATGTATCGCAACTTTTTGAAACACATGCTACCTTAGTTTCTGGATAATGTACTATTGGCGACAAAAATTACAATGTAGTTTATGCATAATGTGCACCACCACATTGCAGTTTGGTTACTCGTGATTATTTAACAGAAACATACGGAGATTGCTGGTTTGGTCAAAGTAGGCCACACGCATGGCCTGCTCGATCCCCAGACCTTAACCCCCTGCTACTCCAGTGGAGAATTTGAACGACTTACAAAATCGGATAACTGCTGGGAGTACTCAATTAAAAACAACCCTGGAGTGTTTAAAAGAGTTTGGCACTCAAGAAGATTAAATGCTTGTATCCAGGCTGGAAGAAGTCATTTTGAACATTTATTGTAGACTCAGCAACTTAACATGTACTTTTTAATAACAAAATGTTGTAACTGTTGCAAATTTTGCAGCAGCTTTGAAACAAAAAGGTTTTTCAGAAATGATCATAAAACAAAATATTCTTAGAATAGGCCAAGAAATAACCCCTTAAATTTTTGCTGCATGTTTACCTAATACCCTGTATAATAAACAAGGGAAACGGGCAAAAACCACTGAGAAAGACCAAGGAAAAACTTAAAATGACAATGTAAAAAAAGAAACGAAAAGAAAAGGAAAAAAAGGAATATGGAAAGGAGTCAGGAAAAAAAATTTAAAAAAATGTATCATTTGAAATAATGTTAAAACAAAAGCCATTCACCAAAACGTAGAATGGTTTATGATTAAATAAATAACATTTAAATTTTAAAATATAACTTGTTAACCCTAGTTAGTAGTAATGTATATAACCTTAAAAACTTAGATATATAAGACTTAATGTTATATTAGAGACTTTTGTTGAATTTTAGTATTAGTAAAAAAATAATGTAAAATAACTTAAATAAATACATTTCTATTAAACGTATTAGTATTTAATTAACGAGCAATCAAATGTATTGGTTTTGCATTAAAAAATTTAAATCATTTAAAATCATTTTGTTTATTTCACTGTAATATAATAAATAAATAAAAGTTAGGTCTACTTGTATAAGTTCGAGCTGTGTGACACTGACTTAAAAAACCACTCCCATCACTGCAGTATTATTAACGCAGACCAACTATAAGTTAAGTTGACCGTGGGTGGAATAATTTTGAGTATTTGCGCAATATTATGTTTTTTATTAATTATTACTAGATAGTATGACGCCATTTTGTATATAAGTAGATTTATTACTAAGGTATTCAAATCTGTAAAAAGGTTGACAACACTTCTTAAGGTTGTAGTTTTGTTTTCTTTACTTAAAAAAAATTAATAAGTAAATACTGTTGGATACATAATAAAATTGATGAGATATACAGTAAATAATAGTTTGATAAACTAATTATTGTATTAAAGTTAATTACAGTAGTACCTACTTAGATGTGGTAAAATATATTTTAAAATTTATTTAAAAAAATAATATAAACAATGACATAATATTCTGATATATTAAAATTCTTTATAGAAGACACACTTTCATATTTACTTAATCAATCTTCAATATCATTTACGTCAAGTATGCAGTTACGTGTGTGGCAGGCATTATATTGCCCCCTTTTAATGCAAGAGTGTCTGTCAACTAAATATTTTTTTTATTTAAAACAGGTCAATTTTGAATTATTTATTAATAACTTTTTTATTTGTTAAAAAACATTGTTTGCAATGGTGCAATAGAACTTCTTTTTAAATATACCAAAAAAATATTGAAAGTTTCCAAAATGTGGCGGCCAAAGTTTTGTTAATAAGATATTTAGTTTGTTATGTAATTTGGTGCAATAGGGGCGCAATATTTTGATTCAGTTTTATTTATTAAAAGAAATAGTTAACTTAAAGTTAAGATAAAATCATTTTTATATTTATATGTAGTAAAAATTTTATGGGTTAGATTTATATATTATTTTTATTTACTTATAATTTTTATTAACTAAATAAACTAATATGTATAATTGTAATAAAATTTATTTTATTTTTAATACGTTTTTTAATTTTAGTAAATAGCTTTACATAATAAAGTACATTTAAGTTTTAAAATTATAAATTATGAAAAAAAAAAAAAAAACTACCCCATCATCATCATTTATACATATAAAAATATTCATCTAAACCTTTTTAATAAATAATAAGACTTCAGTACTTTTATGCGCTGCGGATATATTTTAAATCGAATCACACGCGTATATCATGCCAGAATCCTGCAATATAATATCTTTCAACAAGATATTTAGTAATACACTCAAGTATTATTTAGCTTCCACCACTATTCTCACAATAATCTAATTGTTCTCTGAATATCCGTATCTTTAGATAAAGTAAAATAAGTTATTCGACAATCGATAATCCTGAGACAATTCGGCGCCAAACAGCATCCAAATTGTTAACTTTAACTTTAATTATAACACTATAACATGTGTAATTTATACATTATTAAAATATCGCAAATTAAATAAGTTTAAAAAAATTAATAAAACGTTATAGAAACCAAATATTTAATTTTATGATTATTAACTCTTTTTATACAAACAAAACTACTACAAATTAATTTATAAAATCAGTAACAAACATATTTAATATTTGGTTTTCATTATTAGTTGTTCTAACTAAATTAATAATACAATGTTAAACTATTTATATGGCTTATTAAAATAGTTACTCACGTTTCTATAATACCATCCGCTTCTGTTTTCTTAACAACACATTGTGTATTAAAACAAAAACTTGCAAAAATACAGATTGAAAATAATAAGCGAACATTTCGGAACATCTGTGACAGCATCCTAGTTCTACTACACGAGCTTTCAGATTTGCCTCTACAAATTTTCCGGAAATGAAACGGCGCACGCGTTCTATTCTAATCCTTTTTTAATATTTTTTATGGGAACACTAAACATATATAACTACTTAAATAATTTACTTTATTATATTTTACATTAAGATAAATTAATTATAGTTTTCAAACTTTTATAGCAAAAAAATTGTTAATATAAATTAATTACGTAATAAATTTTGCTTTTGATTAGATTTATAATTATAATTTTATTATTTAAAATAAAACAATGTTAATAGATATTAGTTAATACTTTTATTTCATGCATATTAGTTTTTAAAATCAAATGTAAATATAATGTTCTGGTAAACTATAAGGCGTTTGTTCGGTTGCCATGCAAGATTCTATTATTTATTCATGAATATTAAGTACATAATTTAAAATTAAATTTTTAATTTCTCCAATATTGGGATGCTGTTTTGGCGCCGGGCTGTCTCAGGGTTATCGATTGCTGCGCTAGCTTTTATTGTCCTTTTTAAATGCATGGTAAACTAAATATATCTTGTATTATTATTAAATATATAAATTAATTTAATTAAATGTTACAAAATACTGCATAGTATTAAAATGATAACAGGAATATTAAAGAAAATCAAACTTTTAATTTTTGTATAAATTTTTATCATAAACGCGATTGACCATTCTTATATTTGATTGTGCTAGAAGTAGCAATAAACGTATAACAATGTTTTGATAATGTTAAAGTATGGCGTCTTTCAATATTGTTTAATTATTGAAGTTACTTCACTGGATTTATAAAAATAATCACAATTGGAGTGGCAATTAGGACTATTTATTCAGTAATATACTTACATACAGGGTTAGTCAAAAGTATTAGAACACTATCATCTCTTATCTAGAGTAGCACCTAAGTACGTTATTTTATGATCAAAACACATAGCTTAATTACAACTTCTTACAAAGTTATCAACTCTGTAACTGCTAACAACATTTTTTTTATATCATAGTCCAAAGCGTATATACTTTTCTTTATTTTTTTACATTTTTTTTGGCAGTTTAAAATCTTTTGCAGGCGTGTCAGGCATTTTACTTAATTTGCCGTAGTGTTTATTATTAGAAGCCGCTTCTTGTCCACTCATAACGTTTTGCGTTTCTTTGTTGGAGACTTATTTGTACAATATTTAGAAAATAGTTTCTTTGAGTTATGTGAAACAATTTAAACATCTTGCCTTGTGAAAATCTTTTAGGTTGTGCGCACAATGATAAAGCAAAATTGCCATTATTCAAAACGTTTTAGTTTTAGTTTGTTAAAAACTTATATTTATTGCAAGTCAACGGGTTGTGTTCCATAAACGCGTTCATTAGTAAACTTGAAGCTGATGCAATTAATTGCATCAGTGCGGATTTTTACGTTTCCTCAAAAACCATTAATTGTATTTAAAATAAAGCAAAAACATGTTATAATTCCGCATTTTTAGTAACTAATGTGAAAATTCTACTATCACAAAGAAAGATCAACATTTCATGATCTGTATACCAAAGTTTGCAAGTCATATGAAATATTAAAAGAAGGTTTTGTAAAAAATAGTTTTTAGTACCTTAAAAGCTTTTTTGCAAAATAAGAACAAGAAGTGTAGGTTAAACTATGCTTTAAGTATGTTGTCTAACTTATCCAATAAATTTAAAAAATCGTTGGAGTAAAAAAATAGAAAAAACTAAACAAAGTTATGCTCCTATCCGTAGTTGCACGACCAAAGTACGATCCTTATTAAAAATTTAGTTTCAAAAGAAGTGTCAACTCTCGTCAAAGTTAGTCGATTAGTCTATATTTAAACAATTACCGAAAAAATAATTTTCTATTGGTAGTAGAACCATGCCAATAACAATCCAGCAGTGTTGATAATAAAAACGTTGTTTGTGCTGGTACTGAAAATAAGAGAAACAGAAACAATTTATTAACAACCAGACAGCCCCAATTTTAATGTTTTTGATTTGGGTTTAACGCCTTTCAACTCATTGCGGGCAAAACAAAATAAAACAAAATAACCGCAAAAAACCTATACAATGTTTTTATTACATTGCAGAAGTGTATGGAATTGACTATAATTCATAAAAGATGCATCGAGCGTTTATTGAATTAAGAAATTCGAGTTTTCTAGATACTTTCGTAGCAATGTCAACAACATAGTTGTTCCAGAGAAAATTATGTGAGATTGTAACCCTTAGAAGACAAAATAAAAAATATTTAGATATGGATTTATTGTTTAGTTTAATATTTACTACTGATAATTCCTCGGATTTTAAAACAGTAACAAGTTGAGTTTTGTTAGAGTTAAAATTAACCATGTTGGGAATGCCCTATTTAAATACTGTTTTGAGGTCATTGCTTATATTCTAATCTAAAAATATTAAAACTTTCTGCCATATTTGTCGAAATGGTTTTTAAAAAGTATGAAGTATGAATGATGCTATTATCTGCAAAACTATGAATAGGACTTTAGTTACTTAAAAAAGTTTATTAATGTAAATCAAAACTTTGAGGAAGACCATAATTTATAATTTTGGTGTCACAGTTAAAACCTTCAATCCTTTTCTATTGTCAAATTTTGTTTGTTGAGATTTACAGATTGATGATCAAAAATTATACAATAGAGCTTGTTGACAAGATTAAGATGTCATTCCCTAACAAATGTTTTGAAAATGTCTAGAGCCACTGCAAGATTTTTTTCATGTTTGTCTAAAGTAGAATTCTATTTATGATTAACATAAGTCAAAAGATCTGTTGTTGAACGTTTTGATCGTAATCCATATTTAAAATCTCAGATAAAGTTATTTTGTTCTAAGAACTTGACATTATGGAAATTAATATATTAAAAAAAAATTAACAGGTTGGACAATAATGCAATTGGTCTACAATTTGATGAATCAGACTTGTTTCCTTTTCTAGGCATAGATTGAACATTTGCAATTTTTCAACAATTTAAAAAATTTTGTATGTAAATATAATAATATAAATTAATAAATATTTTAGTCAAAATAAAATTTAATTTGTTTGCAAATGTTTTAAGAATAATAAGTGGAATTTTATTTATACCTGATGCGTTTTTGGTATTTAATTTAAGAAGATATTTTTTGACAATCCGTTGTCTACAATGAATGGACCTATTATAATAGTAGAGTTACATGCAAATTGGTTTGAAAAAATATTTTGGGTGTGACTAGATTGTTTTTATCATTTTGAAGAGAGGATATTATAGATTTTTTACTACCTTGCAATAAATTTATTGTTTTATAGAACTTTTTTGTTTATGGAAAGCTGAGAAATTTGACAAAAACAAAACTAATTGTTTTGTTTTTGTCAATCCTATCGTTTTTATTGTATTAAATTGTCACAATGTTTACAAACTTTTTTATAATTCAGTTTAGTCTGTTTGAAATGATTACTGATGTGTTTTTTTAAATGCTTTTTGCATCTTATTAATTGTCAGTTTTGTCTAAATTGGACACAAAAACTTTTGTTTGGGTTTAATAACAGAGAATGGGACAAATTTTTTGATGACGTTCTGAATAGTTTTTGTGATATTTTCTGATACAATATGTGGATCTTTAGAATAAAAGCAATACGTATTAAAATTGAAATAATTTTTTTGCATTTTTACTATGTTCATCTTAGAATAATTATTGATAAGGCGCGGTTTAAGTTCTGTAACAATATAAAAATAAGTATTTTTTAAAGCAGCTTCAACATTAGTTGTCGTAATCGAAAAAAGATGAGTAACTTAACCATCAGGTATTATGTACATTAAAACCTCCTAACAAACTTATTTCAGTTTTTTTTTTATGATTACCTTGTATATGTTTGTCAAAACTTACAGAAAGATTATCAATCAAGTTTGGAGCTTTATTTGGAGAACGGTATATGCCAATGCTTAAATTTTGTACGTCGTCAATTTAAAATATGCTTGTTCTTTGTAGATGTAGGCACAACCACCCTGTTGGTCAGGAAATAAATGTTCAAGATGATAATTGGAATCTACTAAATTAAAGCAATATGGATTTTTATTAATTACTTTGGTTTTAGTTTTACAAATATTAAAAAGATCAACTTTTAAGCTACAAGCTAAGTCAATGTTTGGCATCATAAACTTTGACTTTGTGGGCAGATTGTCCCATGTCTTCATCCTCTCAGTTAACAGGTTTGGTAATATATTCCGTTACTTTTTGCCCATACCTAAAAAGTGAGTATTTCCAAACAGGCTAAAAACTAAACATGTGATAGTAAATACCAAAAAAGTTTTTTCAGTCAATTAGGAGATACTCACTTTAAGTTAATTAATGTAAACTAACAATAAATAATGAAAAAAATTATAACCTTAGTTTTTATGTTGTCAAGAAAGCTATTGATAAGACTTACAAATTTGTTATTAAGAACCATACATTAGAGCTTGTAAATAAGGTTTGAATACTTTACTCTATCAAACGCTTTAGAAAAGTAGAAAGACACATCAAGATGTTTGTCTAAAAAAAGTATTGAAATAAAATTATATTGTTCTAAGAATTTGACAATGTGAAATTTAATTTATTTATCAAAACCTTTGGGATAGATTAAACAGCAAAAGTTGACCGTTTGCAATTTTTCAACAATTTGAGAATAATTTTTTTTAATATGATAAAGTAAATGATTTAATCAGGAAAAAGCTAATTTATTTTTAAATGTATTAAAAATAATGAGGAATACTTAAGGTTTCTGGTTTTTAAATTAAAAAAATATCAATTGACAGCTTGTTACCTAAAATAAACTGAATTAATTATTACAACAATAACACAATAAGTACAACAGTAAAAATATTTAGAATAGTAGAGTTAGGTGCAAATTAATTTACACAAATATAATAATAGTTTATTAGATTGTTGCAATGTGCAAATTTCTATTTCACCATTAAGTCGTACTAAAAATGCAAAGATATGTGAAAACCAAAACTATTTTTTTAGTTTAGATTGGGTTTAAAAATTTGATTTTAACTTTTGTGTTTTATTAAATTACTTACAGTTTTGGTGTGGACTAAACGTGTCTGCAAGTCATAGTTTCGAGTGCTATGTACAAAGAACTTTTACCTGTAAAAGATATATAGTTCTGAGATTGTAGAGCGTTATTTCCAAGTAGGCTCCGTTGAACATTTATTTTTGCTGAAGCTAAGTTGGATTTTTCGGTTGGTTAATTAATAGATCAGGAGGTTTTGTAATGCATCGACTATCTGCTAATAATATTCAGCTTTTCCAAAACAATTTTTGAGTACTAATTAAAATTACACCTTTCTTAGCTTGCTAGCGCGGTGTTCCGACAACTAGCGTGCTGACTCTACAGAAGCGTTTCATGGCCAAAATACAATCCGATCTAAAAATATCAAACTTTCCAAAACTCTTGCACTGTTTTGTCACCAGCTCCTAGACTAAGCGTTAGAGAACATAATTAGATGTTATTGAGACCTCTTAGACAACGCAGAACAATTTTGTACTAGTAAACAAAACGGCGTTATTGCTAATACTTTCTGTGTTGTGATTCTATGGTTTTGTAAAAGACATTTTATTCCGGTCATCTTAATTAAACAAAATTATAATTATTTCAAAATGTCTTTACGATCTTTACGATTCATTCAGAGGTACTTTTTTTAGTACGTGTTTATTGTTAGATAGATGTTAGAGTCTCTCTTATGTTATTTTTGTTCAGTAATGTTTGACATTTTATCATAGAAAGAATTAGCCCGGCGCAGCGTCTACAAATTATTCAGCTGTATCAGCGCTCTATAAGGAACTTATAGTTTACAGAGGTCGGCAAACTACGGCCCAAATCTGGCCCGCCATATGTTTTTAATTCGGTCCGCAAAGTCTTCATTAAAAAAAAAAATGCAGCAGATATATTTTCTGAAGTTAAACTACAGTTATAACAACGTTTTCTTGGATTTTGATGCAAGTACAAAAAACATTTCTTTATTTAAAATGATCTGGCTCGTTTCAAAACAAGTTTGCCGATCCCTGGTTTACATAATGAGCCAACAGAACGCAAAATTTGCTGAACTATTAAAAAAAATGAAATTCAATATTTATTATTAGATAATATGCGACCAAATAGACCAAATCCAGCACGTAGTGTAAAAAATATAACGGCGGTAGCTGAGAGTGTACGCGATGACCGTGGTGAATCGATTTGACGCCATTTTCAACAGTTTGACTTGTCGTTTGGAACAACTTGGCGTATTTTACGTAAGAATCTTGATTTAAAAGCATACATAATGTAACTCATGCAAGAATTTGAAGCCGGCCGACCTTCCAAATTGTCACCGTTTTAGGCTTTAAGTTCTTGAAAATCTTCAAAAAGATTTACTTTTTTTGACAAAAATTTTGTTCAGCAATGACGCCCATTTCTAGCTTAATAGCTAAGTCAATCAGCAAAATTGCCGTATTTGAGCTGGAAAGCAACCAGAAAATATTCAAGAACTGCCATTACATTCAAACAAATCAACGGTTTAGTGTGGTTTATGGGCTGGTGCAACATTTCTTTAAAAATAAGGCCGGCCGGAACGTTACTGTAAATGGCGTCCGTTATTGCACAATGATAATAGACTATTTGGTTCTAACAAAACAAAACGGCGCTACTTGCCACATAGCTTGTGAAACCATGGCTTTATTGCAACAACGGTTTTGTGAACAATTAATTTCACGTATCGGACCTGTGAATTGGCCGCCTAAACCATGTAATATCGCAACTCTAAACTTTTTCTTTTGGGACTACGTATAGTCCAAAGTCTACATCGATAAGCCGACTATAATTTGAGAAATGGAGACTAACATTACTTTCGTCATTTGCCAAATACCACTGAAAATGCTTGAACGCGTCATTGAATATTGAAACTTATGAATGGACTCTTTTACTCGTAGTTACAGCCAACATTTAAAAAAAAATCTCAAATATAAATGTCCAAAATGGTTCCTTTGTATGATCATAAAGATTACCCGATAAAATTTTTGTTTTAAAAATACCTCTAAATGAATCACCCTTTATAATTCAGGTATTTGAGTTTATTTATGTTCTCTATAAGTTTTATTTAATTTATAACTATGTAATTAGTTATTTGACAGAAACACAATTATTATTTTATTCTATAATCTCTATTTAACAAAAAAATGTTTATGTGGCAACTAAATATTGACATAGAATAAAATGCAAAAACAATGCAGAACAAAGCGTCAGATTAATCGGCAGCTGCTTTATTATTGTACTCAATAACGGACGCGGAAAGTTATAACAATATCATTGGTTATTAACAATATTTTAAACCAGCTGATCCAAAAAGCAAAACTAAGATTGGTTGAGATGTTGCGTACCCCAAGCTACGTCACAGTGTATCAAAAGGTAAATTATAAGAATTTATCAGCGCTCTGTAGTAGTGTTCTTGAGCCAAATCAACGTAAAATACTACAATTGTACTGGTCTATTGGTATTACCTTTAAACCACATTTGTTCAATACCCACTCATTTTTAATTCTGTCTGTACACATTTTTCCACACACACACACATACACACACAGTTCTTATGTACTCCATTCCAACCGCATTTATTTTACTTTTGTGCTTTTCTTAACATAACTATACTTTAGATTCATACAGCAGAGTTGGTGTCAACACATTTTTATAAACTGCTATCTTTGGTTCTATCGACAATACTTTATTCTTTGCAGTCATGCATATACTTTCAACTATTTTTCTTTTAACTTCTATATTTAAACTATTATATTTATTCAACATTTTTCCCAGATACACAAAAGCATCCATTTGTTCTAAGCGTTCACCGTTAAACCTGCACACTGCCTTCATTGGCATTTATTGCGCATTTGTCCATAAATATATTAAACAACTACGGAATTATAATGCATATATAGCAATAACAGCATTTAGTACACATTTATTATATACGTCTGTTTTCTTAATTATATGTTTTCTCAAGATCAACAAACGCACAGTACTTTTTTTTACTGTCATACATAACTTTTCCTAAAATTGCTCTGCATTCTTCACAATTTTTTAATTTTTATTTGTTCTTCACTTTTACTTATTAGATTTTTTGCATTGAGTTTTTTTCTTTGTAAACTTTGTAAATTGTGCAACCTATTTTTTTCCTTGTTTTTTTTTTTTTTTCTTTTTTTTTTTCAATGCTAGTTTTACCTGTTCGTTCTCCTATGCATCTCTTTTTATGTTTCCAGTCACCGTCACTATACACACATCTTTTGCATAATCAACTATTGTCACTTTTAATCTATTTTACACATTTAGTATGTTCTCATTCATAATTTTTTCATTCAATTCTATTTCTTGTCAATTAAATATTTTTTCAAAAAAAAAAAAATTTTCTCCAATACGTCATTTTAAAAATTGTCTATTTTCCATTTTAAAATTTTAATTTAATTGTGCTCTTTCCTAATAAATTAAATAAATACGACCAAGGTTCACTTTTGGTATGACAAGTAATAATAAGTTTTTACATTTAGCTCCGTACCGCTCGAATGTTAATTAAATTTCCTAATCTTTTATTATACACCACAAAGTTAATCATAGTTTAGGACTCACCCCTATGCCAAATATACATGTGAATAAGTTTGTGCTTAAACTATGTGTTTGATATAAATAATCCTTTTTTGACGCACTAACTCACCAACTCATTACCATTTTTGTTCATTCTATTGCCATACTTTCCTAGAAGTCTTTTGGATTTAACTCTAACCGACCCAATCATTTAAATCTTTCATTAAAATAATTCTTTTGCATGATTTGCAGGCACTTTTTATTTAGATTCTTCAAAAACTTTACATTCTCATCATTACCATTAATAGACGCATACGCTGCCACTAAAACAAAACTAACGGATATTAATTTTTATACGTATACAAAGATACTATTATACTTCCTTTCATGTTGCTTGTTAATAAGGCTTAGAATTATGCCTTATAACCACTCATCCAATTATCTTTACCAGACTACAAAGCCATAAACCGTCATTTATAATACCTAAATTCTTCCTCTATGTTTCACACACACATAACATTTTTGACAATTTAGGTTCTATATCAATAGTTCATGTTTTTGTCAAGTTGTCAACAGATGGGTATTTTTTACTTTAGCTGTACACCATAGCTTTGGTCGCCAGAGGCTATTGCAAATGTAGTCAACTAATAGATTGTACTCGCTTACTGCTAACGGTAAGAGTTCAATACCGTCCGATGTTAGCACAATTTAACCAATATACCACAAATGCAACTATTAACAGGTTCTATCTTGTCGAGCAATAGCTTGCACTATTCAAAGTAATCAAGTACCCCAATAATGTTTGCAACTTTTGCTTTGTAGACTAGTATACCGTTGCCCGTCTCACTACCACTAGGAGGTAGGTAGAATTACCAAACACATATTATATTCTAATAGCAGTATTCTGGACTTTTTTACAGCAATGTTAATTAACATTTTGAACATTGCTATGTAATACTTGAAAAACTCGGTGCCTAATAGGCTAAAAACTCATTTGTACAGCGATGTTAGCTAACATCGATGTTAAAATATGTATAGAATAAGCCAATAAAAATGACAAATATTTGATATATTATTAGCAAAAAAAAACGATGTCAAATCCACATTTAAACTACGGGTTTTGTAACTTAAATTAAGTTGTAGTATTATAACAAAAACAGCAACTTTGGCGTCATTACTATTTCTACAAACGATTTGATATTTGATTTATTTTTTTACCAGTACATTTGTTAGAATGTTTTTAAATACTGACTAATTAACCTTTTTTTAATAAAGCATGGGATAATACGAAAATAACTGAATAATTTTATATAATCATAAAGAAATTTTACAAAAACATACTTAATGACAGTTATAATTTTATAAGTAAAATTTATTTTAGACTTGAAAAAGTGGGCAAAGTATATTGCATTCACCGACAATAAAATGTCCATCGGATGAGTGATCCTCAAATATTATCAAGAGCAAGCGCGAACATCAATCACAATCCCCACTCTCTATATTTAAATTTTCATGCGAACATTAGTTTGATGTAAGCCCTTAATTGAAACGTTAGACCACATATTCAATATGAATAATAAATAAATAGTGTAATAATGGAGCTATTTATAGATGAAGAAGAATTAAGTAATTCTTTAAAAGAATTAATAAAATGTAAACAATTAAACGAGGAAGTATTTGTTGGTTGTACAGCAAATTATGATTCGGTGCTATGTTGGCCAAATACTTATCCTGGAAATATCTCGGTACTTCCATGTTTTTCACAATTGAATGGAATTCGATATGATACCTCAAGTAAGTGATTTATGTCTTATATAATTTTATTCGACTACTTTGTTAAATATCTATTCGTTGAGCTTTAATTAAAAAAAATATGTTTTTGCTAAATAAATTTATTAATCCATCAATCAAATCAGTTATTTAATCAATTATATATAAAAAAAATTATTTGTTTTACCTCAAATTTATTAATACTTTTTCAATTTAAATAATCATTGAATGACAATAATAATAAATTAATTAATATTACATATATACATAACAATTCTCTAATATATTTCAAAGTTGGATTAAGTCGATAGTGGTAATCTATAAATATAATATAACGCATGTATTCGGCTACGTAATGTTAAATATAGCGTGATAATTTCCTTTGACAAAGTTGGCTAAAAAGAAGCGATGCCCTGTAAAGTTTTGTTCATAGAATAGAACAAAACCGTGTATGTACAATATTTTTAAAATCATAATAATTATATTATATTTTAAATAATAATAATAACATTTATTTGATTTGCCAATACAAAATAGATATAAACATAATAAATGTAACCTAATAGAAATATATAAAGAAAGGTTACAAACGTCAACTAACACAATTTAATTAATTAATAAAACTTTCAATTTTGTAAAATACTTCTGAAGTAACGTTTTTTGATATGGCTTTTAAATTTATGGAGTGAGAATTCTTTTATTTCTGTGCCTTAACATATTAAACAGCTTTATTCCTGTGTAAATTAATGATTTTTAAAACGCTGTTTTGAGAACTTTATTGGCTAATAATGATCCCCATCGTGTATTATATTCGTGGTTATCTGACAAAGTTGCGTACAAATGTAGATTTTGTTATACATAGATTAGAAGTTTTTATATATAAATTGATGGCATTGTTAACACTCCCTGCTCAACAAAATGGTTCTTGGCATGATTCTCTGTAGGGTATATTAAATATTAACTTAAGTATTCTCTTCTGCAATATAAAAAGTCTACTTGAATCGCTAGCTTTACCCCAAGCTAAAATATTACAAGTTATACGAGGATATGCTAGTGAATAATATACATTTAAAATTGCATTAATATCTAGTAATTTTTTTAACTAGTTCCATACTGACAATATTGTTAAAATCATACTACATACACTATGATAATTAGATAACAGTTTCGGCTCGGCATAATACTTCACTGGAGGCAAAAAAATGAAGTACAGAAAATAAAATTTGGTTATGCATCTATCCAAATAGTTCTGTCCTTTTCGGACATAATGTAATTTATAACATAATTAAAATATATAATTAAATTTTATTTTCAAATAAAACTATTGACTATTGACTACTACTATTAACTAACCATAATAATTATAAAAATATGAGTTACCACATAGTAAAGGTCTCAACCATTCTTTAAATTATAAAGCAATTTATTAAATTGAATTTTAGTTTAATTAAGATGTTTTATAATATTTATGTGTAACGTTATCTTAATAACTTGGTTATTGTATTGTTTAATTCAATTTAGCACAGTACAGTGGCATTGTATTAGTACAATAATGATAAAGTTGACCATTATTACGTAATATTTTATAATAAAAATTAAATAGAACAATTATTATCTTTTTATATTATGTTTTATTTATACAAACTGTAACAGAATACAACAACATATTCTTTGTTTAAAATTATAAAAAAGTTCTTATATAAATATGGGCAATTCCATTTCAAACGGACCAGAGCTGGGGGGGGGGGGGGGGTGCATTGAGAAACTTGCTCATGTATTTTTTTTTAGTTTCTATAACTTATTAGTAGTCTTTTGATCAGTATATAAAGGTATAAAACCCATAAAAAAAAATTCTACAATTTTTTTAAGTTTTTTTGTCGTTTTTTAACTTAATCGCATTTTTTGTTTAAAAACCGCAATTTTAACTCAAATAAATAAATTTAGTAATGAAATCGATCAGAAATTTTCCGTAGAATCCAAAAAGTTGCGGTTTTTAAACAAAAAATGCGATTAAGTTAAAAAACGACAAAAAAACTTAAAAAAAAATGTAGATTTTTTTTTTATTATTTCATACCCTCATATACCAATCAAAAGACTACTAATAAGTTATAAAAACTAAAAAAAAATACATGAGCAAGTTTCTCAATGCACCCCCCCCCCCCCCAGCTCTAGTCCGTTTGAAATGGAATTGCCTATATGTATTTAACGGTTTTTATTTTTGAGATACATAGAGTTTAAGTTTCAAAACCAGTATTTTTTATCCTTAATCTAAAGCAGTGGTTCTACAACATTTTAATTTTATTTGTCATCGTAAACATGAAATCATAAAAACCAATAATTTTGATTTTTACATCTATTTTGACATTATGCGGATAATTACAAAATTTTGTCTTAGTTTGCACAATGAGTTCCACTTTTTGCAAATTACAGTTAGTTAAAATTAAGTAGGAAACTAATCAGTTTGCTAAATAGAACACATATTTATTAAACGTCGTGTTGCGATTTTATAGGGACAGCTGTGTATAGTTTAGTAATAATTCAATATAGTCAGTATTGTTAAAAACTTTACTCGAATGACAAATTTTACACCTTACATCTACACTCTTATACATTTTTACATTAATTAACAAACTTCAACAATTCATGTATAAAAATCTACCTTACCACCTAATACATATTTTAACACTCTCACTTAATTAATAAATTGTTTACATGTGTCAATTATTCAGTATATTCCCATATGTATGGTACAATATCGTTGTTTTTCTGCTGCTACAGCTTTTGGAAAGCTATCTGCTATCATATCCTCGTTGGGGTGTGTTGAACTATTATAGATCCGTCTTCTATACAGTCTCAGATATAATGATGACGTATTCTATATGTTTGTTCTCTTAATGGTATTTTATGAGGTTCATAGTTATTACTTAAACCAACTATATTCTTTGCGGTTTCTAGATCCTTCATCTTAAACTCGCTACTTAGTTCTAGTTTCAACATGTTTCAAATTTTGGCATCGTTTCAAAATATCAGCAAGTCATCTACGTATTTAGCTATAACCAATTTACTATCTTCATTTTTAAATATGCATGGATCAATTTTAGATTTTTTTAGGCCAATTGAGCTTAAGAAATTACATAGCTTCAAAATCTATTCTATTTTACTTTGTTTTAATCTATAAACTACTTTGTTTAGCTCGAGTACTGAATACTTCCGTCATTATACAAATCGGGTTGTTCCATATATCTCCTACCTTGTAAGAACGCCGTTATTGCATCCATTTGGTCAATTCATAGGTTGTGTTTTGCTGCTAATGCCATCAAATACCTAATTGAAAAGTTTCAAACTACGGGTGATTACGTTTCTGTATAATCTATCCCATGCTTCTGAAGCACCCATTTGCAACCAGTCTTGTTTGCTTTGTATCTTGAAATTACACCTTTTTCATTGTTTATTTTAAAAACCCATTTGCATTTAATTGCTTTCCTACTTTTAGGTAATTCCTATCTACTATCCTTCAGATCTGTTTTTTTTACTGCCAATTTCCATTTGCTAGAGTCTTGGCGTGAAAATGCTTTTTCAATGGTTCGGGGTCCTCTTTTGGTTTCTTTTTTTTTTTTTTTTTTTCGAAGATATAAATGTTTTTACTTGTATCTTTCGTGATTATTGTTATCTTCTAAATATATATTTTCCATTAAGCTTTTTGCTGCAACATAATCTTTAGTTTCTAACTCGGGTTCTATAAATATTACATCTCTACTAGTTTTAATTTTCTTTGTGGTTGGATCAATACATCTATAACCATTGGTTTCTTCATTGTAACCCATGAACAGCATCTTCTTCAATTTTTTGTCTAACTTTAATTTGTTTTGATGTGGAATATAAACCATCACAAAGGATCCAAAAATGTTCATATATCTTTTTTTTTCCTGTCCATATGCCTTCTGGGGTTTTATCAATGTTTTAGCTGCTTGTTGATCTATTCATTATATATATTGCGGTATACTTTACATATTTCGACATTCTTTTGCAATTTTCTAATCTAATTGTGGTTAATTTGCGCAGGAGATTAATTTGTCTGCTTAAGCTCTTGTTGTCAAATATACCTTCAAGTGCCTTCCATATTTCGGCTAGTGTTTGAACATGTACAAACAAAAAGTCTTTTATCAATAGAATTATACGTGTCTTTGCTTTCTTTAGCTTACTTTGATTATGGACCACACACACCCGGGGTGTTTATACACTCATCCAATCTATGAAATTCCAACAATGTTTTCATCGCAAATTTTCATGTATGATAATTTTTGCTTCCTTTAAGCCATATTTTTCTTTAAACTTTCAGCTTTCTTATGCATTTGATATTCTGGATCCTGTGTATAGTTTAAAAAAATAATTCAATATGTCAGTATTGTTAATAAACTTTACTTGAATGACAGATTGTACACCTTACATCTACAATCTTATACATTTTTACATTAACTAAGAAACGTCAACAATATATGTATAAAAATCTACCTTACCAACTAATACATATTCCAACAAAACGCAAGCTTCTTGACATTACTTAATGACAGCTTAGCAAATTTGTTTGTTTTTTTATTGCTACGACATTGATTTAAAATAACTGAAACAAAACCAAATAAATTTGTTTCAACAAATACTGGTTAGTATATTTGTAATATATGGATGTTAATACATAAAAAAAGCATAAGAAGAACGTATTAGGATAGTCAGATGTAGACATTCAAATGCACCAAAAAGAAAAATTAAAATTAGTTTTTAATTTTTTTTTTATAAATTTTTTAACCTCAGCAAATTTTGTTCTAGAACATCTTGGTTTTGGATTGGGTCCGGTAAAATAGAAAATTCAAAAAACATACACATTTCGGTACAAATTTTTTTAATAAACTTAACAGCTATGTTAACGACTCTTCATTTTATCACAATTCTAATATTTAAATGTGGCAAGAATAAAAACTACGCAACAAACAACGGTTTGGCAGTCGGTTGGTGTTGGTACAACAAAACAATTTATAAAGTATAAAATCCGGTAGATTGTAGTGCAAAATCTGGAGTTGTCTTCCTTGCACACATTGTTGTTTCTGCAATGCGGCGTTAAACATTGAGATGGTTACTTATTTGTTGCCTTGTATTTGCGCTACACAAGACAATGCTATTCATGGACCAATCTATACATACTGAAGGTTATCTTTGACTGTGACTACAACTTAATTTTTTGGGCTGCATTGTAGATATTGCTTAGTCTGTTTCTGCACACGGTCAGGTAATAAGTTGAATCTTTGTGTTTGATTGATTAGTTTTTTTTTAATCTTGACAGACAGTGACATGTGTTACGTGGTATTTTTTTCTTTCCCTATTCAGTTTTTTGTGTGCATTTTCTTTAATTTTTAATTTTTCCATTCTTTTTTGTATGTGTTTTTGTTGGTGTTGTGTTGTGGCCGACAGGAAATTTTTGTTGCAAATATATTTTCCAGGTTGTTTTTTCTTTAGTCATGTTTTTAAATCTTTTTTGATGAAATTTGTATCAATGTTTTTTTTGGTTTCTGTTGGTGTTATTAAAAACACGTAGCCATAGAAAACCGACCAGCGTCAATACTACAATTTCTTTCAAATCCAACCATCCCATGTCACATAAGTTAGCAGCTTATTATGCTATGGAAGTTTCAATTCTATTATCAAAACAATCTTAATTTTGTACTTATTCAAAATTTATCTAACAATAAATTGATTCAAAACACAATTTCTCACATTTACCCAAAGGTTTCAAGTTTAAACAAAAATTTATTTAAAACATTTGCTTATTTTGGAAAAAACAAAACTAACAAATTGCATTTAGACCAAGTTGCAATAAAATATATGATATACATATGAATGCTAAAGATAAAATTGTTCTAAATGCAAAAGTCTATATGTTAGGCAAACAATTTAAAACGATTGGATTAAATCACAATTCAAGTTTATTTACAAATCATTTTATAAATTCTAATCTTCTTCTTCTTTTTCTTCGTCAGCCATTCATACGCCACTGCTGGCGTCTTAGAATCTTTTCTGCATGTAATGCTGGCAACTTACATTACAAAGAACCTACAGTTCTAAGTGGATTCCGAACTACTGGAGAGAATTCATCACTCTCTTTAATCATACCTCCAAAAGTAATAAAATTAAAATGCTACACAACTGTTCAAAAGACACTAAGCTTAATATGTTAGAAACCTTCAAAATTTACCAAATACAATGTAATCTTCTTGTTAATCTGTCAAATAAGCAAAAGGACTTACCACAATATAAATAACTATTTTTTAAATTCTTTTAGACCATCATTAATGTAATTTATTTTCCCTTCACTTTAATTTCTATTTTTTTTTTGTATTAATGTTTTTTTTGTTAGTTGACACTTAACATTAAAATGATTACTTGTTTGCTAATTGGTAGTCTGTCTCTTGAATGATGTGTTGTTAACTCGGTTAGTGGTAAAAAATAGCGTTTCTTATAACAGCGCGTAAGAGCTTCTTTCTTCCTAGGTTTAATAAGCCAAATACAATGTCTAATATAAACGTCTACATGCGACACCACTAAGACCCAGTTAAACAGATTAGGTTGTAAAGTTCTAATAGTTGATATTTATAATTATTGGTAAAACTACTCAAATGTTTAAACATAACATTTCAACCAATACTGTGCGCTACAGATGTTGCCAAATTAAATTCCCAAGTACAGAACAGTGAGTTATATGTTTTGTTTACGTCATAGCAAATGATAGATGTTTTTTTTTTTTTTTAATTTTAATTAACCACCAAATGTGCGTTGCAATTATTATTGTTAGAAGCGCAATAAAGATCGGCCATTGGCGTTTATTTGTTTAATTTTTTTTGTAAATACACGAAATAATAAAATAATATATATAATAATAAAAATCAACTCTATGTAATAGATACCAAAAAACTTGTTTTCCAAATTTAACTATTTAAGTTAAGATCTCAGTTTTTAGGATCCTCTTAAAGTAAGGGTTCCAGCCGAGGTACTATTCAAGGATGAAAATATTGTATATTTATATAATATTTTCACCCTTAAACATCGATGTGTTATAAGCTATTTATGGTATATAATACTAACATAACTTCCACCCCAAGGCAATTGGTAATAAAGTAATCCGCTGAGATAATTTAAGCCCATGTCGCAAAGACACTATATCTATGAGCATACTATATCTTATAATACAATAGCTGACGCATTGTAATTCTTCAATACCAGCTTTTTTTTAATACGCGAATAAGTGAATTGCCGTTTGCGAGTTGTTGTAATAAAATGCCTGAACTGAATTTTGAATGGTAAATGAATAATTTTCCGAAAAATCTATATTAATAATGCATGTGTTGGAAATTAAATGTTCTAAATAGTTTATTTGTAAATCTGCAATAAAATGATGAATATCATTCATATTTATATTCCATAACCCAGTAAAAGTAATTCTCTAATACCTTTTTCTGCCCAGCTTTATTATTTCTTCTTGGTCAATTGGTCATTTATTTTTTCGTAATTATATATATCCCCGGACATTCACTACATTTACGTAGCATGTCTTAAAAAAGTACGAAATTGTTGGTAAAATATCTACACCAACACGATATTCGTCAATGAAATTGTTATACAGATCGTGAACAGTAAAAAGAAGCAATCTTTTTGAACGCATATTTGTTTATTGTTATTGCATACTTGTAATATATGGCATTAGGTTAGAAAAATACTTTAGTATTGTAGCGACATGTTGAGAAATGGTGCATATTATAACAGGTAATTTTTTTTGATATACAGTATTATGAAACATGACACCTGAATAATTAAAAGTAAAACAATATAACTTACATTAAATATAATAAAAATAAACATAAGTTTACACTGGACACTGTTGTGTATTTGTATGTTACGAGGTTCTAGGTTCTAGTTGGTGCATATAAAGTTATTGGTATTTACGTGGGATGGCGTTAGTAGTATTGTTCGGGTAATTAATTTTAATTGTTATTTGTTATTTATCAGTTTATTAGGAAACTGTAGATATGTTGAAAATTATTGATTATTTGATCATTTAGGCAAATTATATTTGGATAATTTTTTAATTTTGTCTATTTTTAGTGATTCCTAAATGGACATTTTTAGTTTTTTTTGTAGTTGTGTAATAGTTTTAAACTTTGTTTAATATTGGTTTCATGATTATTAAAATGAATGTATTTAGAGAAATTAGAAATTTTATTTTTGTAAAGGTGTTTGTTCACTCTATGTTTGAGGGCTTGTCCAGTTTGGCCTATGTAGGTTGAGGGAGACTAGTTCCAGCTAATTTTGTAAACTCTTAATTTTTCAAGTATGTCTGTTTTTTGTTTTTTATTACAGATAGCATTTTTGAGAGTGTTAGGTAATGTTACTGAAGCTTTTATGTCAAATTTACAAAGAAGTTTTTTAACTTTTCACTTGTGTGGTTATGGTATCATGGTTTACGGTATTAGATGTTGTTATGATTGTTTAGCTGTGGTAAGTAATAAATTATTTAGTTGTGATCTATCGGAATGTTAATGGATCATTTTATTAATAGAAGCTATTGAAAATTTATTGATTAAGGTTAATTGTTTAATGATGTTAAATTTATAGTTTTGGTTATCAAAAGTGAGCAGGATGGAAACGGCTCTGTGTATGAGAAAGTGAAAAAAGAGAACTTATGGGAGTTACAGTGGTTGTGATCATAGAGTATTATAATTCTTAGATTAGTTGGTTTGCAATACATTCAAGTTGGTTGTTGATTTTAGACGTGTAAACCCCAATATTGGAGTGTAGTTTATTGATGTACTGATGCAAAATATTTATATTGTTTTGAGAACCTGTGAATATACAAAAAATTTCATCTACTAAACATTATTTGCTCGTGTTGTAGGTTAGTGGGGCTAAGAATTATATAGGGTTTTCCAATAAGTTGTTTCATTTAAATATTTAAAAAAAAAACAGGTATTTTTTAAGAGAAATCAATATTTGTTTATTTCATTGTAAAGAGGAAGGTATGCCATTAACATATAAAAACTATATTAGTCAAATGGCCGCCACGGTTACGGTTCCAGTACCACATTCTTTTCATAAAATTTTCCATAACCAATTCGCACATTTGCGGCTGTATGTCCTCGATAACTTCAAGAATTCCATCTTTAAAGTCTTGAATCAATTGTAAAGCATTAGCATAGACCTTATTTTTGACGTGGCCCAAAGAGAAAAGTCTAAAAGTGTTAAATCACAAGATCTCGGTGGCCAAATGTGATCACCTCTTCGAGAAATAACACGGCCAAGAAAACTTTTCTTGCAACATTTTGATTGTTTTGTTGATTGTGTAGCACATAGCGCCGCCTTGCTAAAAATAAACGTTGTCCACATCAATATCTTCTAATTCCGGCCATAAAAAATCATTAATCATAGCTCGATGACGCATCCATTTACCGTAACAGTTGCAACAGCTTCATTTTCAAAAAAGTAGGGTCCAATCACATCGCCATTCCAAAAACCACACTAAACAGTGACACGTTAAGGTTGCAAAGACTTTTCAACAATTATTTTTGGATTTTCTGAGCCCCAAATGCGACACATTTGCTTATTAACGTAGCCTCCAAGGTGAAAATGGGCCTCATCACTGAAGATGATTTTTCGATAAAATTCCGGATTATTTTGATGCATTTGAAGGACCCAATCAACGGTTATGGTAATTGACCGGCTTGAGTTCTTGTGTTAACTGAACTTTAAAAGCCTTAAGACTTAAGTTCTTATGCAAAATACGGTGTAATGTTGTTTGTGAAATGTCTAATTCTAAAGATTGACGAGGAATCGACAAACCTGGGTTTTCTTCAACACTACCGGCTACATCAGCAATATTCTCATGCGTTCGTGAGCGATTCACACGGTTTCAATTTTTTACATCACAAACTTGTCCCGACCGCTCAAATTTTTCTACTAGGTTTACTATTGCCAGCCGAGAAGGTGCTTTACGATGACCAAAAAGTGCTTTAGTTTTACGAACTGTTACTAAAAACTTTTCACCATTTTTGAAGTATAATTTTAATAATTTCAATGCGTTGTTGAAGAGTGTATTGTTCTATTTTCATTAATAATGGCATAGTTTTTACTTGTCAAATGTGAAAAGATAATAGCTTCAAAATTAACAGCTGCCCAAATAGCCTGCTATTTAAAATGAAACTTCTTATTGGAAAACTTTTTATATTCATAGTATTTTAAAATATATTTGCTAAAATAGTGGAGCTACATGCACCTAGGTAGACCATTAGTCATTTTATATAGTTTGTTGTTATATATGCAAGTTGTTTTGTTAGTGATAAAACTGGCCAATTTTATTATTTCAATTATTGGTTTGTGGTTGGTATTTTTTGTTGTGAAAACGTTGATGTATACGTTGGTTTTTTGCTTAAGGCATTGGTAGTAAAAAGATACTTATTTTTCAGAGTTTGCAACAAACAAGAATAAATTGATAAAACAATTATAACTACATATTATAAGAGTGCCTTGGGATTAAAACCAAAGTAGAGCCATTTTAATTTGTTCAAAACTGGTTTATATTATCATAGAACAAAATAAAATTAATAAAATAGAAAAATGAACTTTTTCTCTTATTGACGTGGTAAATAGGATGTTTGAGTTTATGTATACGATAAATTTGTGCTAAGACAAAATATGTATCATAACAAAAAAATGTCTCCGTTTTACTAAAAGAAAGGATATATCTTTCCCTCTTCTCCGAAATGCCAAAGTGATACAAATTGTCATTCTTGGCGGCCGAATCAATATAATCTCTAGAATATATATTTTTTAGATTTATCTAAAATACTAAATACTGGGTAAAGTTGATACAAATCTAATTTTCTGAAAATTTCTTCAGATAAACCTTTTTTTTTTCTTTTATATAAAACTTTTTTAGAAGACAATTCTACGTATGAATTTACTTATTAGTATTGTCTAAATAATCAATTTAATTTGCAAACTAAAAAATAATAACTAAATATTTTACATCTCTGCAAACGTGTAGTCACATTGTTACAAAAAAGTAATATTTAATCTACTCTAGTTTAAATTACTCTTTAGTAATTATAATTTGAAGTTTGCGCCCATCTGTTGCAATGTTAGAAGTTTCTTTGTTTAAGAAAGATGGATGTATCATTACAGATCATAATTACTATTAAGTAGTTTAAACTAGAATGCCTACCTACCTCCCTAAGTATTTGTTAATTAAAAATTAGAAATTTCTCTTCTCTGCAAGTATTAGAAGTTCCTTAGTTATAGAAAAAGAGTGATTTCTAATCTTTTAATAATAATCAAACGGATGGAATAAATAGGTTAAGGAAGCTGTAAGAGGAACAAAAAAAATTAGAGGGAATGCTTAGTAGGCTTATGCCAAACAAGGGAGGACCAGCAGAAGGGGTAAGAAGGCTAATAGCGACTGCAGCTAGAAGTAAATTATTGTATGCCGCAGAAACATGGGAAGAAGCTTTGAAGACAAAAAAAACAAAAAAGAAGTAAGAGGCGCTATGAAAGCAAGTTCGTTAAGGATCTGCAGGGCCTACAGGACGGTGTCGCAGGAGACACTAGAAGTGATTGCGGCGACACTAGCCGCAAATTTGATAGTAAAAAAAAGATTAGGTATAAAGAAAATGGAAAATGAATAAACTAGTAAACAAGAAGCAAAGAGACAAGCAAGAGAGAATATGATGGAAAGATGGCAAAGACAGTAGAAAGAAGTAGAAAAGGGAGAATGGACAAAGGAACTAATACCAAAAATAAAAGAATGGGTAGAGAAAAACCAGAGACGTGTTATTATACAACACAACTACTTACCGGACATGGAGTCTTTGGAAAGTACTTACAAAAAATAAATAAGATGGAGAAAAAGGAAAAATGTATATTTTGGCAAGATGACACGCATGACGACGCAGAACATACGCTAGTAGAATGCAAAGCGTGAGAGGAAAATAAGAAAACGCTAGAAAAGGTATTAGAAAACAAAATAGACAAATCTACAATCATTAAAATACGCCTGAGTGACAAAAACAAATGGAGTGGACTAAGAAACTATGTACTAAAGTACTAAAGAAAAAGATAGAAAAGTTTGAAGTTTTTAGATTTAGGTAAACTAAAATGGAAGAAAACACAAATTAAAAGCCACAAATAACAAATTAAAAAAGAGCGAAAAGCTAAATGGAAGCAAAAGAATATGGAAAAAAGAAATAAAGAGGAAAGAAACAAAGAAGGTCAAAACAACTATGCTTGCCAAACAATAGAAAGTGAACAGAGAGACAATACTGAAACATTAGTACCAACAGAAATTGCAAAAATAAGAAGGAAAAGGAGAGAACTGCTCAAAGAAAATAAGTTGACGGAATTGACTGAACAATTTCCAATCAAAAGATACGCTATGTCGAAGTTGACAAAAACTTTCAAAATGGTCGGAGTATATCTTGCAACCAAGAGACACAAAGAATTAATCCCAAATAGAAATTCAAAAATCTCATTAGAAATTAAACTGGCAAGTGTAGGACTACCAAAAAGGATGCACTTAATGGAGCTGCACAAAATAATTATAAAAGAAAGAGGATAAAACGAGGAAAAAGTTAATGAAAATATAGAAAACTAAGAAGATACTTTAAGAACAATGCAAATATCTAGGCTGAATAACACATGAGTGGGAGAAAAAAGAAGAGAATGCTAGTGTAGAAAGTAAGGCAGAAAGGGAACAGCATGTGTTGCCGCAGCAAACTGCGTAAATTCCGCGAAGCTACAACCAGCCCATCTCAAACTAGTACCACATTAGAAACAATGACTACGACAAATTAACAGCCAAACTTACTTTTAAATATCAACAGTATAATAAGTGGATGTGTCAATCTAGATTATGATTACCAGCAAGTAGGTTGGAATGCCTACCTACCCGCCCAACTGTTTGTTATAAAAAAAAATTAGAAGTTTTTTTTTGCAAGTTTAGAAATTTCCATGTTAGTAAAAAAGATGATAAATCCAATTTATTGATGACCACCACTTAGGTGGGTAGGTGTGTCACTTTAGATCATGATTACCGTTGAGTAGTATGAACTGGAATCCCCACCTACGTACCCAAAAGTTGATATGGTAGTTTCTCCACTTTAGAGGAATGAATAATGAATTCAATGTCTTGATGATCAACACTAAGGTAGATGGGTGGGTCATTCCAGATTATAATTACTATCAATCAGTTTAAATTGGAGTGCCTACCTATCCACTTTAAAGTTTGTTAACAAAAAATTGAAAGTTTTTCCTTTTTGTAAGCGTTAGAGGTTTCTAATATTAGAAAAGAAGATGATGATCCCTATCTTTTGATGGTCAACATTTAGATGAATAGGTAGATTAATCCAGATTATAATTACCAGTAAATAGATTGAACAAGAATGCCCACACACCAGTATTTGTTATCAAAGAATTGAAAGTTTTTAATTTCTGCAAGTGTTAGAAGTCTCAATATTAGAAGAGGAAATGATAAATCCAATCTTTTAGTTACTAACTCTTAGATGGGTTGACAGATCATTCTAGATTATAATTATCATCAAGTAGTTTAAACTAGAGTAACCACTCACTTATAAAAAAAAAGTTAGAAGTTTTTTTATCTGAGAAGGAGCAAGTAATATCCAATTTTTTGGTGAACAACACTTAGGCTGGTAGGTGAGTCACTTCAGATCATAAATATTATTATGTTAGAAGAGAGGATGATGACTTCAATCTCTTGATTGTCAACACTGTGGTAGATAGGTGGGTTATTAAAGATTATAATCACCAGCAAATAGTTTGAACTAGAGTAAACACTCATCCGCCCAAGTGTTGGTTATCAAAAACTTCAAAGTTTTTTCTCTCTGCAATTGTAAGAAGTGTCTATGTTAGAAGAGGGAATAATGATAAAATATCTTGATGACCAACACTTGGGTAGGTGGGAGTATCAGTGGAGATCATAATTACCATCAGGTTGTTTAAACTACAGTAAAGTTTTTCCTTTTTGCAAGGGTTAGAAGATTGCTAATTTTTTATGTTAGACGAGAAAATAATAAATCCAATTTTCTAATGACTAACAGTTAGGTGGATGAGTTACTCCAGATCATGATTACCCGATCAGGAGTTTGTCATAAAAAAATTAAAAACTTTTTTTTTGCAACTGTTAGAAATCTTATTGTTTAAAAAGAAAAAGACATTTTGAAGAAAATAGCAGAACTAGAAACATAATTGCAGACGCAACAATAAATAAACGTTTTTACAAACAGAAGAATCATGATGTAGCACAGGAAGCACACAGAAAAAAATACTCCAAAATTAGAAAAACGACAAGGCGACTAAAAAGAATATTAAAGTGCTCAAAAGGTATACAAGAATAAATTTAAAAAAGTTAAAGCAATATATAAAAAAACAAAAAAATAGAGATAAAAGAAATTTGGAAGAAGAACCATAAAAATATATAATCAAAGAGAAAAAAGCAGAAGACAAAACAAACAAATTTTGATGGAAGACTGGAAAATGCACTTCTTAAAACTGTATGAAAGATAAGACAAAAAAACGATAGACAGCCAATGACTACACAACAACTGAAACAAGATGTAAATGATACAACAAAAAAAATGGCATGGAAACAAATAAAAAGACTAAAAAACAAAAAGCGCCAGGTGCGGATGGATTACAAAATGAAGCATAGATGTATGGTAAGGAAGATCTGATTAAGAAACCGAGTGAGATAATAAATGAAGTATGGAAGGGGAAAGGGTTTCCTAGTCAGTAAAGAATAGGTGTTGAATATCCAATACATAAAAATAAATAAAGAGTTTGCATAAAATTACAGAGGTATAACGTTACTAAACACAGCATACAAGATATAAGCTATAGCACTAGAAGAAAAACTGAATGAAAAATTAGAAATGAATAGGATATTGCCATACGGACAAGCCGGGCTTAGAAAAGAAGGAGGGACTATAGATAATGTATACATACTACACTATATAGTAGAAAAAGAAAAAAGTTGTATGCGTTATTCTTGAACCTAAAAGCGGCATTTGACAGTGTAAGTACAAAGAAATTGTGAATGTATTTCAGAAACTGAGGAATAAATGAGCACCTATTAAAAATAATGGAAGAAGTAAACGTGGGTTTGTATGAATGGCAAAATGAGTGATAAATTTTGGACTACAAAAGGTGTGAGAAGGGATGCCTACTCAGCCCTAGTTTGTTTGCGGCATACATTGCAGTTGTAGAATAAATGTATGTAAGGCGCAGACGAGTGAGATAGTAATGGGCAGCCTCTCTGCCCACTACCACCTCCCACTTTCTCTAAGTGTGCTCGCTAGTTTATGCAGACGACATGGTAGCAAAGCAAGCAAATAAAATAAACAAAATGATTAGATGCCTGGATAAGTATTTTGAATGTAAATAAAACAAAAATTATAACTTTTAGAAATGGAAAAGAAAGACGTAGAGTAGAAAATTGTAAATGGGATGGAGAAGAAATTGAAGACGTAAAAACATTTAAAACATTTAAATACCTAAAATAGTTTTTTTGTACAACTAATAATAAAAATGAACATATAAGAAATATGACAAGAAGAATAAATAAAGAGGTAGGACAAGTATAGGGACTTAATAAAAAAAAATTGAATGTATGAAAATAAAAAAAATGATGTTTGAAAGCGTAGCAAAATGTATGTTATTGTAGGGAACAAAAATTTGGGGATAAAAAAAACAGGAAAAGTTAGAGGTTATTCAAACAAAATACTAAAGATGGGTATTGGGGGTAAACAAATACATTGTAATGAAAGAAGTTAAAACAGATAAATTAAGGTACTCTTAATTAAGCTGGAAAGCGTGCAATGAAGTATAAAGAAAGAGTGAGAAAAAGAAAGAAATGTAAAATATTACAAAAGTTCCTAAAAGAGAAGAGAAAATGCGAAAAAATGAGAACACGCAGAAAAAAATATTTTAACAGGAATAGATATGCTAGTGAGGAAGTAGAAAAATTAAGAATATATAGAAATATGTGAAAAACAATTATGATGAGAGATAGAGATATACAAGTGCAAAAGCAAAAAACACGGTTAAATAAATTTGGGTACAATTCAAATTATGAACACATTATAACGGATGCACTATCAAAATATCTAGAAAATGTAAATTATAAAAAAATAGAAAAACAAATGATTGCAAGATTTAGATGTGGAAATGAGAGAAAGTGTGCAAATTTTTGATGGAAAAGGAAGAGATAATGTGTAGGATGTTTGGAAAAGTTAGGAACAGCACAGAACACATGCTAAAATGCAATGATAGAAGAGAAAAGCAAATGGGAAGAAATGAGGTATTGAAAGAAGATGGAAGAGGAATAAAATGGATAATGGCGGTAACAAATAGAAGAAAGAAAATTGAAACAAAGTTAATAAATAATTAATTAAAAACAGGGTTAAGGGTTATTAAGATTATTAAGATATTATATTAGTAATAAATTAGTTATATGGTAAATGTTGTAGAATTTTCAATGCCAAAATAAACAATTATTATTATTATTATTAACTAGGTCAGATTTTACATAAATTAATCATATTTTTTATCAAGATATGATGCAGAAACATGCTTTTACATTTGTAAAATAAAATAATCTTAATTTTAACAAAAACACCAACAGACACTAAATGTTATTACGTAAAGTAAATAATATGTCTATCTTTATATTTTTTCAATAATTCAAGTAAACATTTATACAAAAATTGCATATATATTAATTTTGCAAACAGAGATTGTTTATTTTATGTTTACTACTATTAACCATCAAAATGTGTTTTTTAATAAACAATTAATGCAAATCATTCTCTTATGCAAGTGAACAAAAGCACATGTACTTCATTTATTGTTTTTACGTTTGCAAGTAGTAGGAAACGAATAATCGGTTTTCTAGTAAACAAAGTGGGCCTATATTATTTATTGTAAAATAATGTGACATTAACGCCATATATTATTTTAACGGCCTACCATTTGCATAGTAAATATTAATAATTAATCGATTCATTAAATTACTCATATTTAAAAAGATAACAAATAATTGATTAAAAATAAGATATTAATTAAATATTTCAAGTGTGCTTGTGTAATTTCTTTGCCAGCATCTAATAAATGAAAAACTAAAAACAATTGCAAAATACTTAGTTCAAACAACTTTAAAAACTGCATATGATATAACAACATATTTATTGCAAAATAATTGATATTTTATTTTAGAAATTTGTGAGATACATTATGTCGTATTTAGTTTGTTAAAGTATAAAAACTTAAAAACTTAAAAAAAAAAATAAGAAAAATAATAACATAATAATATAATCAATTTTGCACAGTGTTTTACCAAAAACGTCTCACAAATATCGTAATAAATATCTTTGTTATAAATACTATTATAAATAAAATTAAAATAACACTTACCGCAAATATATACTCATTTTAGATTAATTATGGTAAATATATAAAAATAGTACAACTTTTTTTTCGAATGAAGAGATTCACTCAAACTTAATTAACAATTTTTCTAATCAAATCAATAATAATAATGTTAATATTTTTGGGTATCAATATTTACTTAAAATCTATCAAAATAAAAAATTGCAGCATATTTGAAATATTGAATAAATAAAAATATTTATGAAATAAGATAGGTTACATTTGTAGCTTGTATGATTTACACAAACAAATAATAAACATTTGTCTAATAACTAAAACTACTGTTCATGGTGATGAAATTCGTATTTTGTAATATTGACATTACAAAATAAACAAAAATTATTCTAACAATAGGATAACTACAACAAATATTTATAATTAAATAAAAGATGGAAATAGACACTAATCATCATATATTTACTGTATATAAAGTTTGTAAAAAAAATAATATAAATTTAATTAAATAACTATAATTTTATACTGATAATAACCAAGTTAATGACATTATAAACATAAAGATTAATAATATATAAATTTAATTTTGGAATAGCTACCTAATACTAATTAATATAATTACAAATAATAGAGTGACATTAAATATGCAATTTTACAACAAACACTATCACTAATATAAATTTTAAATAATATTTTTACTTTACAGAAAATGCAAGTCGAATATGTTTATTGAATGGTACCTGGGAGGCTTACTCTGATTACAGTGCATGTGAAGAGCTGCCTAATTCTGAAGTTCCTCACGTCATCGAATTAACCACAACGATTTATTGTTCGGGTTATTCCTTGAGTTTAGTGGCGCTGGTCATTGCCGTGTACATCTTCTGGAGATATAAGTAAGTATGATGATTATAGTTCCCAAAGCGAGTCGGAGGAGTTGAATCTCACTCTAATATATGAGTAAAGAGACCACTGCTCCACTCACTTTAATGAACTTATTTTCTGTAACGTTTGTTGTAATACTGGAACCTGTGAAACATTAACTACGTGCACATCTTATCTAAAGTACATATTGACATTAGTATTAACTAGATGTCTTATTTAGTATAATTTACACAAAAAATAAACTTACCGGAATCATTGGAGAAATTGAATAATTTAAAACATGGAAGAGTTAGATCTGGCAAATTTAATACTAACTGTCAAAGATCCAACCTTCCACCTTCTAAAAGTTCTAAACTAACTTGGAAGTGAGCATAGTGACCGAAGTGTTCTTGATATTTATATAGGTGATTAAAGACAATCCTTTATTGATTTACTGATATCTATATCCAATACTTTTCAATCACATATAAGATAAGGTTTATTTTTGAAGTTTTTAATATTTTGTTATTACCCTGATGGTCATGTAAATATTTAATTATTGACAGAAATGATAACGCGATTTTTCGAGAGTTTTATTTGTTATATATTATTTATATAAATTAATATTTTCAGAGATCTTAGGTGTTTAAGGAATACAATACATATGAATCTTATGCTTAGCTACATATGCGCTGATTTCATTTGGATATTAACATTCTTATTACAAGTAAGTTAATTACATTTTATATGGTCTATCATGTGACTCTTGTAAATAGTTACACCAACACTGATAAGATGATAACTTAATTAAAATTATTACAACATGCGTTTATTTGTTTACTCATAGATTTTTCTACCAACAAGTACAGTATCCTGCGTATTTCTTATACTTTCACTACATTATTTCCATTTAACAAATTTCTTCTGGATGTTTGTAGAAGGTGATATATTAATTGTTGTAGTTTTGCAGTATTTTTTGATAAATATATAATTTCAGGATTATATTTGTATATATTAGTTGTGAAAACATTCAGAGGAGATAAAATTAAACTACCCACGTGTGCTCTTATAGGATGGGGTAAGAGATTTAACTCGTCCCGTTATATCTAGTATTACATTTCCTTGAACATGCCACATCACTGTTAATTATAGATATAACATAATTGTTTAAATTAATTACCTCTCATCCTTTTATCAAAAATTGCATGATTTTTATGTAAATCTTTTATCACCTACCACATATTTTTTTTTTTTATTGACTTATTTTAATTTTTTATTGATAGTTAACAAATGGAAAGTAAAATTACATTTATATTATGAATATGTTTGAATTTATATTAATAAATTTATTTAATCATTAACATATACTACCTCTTTTGATATATGTAAGACTTGTGCATTGTAAAAAGTGGTTTGTAATACATCCTGATTGATTAAAAAAAATGAGAATATAAATTAAATGGATTGTTTTTCAACATAAGAATTAATCATTTGTGTATTTATATTATCAGTTATATTATATTATATTTGTCGAGTTTGCATATTCCTAAAATGGTTGATTTTTTGGAAAAATTTCTACACCTAAACAAATTTTGCAATGTTAGTTATAGATTAAAATATAAATATTGGTTTAAATATTAATCATGTTTTCTTTTATCTTTAATACACATCCTAATACACACGTGTATATATTCTAAATAAATGTATTAGTTATTTTTGAATTGTCTTCAGTAAATAAATGTAGAGTTTGCGTTATAAATCACTCTAATCGCATGCACAAAATCCGATTATGTGGTTGTTAATTTTGATCAAATATAATAAAACAAAATTTATATTTATGTACATATTAGTTTATGTTTATGAATGACATTATGAAAACTTTTAAAGGTTGATTAATAATTTAAAAAATTGCAGTTTGTTAACAAACAAATGTTTTAAAATGTTTAGAAAAATATTGAAAATGTATGCATGTTTAAATATGTGGAAATTGCATCAATAGATTATACATCAATATGAAGTTAATAATAAAATTTAGCACAAAGCTATTTATTTATAAGTTGCACTATTTAATTAAGTTAAAGTAAGTTAGACAATAAAACTATGTAGATTAAATACGATTTTGTAATATTTAATTGATACGTTCTTGCACGGATTGCACGATTGAAGACCAATCGGCACCAAAATCACTTGTTCGGAAGGAAATGTTATTTTACAAATCCGTGTTATTGTAATAATAAATAATATAAATAAACACGGCAACGGTTGCTAGTTGAACACGCATATGGAAGTACGTGTTAAGATTAAAGTATCTGTTATTAGCAACAAAATAAAAATTTAAACATTCTATCTAAAATGTAATATTTTTGTTTTGTAAAAAATATAAGATGGCAGAATTAGCTTAATTTTTTGAAAAATGCCATTCTAGAACTATCAGATTTTACCTATATACTGGAGTAATCTGAACACAACTCAGTAAAACTTTTCATTTTAAGTTTAACAAAAAAATTTAATTCAATTTGCATCTAATTTATATAAAATATACATCAAAATTGCATTTTTGTAGAAATGAGTAATATTTATTATTGCTTTTTTTATTATAAAACTGTAAATAAACCATTTATTTAAAACAATAAACATTTTGCCGTGAGATACCGTTGATGTTGTGGTATTAAATGGTTTTAAACCGTTGCGTAGTTGCGTCTTACCGGTTAATTACTTTTGACTCCAAATGTACCAAACAGCGAGGTTTAAATCCGCTGTTGGATGCAGTTTAATTTGTCCGATATGTCAAATTTAAATATGATGACCTATAATGAGATGAATTGTCAAAAATTATTATGAAAATAATTAGTAAACATATTTGATTATAATATGATGTATAAAAAAATGAATCTTCTCTGTGAGTTTGATACCACATGAGACGTAAAAAGTCAGAAACAATATACAACAACACAATGAAGTGTGTTAGTGTTAGTTGCTAAAAAATCTAAAATTATCTGTATAAAGCAGAACAATATAATAATCAGCCCAAAATTGAAGATACTGTTGTGACGAAACCACACATTTTAAAATTGTGACAAATAGTCAAAATCTTATTTTTGAATGTAAACTTAAACCAACATTTCTGTATAACTGAAATTTTTTTTTAGCTTAGCTAAAAACAAATTTCAGTTATTACCTAATTACAAGATTTAAGTTTTATAAAAATAAAAATAATAAAATTTAAGCTTAATAAATGATTTATTTTATGTAAATTGCCTCTCCGCCCAGTGTGAGACACATACACTAGTGTTTCAGGGTATGCACCCATCAGCAGTGTGCCTAGCATCTCACTGGTCAAAGAGACAATTTACATAAAATCACAGTAACTATTAAACAATTTATGTTCCAAAAAATATAATATAAATATGCAGATTGTAAATAATTTAACCAAAGTTTTTTGTTATCAAAACAAAGCAATTAACCTAATATAATTATTTTTCTTATTCAACATTCAGTTGTCCACTTCTGAATGTACTTCTCTCCATTTTTTTCATGTTTTTTTTTTTATTTTGCTACGTGTTACTATCTTTTCCCCACTATCTCTGTGATGTCATCCAGCCATATTTTTTCTGGTCTACTTAGAGTCGTTCTGCTACCCAGACCCAGCTCCACTTGAGTTCGGATAGTTGCTTCAACACGTCTATGACGCCTATTTTTTTTTCCAAATTTTTGCATTGCAAAATTTGTCTCTCAAGTTTACACCAAACAATATAAATACATATACCAAAATGCTGCCTTGAAAAAATATAGTGTGTTAAAGAAAAAAATTGTGTATCAACGTATTAATTTAAAAAAAAATAGTATAATTTTAAAATACTTTAGCAACCCTTAGGGGATACTACTGCAGATTCTCTAATAGAAGAATTCCAAATTATCAAGTTTTCATCTACTTCAGCTTGTCGAAGACTTTGCAAGGTTGTTTATTGTTAATCCTGCTACATGTACTTGCTGAATTTCTGTTTAGCTCGGATTCTCGCAAAATTTTGTTTTGCAAACTTTGTTTAATATTTTTATTCTGGGGATGTTGAACAACGCGTAACTTTTTGTCGGTAGTTTTGACCCCAATTTTATTTTATCTATTTTATGAACCAATAAAATGATATTTACCAGGAATGGAATTAAAAAATTTGAAACTAGCACCATTATTCAGAGTAAGAGACGTCAGCAAAGATTTTTTGTGAATGTTTTTATGGAGGAATCTGCTATGGTTTTTTATTGAAGCTGAAAGAACTGAATAATTTTATCAATGCGAATAGTTATCTGTACTTTCTTAAACACCAGTTGCATCATATATATATGGGTAATTCTATTACTTTTCGACCAATTTAAAAAAGTCGACCTTTTTGATTTTGCTCAAATTTTCAGGGATCAAAATATAGATGAAAAAAATGAGATTTCCAAAATTTTAGACCTTAGAATATTGCCTGATCAAAATGACACACATTTGAAGGTCAGAAATTTTACAATAAAACGTCATTTTTAGCTTATTTTGTATCTCAATTTTTGGGCTTCTGGAAAATGATAAAAAGATCTACGATAACTCAAATTATTCCTTATTACATGTACTTTAAAACCCATATTATTAAGTTTAAAATCGTGGCAGTCATTTTGATATATTAAGCTTTAAACATTATTCCAAAAAAAACCGTAAATTTAGCAAAATCGCAAAACTTTGCTTTCTTTAAACCGTTCTAACTTTGTCAAATCATAACAAAATTTGATTCGCAAGGTCTAGATTTCCTCGTGTTTAATCTCTTTTTGAAGTGATCACACAATACTTATAGAATCAATACGTATACACCATTATTTTGATGCAGGAAGTTGCACATGTTTTCGCGATCTTCAAAACTTGTAATTTTCAGGTCCCAAAAAAGCGCTGTCACCCTATGTCGATTTTAGTCAAAATTTCAGTAAATACTCTTTAGAACACAAGAAAAAAGGTTATTCATATGAGAAATGGTATATCGGGCATTATCAAGAAATTTTTAATATTCAAAAATTGTCAAAATCGGCAAACCGCACATTTTTGTATTTTTTTTTAACTCCATTATTTATAAAAAAAAACAATAGGCTGTTTGGACGGCATGTTAACAAATTTTGTAAAAAATATTCAAAAACTACTTGGATGCTTTCAAAATTATCAGCATTTAACTGTTTAGTACATAGGGCTTTATCAATACCTCTATCAAATAATGATTTAGAAGAAGAAATCAAAATTATTAAGCAAATGGCTTTAAATAATGGATATAACAAAATTACAGTTGAAAAAATTATAAAAAAGAAACAATTAAACAATTGTTTTAAACAAATATTTCCTTTTAATAATAAAAAAGACAATAAAAAATTCTGTTCTATGACATATTTTGGCCAAATTTCAGAAAAATTATCTAAATATTTAAACAAAAAGTTTAATATTATGGTAGCTTTCAAAACACAAAAATTTTTAAAATCTAAATTACTAAATGCAAAAGAAAAAACAGATATTTGGAATAAAAGTGGTATATATAAATTAAAGTGTAATGACTGCAATGGAGTATATATTGGGCAAACAAAAAGAAGTTTTAATATTAGGTATAATAAACACATTCGCGATTTTAAAAACAAATATTTAGATAAATCAAACTTTGCAAAACATCTATTATTAAATAAACATAAACCAAATTCACAGTACAACACACTTGTAATTTTACACATTTCGGATAAAAACCTTATATTTTTGGAAGACTAAGAAATTAAAAAACATATTAAAAATCAAAATTATGAAGTTATAAATGAACAATTAATGCTATATGATTCACCTTTAATGGATATTTTAATAAAATAAAAAAATATATAAAATTTCAAAATTTAGAATAATTATTAGAATGTTGGTATCTTTTTATAAACAAATATAACCTTTAAATTATATGTATCAAACTTCAAAGGAATTTAAAAAAAAAAAACCGGATATCAGGGAATGCGGGAGAAACAAAAATTTAATTTATTTATAAATCAATCAAAATTTTTTATTATATTATATAAATACTTGAAAATGTTATTAAAAAGTAACGAAACATGTTGTAAATAATACATTAATAAATAAATAATAAAAATTATATGAAATAATATGAATATAATAACAAATAATAAAAGCAATTAAGTTTTAATGATCAGTAATCTAGGCACCGAGTTGACTGATCCTATTTTAGCATTAATACTGATTTCAATCAATTATTTTTTAATAAACAAAATGTAGTTTACAAAGTAAGTGAAATATGTTATAGATTAATAATAATTTATATGACCAAATAAAATTTAAGAAAAAGATAAGATAAATAACAATTTTATTTTATTTGCTATGTATCTATAAAAATACGTTGCAAAATTTATTATCAACTTTTTCTACAAAAATTTCGTAACAATTTTAAATATCATACAGGTGATTTATCTAAATATTTATTTAATTTCTTAATATTCTTATCAATTTTGATGACATAGTATATTTAATCAAAGTAAGCAATATAATGTCAATAATATTTTTTCTCATAAGTACGGTCCACTAAAAGTTTTTGTGTGTTTTAATATTAATATTATGAAGTAAATTTTATCTGATAAAAATCTTGTATTATGACTAATAATAATTTCTATTTTGTCATATAATTCAGCACTACTAATTTCATGAATCAATAGTTAATCTGAGATACTCGTTAATAAATACATATCCAAGAATTAAATCTGAATAACGTTATCTAGTTGGTTATTTTATTTTTTATTTTATAATATATATTTTATTGGTTTATAATTTTATTAAACAATATCCCTATTTAAACATTAGTTAACAAACTAATATGATGAAATATAACAATAACTTAAGTTTTTATCACAAATTGTGTGAAGTTTTTTTGCTCGTTCATTAGATTAACAAGAAGATTACATTATTTTTTGTGAAAATCGGCTGTTTCTAAGAGTTGTTTGATATTTTAATTTAATTAATTTTGGGAAAGGTGTGATTACAATTTATGATGCAATTTGCAATGCCACATTTGTATTCAAATAAAAAATAGATAAAAATAGATCTATTGAACGGTTTTAGTTCAGAACAGAAATAGTTCACCAATCTATAAAGCAATACAAGTTTGAGAAAAATAGTCTGGATAGCTGCAAAAACACTTGCTAGTCGCAACTAGATACCCGATCTACCAAAAACATCACCCAAATACCTAAAGTCATAACATTCATCTCAGCATACTGCTGCTATTAGGTTTAATTATACAAAGTTTTATTTTGCATACATAAAATAAAACTATCTATCTATCAATAATTATAAACAATTAAAAAGTAATTAACGCTAGAGAATTGTCGGGTTTAGTCGCCCCGTCCTGTTGGGGTGCCTCTAGTAGTATTGTTATGGAAAAATATTAAATCCTATCACATTTACGAGAATATTGGTGAACTTTTTTTTCTAAAATATTGATACATACAGTGCCGTTTTTAAATTTAAATTGGTTTTTATTGGACAAAACTCCAACTAACTCAATATCCAAACGATAAGATTTTAGTCATCACACTTTTTGTATGTTGAACTACATACAATATTCTAAGTATTCATGTTTTTGGTTAAAGAATTGAAGTTATATTTTACGAGTAAAAAAATAATAAAGAACTAATTAAAAATGCCACTTTTTAAAAATTAATTGCGGAGTAACGATTTATCGCATCAAATTTTCACAAATTTGAGGACACAGATTAGACTTTCTTCTACAATGTGTGAAAACTTTGTTCAATTATATTCAGGCGTTTTCTTTCTAAGTTTGATTATGTAAACCCTTAAAATAGCGCAACTATTTTTCTTCCTTAAACAAATAATAAATAAAATTAATATTTTTACTACCACACAACGTATCTGACAACAATTTCAATTAGTGCTTTTCTTTTCCAAGTGAGGTAGAATTTGTTCTTTTTTAATTAATTTTTTTTATTGTCGATGGTTACAATTTTGTACATTTTTAAATATTACTCTATTATTATTCATCCCGTGATAGGCGGCCGGTGGAATGGAGGAGATAAAGTTTTTACTTTGGCTTAACTACTATTTTACAAATAGGATTATTATGACTATTATATACTATATTACCTTATCTGTAGTGCTGTACATTAATTTGAAAGCGTATTTAATGTGTCGATAGCCCGATTAAAAGCTGCTCTTAAAAGTGTCTAAAAAAGAAAGTGTGAATTTAATTCTCGTTTAAATATTTAATAAGAATGTATATAAAAAAGTTGAGCAGAAGAAAAAAATACTATTAAGTAATCCTAGTTTCTTGACACTTTTAAAGCTATATGAACAACATGCTTGTTCCAGATAAGATTAATTAAGATTTTATTCCTAAAAAAAAAACAAATTAAAGTAAATTTTGATATAGATTCGTTGTTTAATTTAACATTAATTACGGTTGATCTTGGATCTGTTTTGTCAGAGACAGCTAAACCATCACTCTGTCTTCGGCATAAAATCTTGACTGTTAAGTATCTCACAGAACTAGAAGCCAAACGCTTGCATCCTCGACAGTCTATACAACTCAGGATACGGTCACAAAAACCGGTTGTTGTAAGACATTGCAGTAACGGGAACTGGATTTCCAACTTTATGATGTATACCAACTATCTTACTGTTGCAATCTTCCTTGGACTTTACATAAAAACTTTTTTTTTTAACTGATAAAGCTTCAAACTGTTTCAAACTGTTTCAAACAAACCTTTGGCTTTATATAAACATTAATCAGGTAAACTACAATATTAAACTTACATAGTTTAATAATTAGAAGATCAATACCTTTACTGTTGAGAAAACTAGTATTAATAAGAATTTTAGATGCTTGAAGCCTAGCATCAATTGCAAATAGTACTCTAACTTCCTTTTTTTGCATTAGATATAGTAAAATTTTTATCATTTCAAAATTATTAAAATTTATCAAAAAATAATTCTGAGTCTAATACAACAACATTGAGCCAAGTTTAAGTAAAAGCAATTATATTAAAGTTTGACGTACAATTATAAAAATATACAATATTAGTTTATTACTATTTGACCTGAAAAGACTGGTTTAGCACTTCATCACTAATAACCTGTATTGAGGCAGTAATATTATTGTTTTTTAAATGTTTGGTAGATGTTGTACATGATATTTTAGTTATGATTTCTGTATTACTATTGAGTTTATTTAAAGAATATAGTGTTTTACCTATCAAAATACTGTTTTCGCAATTCTGGCCGTTGACTTTAACTGTCTTGCCTTTTTTTCAAGTGTGCGGTCAATATTAATATATACATTGGAACCTTTTAAAACTTTATCATTATTAAGAGTTTCTTTCTTCTTAAAATTTGTTTTATCATAATTGGCATTGGTTTTGTACTTCTTGATATGCCAATTTGATGCACCTGCTCAAAATTGCTAATATAAATAGCAACTTTAAGATTATTACCAATCAGATTTTCAATTAATTGGACTAAAACTTCATTGACTTTTCAATAACATTTACGACTATAAAGATATTTTCTCAACTAAAATTTGTGATATAATATACGTAAAAACATATGAAATAGATTAAAAAAATTCTAGTTTTTTATCAAAAAAAAAAAAAAAAACGCTGAACAAATAACTATTCAATAAATATGCGTTTTGAAGATTGATTATGTGGAAGTTTACAACAATGTGAAGACATATTTGTTAATTTTTTTCATTTTTAATGTTGATTGTGATGATAATCAAAGCACTATGGATAAAAAATGTTTTTTTTTTAATTTATTTTTAATTGAATTTTAAAATTAGATACTTTTTTGTTTGCCAGCCCGGATAGAATTTCTATTTTTTGTAAAAAAATGTATTTAAAATATTTAGTCTGTCGCAAGTAAACTGTTTTCTAATATTTGGAAATAAAAGTTATATCACACTAATTTTTAAATCTGGTGATTATAAAGTTATATCTAATTATTGTAGAAACTGCATTCAGTTGGCTATTTTTTAAAAATTTAAATTTTAGATTTATTAATTGCTTCTCAGTTAGAATGGTTTTCCAAACAATTGATATTTCAACACTAACTTGGATGTTTAGAAGGGTGTTCCGCAATTTTGAATCTGTTGCTTTATCAAAAATACATTTTTAAAACGTCAATAATTTTAGTTTTTCTAATTGAAGAAACTTATCAAAACTTTCAGAAAGAATATTAAAACTTATAGTTGCCTTATTTGATCAACGATATATTCCTATTACAACAATAGTTTTATTAGAAAGATTTACTTTAAGATATATGTTATTATAATCAATAGCTTGAACTTTTGTAAATTGTCAGTCTAGAATATGTTTGTTGTTTATAATAGTAAGCATAAATACTTTGTTAGTTAGTAACTGAATGTTTGAGTTAATAATTAAAATGTTCTTTTTTTTTGCTCTGTTTTTCTCTATTTTTTCTTTGTTTTTTTATAGTTGTTTTTGCAAAAGTGATGTTCAGTTTATATGCCAGCATTTGTGAGGTTTTCTGAGAGATTGTTTCGTGTTTAGTCTAAATGTTTGCATTTGTTTTGTTATTTTGTATTTTTCCTCTTTCTCAACTTCTGTCTTTGTTTACCTGAGGGTGTCTTGTATTGTGCAAATGTCACGAATCCAGTCGCTGCTCGTTCCCGTGATAATTCTTAATGTTTTTATTTCTGTTTTTTTGATGATTTGTTTAATTTTCGTGGTTTGTGCGTTTTTTTCAACTACGTATATTAAGACTAGTCTAAACAGGTTGAAAAGGGATAAAAAAAGTTAAAGCCCAACATGCCAGATACATCTGGAAATTCCAACCGGCTATAAAAGAAAAAAAAAGAAGAAGATCCAAAGAAGGGATAATTACTGATATACAAAAAAAAGTCAAGAAGAGGATAAGGTTATAGAAAATGAAGGAATACAAGAAAGAATTTTTTCGTGGGGAAAAGAAAAATATAAATTCATAACAATATACAGCAGAAGTATGAAAAGAACTAGGCAAAAGAACCAGACAAAACAAACAAAAAAACTGATTATAAAGAACAAATTAAACAAGATGACCACACAAAAAACAGAAAATCAAAAGACACCTCAAAAAATAAAAAAGGAAAGGAACTGATAGAAATGATAAAAGAAAGGGGTTGAGTTATTTTAAATAGAAACTACACAGGAGATGAAAAAGGAGAATTTACTTATATAGGGACAAATGGGCAATCAGTAATAGACTATGCAGTTGTAAATAAAGCAGCGTGGGAAAAGGTAAACACATTTGAAGTAAGAATAAGAGCCATTAGATCAGTAAAAAAATGTGAAGAAAAGGTAGTTTGAACAGAAGAAAGTGTGTTACCGTATAAAAAAATCCAATATATAAAAGAAAATAAGCTAATGATAGAACAGTAAATGTACTAAGAAAAAAACTGAAAGATGTTAAGGTTAGAGAAACAACAAAAGCACACAAAAAAATATCTAAAAGAACAGAAGGCATACAAGAATCAGTTTAAAAAAGCTAAAAATAAATTTATAAAAAAAGAAAAAACCAAAATTAAACAAATAAAGACAGAAGCAGAAACATGAAAATACATAAACAAAGAAATAAGAAGAAAACAGGGAGATATTAAGGCAATACTAATGGAGACGTGGAAAGAACACTTTTTGAGTTTGTTTGGAAGAAAAATGAAAACAGATAAAAAACTAGACAGACAAACGTTAATCCAGCAAGTGAAAGACATTTTAAAGGAAGCAATATGGGAGAAGATAAAAAAATTAAAGAAAAGGAAAGGAAAGTGCCAGGTATGGATGGAAAATAGAATAAAGCGTGGTTATGTGGTACAAAAAAGTTGATTGAGAGATTGAGTAAGTTAACAAATAGAGTATGAAAGAGAAAAAGGTTTCCGAGTCAATAGAAAGAAGGTTTTATATGCCCGATACACAAGAGGAAAGCCGAAAATATAATAAATAGCTACAGGGGATTTACACTACTGGGTATACAAGATCTAAGCTATGATATTAGAAGAAAAGTTGAATGAAGAACTGGGTATGAGTGAGACAATTCCAGACGGGCAAGCCGACTTCAGAAAGTGAAAAGGTAACATGGATAAGAAATATGTTTTACACCATGTTGTTGAAAAAAAAAATAACAGAGAAAGAGGAAAAAGTATATGCGTTATTCTTAAACCTAAAGGCGGCATTTGATGTCGTGGATAGAGAGAAACTGTAAAAATGTATGAAAGAGAGAAATGAATTATCGAGCACCTGGTAAGAAACATAGAAGAAGTGTATGAGACAGCAAGCAGGGTGTGCATATGTCAACGATATGGTTATACTAGCAAAAGAAGCAAAAGAAATGAAAGAAATGATGAAAAGTTTAGAAAAATATTTTAGAAACAAAAATTATGGTGTTTAGGTAAGGTAAAAAAAGCGCAGGACTAAAAATCTAATGGGCAAGGTATTACAAAAGTAATTTTTTTTTAATATTTGACATAGTTTTTTGCACAAATAACAGCAAGAGCGAGCACATTAAACAGATAACTCGAAAAGCAAACAAAGTAGTGGTACAAATTTGTTGAATAAGTGAAAGAAAATTTGAGTGTATGAGTATAAAAGGTTTTATGTTGAATAGTTTAGTTAGGAGTATAATATTGTATAGGTCAGAAATATGAGGATAGAAAGAACAAAAAAAAATAGAAGCAATACATGTAAAGTATTGGATATTTGTGCTAAATTTAAACATAGAAACTCCATATATTTTGATGAAAAAAGTAAAAAAGATAAATTAAGAGTAGAAGCAGGAAGAAAAATTAAGACACAGATACAAATGTAAAATCTTACAAGAATGCATAAAAGAGAAAATGAAAACAAGAAATAGAAAGCTAGGGGAGATCAGGGAAAAATACTACAATAAAACTGGTTATGCTAGCCAAAAAATTGATAGAATAAGAAAATCTGGAAAAGAGATACGGCACGAAATAATAAAAAAAGATATACAAAAGCAAAAAATGAAAATACCAGTAAAAGACTCTAGATACAACGCAAATTATAAACATATTATAGAAAGTGAACAGTCAATGTATCTAGAAAGCAATAGATATAGTAAATATGATAAAAAAATATTGCAAGATTCAGATGTGATAATGAAGAGCAAATGTCAAGATTTTAGATGGAAGAAGATTTGAAAATGTGAAGAATGTGCGGAAAAACTAAGAAAACTATGAAAAATATATTAAAAGAGTGTAACAAAATGAGTGAAGAACAGAAGTGAAAAAAAATTAAATATTGAAAGGAGACTAAAGAAGGATAAAATGGTTGAGGGTAGTTAAAAAACAAAGAAAAGAAGTAGACAAACAGAAAAGAAAAACATTTTAGTTGTGTTGATTTATTATTTTGAAAAGTTAAAATATATTTGTAAATGTAAAAGACAAGAAATAAACGTATTAATAAATTGTATCGCGGAAGGCATCTAGCACTACTGCTGACTTTATAGCTTGAGTTTTTACTTTTAATTTGTTGTTATTGTCGCAGGATATGTTGGCCCCTAGATATTTGATTTATATAACTTGCTGTATCAAAATTCCGTTCTAGCTTACACTGTATGAGAGTTTTAGATATCACCATAGATTTTGTTTTCTACGTTGAGATTTACTGGATTTACAAGTTGATTGTTTTGGAGGTAATTTTTACTTTATACAATAGACGTTGAAGGTTGTATTCAATTTTGAACATAAAAACTACATCATTTGCATAGCTTAAGATTTAAAGTTTTTGTTTTTTGTTGTGTTTTTGCGTCTTCTATTATTTGGTCCATGATGATGTTGAAAAGGCATGGGTTTAAGCTATCTTCTTATTTAAATCCAATTTATATAGGAAGTTTCTTTGTAAATCTGTGTCACCTTGTGTCTTGTGTTGTTTGTAATGTTTATTTTTTTAATTACTTCAATCATTCCTCTATATTTTTTTTTTTTTTCAAAAAGCCCTTATTACATCCTTAAGTTGTATTGTATCAAACATTTTTAAGAAATATGCAAAACAGAAATAAAGTGGTATGGCTCAATCGTTTTTATTTATTAGTTAGCGTAGTATGAATTTTGCATCACCAGTGCACTTGTTTATGCGAAAACCCTGCTGCTAATTTTAGGATATGATTTTGGTAATTACTTTGAAAACATATTTCTCTGTAGTTTTTTAATTTTTTGTTTTGTTTTTTTTATTTAATGTAGAAATTGAAATATGTGCTACTCGTTTGGTATGTTTCCAGCTTCACGCATTTAAAAAAAAAAGTATTTTTTTGTTGTTAATTCCGGGCCATAGTTGATCATTTTGTTGTTAATCAAATCTAATCCAGGTGTTTTCCTATTTTTTAGTTTTGAAATTGTTTGTTTGACGTCATTTTTGTTGATGTTCAGGTTTGCTTCATCATTGGTTTCCAGATAACCGTTTCTTATTTTTTGGGTTGTCTTTGTCTTTTTACAATTTTAAAAAATAATCTTCCTATTTCTGTTTTTGAGATTGTAGATGTTTAAATAGATTTGTTTGCACGTTCTTTCTGCTGCAGAGCACATTTCAAACTATTTTTGAACCACTTACAAGTCGAACTTTATTTTTGATAAAAATATAGGTTGATTTACTGAGTTTCTTATTTGTTGTAGTTTTCTTATGTATTTGTGTTTTTGTATGACATGTTTTTGTTTTGTCTATGGCCAATTTCTTTTATTAGATTTAGAGCAATATTTGTTCACAAAAGTTTTATTGAAAAAGAAGATTTTTTACATTCTATACAAAACTAAATTGTTAAAAAAAATTATTATTAAGCTATAAATTAAGTTAATGTTTTGTTGGTTGGTTTGTGGAACACACTATGCCTTGTTCCGCCAATTTAATCGTATCATATATTTTGTAGAAATTTTTCCCCGTGGATTAGTGCCACTTGCTTCACAAACTACGTTATACTGAGCTCTGTACTCTTTTGATGACCCTTTCCAAATCGGCCTCTGCCCGTACATTCAATTTACAGGCCTTTTTACGTGCTGAATTAATTAATCCAAAACAAGCCATTATAATATAATATTATTACGTTTTATAACCGCCCTAAGGTTGGGATTAGTAGTTTTTGTTAGCAAGTGGTTAACAAGTAAGTTTTGTAAAAGTCAAAGTTTATACTTCCAGGGCAGAGAGTTTGGGTACGCAAGGTCACCAGCTCAAAAGCTGGATTTAGCTACAATTTAGTTTACCTGCGTTAAAAATTGATAAGATCCGCGACACGAGAGTCTGGGTACGTAACACTACTTTGCGAAAGCTGGATCTATCCGCTCGAAACCAGAATCCTGGCTTCAAATGCCAGATCCAGTTTTATATGTAGATAAACTGCAATTTAAACAGGAATCATTTGCAACAACACTTATGTTTGTCAGTTTTTTGCAAACAATTTGAAAACTATATTGAAACAAATAGAGTTTACATGATATAAACTATTTTAATTACATAATAAAATTTAAAAAAAAGACAAAATATGTTTTATTTTGTGCATATTAATTGTGCATGTTTTTCGTATTTTTTACTCAACCTTTTACATGTTTTTCAACACCCTAGATTAGTTTTTCGTTCTTGCTAAATTGAATAATTTGAATTAATTAAATATTGTAGTTAGATAGAATTTATGTAATAATTTATATTTTTAATCAATTAATAATAAAATTTAATTGTTATTAATTAATTAGATTTTTATTAATTAAAACAAATTAATTTATCAATAAAATAATTAATTAGAAATATATAAGACACCTGTTTAATGTAATATTAAAAATGTGTTTTATTTAATGTATGATTCAGTTTAATTACAATTTGATAACATTAAAATATCGCTAAATAAATCATTTTTTAAACAAACCAAATGTCATAATTATACTTTGTAGGTTTTCCTGCTATTTTTGTAATTTTATGGGGTATTGCCAAAGGTGTGGTTTATTCCGTAGATCAACAGGTTAGTGATAACAATATTTGTTAATTATTAAGTATATATGTCAAATCTTATCAATTGATTACATAAGTACAGCATGTAGAAGGAATTCGAAGCTGCCCATGGACTCCACATAATTTAGATTGGATTTACCAATTTCCTGCCATTTTGATATTATTTATTAATGTCATATTTTTGATCGTCATTATGTGGGTATGGACATGCATCTTAATTTCTATGAATAATTAAATACAGTAGTTATTCTTTCAGGTTCTTATAAAAAAGTTACGTTCTTCTAATAGTGTTGAAACTCAACAATATCTAAAAGCTGCAAAAGCATTATTGGTTCTTATTCCATTATTAGGAGTCACGTATATTGTGGTTTTAATTGGACCAACACAAGGGATTTCCAAACATATATATGAATGTTTGAGAGCAGTTTTGCTTTCAACACAAGTCAGTAATTTTTTATTAACATATTATTTAGTTAAAATTGAATCAATAAATACTATTAAGCAAAAACTTAACAAAATATCGATAATGGTTTTAATCTCAATTGATCATTAATCATAAATTTTATAATAGGATTAAATACGTTCAAAAAATCTTTTATTTGTCATTGCGTAATTATTATATTTACTTACAATCAATAATTGAAATTATTATCAGTATATAAATTATTTATGAAAATATATATAATATTTAATAACTTGTTTTTGTTTAGGGATTTACGGTAGCAGTTCTTTACTGCTTTCTAAATACAGAAGTTAAAAATACGGTTGGACATCATTTAAATGCTTGGCATACTCATCGAAATTTAGGATCGCAAAGAAATAGACACAGTAGTAGAGATTGGTCTCCAAGATCAAGAGACAGTATACGGTTTGTACAAAATATTTGTTGTATTATTTTAGGTTATATTGATGCTGGGGCACAAAGTACTCAATAGTTTAATTAAAACTATTATTAATTACTCAAAATTTTATTTTTACTTTTTTAAAATTATGAATCACTTAATATTGATGACATTATTTTCAGAATAGTAACTTTCTTTTATAATGATTTTTGTATTTTGTGTGTATTTTGTAACGTAATATCCTACTTCTAATCTATGCTTTTTATTTACAGTTTATATCAGGCCGTCAATTTATTCAAAAAGAGGGAATCATCATGTTCAGTAAGAACTACAACTTCATTAGTTCCAGTTTCATCATTGAAACATAAAGGACAAAATCGTGTACAGTTTTCGCCACCTGTTGAAATAATTCGACAAATGCCCAGAGTTAATAGCAGTAACTCAAATAACACTTAATTTGTCCGTTATCAATACTCTGGATTATTAATATTTCTTCTTCAATTTGAATTAAATTGAACTGTGACAAGTAAAAATGCATTCATAATGTAATTATGAAGTATTTTCTGACATTATGTACAAACGCAATTTTTAAATAAAAATAAACGTAAAAGAGAAAGACGACATAATATAAGTTTATCCATTATCTGTAAACCCATCCTAGTATATACAATTTATAAAATATAATAAAAATTAGAATTACAACAAATGTTAAAACTCTTAAGTGATCTAAGACCAAATACTGCTTACAGATTTTTGAACAAATTAGTTTTACATTATAATTAAATATTAACTGTAGTTATTTCATAATTGACTGATACACGTACATATTTCTAAATTTTAAATTGAATACTATATTTATGATTGATATAAATGTAATTAATATTATGTAGCAGAATAGAAATAAGAATAAAATTTATTTCTACCTTATTTTAGAACAGACTTAAAATATATTTTAAAATAAAATAAACTATCTCGATTGTAATTTGTACCAAAAACACCCACTAAACTCGTAGAGTAAAATGTGTTGCAATAGCTTAATTAATGTAAGTTTTATACAGTGTTGAACAAACATATGAGAGTTTTTAGTTTACTCCAAAAATGACTTTAATAAAAGTTTTTGTACGTTTTTTAATATATATATATATATTTTTTTTTATTTGTAGAAAGAAATTTTTTTAGACATTGCAATTTTATAAGGCGTTTAGGTCTGAAATTTGCTGGTTTTGAAATATTTATTAAAACAATAAATTAAAATGTAGTTAGTTTGTCTTAAATAGTTTATTTAATTAATTTTTTTAATAATAATTGTATTTTATTGTAGTTTATTTTTTGCTTCAAATAACTACTTGTTTTTACTTTTTTTTAATTGTATTAAAAATAATAAAGAAACAAAAATTGTTTTTATTTGTTGCTATGATAAGATAACTTATTATATTACACATAAACTATTAATAACCCAATGTTGTTTTATAACAAGGCACTTACTAATTTTTGTGTTAGAAACATAAGCATAATCCGCAATTTTCAATTAGGTATGGTAAAAACAGAAATGTTAACAATAGTAGTCAAAAGAGTCACAAAACAAAGACATATGACATGTGCAGGTTTTAATAAATATTGGTCAGGCAGATATTAAACAACCAACTGTTACGCTCACAAATATTTTTTTTAACTGATACTACGCACGCTTAACCTCTCAACCACCACACCGTGCTTTAACGACTTATATTAATTAACACTAGCCAATAATAATATCAATATAATCAAGGAGCGGTCATTCGACGGGATCACCTTATTGCCCAAACATTACTGATAATCTTCTTTTTTTGTTCTGCTTTTGCCCCACAACGTTGGAGTTTAGTCTAATCCAATATATATTGTTCTCTCTCATCAACGCTACGACTCGCTATTTTTGCCGCTCGCTTGAACCTGCACACAATATTCTATAAAATTGGCAGAGATAGATTTTTTTTACCATAAGACCAAACAGGTCGTAATGACTGAATTTGCATTAAAACATCAATACAGTATACACCACAATACTAGTCACGTATATACTCTAATACCAATGTGTATATAACTTCTCCTTACTAATGTGCCCTGCATACAACCTCAAGGCTCAACTATTCATTGAGCAACACCAAAGCCTCAACTGCCTTATAATGTAATAATTATATACCTATGTATCAATCTTTAACAATGCCCCTAAATGTAAATACTAATCCACTTATGTTTACAGTTTTTAGCAATACCACCACAATGTTATGTGGGATGATTGTAGACTGTATAATTTATTCAATTTTAAATTACAAATATCTAACTTAAAAAATTGATGTTTTGCAGTTTGATATGGTTCTATCCAAATTAATTCTTGTAGTTGACTATTTTTACAATTCTTTTCGTAGTTCCTCAATTCCAATGGTGTCTTTTGTGAGATGTTTGTTTAGCTACGTAGGTTCTCGCCTTTTTTTATATAATAACCATTATTGATAGATTATTTTTCCATAAACTCCGTCAGGTATAATGATAACAATTATGATAAAACTTAACAATTGTATAAATTAAAAAGTAATAAATGTTTATGTATTTTACATGTGAAAAAAGTAAATTCAACCGAACAAAATTAATTTCTAAAAATTACTGTTTTTATATTTCCACAGTAACGGAAAATCATCTTTTCTTTTTGTCACGCAAACAAATTGGCCTACTAACCCTTTTCTAATACCAAACATACCCCCCACCAAAATGAACAATTTTAAAATTATTGTATCCCGTCTGGTATAAATTTTGTTAACCGGTCTAATGAGTTTACAAGTAATAGATTTGATTTATACCACGCGTGTTACACCGTTAAATAATCAAATCCATCTTGAGGATCATTCGAGAGTTTACACAAAGGCAAGTTCAAGATAGCTTTAACCTTAACAATTATTTATTAATTAGATTTATCCAATAGATTTAGAGTAAAACAACTATGAAATGGCAAATAGGACCTGTTTTTTCTTTCTTTATTTGTATTAATTACATTAGTCGTTTACTATCAGCGAACGTTTCGGGGATAAAACTGTCCCCTTCCTCAGCGTTAAAAATGTTTTATATATAAATATAAGACTAGAGACCATTATAAATTAGCTTAATTAATTAAAACATGATTTTAACATTAACAAATTATATACGAATCATGATAAACATATACAAACCAAAAAATATATAAAAAAATAGAGACTTTGTCTTTAAACGATAACAAATTAAACATTGAAAGATTTAATGACGACCATGCCCTGAAAAAAATATGAAAATGATCTATTAACAAAATTGCTAATCGACTTTTATTTGGAATCAAATAAGGATGTTTACTTGAATGGGTTAACTGAGATCAATCGATTTAACCCCCACCATGACAAAACCCTTAGAGTTGAGGAAGGAGTCAAACCTTTATAATATTTTGAGATCTCTGCACCCTTTTTCAATTGATCCCTTTCCTTATTTAACATGCTTTTTTGAGTTAATTTTACTATTAATTTTATTACATTTTCATATTCATGATGAGCTATTGATTAAACAATTTCATTCTTCGCAATCTTCTTTTGTGAAATATTAATAAAACGCAACATAAATGCAATAATTCTTTGCAATTTTATTAAGGAAGACATCTTGTTAAACAAACTTATAAATTTAGAATAGTTTCGATTCACTACATTAGAAAATAAATGATTTTCTTTCAATTCAAGTAAATTCTGTATTATTAAATTTGCTTCTTCCAAAAACCAAGTCACCATTGGATCTCTAATAAAATTTGGACTTGCTCTTGGATTCAACTCATGGATTTGCGCAATTTGCAACAAATTTTTTTAACAAATAAGGAAGACTGCAAATCCATGCTAAAACCGTCATTGAATCCACAAAACAAAAAGGATCTTCTATTGGATAACGCTCAAAAGTGGCAGAAACCGAAAGAAACAATTTAGACAACAACCATGCAGCTCCTAATTTTAATCAACAAAATCAAAAGTTTCAATAGAAAAATAAACTACTGCTCCCATTCCACGAACACTAGCATCCGAAAAACCTATTAAACGAAGTTTAACAAAACTTTGTGAAATAATGCATTGAGGTATCCAATTTTTTTCTAAATGAGTTTTATTTTTATTTTATTCATGATTCTTGTCCAATTATTTAAAATATCTACTGGCAATGGATCATCCCAATTAACTTTCAACAAGTTGTTGTAATAAAACCTTTAACAAAAAAAAGGACTCAAATATCCATTAATGTCAAAAATTTGAGCTACACAAGACAAAATACCTTATTTCGAATGAATTTTGTTATCTGATTTTATTGTATAATAAAAATCATCACGAGAAGAATCCCAAGAAATTCTCAATAATTTAATCAAATCAAAGACATTTCTAGATTTAAAAACTACCTGCTCCTCAGATTCTATAACAAACCGATGTGGACTGGCTCATTTTGCCAAATCAAAACCTCCGCAACACAGAAGACTTATCAATTAAGCTTTTAATTCCAAAGTTTTATCCTCTTCAGGAGCTCCCCATAAAATGTCATCGACATAAATTCCATTTTTTAAAGCTTCCGCTGCTAAAAGAAAAAAAAATCTTCATTTTCAACTAACTGAAGAATGGATCTTTGAGCTAAATAAGGACTAGAAATAGCCCCAAAAATTATTTTTGTATGTTTGAATTTTTTAATTGGATCATTAGAATTAAAGCGCCAAAAGATATGTTAAATACACGATATTCTTCATGCAACCCTACCTCCCGAAGCATTTGACAAATATCAGAAGTTAAAGCCTCTTGATAAAACCTAAAACGTGTCAATATCTGACCAATGTCTGTCTGCAGCTTTCTTCCAGAGAAAAGAGTATCATTTAAAGAAATACCGTTAGAATCCTTCTCTGCAGGATTAAAAACTACTCTAACAGCTACACCAGACGGTTTTTTATTACTCCATGATGTGTCAAAATATATGAAACTGATTGTTTTGAAAGCATCAAATGACCTTGATCAATGTAATTTTGTATGTTTTCGGAATATAATTTCTTAAACATTTTATCTCGTTCAAAACGAGCCTCCAGCTAATAAAAACGTTTCAAAGCATGTTCTCTATTGTTATCTAAAACAGGACAAACATTTGCCTTAAAAGGTAACCGAGTAATGTAACGTTCATTTTTATCTCTAAAAACAATTTTTATAAAGTAATCTTAACACAAAACTTCTTCTGGTGATAAAATTTTTTTAAAGAGGTTCCTCCATCTTCCAAAAAGCATGAATCAATTGCTCAAGAGAAGAACAAACAAATTCCGGATTCATGACCAAGGAATTCAAGACCAAACTAGTTTTAATAATCTTGTCCGGAAGAGAATTGCTTAAACAAAGTTTCACCAGAGGTAGCAAACCAAAATTGATGTCAGAAACCTTGTTGAAACAAGACAAGTCACTAACGACGTACTTCTCTGCATCCGAAAAAGATGGAAAGTTGATGTCAGAGGCCTTGTTGAAACAAGAAGAATCACTAACGACGTACTTCTCTGCATTCAAACAAAATGGAAAGTTGATGTCAGAGGCCTTGTTGAAACAAGACAAGTCACTAACGACGTATTCCTCTGCATCCGAAAAAGATAAAAAGTTAATGTCAGAAGCCTTGTTGAAACAAGACGAGTTACTAACAACGCACTTCTCTGCATCCGAAATGATGAAAAGTTGATGTCAGAGGCCTTGTTGAAACAAAACAAGTAACTAACGACGTACTCCTCTGCATCCGAAAAAGATGGAAAGTTGATGTCAGAGGCCTTGTTGAAACAAGACGAGTCACTAACGACGTACTCCTCTGCATCCGAAAATGATAGAAAGTTGATGTCAGAGGCCTTGTTAAAACAAGACGATTCACTAACGACGTACTCCTCTGCGTGTAAATGTAAAATTGATTGCATTCTCGTGTTTGATATAATCAGACAACTCAACATTTGGGCTCAATTCAGGTGACATCAAATCTAAATGAACACACATATAATTCGTTATGTTTAGTTCATTTTCTAACCCATTTTTTACAGAACCCATCACTATCCAACCTAAATTAGTTAAGATAGTACTCGGATTTTCTATAATATGTGTTGGGCTAAGTGGAGTAATATCCAAAACAGATTCCACTCTCAACAAAATATCTACAAGTGACATTACATAAAAATAAGGATCGGCTAAAGATAAAATTGAAAATCAAGTTTTAACTTCATCAGAGATAAGAACAGTGGGCAAATTAGCTGAAATTTTAGGTAACACTACATCTTTAAAATTTAAATAAAAATCTTTATTAAATTTAGGGCGTAAAAGGCAACTCATCATTTTTTTGGATGAACCCAACGAGGACTGACCCACTCCATTTAAAGAAAAAGGACATCTTCTTCTTGAAAGTTGCAATCTGATAGCTAATTCTTGAGTTATGAAATTGACTTGACTTCCTGAATCAATTATCAGTCGGCAGTCCACCCAAAATTCATCAATGTTGCAGATTCTCGCTTGTGCAGTTCCTAAAAGAGCTACAAAATTCGTGAACAATTGAAGACTCACAGAATTTGAAAGAGACCCATTAATTGCCTTGACAGGTTCTTCTTTTCTATTAATCATTGCATGTGAAATCTTGTTAGATGAGGACCCAAACAAGCGAAACAAAGTTTATGAGCTTTCGCTATTTTATATCTGGTACTTGTGGTTCCCGCTAAGAACACAGGTCAGTTAATTAATTGATGGTCGGTCTTACACAAAGGACACTCAAAGGAAAATGTAGTGGATTTGATCTTTTTGACCCCTATGTGAACTCTTCTTAAAAACTCTTTTGGATGAGAATAAGATAAATTAAATTTTGTTAGAACTGGAGTTTTTAAAACCAAGTCAGCAACAGTTGTCTGTTTGGCTCAACATTTAGATTCTGAAATTCTTTCTTTTAAAAACTTTATAGATTTTTTAACCAAACAGACAACTGTTGCTTGAAAATCTTTTTTCATTTTAGAATCTAATAATTTTAAAAAAAGTTTTAACAAAATGTAATCTGAAAGATCATTCAAACTTAAAGTTTTCAAAAAAATTACATTCAAACAGAGTTCACATCCAAAAGATGCATAACCCTTTTAGGATTATTAAACGGGACTTAATTTCAATACATTTGAAAGGTAATGATTTGCTATTATTCTTTTATTTGTATATTGTTTTATCAACAGATCATATGCCAAATGATAATTATCTGGCATAAAAGCAACAGTTTTAATGAAATGAAAATCATTACCTTTCAAATAACCTAACAAGTAAGAAAACTTTTCATTGTCCGTAAGGTCTGCACTATAAATCATGTTATTATATAAAACTATAAACAAAAAAAACTTTTCATAAGAACTAGCAAACCTGGCCAACTTAATTTTCGGTAAACGTGAGTTTGTGTAAACTACCACATTTGTATTTGAAGATTTTTGAATTAATAGAAAAGTCATCAATTCTGACTTCATTAAATAATAACCTTGCATATTTTCTTTGCTTTTCCAGTTTTCAAAGTTTCCTGTAGTATTGCCTGTCAGTTCTTCAGAGTGTTTTTTGACCACCATTTCCTATTTTTGTTGTTTAGCCGTTTTTAACAAACTGTTTTTGAATGTTTTTCATTTTCTTTTAATGTCAATTTTTTTCTTTTAGTTTCTTTTTTAGTATTTTTTGATATTGCTTTTTTATTTGTGTTTATTTTTAGTTTGTATATATTTTTTTTTTGTTATGTGTTTTTTTAAATTATTTATTCCTCTTCATATCCAATTTTAGTAGCTAATAGTTGCTTTCTATCTCTACTTTTATTATTACTTTTTTTTTATTATTGTAGTTGTTTTTGTTTATTAGAAAGTAGTCTGTAATTGATTTCTCAATTCTAGATTGTAGTGTTCTTATGAATTTGTGGATATACTTGTGTATGAACTTTGTTTTTAACAAATTGATTTCTAGTTGTGTTTTTTCTTTTTTCGTTATTATTCCTCGTCTTTTCTCTTTTCTCTTTTTTCCCATTCATTCTTTTATTGCTTTGTTTTCCTTTCTCACTTTTCTATTCAAGTTCTCATAATTATTATGTTTTTTTTTGTTTTCTCATCAATTTCCTTTTGAATCTCCTCAAAAAATTTGTTTTTATGCGTTGTTAGTTTCCTCATGTGTCATTATTAGTGTCCATATTTGTTCACATAGTTTTATTTGTATTGACATTATTCTTTCATTGCCGTATTGTTTCATTATGACATCTTTTATTCTTTTCGGTAATATTAATCCTTTCAATTCTTTTTTCCATTTTCATTTTGTCATTTTTATACACTCAGTTAATTAGTATATAGTTTTAAACTACTAACATTAGCTGCACTGCGTATGTGTTAAAAAAAACTGTTTTTTTATGATCTTATCATTAACTTTTAATTAAAGATAAAAGAGCAGAAATTGAACTTTTTCAAAAGTTATAAGGCAATTTTTAGACAATTCTAGACTTGATTTAAAGCCATAAGAAAATTAATTAAATTTTCTTGACTTTGCATTTAAACCCTATGGAAATATCTTATTTACAACGGCTAAGGGAGCTTCGAGAGACATAGACCAGTCTTAGAGGTATTATACAAAGTACATTGGCAGTAAGGTCATTGACGAACTGCAAACTGTAATGTTCTTGAAAAGTTGTAAATGATTGTTATTCACACACAGGCAGCCGAGACCTTGAGATTGTGTGATAACACTGTATCTGGTAGTAAGGCTTTATACGTAACACCCAAAAATATGTTGTGCTGCACTGGCAGTTGAAACCTTAGTGTTACTCAATAGCTAGTTGAGCCTTGAAGTTGTATGCAGGGCACATTAGTAAGGAAAAGTTATAAACACACTGGTATTAGAGTATATACGTGACTAGTATTGTGATGTTTACTGTATTGATGTTTTAATGCAAATTCAGTCATTACGACCTATTTGGTCTTATGGTAAAAAAAATCTATCTTTGCCAATTTTACAGAATATTGTGTGCAGGTTCAATTTATTACTAACTTTTTATTAAAGATAAAAGAGCAGAAATTAAACTTTTTTAAAAGTTATAAGGCAATCTTTAGACAAATCTAGACCAAATTTAAAGCCATAAAAAGATGAATTACATTTACTTGACTTTGCATTTAAACCCTTTGGAAATAAGGTATTTCCATAGGAGGTAGCGGTACAACTCAAAATAGAAAAAATGTTTTAGGATATTATTCAATGATCTAATACTTTACTTTTTAGCCCGTCTATGACTGTAGTTAAACAAAACGGAATGCAAAAATTGCAGCTAATAATAAGTTTATTAATAACAACAAGAATGTTCAATCAGCTTTGGAAAGTAATAAAATCAACAAATGGCAATAAAACAATTAAGCCAAAAACCAACTTAACTTCAGACGACTTTAATACGTTTTACAAAAACGTTCCAAGTCTTGTGTTAGACTCAATGCCTGAATCTGATATTAATCCAATTCTTTTAACGTGTCGTGCTGTCAATTGTGTAAACGTTCCATTCAAGTTTTGTGAGATCAGTATAAATGATGTTACATTTACGATCGATACACTAAAACCTAGCAAAAGTCTTGATTTGTATGAGTTAAATGTTGTTCTAATTAAATTGATAAAGAATTAAATTATTATCCCTCTTACAAAGTTGATTAATACGTGTATAAGAATCAGTATATTTCCAAATTGCATGAAAGTTGTATCAGTAGTAGCAATTTATAAAAAAGGTGATATAAATGAGCCCACTAACTATAGACCTATAGGTCTACTGCCTATATTGTCTAAGATTTTTGAAAAGGTACTGGCAGAACAGCTAATACGTCACCTAGAGCATAACAATATGCTATGTAATAAACAATTCGGGTTTAGAAAAAAAGATCTACGACTGATGCTGTGATTAAATTTATTGAACAAACATTAATTAGATTTGAAGAGAATTTCTATACTTTATCAACATTTATAGATCTCACAAAAGCGTTTGACTGTGTATTGCACATTATTCTTCTTCGGAAATTATATGTTTATAACTTTGATCCAACTTGTTGTAAAATAATATCGTTATATCTGATGAACAGAACGCAAATGGTTAAATTTAACAACAAAACATCAAATTGTTTTGATATTACCTGTGGTGTCCCTCAAGGTTTGGTTTTAAGGCCATTATTATTTCTTATTTATATTAATGACCTACCAACTAATATTGAGGAATCTAGTGTTGTTCTGTTTGCAGATGACACGATCATTACAAACCAAAAAAGAGATAAATTATTTGTTCAGTCTCAGAATAATTTGGTTATGCAGTCTGCATGTACCTGGTTTAATTGCAATCGTCTTTGTATTAACGAGTCAAAATCTGTATCATTAATGTTCACTTTACGATTAAGAACAGAAAATTGCATTACCTCTACCAAATTTTTGGGACTGCATATTTACTTCAAACTAACATGGCAACAACACGGTGATTCTCTGGCAAAAAGATTATCGTCTAATATTTTCTTATTAAGGAATTTATCTAACAACGCTTCACAGTGTGTTGTTAGAACTGCATACTTTGCTCTATGCCATAGTCCCATTTCATTTGACATAATTGTATGGGCTCATTCTGCAATCAAGGAGAAAATTTTTGCGTTGCAACGGAGAGGAATCAGAATAATTACGAGACTAAAATATAGAGACGATTGCAAATTATCTTTTATAACATTAAAAATACTCACTCTGCCTATCATATACATACTAGAACGCTTGAAGTATATTCGATTCAATTCAAAGGTCTTTTCTATTCACAAAAAGAAACATAGTTACAATACCAGAGGCAAGGGCAATGTTTGTCCAAGTTATTTGAGACTTAATAAAACACAGGGGTCAATTACTATTGTATTAAATTCTATAATGTTTTATCAAAGCATATAAAAGATCTTCCGAGCAAGAAGTTTAATAACTTAATAAAACAATGCATAATTGATAAAGCATTTTATAGTTTTGAAGATTATTTAAATTATGATTTTCATGACTTATAGATGTTTTTGTTTTTTGTTTTTGTTTTTAATTTGTATGTGTTTGTTTTGCAATATGTCTGCCATCTTTATTCATTATTTTATTACATTTTTAAAGCATTTGTATGTTTGTTAAATTTTTAAATATTTTAAATTAGCACTATTTTCTATTATTTTAAATGTGTTGTTACTACAAAAGTACGTGTAGATTTACCAGTAAGATTCAAGAACATAACAAACATATCTAGTCTTATTTGTTTTTTAGATAATATTGTTTTTTTTTAATTTTTTTAATTTTTATATATACATATATGTTTTTATATTTTTATATTTTATTATTTTTTTATTATTTTTTATATTTATTTAACTTCCTTTTATTCAATGTATCTAACTTTATAATAGATGAGTAAATTTTAATTATTGTATTATGCAGTTTGTAAATATTACACATACTTGTACTTTCCCGGACATATGTAAACAACTAATTTTGTAATAACATGAAATAAATTATTATTATTATTATTATGATAATTATTATAAAAAAATGAACAAAAATAGGTAACCAAAAGTTCATAATTAACAGAGAAGAATAAGAAGGAAAGAGAAAAAAAATATTTAAAAAGAATAGGAACATGAAATATAAAAGAATACATGGAAAAAGAAGCAGAATTAATAGAAGAAATAATAAATCAATAAATAAAAATACTAAGAATAACAAAAACAAAAAAAAAGACAAAAAATAATAAAAACTCAGAAGATACGGGATTTAAAAAAGATAAAAAGTACAATAAAAAAACACATTAACAAATAAATTATGGCAGTGAAAATGAAGCCAGTAAAAATTTATAAATAGATAAGAAACAAACAAAAGATACTACAAACTAAAAAAAAAGAAGATTATAAAAAATACAAAAAAAAAAACAGAAATAAAACAAAAAGAATAATAATACAAATATAAAATCATGGACAAAATTTAAAAAATAAATAAATGAGAACTTCAAATGGAACCAAAAACGGAACGTTAAAACATTAAAAAAATGGAAAAAAATAAACAAAGAAAACAAGGTAATGAAAAGATGGAAACAATACTTCCAAGAACTAACAAAACAAAAAGTAGAAGAAAACAAAAACAAGAGAAGATAAAAGAGTGCTACAGGACAGAAGAACGAAAGAAATAGAAAAAATTAAAATAAACAAAGTAATAAAAACAATTAAAAAAATTAAAAAAATTAAAAAACGGGAAGGTACCAGGAATAGATGAAATAACGCCAAAAATGATCAAATTTATGGGAAAATAGAGAATTGCACAAAGAACAAAACTAATAAATGATTTAATCAGAAATAAGAAAACGCCAAGAGAATGACATAAAAGAATAATCCTACTCATACATAAAAAAAAAGAAAATTTTATTTAAGATACAATGATTATTTTTCACTATTAAGTTGTTTGTTATATTGTTATTTTCTTTGATTTTATATTAGTTTTTGTTAATCTATTGTTAATATATTGGTGTTATATGTATGTTGTTTTTATTGAGTTTTAATATTAAAAAAATTTCAGACACTATTTTTATTTAAAGACATTTTTTAATATGAATAACTTACAACAAAAATAGTGTCAGTAACCGTTCCTTGTAATGTTATTGAGCAAAAAAGCTACATATATTAAAGCAAAATTATTGAACTTTAATACATATTTTTTTAAATTTATGTTTTATATTGGCATGACTTTTTATAATATTGTCATTAATCAATTTATTAATACGTTTAATTTTTTTAACTTTTTTAAATATTTGTAAATTTATTTCTTAGTTTTTTTTTACAAATGATTTTTGAACCGCGAAGAAAAAATGTCGTACAATACATATGTGATTAATAACAAAATATTGCGCATACGTTTGTTAATCATGTTACCACCACACTTGTAAGTAAGTTTATTTTTTAATTTTTTTTTTTAATGATTAAAATATAAAAACTTGTATAAAATTTGTTTCAAAATGTTTGTTTTTACACTAATCATAAATATTGTTCATGCAGCGTAGCACATTGTAAAAGTTACTATTGATGTTTTATATTTTATATAATTCAACATAAACATAAGATGAGCATGAGTATCCAGTACGTACAAGTTTACTAAATAGTATGTAGTATATATGCAAGTAATGATAAAAATGCGTTTTTTATAAAATAGAAAACAATATAAATTTGTTTCAAAGTCAAGATGCTGCTGTAACTAATTTTAAACTTTATAACATTTTATATATTAGATAAAATTCATTATCTTACAAACGCCTGATTTATAATCAAATGTCTGATAAAATAGACATATATAGTATATTGTAGCATTACAGTATCGGCAACACCTAATACAAGTACGCTGATAAGTATAAAACGCTTTATATATAAAGTTTTACGATTTTATACTACTCCAAAGTGGTCACTGTAATAGGCAACTTAATATACACAAAAATATTTTGTGTTCTTAGTAATATAATAAATAGAAGAACAAGTTACATCAGGAAACCACCTTGAGTATAAAAAAATTAAGAATAAATATAAAAAAAAAAAACAATAAAAAATAAAAAATAAAATAAAATAAAATAATGCAGTGCACATACCGCAACTTTCTCTTTTTCAAGGAACAAGCAAGCATAGCCTCAGCAACGTCATCAACTTCTACAGATTCATTCTCTTCCTGCTTAACAGTTAGCTTACTCTTATTAACAGTAAATAGTCCTCAAATAATACATTCTACTTTTTAATCCCTTTTTCGATCCATAGAAATACATAGATGACAACACACCATATCCTTTGATCAATGAAAGCAACCTTATCAGCAGTTATATTTAAAACCGCTTTTTGTAAAACTTCCCATACAGTTTTGTAAATAGCTTTGATATTAATTGGAATGCTAGAAATATTTTAAATAATGCCACCATTTGCTATAATTTCATTTTTCATAACATCGTCCCATAAATAACGGTCTGTTAGCTGTTTAATAAGTGTAGATTGACAACTGAAATTCACCTGCTAATACGCGGCGGGTGTAAATATTAGAAGGGTATAGCTCTACTAATTCATTGTTGCCCAAAATTTGAGCTGTACTTGCTGTTGACATTGTAGTCCAGTAACTTTATACATCACATCATGCGTCAAATCCGGTAGTTCTTATTTTTTGCAGACTTGTTTATGATGTTGGTCTAATAAATAATCCAAGTTTGGGACCTCGAGCGCCAAACGCAACTTTGTCAAAAATCAAAAAAACCGCGAAAAAATTGTTTGTTTTTTTCAATTTTGGCGATTATAACCCTAAAGACTAGTTTTTGAAAAAACTTTCTTTGAACGTTTTTAAAGTAGACTAAATTTGCTACAATATGATATAAGAATTGTCTCTGTAGACCCAACAGTTTCCAAGATTAACCCTTTCAAAGTTTATCATTTTTTTCAAACTTTGCAATTTTTTGCAGTTTTGAATGAATGAGTTTTGACCCTGATTATACTATCAAAGCCCTGTACTTTTATGATAGGTTGTTAAAAAAGAAAATGAGAAGTGTAAACGATAATGTTTAAGTTAAGCTACAAAGCTACAAATAATGAAGTAAAAAGATAAGTACAACAAATGTTAATAAGTTTGTTTGTTAGAAAATTGTGTTATTTTGTCTTCACATAGACAACAGTGTTCTCTAAAATTGAACTGCTCAGAGATTGATCTCGTAGCCCTTGATGACGTAATATTTGATTTTCCACTGCTAACAGCTGCTTTGATCAACTTCGGATTGTTGTAGTTTATCTGACAAGCACTGTGCACATATATCTCAATTACACCCTTCAATAAACGCTGATTTTCTATGTTTATAAGGGAAATACTCGACGCAAGAAGAGTTTTTACACCTCTTTCTTTCACTAGGCGCACTTGACCTTCACTTAAAGTCTCCTTTCATATAAAACACAAACCCACGCTGAGACTGGGATCAAACATTCTGTAAATTTTGAGTTGAAACGGCACTCACGTTATGGGCAGCAAGCCAGTCAACAACTAAAATAGTCGCATTTGTGACTTCACACAAGCAATACTAGCACAGTCCGTCTGAGGTAATTGGAACTTCATCTCGCTAGAGTTATTTGAGTGACGTCAAAAATATTGCAAAAAATTGCAAAGTTAAAAAAAATGAGAAAGGCTTAATCTCGAAAAGTATTGGGTCTACAGAAACAGTTCTAGTATCATATTGTAGCAAATTTAGTCTACTTTAAAAATGTCCTAAAAAAGTTTGTTCAAAATCTAGTTCTTTAAGGTTATAATCGCCAAAATTGAAAAAAAAAACGATTTTTTTGCGGTTTTTTCGATTTTTGACAAAGTTGCGTTTGGCGCTCAAGGTCACAAACTTAGATTATTTATTAAGCCAACATCATAAACAAATCAGCAAAAAATCAGAACTACCGGATTTGACGCATACTACCCCATACTTTCAGGCTACAAAGTTACTGGACTATTGGGGTGTTTTGCAATTTTTGGTTTTAATGCAAGTCAGTCCCATAAGTCAGTTGGTACTACATTTCAAATGTTGTATTAAAGAATACCTTTGCTAACTGATGATTCTTTGTAAGTTGAATACGGCCCATTAATTTCAGCAGTATCACAGCTAACTTCTAAGGCACCATAATAAATAGTTTTGAATATTTTAATATTTAAAATTTTTGTCTCCTCACTATCAAAAGACAATCTTATCAACATAAAAGCATCAGCCAATCCTTGTACATCAATACCAATAAGTCTATGTCTCAAATTTAAATTCTTGGTATCATGGGTAATAATTACCGTCAATAATTTTGTTGAGATTTTTAGTAACCACTTGGGCAAACAATTTTAACTTCTCAAAATCATAATTTCTATCTGAACTTACAAACTTGTTCACTGCAATTGAAGCAAGATTGGAAACGGCTATTTTGTCAGCAAATGTGTATTCCATAAATTTGGTGCACAAATTTAAGCTCTTGATTGTCCCCAAATTTTGTTGTTTTTAAATTGGCTGCGTTTTTGTATAACATATAAGGCGTTTCTGTTTTAACTTGTGAAGCAATTATTGTTTGTCATAGTTTTTGAGCTGATACTTTTTAATTTAAAAAAAAAAAAAAAATTATAAAAGCTATTAATAAAATGCTGTTAAGTGAAAGAACAGAAGTCTCCGTGTGTATGAACTTGCCGCTAACAAGTCTTAATTATATAAGTTTTTGTATATATGTGAATTTCCTGTCAATAAAGTCGTTTATTATTATTATTATTAATAAATAAGTTAAATAAGTTTCTTATATTACTTACCTTACATAAACCCTATAACAATGACATTTATACAACCTTTTAAGTTCAATAAAAATTTATCAGTTACACATATATTAAATAAAAACCTTATATTTAGTAACAATAAAGTTTATTTAAAACTTTCATAACATTTTATTTTACAGTATATGATAATAAACATTTTATTATTTATGCCTGACATATATTAGTACCTATATAATAGATAATTTATTCATTATTAAAATTAACTCAAAGAAAATGGTGCTTCATCATTTGTGATAAGGTAGTGATCACCAGATGCGCTGTAAATATATTAAATAGTTATAATAAATCTATGAATAATTATAAAATATTTATAAATGAAGTGAAACTTACCTAGTATCAATGTTATATTGTCCCATGTAAGATTTAGGATTACTATCACATTTTCCTTTTTCATAATCGCCGTTACTTGAACATTGACGTGAAGTAAAACCTGAGGAAGTAATAGACTCTGCCAAATATATGTATGCTCTTGAATGTGCGCAAGTTCCAGCAGCATCAAGTCCACAACCAGGTTGCCTATTGCCTCCATTCGGATAGTAATCTACATGACCAATTGATTTAGCAAAACCTAAAACAAGTCCATTGGTGTGAATAATTTTCACAAAAGCTGCATCAGTAGGATCCAATCGATTATCTGTGTTTCCCATTGTAAATAGTGGTGAAGCTGGGTCCAAACCAATGATATAATTAACTTTGCCATTTACTTTAGCTCCAGCACATCCAGAAATATGAGCTCCAAGACTATGTCCAATTAGGTTAAATTTAGAAGCAGTTATACCAAAATGTGAAATCATGCTATTAATAAAATCTCCAAGTGCTGCACCAAGATCTGGAACTGCGCCTTTAGCACTTACGTAATTTTTATCTGCAATTTTCTTCCAATCGACTACAAACACATTTACATCATGTTTGGCCAACAAAGCTGCTACGAGAAGTTTGTTGACTGGACTTTCATAATGATTGTTCCAACCATGTGTTATAAATACATTTTGTTTAGACTTGCTGTAATATGCAGCACTAATCATTGAAGCAAAGTCATCACAAAAAATTAAAATAGGCATAGTTGGATTGCTTTTAGTGTATAAATACAATGTTATATCGGAAGCACTTGCTTTAATGTCATCCGGTTCAACTCTAAGATTTTCTAAATGATATTTTCCATTTTCATCCTCCCACAAGAAAAAGCTAATATCATTTTCTTCTTTATCTTCAGGTCTATTATAGCCAGGCACTTAAAAAAAATTAAACATATTTATTAGATTAACCATTCATATTATTATTAGTATTATAATTTAACATATAAAATAATACTTACAAGAGATGGCGCTGGCAAATGCACTCAAACCAAGTACTAATAGAAATGTTTTCATTGTGTCGTTGATAAATTATAATATAATGCAAGCAAGCCTTATATACTATGTCTAATCATGATTTTTATATCTTGGTTTTATTTTGTTTTAAATTTATACATATCCTATTATATCTAATTAAAGTAAAACTATTGTTAGAAATATAGATCATAATCTATATAGCGTGATCAATTTCCTGTATCAGATGAATTCTTTTAATTAAATATAATTGCATGTAATGATTTACAATTTAATTGATTTATAATGTTTTTATTTTTATGAATATATATATTTCTCAATCGACTCGAATAGTTTTACCTTATTCAAGCAATTGACCATGTTAATTCTGTTCAATAAAATGAATGCAGATTTTAAACTTGACAACAAATAATTTGCAGACAAAATGTAATAAATAAATATAAAACGGAAATCGTTAAACAAATTACCAACAATCGTTTTGACCTAAATTGACAAGACTAAAACAAATCGTAATAATTGCAACAAACTGTTTTACCTAAAACTAGCCGATACAACTAATGATAACTTTAAAAAAAAGTTAAATTATATCAATACAATACAAATACACATAATTAAATTTCTACGTATTTTAAGTTTGAGTTTAGGTTTTTGTAAATAATTATTTTTTAGATAAATTAATATTGTACAATTGTCAATTAAAACCAGTGCGTAACTATTATGGACAGTTATGTGATGACCAGAATAACAACAATAAAAAAGATACAGATGATATTAAAAAAATCTGGTTTAACAGCAAAAGCTCCACTAAGAAGACAAATAATAAATTATGATTTAACTAAATTCTAAGAGAAAATCGAGAGAAACACATAATGACGTCTCCAAACGGAAATTTAAAATGACATCAGCAAGCAAAAGAAATAGATATTCAAAAAATGTAAAAAAGCAGAAAATCTATATCATCTTAATATCAACTTCAATCTCTACAAAAAGATAAATAACAAAATATCTGTTAACATCATTAGAAGTGAACAAAACAAACTAATTGCCAAACCGAAAAAGGCAAATTGTAGAAAATGTACACAAAGAGTCTTTTTAAAGGATAATCAATTGAGCATCAAGTTAATGACAATTTGATCAATAATATAAGATATGCAAACGACACTATAACTTTAGCAGATAACGCAAAAAACCTTCAAGTTTATATAAACAAAACACACAGATCAAAAAAGAAACTCGGTCTAAATATAAACCTAAAAAAGATAAAATTTATAGTAATCTTCAAAAACCACCCGCATAACATTTACATAAAAATAGATTATAAAGAAATAGAGAAAGTCGCAAAATTAAAAAAAAAATCAATGTCTCATTAATCAAATCAAAATTAAATGTAAAATAACAAGCAAAATCAGTATTTGTTAAATTCAGAAAAACGTTGATTAACAACAACATTGATTTTCAATTCAGATACAGATGGTCAAGTGATATATAATGTCGGTTCTGATATATAGAGCAGCAGATTAGCCGCTAAGTTAATTTAATAAATAAGCTGAAAGCTTTTCAAACGTGGCTACTACGACAAATGCTCAAAACTAACTAGGTTGGCAGATTAAGAAACAAAAAAGTTATCCAAAGATCAAGATTAAAAACCGTGAACTGCACACAACTATAAAAAAGAATATACTACCTGTGGTAAATGTGGCCTTTTAAAGTAAAAAAAATCAGTTTCAACAACTTGTCTTAAAAGGCATGTATGCATTTGGAAAAATATTGCATCCTTAAAGGGGGAAAATAGTTCTACAAAATTGTAATGTAGATATCTCGGAACTTAATAAAGATAATTTATTTCTGTTTTCAAAATTGTGATAAGAATAATAGCAACATTCTTGTAAAATGAGCTTATTAAAATATAATCATAAATAAAAAAGTCAGTTGCCAATTTGTGTTTGATTTTTTTTAGATTGTTTTAAACATTTTACGTGCTTATAAAAAAAATAAGGCGTTAAAATTATCAAAAAATTATTTTTTTCTTGCTTTATTTTTTTTTGAGCTGAGGGAAGAGAAAAGAAATTTTTGAGAAATGTTAATCAATTGATTAACTGGGCGCTTGTGTTGCAAAACTTCCTTATCTGGCTCGGCCAGTCGGGTCAGATCAAGATTGAAATAAACCGCGAGATTGTCGAAGTACTTTGCGGCCAAAGTTTTGATATGTCTGCGTAGTGGTGGAACCCCGAGATCGCTATGAATATTGCAATTTTGGACAAACCATGGAGCTCCAGTAAGCCACCGCAAAGTAGAGTCTTGGAACAATTCTAACCTATCTATCCTATCATCATGAGTTGATGGTAGACGTGTATAACCAAAACTTATTCCGGAGAGAGAGACCACTATTCCGCCGCAGCATCGGAACCAGAAGACTTTTAGCTAATTTAGCCTTATCGACATTTGACTGCACGTGCAACTTGCACGTTAACCCCTTGTCAAAAGTAATCCCCAGATACTTAGAAGAATTGGACCACGGTATGGAAACATCGTCGAGACAGACGTTATCGTAAAGTGCGTTCCGTCGCCGAGTGAAGAAAACGGCTTTGCTTTTCTCCGGATTGACATTTACTAGCCAGTCATCTAACCAGCATTCCAGATCGTCGGTGGCTTTTTGTAGCCTAAAAGTAATCACCAAAGGTGACCTTGACTAGTACAAGAGCGTTGTATTGTCCGCGTATTGTGTCATTTTAACCCCGTGCTTCGATCCCAAAGGCATGTCCGCAACAAAAAGATTAAAAAGAACCGGAAAGAGAATAGAGCCTTGAGACCCCTGCCGTGATATTTTGCGTGGTTGAAACGTGTTTTTGAATTCTAACAGCCAAGGTTTTACAATTTAGATATGAGGCTATCAGCCTTATAAGACCTAGAGGAAATTTTTGACTGTAAAGTTTGTAGAGAAGACCCTTATGCCAGACTTTGTCAAAGGCTTTTTCCACGTCAAAATGAACCATCCCTATGGTCTTTTCCAACCTAAAACCTTCCACAATAAAATCAATCACCCGATTTAACTGGTGGACCGAAAAATGTTTCTAACGAAATCCGTGCTGATGCGATGGAAATAAATTATTTGAATCAACGTGATCCTGAATAATATCTGTAATGGCTTTTTCTATGACCTTACTCAAAATGCATAGTAAACTGATAGGCCGGTAGTTTTGAGGAAACCGCCGGTCTTTCCCAGGTTTTGGGATGTTAATGACAATTGAGTTTTTCCAAACCGTAGGAAAATGCCCAGTGCAAAGAATTGCATTAGCAATATTGTTGAGAACCATTATTGCTTTGTGCAAAAACCATTTTATCGCTCTATTAGAAATTTTGTCAGAGTCTTGAACAGACCGGATTTTGCGTCTTTGTATAATCTCTCGTATTTGAGACGGTCTCACGCTTTGCAGCGGCGCGTTGTCATCAGCGGCATTCAGGGCTCTCCTAACCACCCTTTCAACCCTTTCAACGTGCATCGAGTCCGAATAATTGTTTGGGGAGCTTGAGTTCCAGACTGTCAGCAAATGCTTCGGTCTTTCCCTCAAGCAAGTACTGTACCCCATTTTTGCCATGAATGGCTGGAATGGAGACCGGCCTGTTTCATAAGGACTTGGAAACCCTCCACATTGGATTATTGTCCTCCTTAAAGAATTCCAAAATATTTCTCCAGCACAATTCTTTGTGTGACCTTATGGCATTTCTCACCTCACCATGAAGAGAGTTTAATGTCAGGCGATCTAAGAGGTCACAGTGCCGCTGCCAAAGGTGCCTGGCGGCATTTCGTCTACGGATTAAATCTTTCACGTCCCAAGATAGTTCGAAAAGATTATCCACGCAAACCTGATGGGTTTTAGAAGCTTTTTCCGAAACCTGCTAGATTTGGCGCGTAAAAAGTTTGACGGCCCTATTGATGTCCGCGGCCGTTCTCACCGGAGTCATGCGTCCAATACTCTCTTCCAGAGTTTTGTGAGAAGAAGGGCCAATCCGTACGGATGACGGACTTTTCTCTCTCCCCAAGTAACCCCTTTCCAAAGAGCTCTAGCAAGACCGGGAGGTAGTCAAAACTCATATTGTTGCCTACTCAAATGGTGTAATCAAGGTTGACGTTCCTGAATACAGCCACATCAAGAACGTCCCCTTGGTGCCCTGCGCTAGAATAGAAGGTGGTTTCATCTAGACCCACTACTTGTAACCCTCTTTGCTCTACAAAGTCGAGCAACGTCCGATTTTTGACGTTTATCTGTAAACTATTCTACGCCGAGTGTTTACAGTTGAAGTTCCCAGTGATGATTGTGGGGAGAAGGTTAGATAAAACCGATTTGAAATCCGCCGTTTCAATTCGGTTACTTGGGCTGAGGTAGCCAGATGCAATTTTTAATGTCCCTAAGCCGAGCACATTGACCACTATCGCATTTGATTCTAGAAAGACTAACTCGGGGGTGTCGACCTCGAAATAGTCCAATAATTTTTTTGCAAAGATCAAAGTCCCCGACGACCTCAAATACGTAAAAGTATTCGGTAGTCTCAACGATTGGGTGAGACGGTAGTTTGTTTCGGACACCAGCATGATGTCAAGGTTCTCTTGGAAGAAGAAATGTTCCACCTCACCCATTTTTTCTGAAACGCCTCTGGCATTCTAGAAACAAACACGAAATAATAGTTCTTTGTTAGCCATTACTAATTCTGAAAAAGAGACGCCATGATTTTCTTTTGAAAATTGTTGAAGTCGTTTAACAGAGCGACTATCCGATTATCTTGGTTTGCAACCGGCGGAATTGCCGGTGGAGCGACCGCGTTAGCGAAAGATTTCAGGTTTGCGGAGACCTGCGGGCTTAAAAGATGACTGAGCCGGTGCCAGAGCGGTCGCGGGAGTCGAAGAGGCTGATTTATTCGCCTTGCCGTGCGAGGCCAACATTCTCTAGTAGAAGGAACAACATTTAAAATTAGCGGGGTTCTTACTGTAAAACTACAATTGAATTTTATAAGAATAATGGGTGTTAACAATAAGCTCCGCCTTTTACGTTTTGTTTTGTGTATAAAAAATAGTATTTTATATTGCAAATAGCTGCGCAGTATGCTATCTTTTATTTGCCACAAGACCATAATCAACACAAACCAATACCAATCTGCCCTGAGAATGACAGTTAATCGAAAACAAGCAAGTCAACCCAGTAGCCACCTTGATCGTCTGTGCATAACGTCAAACGAGCAATAGGTAGTGAAGAACGCATACCTTTAAATTTTATTTTTGCTTATTAATTAAATAAACTAATAAATACCATAATATGTTGTTTTTTTCTACATCCTGATGGTCTGTTTGATTGTAAAACACTAAAAGTTTAATTTAAAAAAACGGTTTTTTTGCAAAAAATGACCCAATGACCCGGTTTTTTGTACTCATATTCATTAAAATTAAAATATTTTTAATTTTTGTAAATTTTGTGTTCTATTGAAAACTTAAATCTAATGATTATCTTAAAACAATCTTTATATAAAGTTATTGTTTATCATGTTAAACGTTTTGTATTTATTTATTTTTTGTACCAATTAGTTGAGTAATTTGTTATTGTTGTTCTACTTGTTGTTGAGTTTTATGTATTTGCAATGTAGTTGCTTGAATATTTGTTGAGTTTTTTTTACTGTTTTATCATAATAAAACAGCAAAAAATACACACATACTCACCTATCTGATATTTAATAAAAGCAACAACATAAACGAAAAAAGTTGCTGATAAAACTAAAACAAACAATTAGTATATAATTAAATTATTTTAAAAACATTGCATCAAATACACCAATGACAATGCGAGTCTCTATCAACTAGTATTCTGCTATAATTACTTCCGTGAATGTGGAAATAACTGATAAATAAATAAATATTAATAGTTTTAAAACTAAACAACATAAATTTATTTTAATACTTTTAAAATACGAGGTTTTTACCGGATACATTATACTAAAATCCGTTTTTTTTTTCATCAAGAAAAATACCCTGCGCTAATAGCAACTTCTTGCAATAAAGTTAATTCTTTTGAGCATAAACCTGAATTTTTCAAAATCTCCAAATGATCTAAAAACTACCATACTTTGCGATGACATTAACTAATCTAGTAAAACAATTTGTTTTTAATACAAAATATCATTAAAATGCAAAAAGTCACACAACCAATTAAATGGTAATCCCAACATAAAATTAATTACCAAAAACAATTATTTCATTGATATGTTTATTCATAAAATTGTCTCACCCAATACAATAGACAAACAGGAAAGGGCTTTCCTTTTTATACTAATTCATCATCTTTTCCGGTGCTCTAAAGCTAGCCAGTGTTGTTCCTATTTATAAAAAAATAATCTTAATAATACAAACAATTACAGACCTATTTCTTTTTTTATCAACCATCTCTAAAATATTGGCAAATCAAATAACTACATTATTTGATGAAAATAATTTGTTTTTAAGGATTTTCAACTTGTAATAAGTAATTAATTTTATAGATCATAGATCTTAAAAAAGATTTGAAAATAGTAAATACTCAATAAAAGTTTTCCTAAACTTTAGTAAAGCATATGATATTTTAAAGAAAATACTACTACTACATTTTTTTAAGTTAAATATCATAAACAAAGGTAACGTGCCAACGTTTAGCAATACGGCGCGTAGTAAGGTTATTGACCATTACCTAATCATAAAGCGAGTGAAGTAACAAAAAAGTGATACGTGTCGGACAAACCTTCATTGTCTGATCATGCATACATCCGATCCAATTTCGGTAAAGAAACGCTCCTTTTAGAATACAGAAACCCTAAAAAATTAATTGGGATCTATACAACAAGATACTATTTAGTCAAATCAAAATCTGTCCAAAGACTGCAAAAACATCACAAAAGCTGGAAACAATGACAAACATACTTGTCAACTCCATCAAAACCGTATTTAAAGAAAGCTGCTCTAGCACACCTTCAACAAGATCACTTGGTGGAACAAGAAGATAAACCGGGCAAGGACGGCTACTAGAAGACTGTTCAACAAAGCCAAGAAGAACGGTGACTGAGCCGCATATAGAATCAGTCTCACGGCATATAACAAATCCATAAAAAAAAACAAAAGAGAGTCATGGAGAAGATATTGTGAGGATGTTCAAAAAGGTCCCACATGCTTACGATTTCAAAAACCAAACTAGAATCATTGATTTCTTGCAGACCAAAAACAGAAAACACACAGAATCTTTCCAAGCTCTGTGCTGACCGAGTTCCCAAACCAAGAAAACGTAGACCTGCCAAACAAAGATAAAGACAAAAGATACTGAAAAAAACTAAGACCATAATCAATCAAGGCAACTTGAAATGGAAAATTAACATATTCGAACCATTTAAGTTGCCAGGAGCCAATGGAATCTATCCCATTATGCTACAGACAGAGTACGCAAAGCTAAAAGAGCCACTATGCAAAATTTTCAGAGCAAATTTAGCACTTTCACAAATACCAAATAACTGGAGAGCGGTAAAATTGGTATTTATACCTAAACCTGGGAAACCCACATATGCCTTAGCTAAGTTCTACAGACCAATTAGCTTTACATTTTTTATGCAAAAACAATTAGAAAAAAACAGTCAACAGGCACATAAGGGACGAGGTAGTAAAAGCCCGACCACTGCATCCACATCAGTGTGCCTACCAAACGGATAAATTCTGCGTGCTAGCTATACACCAGTTAGTCAGCAAATGCGAGAACACTATACAATGTACAGAAATTGCTATGGGTGCTTTTCTGGATACTGAGGGAGCATTTGACAGTACTACCTTCAAATCCATAGCAAATGCAATAGAGAGACGAGGAATAGATACTCTCGTCTAACAATGCTCAAGAACCGGACTGTAACTATAACACTATATCAAAAAACTGTAAGAGCCAAATTCGTTAGAGGGTGCCCACAAGATAGATGACTCAATAACATGAGCATTTTTGCCTTAAGCTACGTTACGCTACGCAAGCTTATTATCCTTACATACGGAAAGTTTGGAGCAACCGTGTCCAACATGATACAGAGTGCACTAAATACCGTAGAAAGGTGGTGCAGAAAATAAGGATTATCAGTGAATCCAAACAACAATTGTACCGTTTACAAGACGGCAAAAGGCTACAGACCTAAAAAATGTATGGAGTCACGCTTCCGATGTTAAAAAAGGTGAAATATCTGGGACTAACACTTGACACTAAGCTAAACTTCAACACACATCTGACAAATATAACAGCAAAAACCATTCAGGTGCTTTTTGCAACCAAAATGATAGTCGGACGTACATGGGAATTAACATCTAATATGACTAGATGGTTATACACAGTGGTGGTTAAGACCCATTTTTACATACAGAGCGATTGTATGTGGGAAAAAACCACTCTCAAGTGTACAACCAAAAAACTAGACAAAAGTAAAAAACTAGCATGTTTGTTGATAACAGGGACAATGAGAACGACGCCGACTGCAGCTATGGAAGTACTACTATCGTTACCGCCACTTCACCTGATGGCAATGGCAAAAGCTAAACAAGCATTATACAGGCTGCAGATAAACAAACACAATGTAAACCTTAGGACCTACAGACCTAATATAACAATATTGCATGAAGAAAAAACTAATGATGAGGTCGGACTTCATAAAGAGCCACTGCATCAGTAAGAAATTTGTTGTAACAATACTAAATCAATTCTAATGGATAAAGAATAGATACCTAAAAACAATGAAAAGAACTATTTGTTACACAAATGGGTTAACAGACCAAATGTAAGAGGTTGGAATCTATGAAAAACACTAAAAAAAGCAAATTCCGCTACGTCTGAGCAAACATGTCTCAATTTTCCAAGCCGAGGTGGCTGCCATAGTGCGCTAGGGACAATATCAAGAAGGGACTAAAACCGGACAAACTGCATATGACCTGCATATACAGTCTGAAAGCAGTGACCACAACCTGCAAAGTTCGCTTGGTATAAATACAAATAGACCAGGGGACAAAAGTAAACCTCATGGCAAATTAGCTTGCCAAACAAAGAGCAAAGAGGACATTTACTAGACCAGAACCCGTTTTTGAAATCCCATACAAAACCGGTAAAGATATAATCCGCGGCAAATTTGAGGCGGAACACAGCAACCCGTGGAAAAAACTGTAAGGGATTGACACATTTAAGAACATATCTAACAGAACTATAGCATAATATTAAAACAGTGGTAACACAGATGAGTCGCATCAAACTGCAATGGCTTACATGATTGATAACCGGACACTGTAAACTCAACCAGCACTTGCATAAAATGGGAATAAGGAAGGACCTTCTATGCCACAAATGTATGGAAGAAGACAAGACTCTAATTCAAATACTGATTGAATGCAAAGCTTTTAAACAGATACGCATAGCTATCTTTGGCAAACACAACTCAACCGCAGATATGTTAAAAACAACCCATTGGCTAAAGATAGTAGTTATTTTTTTAAGATTATGTTTTTAATATAATTTAGTTAACTTTTAATTTTACATTATTTAAATTAGAAATATATTACTATTAGTATTGTATAATGAATTTATGCAGTCAATATTTGCATTGATCACATTGTTATAATTTTAGCATACATCTGTATACTTATACATAACCAAACATTGACTTAGATTGTAGTCTAAAAAAATTTAAATTTAAATATTGTTCATCAGCCTCTTGAACATAGAAAACTACATATCCTTTTTTTGACTAAAACCAAAGTAAACAATAAAGATCCAGATTGCTTTAATCTAGTATCTTAAACATTTATTTGCTGACCAACAGGCTGTTTGTGCCTACGTCCACAAACAACAAACCTATTCTGAACTGACGACGTACAAAATTTAGAGCATTGGTTATAATAAAATATTTCTTAAACTAAATCTTCCCGATGAGACTATTTTGTAATAGGCATATACCGTACTCCAAATAAAGCAACTCTAAATTTTTTTATGCTCTTTCTGGAAGTTTTGACAAGCTTTTTCAAGGTAGTTATAAAAAAACTAAAATAATTTTGTTAGAAGATTTTAATATACATACATAATACTAAATTGGTTAAGTCACTCATCTTCTACAACACTATCCGGACAACAAACTATGATATTTGCTGCGTCACACAATCTTCGTCAAACAACGTATTCAGCAAATCACATATTTTCTTCGTAATAGACTTCTTGGCAAACCAAGATCTGTACCTTTCAACTATTCAAAAGATTACAACAACTACTTTTAAGGGTGCTTTAGGAAATTCTGATCATTCACTTCTTACTTTTGTTGTTAAAACTTTTTTTCCTATTACTACCAAACCTAAGCCGCACCTCATCTATTATTCTAAGATAACGTAGTATAAATGAAACAATATTTTAATAATTTTGGTTTCAATACTTATTGTTTATATAGATAAAGATCCCAATATTGCGGCAAAAATCTAACAAAAATTATTCAAAATGTCATCAAAAAATTTGGTCTATTCTCTGTTATTAAACCAAAACAAAAGTACTTGTACACTCAAGTCAGATAAAACAGACTGATAATAATTAATAAGGAACAAAAAAAAATTATCAAATACTTGTAAACATTATGATAATTGAATACTAAAAAAAAAAAATTAACAAAACCTATGCTAATCAAATTTCTCAGCTTTCCATAAACAACAAAAATTTCTATAAAACAATAAATTAATTGCAAAGTAGTTCAAAAACTTTAAAATGATCAAAACAATCTAGTTACTGATTAAAAAAAACAGATATTTTTGCAAACCAATTTGCATCTAATTCTTTTATTCTAAACCTTCTTACTGTTTTTCTTACAATGCCGGCTAGTGGTAAAATGATAAGTCAAATTCATTTTAAGCAAAGGGGTTGTTAAAATATATTTTCGTAAATTAAATAGCAGAAAGGCATATAGATAAATCTATTATTCTTAAAATATTTGCAAATAAATTAGTTCTCATTTTGACTAAAATCCTTATCGTACAAAAAAGAAACATTTCTAAATTGTTGGAAAATTGCAAATGTTCAACTTATATCTAGAAAGAAAAACAAGTCTGATTCTTTAAATTATAGAGCAACTGCATTATTGTCAAATCTGTCAAAAAAAATTGAAATTATAATCATTTCCACATTGTCAAGTTCTTAGAACAAAATAACTTCTTCTCAGTTACTCAATATAGATTTCGATCAAAACGTTTGACAACAGATCTTCTAACTTATGTTAGCCACAAATGAAATTCTACAATTAGACAACAATATAGAAAATCTTGCAGTAGCTCTAGACATTTACAATGTAATTACAATATTCACAGACTGCTTAAATCTAGTCTTCAACGTGTAGTTTCCACGAGTGTGGTTTCACCTTTTAAAACTCAAAAGTATTTTTATGTTGTTATGACATATTAAGTAATTTCTAAATATCACATTCAAAGTTAAAAAAAAAAGCATTATTGTAGCACGGTAACAGTCCGTGGGTCGTAAGACTTCTGGGCCAATGTAAAATAGCTGCAAAACGCACAATAAAAAAAAATGTTTGCAGTATGCACCAGATGGCATTGTCTATTATAAGACTACCAACAGAAAAGTTATACACCACTTCCATTAAGGCCAAACATTTCAACTGCACTATTCACAAAGCAACCATTATATAAACATAAAGTTCTAATATATAGGCAGAAATATTACTACCTTCAAGAACGAAAAAAAGATAAAGACATTTTTTTCCGCCAAAAAAAATTTGGTTTGCTTTTTGAAACGTTATTATACATGGAGTTTATAAATGAATGGGATTATGTAATCATTTTAAATATGCCGCCATTTTAAAATTGTCCACTATACTATTTGTTTTGACAGTTCAACTTTGACAGCTGTCAAGCAAGCAAGGTTATAAGAATGTATACAAATAGACTAGAGCGGCACAAACGTACATTAGATGGTTACATAATCCCAAACATTTATCACCCTGTATATCATATGTCATATATATAATATATGTACTCTTTATATTCAATCTGTATAAGTTTGTAATTATAATATAATAAACTATAAATAATAAACTGTAATACAAATATATTAAAAAGTAAATACAAACTAATTATTTATTATCATACAATTTATTATAAAGTATTTATAATATTAAAAACATAATATCTATATAATAGATACGTATCTGTTTGTGATATAATTATCAACCCATAGAGTAAGGTTCTTCTTCATTTGTATTGAGATAATGATCACCGGATGCTCTGAAAAAATATATAATGTTTTTATAAAACCTTTTTTTACTTATTATTTTTATCATTAAATTAACAAATTAATCTTACTTTGTATCTGCAATATAAGTTCCCATATACGATTTTTCATTGTTAGTACATTTTCCATTTTCATAATTATCATGACTCGAACATTTATGTGAAGTAAATCCAGACGATTTGATTGATTCGGCAAAATATTGATACGCTCTTGAATGTGCACATGTTCCAGCAGCATCCAATCCACAACCAGGCTGTCTATTGCCTCCATTAGGATAATAATCTACATGACCAATTGCTGAAGAAAACCCTAACATAAGACCATTGGTATGAATAACTTGTACAAATGCTGCATCGGTTGGATCTAAACGATTATCAGTATTTCCAAGTGTAAATAAAGGTGAAGCAGGATCTAATCCCATAATATAATTAACTTTTCCATTTACTCTAGCTCCTGCACAACCAGAAATGTGAGCTCCAAGACTGTGACCAATTAGATTAAATTTTGATGCGTTCAAACTAAAATGCGACATCATTTGATTAATAAAGTCACCAACGGCTTCACCAATATCTTGAACGGATTTCATTGCAGTTGGATACATTTTATCTGCAATCTCACCCCAATCGGTAACAAATACGTTTACATCATATTTACTCAGCAACGCTGGTACAAGAAGTTGATTAATAGAACTTTGATAGTTGTTATTCCAACCATGTGTTATAAAAACATTTTGTTTGGATTTGCTATAATATTTTGCTTCAGTCATTGTTGTAAAATCATCACATTTAATTTTAACAGGTGATGATGGATTGCTTTTTGTATATAAATAAATAGTGACATCAGAAGCGCTAGCTTTAATATTATCAGGCGTTATTTCTAAGTGTAGTTTTCCATTATCATCTTCCCACATGAAAAAACTAGTACGGTTAGCATTTTCTTCCACTGGATCATAACGACGGCCAGGCCCTTTTAATAAATTAACTTTATTATTAATATTAAAAATAACAAAAAATCATTACTTACAAGGAACGGCAGAAGTCAGCGCAATAACACCAAACAATATTAAGGATGCTTTCATTTTAGAAATAATAAAAATAAAATTTAATCCAAGCCTTTTATACTCTTCAAGTAATGTAATCATTATTTTTAAAACCTAGTTTATTTTTATATCAGTATTATCACAAAATTATAAAGATGCATAAATATTTAAGATATCTTAAGACTTGGATTATTTTTTAAATAGACAACAAAAATAAAACTTAATATCCAACTTGATACTTTAATACTATAATAAATAATCGAGTTTTAATGATAAAAATAAATGATAAATAAATCAGATTTATAATAACACTAATATTATTATAATAATAATAACAACGCAAAAGAAGGTATGAAATGTTATACCAAATCACTTTTAAATCATATAAATAATGTTTATTATACAATTCGAAAAGTTTTTGTTGCTAAAGAGCAAATTGACCATTATTAATCAATTTACCTCCATAAAGTTTATAAATATAAAAAATAGTATTTTTCTATTACTTAATCTAATCTTCTTCTACTCATCTAAACAAAAACCATCTATAATCATAAAATAAAAACTGAAATGTGGTGGTTACAGTAAATGAGCTAAAGTTTTTGTTTTATGACAAACATAACATCAACGTACAATCATGGTTTTAAGAAGTAAATTTTGCAATATTTGGATTTCCAAAATGTTAGTATCAGATAATGGTAGACAATTTGTTTCTGACAAGTTTTAGTTTAATACAGGAATGAAATTAAATTTAAAAACACTGCGCACAAATGAGACAGCAGATAAAACAGTTAAAACCATAAAACAGATCATATTTAAAACTGTAGGCAAAGGACGAAATGTGGATTTTAATTTAGAGTTAAACAATTTTTGCTAGATTATAAAAATTCTCAGAATTGTGATATTCAAATGTCTCCCGCTAAAATAATGTTAAGGAGAAATTAGTGTACTAGACTAGATTTATTTCACCTGATAATAATAAAATTGTAAACTGTAATATTAATAACAAACAAGTGCGTGCCGTTCTTGATCAAAAACAAAATAACCAAAGTGAGTGTTATTCTGGTAATAGTACTATTGTCGTTATTAGGGCGGGTTATTGACCAAAACTTACTTAGATTATTCATATTTCTAGTTTAGACAAACACTGAAGTATTAATATTTTCAATAATGATAAACTAAATAAAAACATACATTTCCTACTTTTCATAATGGTAATTTTGTCAATTAAAACATAGCAACATTTAATTTAAGTTTATTTATTCGTATATTGATAGGTGAATATGTATATAATAATCATTGAAATTGTTGTTTTTTTTTTAATAAAGTTTTAAAATAATTTATCATTGTATGTTATGTACTTATATAATATTTATTTGAATTGTTAAAAAAAAATTTGATCTTGTGTAAACACCATTGTACATATAATTTAATCATTCAATTCACAACCACAATCAAATTATTATAATTACATTAATTACCACAAATCAAAATTTGTGTTACGCATACAGTGATGGTTAAGGGCAGTCTAGGGATATTTTTATTTAATATAGTTGTTTTGTGTTGCGAACCGGATCTTACTAGGATTTGAAATATAAAATTTCTGCAAATAAATGGACATGACTCCACCCAACGTTGTTATCAAGTATCGATTAACATCAAAGAAACCTTATTACTTACGTCCGGTTAATGGCAGTTTCAAGAGAGGGGGGGGGGGTTAATGAGGTAATTACCCCCTAAGAATTTTTTGCTTATCAATTTTTATTGTTAAAAATTATCGATATTCTATATTCTAAACAAATACCATAACCAAAAATATTTCCAACGCTTTAAAACGTTAGAAAAGGTCCTTTTCTATGTTTTTTTGTTGTACTTACAAAATAAAATACATATATATGTATTTATCTTTTTTTTTTAATTACCCCTCATAGACTAGTTGGCTGAAAACGCCCTTAGTCCGTTGTTGACATAATGGATAGAAATAATATGCCAAACAAATGCCAAGTGCTGTTAGATTTAGGATCCCAGTCCAATTTCTAGTCAACAGCATTGTTAGCAAAGTTGGAACTGGCTAAGGAAGCAATTAATATTTCCGTCAACGGCGTAGCAAATTTATACTTAAAAATTAGTTAGAAAACCAAAGCTAAAATACATTCTTGGATGAAAAACTATGTATGCAAAGCAACGTTCTTTATTCTCAATAAATTAACTGAGAACCTCCCTACAAAATCTTATAAGAGAAATAGGTTACAAGTACCTAAACAAATCAAGTTGACCAATCCCAAATCGGACCGCATCGACGCAATAATTAGAGCTGCAATATTTTGGGATCTACTGATGGTAGAACAAATACAAACTATCGATGGATTATAGTTTTCAAAAAACAAAACTTGGTTGGATTGTATCGGGTCTTTTACGTCAAAAAATTAATAAGACAACAATATCAAGCACAAGTGGACATCGATGAACAAATTACTAACTTTTGAGAACTTAAAAAGGTTTTCCATAAATATGAATCTACTGATTATCTTTGGGCTAAAGAACACTTTGCAGCAAATACACAAAAAAATAAATCTGAACGATTTATTGTGAAGCTTTCAATAAAGGAAAATGCCCCTACTCTTGGCCGACTGTAACGGCCAATATAAAAAAATGTATCGCCAGATAGAAGTGGATAAGTCACAAACTCATCTCCAAAGAATTTTGTGGAGAGTTAATCCGAAAGAAGAACCAACCGTAGTTAGAAGCCAAAACATTTGCCAAAGCCAATAACATACGGGTTTAAGTAACCGTACTCTTAAAACGAGGCGGCTTCAAACTACACAAATGAACCAGAGACTTGTGATAGAATATCCATTAAAAAATACAAAATCCTTAAAACTCTTAGATTACAGTAAAACGCATTGAATGACTCACTTCATTATATTCATTCTTAATCATTTAAATCAAATAAAAAGCCAACATAGCAAAATATACTATCTGACATTGCCAGTATATTCAACTCTTTGGGTCTCATCGGTCCAATAACTATAACCGCAAAGATGATGATACAGAAAATATGAAAATTAAAATTAGAATGAGATGAATCCCTGCAGATGACTATTTTAACCCCGTAGCTAAAGTTTTTAAACAACCTACCATACTTAAAAAAACATTACAATACCAAAAAAGTGATTAATTGGCAACTACTAAAAAGAGTGGAGATGAACGCTTTTTCCGACGCCAGCAAGCATTAACAATGTTGGAAGCCAAAGTCCCGAGTTATTATGTGCTAAATTTAAAGTGGCCCTCCTAAAAACAGTCTTCATATAGCAAGACTCAAACTTTGTGAAGCAGTAATACGAGGGACACTGCCAAAGTTTGGGGAAAATGTAAAAAAAAACACAAATTACGTTATGTAAATCGCTTTATTGCTTCTTAAAATATTCTTCTTTAAAATCTATACACTTTTGCATCCAATTAAACCAATCTTCAAAATAATTTTGCCACTGTGGTTGAAGTACCTCCAAAACAAGTGATTTAAATGCTTCAACGGCCTCTTCAGGCGATAAAAAACACTTGCCACGCATTTTATTTTTGATATGTCAAAATAGGAAAAAGTTATTGGGCAATATAACAAGCAAATATGGGCAATGAGTCATTAATTGGATGTTGTTACTGGTCAAAAACTCCTTCTTCCTTCTGATTTCAGCGATAGCTTGCGATAAACAAATTGAAGTATACCAGTCAGCATTAACTGTCCTTTGATCCTCTAATGCAACAGTTGCAACATGACCCGATTTTCCAAAGAAACAATATTATACCAAATTTGAATGACCCCCTTCAAATTTCTTTAGCATGACACGTGCCTGTTTTTGTTCTTCTTTCAAATTGTGTGGGATCCAACAACTGCAAAACTTCCTGACATGCAAATGATTGTGCAAAATTGTATAGATTTGTTTCGCTGCAATGCCTAAGGATGCCTCTATCACACTATAAGTCACATGCCAATCTGACAAAATCGTTTTACGCATAGCATCAATATTTTTCGCGACAACAAAGGTGCATGGACGACGTTTGCAAAGATCGTCATCAAACGTTGGTCTTCCACGCTTGAGTTCTGCAAACCATTTGTAAACCATAGTTTTAGATTGTGCTTTATCCCCAAATAACGAACTAAGTTTTTTCGCACATTGTTGCGGTGTTAAACCGTATCAAAAATCATAAAAAATCATCACTCGGAAGTTTCAAAATTTTCATTTTTCCCACAATTATTACTCTCATTAAATTTTGTTGAAACAAAACCAAGCAGTTTGAATATGACAATCGCAGAACGTTGGCAATACAAGCAGTACTTGATTCCGCAAACTTTAGCAGTGCCGCTTTTTTCTTGCTTTTTCTTGCTTTTTGGCCTTGAAAATTCTACAATTAAACATAACATTTTCCATATAAACTTAATTTACTTCTAATATAACATATAATTGCATATTAGCATGTGTTCAATGTTTTCCCTCACTTCTCGACACATCCTACACATTTTTTTTCCTCGTCCATCCAAGATTTACACACTTTCTCTTCATTTCCACATCTAAATTTTGCTATCATTCTTTTTTTCATTTTTTTTTTTAACTTTACTCTTTCTAGGTACTTTATAATATGTACATAATTTGAATTGTACCTGGATTTATTTATCCGTATTCTACGCTCTTGCACTTGTATATCTCTATCTCTTATCATAATTTTGTTCCACATACTTCTATCTATTCTTAATCTATCAACTTCCTCACTAGCATATTCATTCCTGTTAAAATATTTCTCTCTGTTTGTTCCCATTTTTCCGCATATTCCTTTCATTTTCTACTTCAAGCACTTTTGTAATATTTTACATTTGTTTCTTTCTCTCACTCTTTCTTCATACCTCATTGCTCGCTTTCCTGCTGGGGTCTCTTTGTTTACTCCTAATACTCATCTCCAGTATTCTGTTTAAACAGCCTCTAATTTTTCCTGGTCTTTTCACCTCCCGATTTCCGCTTCGTACAATAACATACTTTTTATTAAACTTTCAAACATCATTGCCCCTCGTACTAGCGCTACTCGTAAATAAATTAAAGGAATCCTTAAACATAGAAATATGTCAAATGTATTGTTAGAAGGATTCAACAAGTCTTAAGTTGGATCAAAGCTGGGCAAGATTAAAAAACCATTGTTGGCAATGGAGTTAGAAAAATCATATCACTAACTAAAACAGATGATTGGAAACATGTGAAGACCCACAAGAATCCAGCCGACGTAATTTCAAGAGAGCAATTTCTCCACATATTAAAAAAACACAATCTATGGTGGCATAACCCAAAGTGACTTGTCAAACTAAGCAAACAATGGCCTGATTTCAATTTTTCAATTAAAACTTAAAACTTTGCCAGAGGAAAGAGCACCAAAAAAAGTATGTTTATCAAGTATAAAGACTATACATTTTTTAAAAAGATTATTGTTTGTCATTCTTCACTTGGAAGAGTTATGACGTATGTAAAAAAATCATTTACAACTGTTTAAAGTTTTCGAAACAATCTGGCACTCTTTAAGACCGCTAAATTATTCGAATCAGAAAAAAGCTTAATTCTAAACAAACAAAACCAACATTTTGAAAATAAAATGCATGATTTAATAAACGAGCAAAGGGTTATGAAAAATAGCAAATTGGCTGCTCTTAATCCATTTGTCAACCTAGATGGTCTAAGGTTAAGCAATTCATAATTGAAATATTATCAAAAGCATACCTCATATAGTGTCCTAACAAGATTGATAATAAAATCAGAGCATAAAAAATTTCTTCATAGCAAAATGCAATTTACTTTAGCTGCCATCAGAAAACAATATTAGCCATTGTCAGGAAGAAGCATAATCCTGCAGGTCCTAAAAGGATGAATAAAATGCTTCAGAGCCAATCTAATAAACACAAACCCTCAGATCATGGATCACTTCCGAGTTCAAAAACAAACCAATCAAGACCATTTATGGTACCGGTGTAGATTACTGTAGACCATTTCCAATCAATATAGAAAACAAACGATCAAAGCAACACGCCAAGGCATACGTAATATTGTTTGTATGTTTCACAACAAAGGCGGTACACATTGAATTAGTCTCAGATCTGATCTCCGAAGCTTTCTTAGCATTTTTGAATCGTTTCATTGCTAGAAGAAATACAATATGTGACATATACAGTACAAACAAAATTTAAAAAAATATATCAGTTGGTGAAGCAATCTGAAGTAAGTATCTCATGGAGCATCTCAACACAAAGAAGATACAAAATGGCATTTTATAGAATTTTTATGCAAAGTGCAAGCGGTGTTAAATTCTCGACTTCTGACACTGGAACATTTTATGATTGGAGCCGCGTTAACTGTATTTCCTCAACCAAATTTGTCACAAGTTCCGAATAATAAACTTTTGAGTTGGCAGCATTTAGAAAAGATGCGTCAACATTTTTAGAAAGAACAACTTGTGGTGATCAAAAAGAATAACATAACCCCCCTAAGCTGAAAGTTATAATAATTTATTATTTTAATAAGAACTTGCTCTGAAAATAATAATAAATTTATAAACAGTAACCAAAGAAAGTATTTGTTTGCCAGATAAGAAGCAAGCGTCTTACAAACGCTCAATCAAGTGAAACAATTCCTCTAGTACTGCATCATACAACTTCACAGCACAAAACACTAACTATATATAATGAACAACAAAACCCATTTCCACTTAACTAGTTATATTAACAAACAAAATTTGGGAGCACAGAGAATCTACATAGCATGCATAAAGAGCCATTGCATCCTTTCAAAGAGACTGTTTTTGGCCGACGGCACCGTAACCGTAACTAGTGAGCGATACAAACAGATGTTAAAAGGAATTTTTACCACAAGTTGCTGAATTGAATCTCAAGCATTGTTGGTTTCAGCAGGTTAGAACTTACACAGCTCTAAAATTTTGAAACATCAATTTGATATAATGATATACAAATTTTAAGCTTTCCGAAAACAATTGGGAAGTGTTAATTAATTTTACATCTTTGCAAACGTTTTAGCGCCAGGTGTCCCGACGGCAGACCTGCTGACTCTAGGCTAGCTTTTCATAATTGAAATGAAACCCAATCTCAAAATATCAAGCTTTTTTGACGCGAGCTCTTGGACTAAAAATATTTTAATGTCAGCTAAACTAACTATCGCTAAATATAACTTTACCTATAATACACTAATACAAGTAAATCCCTAACTACCTAAACTGTATGGTCAACCAAAACTACATAAGCTCAACACACTCATCAAACCTATAGTATCCACAACCAGTAAAATTGACAAATTACTAACATACTAACTAGTAGTGTGTTTATGTGTAATTTTGAAATATTAATTACTCACTATCATAAATTTAATAGATCTAGTCAACAAACTAAAAAACTTCATAATATACCCTACCAATAATGATAGTATCCTTCAACATAACAAATTTATACATACCAGAAACTATTACTGTTGTCCATAATACTTTAACATAAAAAAACATAAACAACCAAGAAACTAATAATTTTATGCTTCTAACCAATTTTTCTACATATGGTCCATATGGTCCGACCAATATTTACATACAAAATTTACAACGCTCCCATCTAGCTCAACAACTCTAGCCAATATAAATTTACTAAAGAAAAACATTGTTATTATTGTTATCAACAGCAATCAATAATTCATTCAGCATTAACAACATTTTCTGACAAAGATATATTAATGGGACAATCTGCATATTTTAAGTACTATCTTCTAACACAACAGCTTTTTACAGTTTTATAAATAATTTACATCTTAATATCCGGCTCACTCTAAAATTAGAAAACAATAAACAAAACAACTTCCTCGATCTTACAATTATTAGATTATATTATTAAGTTTGTAATAAAACACTTTATTTCAATTTATCACTTTATATTTAACTTATAAAATATGCTCTGTATTATTCAAGAGACAGAATTCGACTAACTTGCTACACAAGTGATAAGGGGTACAGGCTGCATTTGGTTTTATTACATTAAGCAGTTCAAAAAACTTTGTCATCCGCGTATTTCCCTTTTTACATTTTTGTTACAAAGGATTTTAAACACAATAAAGCCAACACTCCCACTCAAAAACGAAAACCATTTAAAACTTAATATTAATATACATAAAAACATAACTTTTGTATTACAAAAATAACATATTTGTTTATAAGTATTTTAGTGTATTTATTATTCTTGAGTAATTGTGTAGATGTTTAGCTCAATATTTGTTGCATGGATTAGAAAAACCCAATTAGAACCTAATCAAGCCAAAAATTGAAGAATATAAATATATTCTTTTAAACCAATGATGGAACATAACTCCAAAAACCTTGGTGCAGGTAGTGGCTTGGTAAATACATCGGCTAGTTGTTGATCTGTAAAAATATATTTTAATATTATTATTCCTTTCTCTGTCTGTACTCTTGTAAAATGATATTTTATATCAATATGTTTTGATCTCTTATGGCTGGTAGGATTATTAACCATACATATGCAACTATTGTTGTTTCTCTAACTGCTTCAAACAAAGCCATATACTCAGCCACAGTTAATGAAGCTGCTACCGAGTTTTGGCGTTTTGTATTCCAGCTTATCGAGCAATTATTAACAAAAATATAACCTGTGGTGCGTTTTTTATCAGTTTCATTACTTCCCCAGTCAGAGTCTACAAAACCTACTAAAACTTCATTTATTTGTTCAACCCTCTGCTATACTAATTTTAAATTTATAGAACCTTTGATATATCTTAATACTTTTTTTAATTGTTGCCAGTGTTCTTTGATATTATTATTTTGATACCTGCTAAGTATATTTACAACAGTGCAAATGCCTGCCTCGAGTGCATAACATTGCGTACATTAAACAGCCAATGAGGTTTCTACAAGGAGCCTTACTCGGTTCTTTAGAATTTAAAGCATTATAATCCAATTTACTTGGCAAAAGTGTATTTACAGTATTACAGTCGGTCAGGTTATATTTTTATGTACTGTTTGTAAAAACATACTTTAGTCGAGTGTAATTTGGTTTTCATGTCTTTCCACCTTTATACCTAAAAATAATGTAATTTCTTTTAGATCTACCATATTAAATTGTTCCATCATATATTGCTTAAACTTAGTCATTCTAATTTTATCATGTGTAACAATCAAAAGACTATCTACATATAGAACAACATATATGTTTTTATTTATATGGCCGTTGTCTAAAAAATATAAACAACAATCTACAGATAAGTTTTTGAAATTATATTGTTTTAGCACTTAGTCAAATTTTTCAAACCAACATCTTGCAGATTGTTTTAGCCCGTATAATGCTTTATTCATTTTGCAAACTTGGCCATTTTGTGCTTTAACCCCTTCAGGAACTTTCATATAAATCTCTTTCTATAAAATGCCATTTAGGAAAGCGGTCTTAACATCCATGTGATGGACCAACAATTTATTTTGGTTTGCATATGCTATTAGAAATTTAAAAGTTGAAATACGTGCTACTGGTGCAAAAATTTTATTATAATAAAGTAAATATTCTTGACTAAACCCTCTTGCTACCAATCGTGCTTTATATTTAGAAGAATTTCCAAAAACATAATTTTTAACAGTAAATATTCATTTACAATCTACAATATTTTTATCAACTGGTCTTGGAACTAAAGACCAAGTCTTATGTAACTCTAGTGATTTAATTTCATCTTTTAGTGCTTGCTCCCACTAAACTTTATCATCACTATTAATTATTTCATTATAATTTTTAGGAATATTATTATTCAGTGATGACACATGAGGTAATTGTATATATCAATATCTTGTTCGTTATAAGTTATATTTGTAAGATTTTTGATTCTATCACTCCTTCTAATATCTCCATTATTATTTCGAAACAGTTCATTTAATAAATAATTGTTATTATGTTCAATAACTGTTTTATTAACAGCTTTATTAGGCTATAATCCTGATTTATTTAATATTTTATCATTTATATTATTGTTATTATTATTGGACATTTCATTTAGTTTAATTTTGCTTCAGAAACAGGATCCTTGATAATTAACCCCTTCATTGTTTATAGGTCTGGTTTTTTAAATTTAATTCATCAACTATAACATCACTTTCTGTTATGAATTTACCAATATTTGAATTTACACTTTATAGCCATTTGGTTCATACCCAACCAGTATACCTTCAAATGATTTTTTATCAAACTTTGTTTTTCTGGTTTTATTATGAATATAAACGGTAGAACCAAAGATCTTTAGATGTGCTAATTTAAGCTTTTTATTATGCCATAATTCAAACGATGTTTTACATTATCAAAAAGCTTTGGTAGGAGTCAAATTGATCAAATAAGTAGCAGTTAAGACTGCTTCTCCCCAAAATGACTTATTAAGTGATGCACGGGCTTTTTCGGTAATTGACCTGTTCATTCGCTCTGCAACCCCATTTTGTTAAAGAGTATGCGGTACAATTAAATGATAGCTTATGCCCTTTTGAACACAATACTCTTTAAAGATATTTGAGAAGTATTCACCTCCATTATCAAGTGAGTAACTTTTAATTTAAAAAGTGCTTTACTTTTTGCACCAAAATCTTTAAATGTTTCAAAAACATCAGACTTAGGCCCGTTTGCACTATTGTTCCTTAAATCTTAAGGAACCCTTAATAGTCATGAGTGTTCCTTATTACATTGCACCAAGTTTTTAAGGAATACTTAAAAGCTTAAGTGACGGTTAAATTTAAGTAAGTATTTAAATTTTGTAACGTTTCCTGCTTTGTAGGAAACGGCGGAGTAGTGATCAGTCGTAATCTTACAGAGTTCTTTCGGGGGTTGTTTCGGGCGCCACCACAAGCATAGATAACACCACAAGCACGTTGTGGATAAATAAAAAAAATAATAAGACGTCACGTGAGTCAAAACATAATTTAATTCACCTTATTATATATTATTTACAGAAAAAAAAAGAAACACAATAATTACAGACCACACAGTTTGTAAGGATAGGACGGGATGACAACGGGAAGGCTGCTAAGGTCGCGAAGCCGGCAGCCTACAAAACTTCCTTAGCATCGGGGAAACCAGAAGATACAAACAAAAGTCCTATACCTTAACTGGCCGACGGGAACAAAATAACAGGGTTTTATCTGGAGTCATTTACACAAGTAATTAATGAAGAGATACTGGACGGCAATGCTAGCACTAGAGTTGGATCGGGACTCCAACTCAAGTCGAACGAATCTGGTTGAGTTTATCAGCAGCATCGATGCTGGGAGACGTGTAAGTGCTGTAACAACTCGGCGATTGACTTGTGTATGATGAGGCAAGACCACGTATAGATGTCTCGGATAGTTTATATGGCGAGTTGTTTTTGGTAGTCGACGATGAATATGAATATGATGAGGAAAACGCAGTTTTGATCGGAGAATCTTTCTTAATAAAATTTCGGAATCTGAATTGGTGTCCAAATCCTTATCGGTGGTGGCCATATTGACGATTTTTGTGGTGCGTGTGGTTACTTTCTTTTCTACGCATGCTGAAGACACGTTGGCGTCCTCTATTATTACATCATTATCTTCTACGCGTGTCCGTGATTTTCAGGAGGAAACCTTGGTGGATATTGGCGGTTGCATTAGAGTCGCTGCCATTGTTGCTCTTTGATTTTTGTCTTTTTTCGCCGGCTTGGTTTCTGTATCGCTTTCTTCTTCACTTGAAAATTGTGCCAACGATCTTCTATCAGATGTGGTTTTAGTCGGTCCTTTCTCCATAAGAAACTTTAGTTTCTTAACCATCACTTTTCGGGTAGTACCCGTGATAGGCATAACCAGAAACCCAAATTCTATAAGCTTTGTTCGGAGCTCAGCATCCGATAAAGTATCTACGTCCACCATCTTTCAACGCTTCTCCGTTCTTCCTTTCGTTTTATTTTTAGATTGATTTCCTCAGCTTCAGGATTTTAATTATAACGGGCACTGTCAAGCGCCGTTAAAAAAAAAAAAATCTGCGACTTAAACATCACCTTAACCTAATAATGTGAATAGTGTGTGTAAAAGTGCTACACAATAATAATAAAAATGAACAATGATTATGAAATACTTCCAGTTTTTGAAGATGATGTGGAAGTATTAAAAATAATAGAAGTTGGAATTCTTCGACAAGTATCTACGGCTTGTAGAATTGTTAAAAGTTTTGGTGGACTAGCAAGACTGTGACCAACATACGTAAAATTCCCTGAAACAAATTTAGAAAAAAAACAATTATGCCAGAAGTTTTTCAATATTGCTGCTTTTCTAAGGGTGTTTGGTGCTATAGATAGAACCCACATTAAAATTCTTAAACAATTCCTGTAAAGTACGAATTTGTTTATAGGTGGAAACAAAGCAGACTTTTTTTGAAATAAAAAGATTTTTTTTTTATGTTCAGGTAGTTTCAGATAGTAAAATAAAAATCCTGAATTTGATTGCGAGATGGCCAGGTTTCGCTCATGATGCGACAATAATTAATAGTTCTAAAAAAAAAATAGATATGTAGAAGTAAAATTAGCAGAACAAATTCTTTTTGCATGAGAATTTATTTTTCTGAAACTGTAATAATAAAGTAAAAACACAAACATTATATACTCTTTGCTATATTTATGTACAACATCTACAAATAATCTTTAAATTAATTAAATTAATATTGCACTAATGTCAGAAATTTGATAAAAAAACGTAACGAAAATAAATTTCACTAAATTTGTACAGTGTTGTCAAATCTATCTTTAACTTAACCTAAGGATCACTTTATTTTGTGTGGTGCAATGTAAATCCAAACTAAGAAACAATTTATTTTAAGTGCCCTTTAGTTATGAAACACTTTTAAGGAATAATGGTGCAAACGGGCCTTATACTTTAAAAGATAAGTGACAGTGTAATGAGTACTCATCAATAAATGTAACAAAATAATTCATTTCATCTATAGTGATTGGATTTATTGGTCTGCACACATCAGAATAGATAATAAATAATGGTAGTTTTATGTAACTTTTATCTTTTAATTTATTGAAAAGCATTCTAGATTGTTTACTAAGTATACAAGTTTCACAAATATCTTTTGTAGGATAAATTTGTTTAATTTGGCTTAAATCATGAATCATTTTTTTATTTTTTAGTTTTAAAAATGTATCTGTACTTATATGAGACTTGCATGCCAAATTTCATAATTTTGCTCATTATGTTTACTTGCATTTGCTTGATATTGCCCGTTTTTATTTGTTAAGTACGAGTAAAATTTTACATATATTAACTTGTTTAAAAACTCACCATTTATGATAGTGTTACCATTTATACCACCTTTTTTTAATTTTTACTTCTCCGGTTTCTTCAAAAATAACCGTCCTGACAGCTTTTTGTATTCGATTTACCGAAAAAAGATTGTATGGCACTTCTGGTGCATAAACACCTTTTTTAATACACCAGAAACTCAAGTCCGTTATTATGTTTATATTTTCTCTTCTGGTAGCCATTATAGATTTTGCGACTGAAATCTTGATTGGAACAGCCAACTCTATTGATGATGTAAAAACATCCATACGGTTTATTAGATGATCCGTAGCTCCAGAATCCAGGATGAAGCTTAATTTGTCATTTCTTTTGTAGTTGAAACCTACATCCTTTAGATAGTTACGTCTTTCGTCGACTTTCGATTAAATGCTCCGTCATAAAATTTATTATATTTTGAGTTATGAAATGGTCTCGTTTTTTGATTGTTGTTGTGATGGAAACTCTTTCTATTTTTTTTATTATTTAAATCTGCTCTTGTACTTGTGTTTGCATCTAAAACTTTAGTACTCGTTCTGTTTTCATTTCTCAATTTGACTTCTTGATCGAGCAAGCGTGATTTTACAAATTCTAGCGTAATATTATCTTCTGATAAAGTTTCTAATGCAGTTATTACACCTTCGTAACTGGGCAATGTTATACCTTATCCATTTCATCCATTTTTCCACCAGCGTCAATTAATTCTGTAGTAATTTCATCGAAGGTTGTAAAGTGTTTTAATAATTGTACATCGCCTGCTAATTTTAAACTCAAAAGCCTTTTTCTTAAACCTAATTGCGTTGCAAAACTACGGCGCTCGTATAATGCGTCAAGTTTATTAATTATTTCTTTAGCCGTATCAAATTCTTGTGCGAAACAAAGAAAAGAATCGCTTATTCAACAATAATACTTTTTGCGGTGCAATCATTTTGTATCCATTCATCACTGGATAAATCCGGCATTTCTTTGTCTAATACGTTAATCACATTTAACTCCGCTAACAGGGATTTAACTCGAAACTTCCACACACTATAACGTTCACCAGTAAAAGATTTTATATTCCGTTTTGAATTTTTTTTTCCATATTGTTTATTTTAACAGTTTTTTTGTTAATTGTTTTTATTTAATTCACGTAGCGCACCTTGGACGATAACCTATTAGATTATATTATTAGGTTTGTTATAAAACACTTTATTTAAATTTAACACTTTAAATTTAACTTATAAAATATGCTCTGTATTAGTCAACAGACAGAATTCGACTAACTTGCTACACACACAAGTGATAAGGGGTACAGGCTGCATTTGGTTTTATTACAATGGGCAGTTCAAGGAACTTCGTCATCCGGGTATTTCCCTTTTTACATTTTTGTTACAAAGGATTTTCAACACAATAAATCCAACAACAATATGCAAAACCTCCAACAAACTAAACTTTTACTTACTGCAAACTTTTAAACCAAAAAATAATTATACCATACAACTTAGCAATAACTTTTTTTTATTGAATTTTACAGGTATTTTACATAGTCCTAAAATGTAGGCCGAATTGACAATTTAATATTTAATAAACTATTTGCGGCATTTGATCAGCTGTAAATCACAATTTTACATGATGACGTCATACTTTAAATCTGACAGTAGTGGCCGATTATAACAAACATTGCAAAAACGTATTGAGTGTCGTGCCAAAATGCTTTGACCCTTGATACACTATAACTTTGTTATTTTAACTTTTCACCTTTTTTAATTATTTCAAAAAAAAAAATCAACACTATACATTCTGTAGATATTTTTGGGTAAAATTCATTTTTTTTTTTTTCAGAATTTGCAAAAACAAAAATTATCATTGTTTTATATTGTCCTGTAAAAAAACAGCTGTATCGCTTAGTTTTTTTTTGTTTATTTAAACGGAAATTCATCATCATTTTGATTTCACTTTAGTTGATTTACCTATAGGATAGGTAATATTATAAAAATTTGTTTTTATTATATTTTTTTATTTCAGTCGGAATTCTCACTCAGTTTATTCCATCTCTTTTAATTTTATTCTATTTCCAATTTTAAAAAGCAATTGTTCATTCTCAAATATGCGGCTATATGTTGAAATTTCATTATAATTTATTCAACTGTTCAACTGTAACAAAAGTATAAGGTAAGTTCACATTTTACATCTAATATATGTTCCTTCAATTATATACAAACAAAAATAAAAAAAATAATAAATTTATCTTTAGTATATTGTATAACATGTATTATAATTATTTTATTTTAATTCGAATTTAAATATTTTACTCTAATGTAACAAAATTGTTCAACGAGCAATTATGAACATTAAATAAATTTTCAATAAAGTAATAAGTAATGTACTGAGTAGAGAAAGAATAGAATAATATAAATACTTCTAATAATAATCGAGCTTCAAATCAATTTCAACTTTGTACTGTAATTTAAATTAACCATTTATACACTAGATTTGACTAGATGTTACTACTAAATTGTAATTTACAAAGTGTGTTTAGTGTAAATACAAAGCTAATTTTTATTTATTACTATTGTTGTTTCTAAAAAGTTTTGGAGGCGCCGGGTATCGATCCCGGTACCTCTCGCATGCTAAGCGAGCGCTCTCCCATCTGAGCTACGCCCCCGATACTACATATTATATTGATCAATTTTGTTTGCTGCGCCTGTGCTACTTACGACATTCTTACCGGACACGCCTTATAGTTGAGTATAGAGTTGCATATAACCAGTTCAGTAATAATTCAAATACACTTTAATAATCTGTATGTAGATATAATAAATAAAAAGTTCTTTCAAGTATAAAGACTGAAATTTAGATATTATACATTGAAAAAATTGTAATTGCTATAATTAGAAATTAATTAAGTACTTACTGTACATATATTTAGAAACTAAAATGATAAACATATTTTTATCAAATTGATATCAACTCAAAATAAATTTTCATAAAATTAAACCTGCTATTCACGTTAAAATTATCAATCATTCGTCTTAATTATATACAATAAACTGAGAAATTTTGATTTTGATAACGATAACTAAGGAATTTGTAGATATTCAACTAACAAGTGGGTTATGATATTATTAAGTATTTTTGTTTGCTGATTGGAATTTAAAAACAGATAAACACAAAATTAAGTAAATTTTATGACATTAAAAAATAAAGTTTTTAGATTTAGTTATTACTATTCCTATGTTTAAATTTATTTTGAGCAGTTTATAAAAATAATCAGATTTTGATTATGATAATTATAAAGATTACTATTAGCCGGAAATAAAAATAGTAATACAATGTATTTGTATTGATCTTTGATTTTAGATATATGTAAAAAAATAATTTATCAAACAAATATAGCAAAAAGACCAATGGTCGCTTTTGTTATTTGATAAGATTAATTAATTAATATTATTATTAATATACATAACTAAATATTAAAAAAGTTAAAAAATAAAACAATACGATTTTTTTATATAAACATGTGCTATACCGACTTTTTGATTCCAAAACACAGTATACAATGATCATTGTCATAGTCGACCTGCTTGTAAAATTAGCTAATAATGTATAACTTATAATTAATTTATATTATTATATAATTTTATTTATCATTTTAATTTAATCAGACAGACAACCAATACTACTTTACAGCAAAGTGGTCTGATTTAAAAAATACAAAAAAGTTAAATTTTATTTATATTATATACCTATAGTTTGGGAATAACTAATTTGGAAATAGAATAGTTAAAAAGCGATAGTTAGTTTATAATTGGTTTTTTATTGCTAACGTTTCGGTAACGTCGTTACCTTCATCGGAGCTTTAAAATGTTATTATAATTTGTGATAGGTATTAAAAATTCTTCCATTATCACGTATTCAGACATATTATAAATACTTGTAAAACCCTAGATGTAATGCTCACATTATTATAAAATTTAAAAAAAAATATATATTTTTAGACGTGAAAATTGAAAAATTAAATAATTCGGGTTAATATGACCCGCTAGAATAATTTGTAGACGTACAAAAATCTTTCACAATAATTTTTGGGACGCTTCGTTTTTCTAAACCGTCTAAAACTGGTTTATTTGTAAAGATATTAAAAGAACTTCAACTATTGCACACTCAACAAAACAAGTGTTTTCTGATTTGATAAATACTTTTGAACCGGGTCTTAGTATAGAGACCAACATCTAATGGACCCTGTAACAGAAACTTATTACAAAAACTTAGTAGTACTAAAATAACTCCAAAGCCTCCATTAATTTTTTACAGTTTTTATTGTTCCGGTTTGTTTACAAATCATTTGCTTGAATTCAAACTCAACAAATAATTTTTTATTTTATTTTATTTTATCTTACATAAATGTATTATATGTTACAACAATTAATGTGATTTATGTAGTTGTGATTTGCCGCTGATAAGTTTGCCGACTTGGAGATCAAATTTGCTTATGATATGTAGTTCCAAAATCAAAAAAAACAGATAGAGAAACTCTTATAAAATTCTAACAAAGATGAAGTTGCATATTTTTCTTTGAAAAGATCGTTACTTTGCTATTCAATTATCTCAATTGTTGTTATTAAATTATGTTAAATTATGTCAATTGTTTCAATATCCACATTGAAAAGATTTTGATATAGCTTAATGTCGTTTGCAATTCTATCAAAATCAAAAAAACAAGATTCAAAATTATGCATTAAGCTTCCAAAACTTCAATTGCAAAATCTAAAGAAAATTGTGTCTTAGTTTGTTGACTGAAAGCTTGACAAGTTTTAAAACGGGCAAAACATCTCTTCTTTAGTTGACTTGCGTAAATAGAATTTTTTGTCAAAAAGATTTAACATAAGTATTTAAATTTGGTAAAAGTTAGTTCTCCCCTTATAGCTTTAAATTGAAGTCGTTCATGTGTTTGGTTACATCGGAATAAAACGCTAACTTCCATAACCAATTATCGCAATGTACTTCAGCCAACGGACGATTCTTGTCTGTTAGGAAAACATCTATAACCTCCCGGAGCTCAAAAAATGTCATAAGAAGGCAGCATACAGCAGTGTAATATGGAAGGTAATTATCTTTAATTTTTTCCAGAAACTCGCAAAATTTGCAATAATTTAGCGCATAGGATCTGTTAAAATTCACTGTTGATACGACGTGCTTTAAAACGTGACATATCCACACATTTTGTGCATAAGAATTGTTGGTGAATTATGCAATGTAAAATTATTTATGCTGATCCCCCATCATATTCTACCGCCTTTAAAACCAGAGTAACAAAACTTTTATTTTTTTTGACCATATTTTTGCCGCCGTCAGTTGCAATGCACTTTAAGTTCTTCTACCAAAGATGGTTTTGTAAAATTGCATTTTCGACCTCTTTGAAAATATCTTCGGCAGTTGTTGTGCCGTAAATGCATATTAAGCAATTCTTCGTATACTTCACAATTTTTATTTATTGCTCAAACAAAGATTAATACCTGAGCAATATCCGACATGTCCGTTGATTCGTCCAAAGCCAGAGAGTCACACTCTAGATGCCGATTTTTTTCTGACAATTGCGTTAAGATATTTTTTACAATATCATCAACTTTTTGCGCAATAGTGTTTGCCGACAAACTAATTGATTTAAATATTTCCGGTAAAATGGCCAAAGAATGGGCCACGCAGAAACTTGTCAGAGTACCCGTTTAAACATCATTTTTTGCGATTTCTATCCGCGTTTTAATGCTTCATATTTTTCGGGACGTAAATTCATTGCAAATAATGCATAAGGCTTTATTATTTAATACAATTACAAAATATTGCTCCTTAAAAATCCTGCACTCGCTGTCTATTTTACGTATTTTTTCTATGTCGAAAAAAAAATGGCACAAATAATATTCACGTTGTCCCTATGGAAGGTCGGTCTCAACTGGATCAACTGCTACGGATACGGATGTTAGATGCAATATGCAAGTCAGCGTTGTTATACTTAAATCTTGGGAAATCCCAAGACCGATATCGGTAAATTTCCGTAAATGAAGTGTGATATCGAGGATTTCCCACTGTGTGAACTTATTTATGTACATAATTTTATAATCACATTCAAAATCGGACCAGCAAAATTTTGCGGGAAAATCATCGTAACCCTTGTAAAAAAAAACTTGGAGCCCCTGCCTTAGGCCAAAAGGTCAACTTTCTATTTTCTCATTTTACACCGCTTGCATCACAACAAAATATATGATCACATCTTTATTAAAAACTTATTACATTAAAAAAATATATGTCTACATCTTCTTCTTCTTCTTCTTCGTATTTCCTTTTGTAAGAGGAGTCGTGACCATGACTGACATGTCATTTCAATTAGCTGTGGCCCGTTTGATGACGCCACGCCATCTTTCTCTATTGCGTGACCGTGTTGCTGCATCATAAACTGTTGAGCTGGTGGCTTCTTTAACTTGATCAGCCCAACGTTGAGGAGATCTACCTCTTGGCCTGGAACCTTCTACTATGCCCTGTACTATGAGCCATTCCAGATTTTTGCTGGGTCTTCGTTGAATGTGACCGAAGTAACTTAGAATCCGCGAGTATACAATTTTTGATAGCCGTTGTGGTTCGTTTATTTTGGCTAGAACGGATACATTGGTTCTTCTAGCCGTCCACGGGATTCTAAGTATCCTTCTTCAGCATCAAAGCTCAAAAGCATCAATTTTTATTTATCATTGTCTATGATTCGGCGCCGTAGAGAATCATAGGGAACACTAATGTTTTTATAACTTGTTTTTTTTATGTTTAGCGTGATACTCTGATCTTTCCATGTATTCTCCAGCCCTTTCGCTGCTCGCCTTGCAATCTCACATCTTCTTTTTATTTCTTGTGTACACCCTCCTTTGTTCGATATAAGTGCCCCCAGATGTATATACTGGTTAACTACTTTACATTGCCCTAGTTGCTGTATGCGTTGCTGGTTATTGTTCGCTCTATCAATAATCATTTTTTTTTTGTTTTCGTGTAGTTAACCAGTAGACTACAATCTTTGCTCTCTTTTTCTAATTTAAGGAGAATTTGTGTGAGCTCATTGCTTGATTCTGCTAGGAGGACCGTGTCGTCGGCGTACCGAAGGTTGTTAAGTTTTACACCTCCTATACTAACTCCTCTACCCTATTCGTTTGTTACTTTTCTCAATATGTACTCGCCATATATATTGAAAACCAAGTGAGAGAGTATGCAACCCTGCCTAACTCCTTTTTTGATGGAGCAGAAGTTTGATTATCTATTCGTACGACGGCTTAGCATTTTACGTAGAGGTTGTAGAGAAGCACAGTCAAGTGTTGTGGTACTCCCATTTCTCTCAGTTTTTCCCACATTTTTGTTCGTTCAATATTATCGAATGCTTTTCGGTAGTCAACAAAACAAAGGTATAGCGGTTTGTTAAATTCTCTAAACTTCTCAACTATCTGGCGTACGTTTAAGATTTGTTCCCTTGTGCCCCGTCCTTTGCCTGCTCCGGTGGTATTTGCCATAAAAGATATGATTTCAGCCTTTCATTTAGTATATGCAGAAATATTTTACTGGAATGTGAGATGAGGGCTATCAGGCGGTAATTTTCACAGTCTCCTCTTGGACCTTTCTTAGGTAAAGGCATAAATATGGATTTTGTCCATTCTTCCGGCCACTTTTTTGTCATCCAGATCTTTTGACATACTCTGTAAAATAACTGTACCCCGATGTCTTCCATAGACTTTATGATATCAGCTGAAATTTCATCGATTCCAAGCGCTTTATGGAGTTTCAGTTTTTAAATAGCTCTCTCTACTTTATCTATTAGAATTGATGGTTCCTCTTCTTCTTCTTGCACTTCTGTTATATTGGGAATTTCGTCATCTGAAAACAGTTTCTCACAGTATGTTCTCCAGGTCTCTAGAATTCTATGTATTTTTGTTACATCTTTGCCATCCTGGTTACAGATCGACCAAACTTTAGGGGAAGACTGCCTATTTATCTGTTTCACCAGTTGGAATAAATCCTTCGTGTTATTGTGGTCTGCAAGTTGCTAGGCTGTATGACATAATTCCTTTAGATATTTGTTTTTGTCTTTTCTGCATAGTTTCTGGATAGTTTCTGGATATGTTTGTTGAGTTTTGAATATTGCAGACGTTCTTCTTGAGTGTTTAGGCCAGAGCATCTGTGTCATCATCATCAAGTGTTTGTCTCTGTTCTATGATGTCTAAGGTGTCGTCAGATTATCTGTTTACTCTAAATAATGTTTTCAAATAGACCGCCTTCTACTTCAAGGCAAACATTTATACAATTTATCATATCAATCTACTGACTAAGTTGGCAATAGAAATGATAAAAAGATGGATGAGAAATAAAGGATTAGATCTGGCACCGTAGAAACTGAAAGAAAATACATGAAAGGGAAGAAATAATAACCATAAAGAAGAAAATTAAATACTTTGGAGTTACACTTAAAGCAAAAGGATGGAACAAACAGGTTAACAAAGCAGTAAGAAAAACAAAAAAAAAAAAAAAGAAATGTTTAGTAAGCTTAAGCCAAACAAAAAAGGGCCAGGAGAAAGGGCAAGAAGACTAATAACAACGGCCGTTTAAAGTAAACTATTGTACGCCGCAGAAACATAGAGAGACGCCTTAAAGACAAAAAAACAGAAAAAAAAAGAGAAGCCACGAGAACAAACTCGTTAAGGATCTGCAGGGCTTACGGAACGGTGTTACAGGTGACACTGAAAGTAATAGCATCAACACTACCCGCAGATTTAATGGTAAAAGAAAGATTAAACTTAAAGAAAATAGTAAATAAAAAAACTAGAAAACAATAAACAAAAAGACCAGCAAGAAATAATAAGATGGCAAAAGAGTGGAAAAAAAAGAGAAAAGAGAGAATAGACAAAGGAACTAATACCAGAAATAAATAAATGGGTAAAGAATAAATCAGCAACGTGTTACTATACAACACAACTAGCCGTTGGTAAGTATTTACAAAAAATAAATAAGATGGAGAAAGAATAAAGATGTATATTCTGTCAAGAAAACACGTGAGACGACGTAGAACATATACTAGTAGAGTGCAAAGCGTAGGAGGAAGATAGGAAAAAGTTAGAAAAGCTATTAGAAAACAAAATCAACAAATCCACAATTATTAATATATTAGTGACAAAAACAAATAGAAAGCACTAAGAAACTATTCAACGACAGTACTTTGAAGCTTTAAGATTTAAATAAACTAAAATGAAAAAAAAAACACAAATCAAAAACCACAAAAGAAGAACAAGAAGCTAAACAAAAGCAAAAAAACAAAGAAGACTAAGACAACTGCCTACCAAGGAACGTTGAAAAAATAGACAAGAGAAAAACATTTGTTGAAACATTGGTACCAAGTAAAATTGCAAAACTAAAGAAAAGAAGAAAAGAAGAAAAGAACTTCTCAAGGACAGCAAACTGAAATACGCCACTTCAAAGTTGACAGACACTACAACTTTTGAAATAGTCGTAGTATATCTGGGAACCAGGGAACACAAAGAACTCCAAATAGAAATTTTAAAATCTCACTAGAAGTAAAACTGGCAAAATACAAAATATTTATAAAAAAAGAAGATACGACAAAGAAGAAGTCAATAAAAAAATTAAGAAGATACCTAAGGACAAAGCAAATATCAAAGCTGAATAACGCAAAAATGGGAAAAAAAGAGATGGATGTCAGTGTAAGAAGTAGGACAGAAAAAAAGGTATAGAAAAAGATGAGCCGGGGACAGCATGACAAGAACAACAGCAAGACCAACGCAGAGAAGAAAACCGAAAGGTATTGTCTTGTGCTAGTCTCATACATTCTCTAATGGAACTCCATCAAGTAATGGAAGTAGTAAATTTTCATTTAAGAATTGTAGATACAAGGTTGAATTAAGTCGGTTTGGTAGAATGCGTGAACAAATTACTTTATTATTCAATAACCCAGCCCATTAAATAATAAAACCTTTGACGTAATAAGTGAGACTTTTAATTCATCTATTGAAGCAGATTATGAATATTTATAATACATGTTTCAGTAAATGTGGACTTATGTTAAAGCTATGCAACAACTATCTACAAAAACTTATTTGAAACTCTTTATCCCCATTACGCAAAATTTGAACTTTTGAGGCCTAAATGAATGTAAACCATTTTACCTCAATAAACTGTGAATATTGTCTTTTTAGATATGAGCTTGTACTTGTTTTCAAACCAAACAAATTCAAGAATTTGCTTTTTTTGGTAGACGCTTAGTGTAGGTTGACGTCCTGCCTGATTTTTGCAATGATTTAAATTACCTGTTTCCTGTAATTTTTGTTGTACTCGTCTTATAGTTTTTGCATTAGAGGCTGATGATTTGGAAACTTTTCCGCATGGGTCGTAGCCGCAACAGTGGCATTGTCATTACTAGGGACCGGATTATATGCAAATGCATATTTGCATATGCATTTGCATATTATGACCATATTTAGGCTTTGTTGCATAGTTTAACCATATTCGCTTTTTATGCATATTTTACCGATTTTAAGGAAAAAATATTGAAAAACACCATTTTTTAAATTACTATATTATCCATATTGACATAAAATATCCCAGAAATTAAACATTAGTTATTTTTTTAACAAATAAAACATTTTTTCTTTAGTTTACTATATTATATATATATATATATATATATATTTAAAATATCTTAGAGATTTAATATATATATATATATATATATATATATATATATATATGTTGCTCTTTAAAAAACTAAAATTGGTTGTTATTGCAAGTATACTAAATATTAAAACATACATGTATCTGTTTTTATGATACTCAAAAAACCATTCAAAATGGTGTTATTTAGCCGTACGTTTTTTGTCTAACACCCTATATATATGAAGTTATATATTTTGATACATTTTACCTATTTAACTTTATTAAAAACTTGAAAAATAGAATTTGATATGTTTTGTTTTCTTTTTTATAAAATGATTAAACTATATTTGTTTATATTATGTTGTATATAGTTGCAGATTTTGACATACTTTTGTTATTTTTATGCATATTATGGGCTTTTTTATTGCATATTTTAGTGTTTTTAAGTTGCATATAATCTGGTGTCTAGTCATTACATGTCCCTAATACTACACAAGGGCGTTTTCAGGCGACTAGTCTAGGAAGGGTAATTAAAAAAAAGATAAATGTATATTTTATTTCTTAAGTACAACAAAAAAAACAACATAGAAAAGAAGCTTTTGAAACGTTTAAAAGCGTTGTAAAAATTTACCGTTTGTTATTTGTTTGAAATATGGAATATCGGTAATTTTTAACAATAAAAATTAATAAGCATAAAATTCTTAGCAGGGGTAATTACCCCATTACCCATTTAATTTTAAACACACAAACCCGAAATACTTATCAATATAAATATAATTCTAAAATAATTGAATTATGTTACACAACTAAATGTCAAATATGACAGTTATGTCAGTAGATTTAACAAAATATATAAATTAAAAATGTGCTTAAATAGTGGTCGTAGAAAAAGTTATTATTTACATTTATATCAATAACTCGATAATAGCGAGGAACAAATGAAAAAAAATTTATTCTTAATTTTTAATTTGTTTTAGCCTCCTGAGTCAAATCACAGAAGCACTGACGTCAATTTTGAGACACCCTGTATATTATAAATATACATATATCGTAAAAAATCATAAAAAGTTCAATTTGATAAAATAAAACTATTGTTTTCTGAAGACAACCGCGCTTTAAATTTTCAGTTGTTTATTACAAAATTAAAATATATAATTCTTCGAATATGGTAATATAATAAAAGAAAAGTGCAATTTGCCAAAACTCGCCACGCATTGTTTTTTTACAGGTATTATTATAAAATACTTAAATAATAAAAAATTGCCATTTTCTGAAGACTGCATTACATTTACATAGTTGTTTATTATAATTATGAAATCCATAATTTTCCATTTATATTTAAAGTGTAATTTGATAATAGGATACAACTGCGTACTTGTACTTGTCAATTGTATGTGATATTAAAGATTGATCAAGTAAACTTGACCGTGTGTGGGATGATTTTAATAAAATAAATGTTTGTGCAAAATTTACCCACACACGGTCAATTGTAATTGAACAAACGATTGTTCAAGTTTAATTGTCAATTATGTAGTTAGAAGAAGCGCCGTTCGTAAATAATAATAAGATAAGGATATAATCAGATTTAATATTTTTAAATGTTACCATGTTTTTTGCATAATGTTAGCTTGTTAGCTTGATCAGAGAACATTGAGGAGAACAAAAAAAAAAGATGATTCTAGCTTAAGGTTCTAGGGTTATTGGTTAAATTTTATGTTTGCATCTAATAGTAAAAACTAGTGCTCCGATTAAAATATTGATTATGCACATTGATAATAAAAATATTGTGTAAACAATTTCATATGCACAAAAACATTAAAGAAACTACAAAACGCAGTTATTATTTACATAAATAATTAATAATATTTTAAAATAAAAACTATGGCGAGCAATCATCAAGATATTGGTGTAAACATCCAGTTTACACAATTTTGTAAGTTGGAATTCAGTTTGTTGTTTAAAATTCTAAAATTATTATATATTGTACAATTATTTTATTTAGTTTTAATTAAAATAAATAATATAACGTATTTGTATAGGTATTTTGCTAATACCAGTAATGCATATTTGGTTGCTTACGTTCTGATACCTTGACAATTTAGTTCACAATCATTACTTCATTGACAGACAATCTGTTAAAATGGAAAATCCACACTATTCATTTATTTCACTTTTGCAGTCAGTTATCAATAATAATGTTCAAATTTCACACGTTTTAAACTAAAACTCTTTATTTAAAAAGAAATATTGGTTTTAACATTTGATCTTGAAATGCATAAGACTGAAATAAATTAACTTAATTTTACTTTATTCAAATTTTGGTAGATATAATAAAAGCTATTTACATCAAATAAGTTAACAGTTGTTAATAAAAATAACAATCTTCGATTTTTTAAATACACTATCATATAGGATTTACTAGCAAAGTTAAGTGTATTTAGTTGCCTATCATAAACCACTATTTATGACAAAAAAATAAATGTTGAGCCATTTGTATTATATTTAAACGTAATTTGAATATATATTTATTTTAATCAAGACATTTATAAACAATTATAACTTATAATATAAGTAACAAAATTTATATTAATATAATTAGTTTTTAAGTATCAGGTTGTTAAGACAAAATTTATTAAATAATATTAGTTATAAATCTGGAAATTTTTCCCAGCATATTTTTTTTTATTTTGGTATGCATAGTCTACTTAGGATTTCCTTTAAATTTTAATAATTAACATTTTTTGTAACAAAAGTTATTAGAAATTGTGTCAATAGTAATTTTATTTAAATATTACGTTTTCTCGTTGCCGGTTTACTGGTGTTGCAACTTGCAACTAGATAATGCAATCAGCAAAAACCAGGTGAAGTATGTTCAATATACTTACAGCCAGACACAAATAGTGTGGCCCCTATAATAGGCAACTTACTTAGTATACACAAAAATTATGTTGATTGTGGTTAAACTTATGCCTTTGCCCGTTTTAGCATCTTTCAACCCCTGAACAACGTCGCCCATAGAATGTTTAAAATGTTAGCGCAAATGAAAAATACTAAAACGGGCATAGGCATTAGTTTAACCGCATTTAACATAATTTTTGTGTATATTAAGTTGCCTATTATAGAGGCCATACTATTCGTGTCTGGCTGTACATGCATTCGAGCTAATATTGCTACTTGTGGGACCATTCTTGTGCGAGATATGGGTCCAAGGGAACGCAATATTATCTATTACTATTGTGGCTAGTATTTAGCATACCTTCAACCAACTTGTATTAAATGTGTTTTTTTATTGTTGAGTTGCTTTCTTACTAGTGAGGTGTATTATAGTTTTAGTAAGCATAATAACTTGTTCAAAAATTCACTTAAAGTTGTATTTTATTTTGTTATAAATAGCACTGATTTAAGACATTTGATATAAAAATCAAATAAAAAGTTTTCTTCATGAACCCAATTACAACGTTTTTTTATTATTTCTAATTAATTGCTACATAAATAAATAAATCATCTTTGTTGGATGACAAAAAGTATTTTTTTTTTTTAGAGGCGGCAAACTTTAAACAACACTCTTATCTGTGACAGCTGATTTGACAGTTCTCGGTTGTTTTGAGGTTAGTTTGGTTTGGCAATTTATCATGAATAAACTCACGCCGGAGCAACGTTTGCAAATTGTTCAAATTAATTTTGAAAAACATGGTTCAGTTTGAGAAACTTATCGGGCATTACGTGCATTGTACGGTATTCATAATCGTCCATCAAAGCGATTAATTTGAGAAACTGTGCATCGTTTTTGCAATACGTTTAATTTAAACATTAATAAGTATCCAGTACGACGTCGTACAGTGCGCACACAAGAAGCAATTGATAGTGCGCAAAGTAGTGTTAATGATGATCCAAATGTGTCAATTCGCCATTGTGCTCAACAATTAAACTTGTGTCCATCCACACAAAAAATCAAAAAAAACTTGGTTTACGAGCTTACAAAATTCAACTTGTACAGAAAATGAGCAACATGATTATAGGCCGAGGAAAATATGATCTATAATTTTATTTGAAAATTTTTTTCGGTGATAAAACACACATTTGGTTAAAAAGCTATGTCAACAAAAAAAATTGTCGCATTTGGAGCAATAATAAAGCCATTGTCAAAACACCATTACATCCAGAAAAAATTACCGCTTGGTGCCCTTTATGAGCCAGTGGAATTATTGGTTCATATGTCTTTAAAAATAATAGTGGTCAGAACGTTACAGTCAACAGTGAGCGGTACAAAGACACGATTGCTAACTTTTTTATGCATCAATTAGACCACATTAATGTTGCAGACATGTGGTTTCAGCAGGACGGCGCCACATGCCACACAGCGCGCGATAGAATGCATACTTTACAGAGGATAATTGACAAGTAAGTGCAAATGCCCCATTACATTAAAGTGGCAATTCACTTTCTTGGCCCTTTCCCCAAATAAATGATCAAAATTTGGCCACCTTCCTGTCGAACTTTTTTTTAGAATATCCATTACGAGTTGAATTAAATAGTGTACCGCTTTATAGGCGTTGCTTAGAGTTTGTGAACTAAATCTGGGTTTCAAACTGTTAGGGGTTTGTCTAAAAACTTAGGTATCTAGTTGACTAGAAGCTTTGCCAACATTAAAAAAATCGTTGTAAAACATTTGTCCTTTGGTTGGAATAAGCAAAGTAACAGCTGATTTTTAGATGAAAATTGCGCGTTTTGTGCAATCCCGTTGCTTGCGCATAGAATTACTCTTTGCAAGCGTTAAGACTGTTAGAGGTATAGCAGAAATCTGCTGTTAATAATCAACTTATAATAAAATGAGCAGCTCGAGTAACTGGCGGTGTACGGCCTACCTCACGCTGCACATGTAGCTACATGCCCGGACTCTTTCTTGAATAAACAACGGCGCATGGTAAAGTTAGGGCATTCTTGATAACATACTTCAAAGTCTTTTTAGCATCCACATTCATTGATTTAAAAAAAATAATTTCGTATTTTCCTTAATTTCTTTGACTTCTCTCCTTTGATCTTTCTCCTCGGAGGATAAATTAGTTCTGGATTGGATTGTAGTAGCTTTGTTTGTCCACCCTTTTTGGGGCCTCTATGGTAGAAATTGGAATCATAAGGAGGAGTAAGCAGGCCGCTAATGGCAGTCTTCGTGCAATTTTTCATCTTGGAGAAAATTTTCTTCTGGCAGCGCATCTTAGGGCGGGGCTTTATGGTAAAAGGCAACATAACAGTGAATTAATTAGTAAATTAAATCAAACTGAGTTATTGTTTTGATAATTGATTGCTTGAGTAGCTAAATCAACCATCACACTGAAGTGCAATAATAACTGCAGTTTTTGGTTCATCAGACAAGTGCGGCTGTAGGTTCCTTCTCGAGGTGACTTTTCTTGTTGGCTGCTGGCAGTCAACTCGCTCATGTGGTTATTGATGGTTTCTACTCGGGTATAATGTTTACGGAAATGTGTGTCTGATGCGTGCTAACTTTATTTTTATTTAGAGTATATTGGTAGAAGTTGCCTTAACCATGCTTTGGTCGTTTTGTGGTTCAAATAAAATTCAACGTGTCGAATTCACTTTCTAAAGGAGAGTCAGTACCGACTAAACCTAATTCTTAAAATACCTGAAAGTGTGGCACATAGTGAATATAAATATTTGTGCATAGTCTCAGTATCTTTAGATTTTGATGATGTGCCGTAAAAGAGTTATCGTAATGCGCCTACGGCGCCAATCTTTCTCACTTTAGATATGGCTCTCGTTTACCACATTTTCTGTGCAAAGGATTTCACTGCCCACAGGAAAGTTGCCTATGATAATTTGTTTAAAAGTTCGAGCGGGTTTTACTCTGTTAACTGGATGCGTATTTAAGGCATACTGCAGAATACTGCGGGCTGGAACGTTTTAGGTGAGCACTTCAATGCCGTGTGCCCGAATCACTGGTTAATTTTTCCAGAACGTCGATTAGTCTGCATAAATACTGAGAGACTAAAAAGCTCAGAAATGTTAGTTTTATCGGGTTTTTTGAACTGCACAGTTATTTGATTTTTAGCGGTTTATTTAGTAATCGAATTATTAAAAAACGTTAAATCCCAACACTTACTGATTACCGCTTTGACGGATTATTTGTCTTGCGATTGGAACGCACATAAATTAGCTTCATCTTTTTCTATTGTCGCTAATGACAATGATTTTCTGAAATCACTCATATTGTTAAAGATGAAGCAGATAAGGTTTTCATTTATTCATAGCGCGGGCAATTGTCCATTTATACTATTCTCCTTGTGAACATCTTGAGAGGTGCATGGAGGAGGGAATAACTCTAACTGTAGCAATATGTTAAAAACATTGCTCAACTATTAGTTTCAAATAATTGCATAGTTTTCATCAAAATTACGTAGTTTTAATTTTGTCATATCCACTGTTTTTAATTGTTTTCATTAAATATTAGTTTTTAATTGTTTTGATGATATATAATGCGTCGGTTATATTTTAATTCACACATAAAAGAGTCATGCCGGCTAACCAGCAAATCAATAAATATTAACGATTCATTGTTAGATTTACTTTAAAAATTGTGTGCTTGTTTAAGTTGTTTACAAAATATTCATCATTATAAATATTGATTATATAAATGGTTAAACTCACCCAGCCGTCCGTTGTTACTCAATAATTATGAAAAAGTGAAATCTCAAGCCAATGGCTCTGTTATTTCTAGTACCATACAGCGCTAAGCTAAAGCGGAATCGTCGCAATATCAGAAGCACCTGACAGTGAGGTGGCGTTACTGCTTTATCGCAAAGTGATATTTTTATATTTTTAAAAATAAGAAATAATTTACTGTGATTCAATAAAAAACCGATTCGTACAGGTTCAAACTGGTCGGATTTTATTTTTACTTTTATTTAATTATTTAAAGTTTAGTTTTTGTTCCGATTTCTGGTAAGAATAAAAAGTATGCTATTCTAGTTCGATTATAGTTGTTTTATTTATAATTACTTACATTTTAATTTTTGTAGTATAGTCTCCAATATATGTTATGTAATAAAATAAATAATAACTTGCATATTTAAAAATTTTAAAGAAACCCTCTCAGAATTAACCAATTTCCACTAACCGTGTGATCACATAAAGAATCTCTAGTCATCAATAATCAATCAATTTAAATCTTTTTAAAAATACGTGTGAATTATTAACACAAATAAATTAGTTATTAAAACGAATCAATTTTTGATTAGTTTAACATTGTTTTTTTTTTGTCAATTTACTTGTTAAAAAACGTCTCCATTGTTTAGTTTTATAAAATTCCCGAAACACACCAGTACCCCTTAGCGTTGGGCCAGGCTTACCTGTTACAAAAATGTAAATTAAGCTTTCAACTCAACTGTAAATAGTATTTAAAATTTGCATTAACATAAATGAGACTACACAAAACAATACAAAATAATCATTAGTTTAAAAAATGCTATGTAATTAATTAATAGTATAAATTTTCCATACAAAACCTACTAAGTGATCACAATTATGAATGTTTGAAATGATCTATTATCATAAAATTAATAAATATTTATTTCTAAAATAGAAATGTAACCGTTAAAAATATTGCGAACTAAGTATTTAACAATTGATTAGATACGTATTTGCAATGCGCAATATAATAATTTAAATTCCCAGTATTTTATTATATCAATTAACATTTAGTTTATCTGCAAATGAGCACATGGTCTTTTAAGCTGATTGTGTTCAAAATGACCCGTAAATATTGTAAAGTAAACAAATACCTCAAAACATTGAATTTGCAAAAAAATAATAATACGCAAATTATTATGTGCAAATATGATAAGACTGTGCTGTTACTTCTATTTACAGATAATCTTTTGTCTAACTGTTATAACAATTTATGTTAAATTCTTTATTAATCTCATCATTATATGGTCATAGTTCAATTATTCGCTGTTATCAGTCCTCTGGTTGGGCATTTACTGACACAGCGCTGGCAAGTGATTAGTATATTGCTTGATTGTGTCGAGTGTAGAGCCAGTCAAGTCAGTCAGTCATAACATCATGGAGCGTACCCGAATATATACATCGGACAGTAGCAGCAGTGATAGTGATACCGGACGAGTATTGGATTTTGCACGTTTTGACCTGGATACATACACCCTCGACCACAATTTAGATAAGTTTTGCGAAGATGAGAAGAAATCTGTAGGAGATGTAGACACATTAATACTGCACCATAATCAATTACGATTGTTTCCGGAAAATATTGTTAAGTTTACACATTTAAAGGCACTTGATATTAGTTCAAATGGCCTAACATCATTGCCAGATATATTTGAATACTGTAGCTTGGAAATATTAATTGCTAAAAATAATAGTTTAACAAACGAATCATTACCTAAATCATTTACAACAACCAGTTTGCGTGAGCTCAATTTAAGTGGAAATCATCTTACACAATTCCCAGAACAAGTCTTGGATTTTCCAAGTTTGAAGTTTTTGTATCTCGGTGGCAATAGGATTACAAATATTTCAAGAAACATTTGGAAACTTACAAAGTAAAATCTAATATACCTATAAAGTGCATTTATTAATTTTATTGTTTTTAGTTTACATATACTCTCAATGGGTGGAAATTTGTTGCTTGACGTACCGACAAGTTTGGGAACTTTGCAATTTTTGCAAGCATTGGTACTCTGTGATAATTTATTGGAAAGTCTTCCAGCAAATATTGCCAATTTACATCATTTAAAATCGTTATTGCTACATAAAAACAGATTGAGGACATTACCACCTGAAATCGTCGCTTTGAAAAATCTAACTGAAGTAAGTAAACAAAAATATTGTTATTAATGGTAATATAATAATGAATCATTATTGTAGACAACAAGTAAATATTAATTTGCATTTTGATTTGCGCCTTAAAGTGTAAATTATGTTGTTATTTATGTATAATTAACAATTTTTTGAATAACATTACTAATTCGTTAACTGTTTTACAATAAAAAATTTGATACAAGTATGCAAAAAAATATATTGAATAATTACACTTCAGTGATGTTTATACTTTGCTGGTCAAATATATTGCTGCCTAATATCATATAACTATTATATTGATAATTTTGTGTTTTTGAATAATTTGTATTGCCAAAACAATTACATTCAAGAAAAAGGAATTTATTCGGTTGGTATTTCTGTTTATATTTATACAGACTCTACATGTAGATCTGACAAAATTACAATTTTTTACATTTCATTTCACGTGTGATTGGTGTAGTTTAAAAAAAAACTAGAGCATAAAGAGAGAATAAAAATACTAAATTTTTTTTAATCATATATATTTTATTAGTTAGAAATGTGAAGTCGGTATTAATGCCACTAAAAATCTTTATCTATCTAGACAAAATATTAATTAATAAGTTCCTAGAAATGTTGTTGTATGCATGTTGATTATCAAAAACTTCTTCTTATAGTCCGTACTCGCTACGAGCGAAGGGGGCCTTTGTGTCTTTGTTTATTGATAATCACGATGTCATGTCCGTAATTTCTTTAGAAAAAAATTACGGTTCTGATTTGGTTTATCAAATTATTCATAACAAATTGACACTGACGTCGTTCCGGGTAGATACTTAATAAATTATTTTTTGTCTGCAATTGGTAATTTAAGTTGATACGTAATTACTTTTTTACAAAACATATATTTATTTTTGAATACAAAAACAAGCCAAAGCTGTGGTTGCCTTTCTGAATTCTGAATTTAAGTGAGAGGCCTCATTAAGCTTTTTGTACCTCTTCCAGTGGTAAACCGTACTCCTTCGTGTCAACTGACTGTGTAGCCTACGTGGTTGATCTATGCTAAGACATAGATGTAATTTGTGTATTGTGTATATTTTCTTCTAGTATGGTGTTAAGGCATTTTAGTGGTAGTGCATGCGGTCCACGATTCGAGTCTACCATCTTAAAAGTTGATTCTTAGCGCGTCAACCCATCAGCCTTAAAGCTACTTATTGAAGTGCTCTTTCACGCAGCACGGCATAATACAATTTGAGCTAGCTTCTAATGTAAGGGCTCCATGGCATTCTAGTGATAATTTTGATGTGATTTTAGACTTTTTTTATATATGAAACGACTGCTCTGCTGTCCGTTAGGATTTGCACCTTCTTACCAGATATTTTTTGGTTTACTATTTTTATCCCCCTATGGATTATTTCAGTTATCTTTGCCTGAAAGGTCGTATGTATCCCTAGTGGTAACTATAAGATTGCTATATGTTGAGAGTAAATACCCTCTGACCATGAAGACCATGAAGAGTTTTTGAACCATGAGTGTATATTTGAAAGAGTATGTCCTTATCTACTCTTTGCTTTTGTTATTTAAATACAAAGTAAGGTCATATGATGACATCTCTTTGCGCTTTTAGTAAATGTGTTTTTTACAGCTTTTTCCAGAAGGAAACATTAGTGTAGTGTACTAAAATCTGGTTGCATTTACATTGCCAATGTTGACATAGATGTCAAGAGATAGCATATGCAGTATTGCTTCCATCGTTGCAATCGGCGTTGTTTGCATACCGCTTGTTGCACTTAGGCATTCTTTGCAACTGGTTTAATTAACTTGTTCACGTTTTCTGCTTGGTTCTTGGCCACCAACTTAGTGCTTCATAAATCTTATAATAGCTTTGTATAACAGAGTACTATCTTTGGAAACAGTCCCCATGTCCTGCCAACAGCCCGTCTATATTGCCAGAACGACTTATACACATTTTTACATCACATGTTTAGGTGAGGCCACCATGTTAGCTTGGAGTAATTGACCCCAGTTAACAGCGTTTAGAATTTTTGGTAGATTTAGTTGGTCAATTTTTATTTTTTAAGAACCAGTTTGGTTGTTTGTGTCTTAACCATAAGAAGCTGGTTTTTGCACAATTTTTTTATTATTTTTAGAGCCCCTTGCATGTACTAGGTGGTGCAAAAGTTGTTATCCGATGTTGATTGACTGTAATTTTTTTAATAAATAAAGTACTTTATGTTTGCGTTTGGATTGTGTTTATTTGATGTCTATTTTTTTTTTTTTTTTTATTAAGTAGAAACAATAATTATGGTCAAGTGGCCGCCGCCAGAATTGATCGTGCTCGATTTATTGCATTTTCCATCACTCTTGCCATAACTTCCGGCAATAGGTTCCCGCATTCCTGACGGATATTCTTTTTGAGAGCTTTACGAGTCTGAGGCTTGTAGACATAGATTTGTGACTTCAAGAAACCCCACAAAAAAAGTCTAGAACGGTTAAATCGGGCGATCTTTCCGGCCAATGCAAATTACCAAAAGAACAGATTAGGCGACCCGGAAATGCAGCTCCCAGTTGAGGTAGAAAAAAGTCGTTGAGTATGACTCTGTAGCACTCGCCGTTCACAGTAGTCGTTTTACCCGCTGCGTTTTAAAAAAAAATAGACCCGATGACGCCTCCAGCATAAATACCACACCATACAGTAACTTTGAGCGGGAGTAATAGCTCTTCGTGTATTATACGCGGATTTTCGTTACCCCAGAAACGATAATTCTATCCACACAAGATGGAAATGAGCCTCGTCGCTCATAATGATTTTCGATAAAAAGTTGTCTTTCTCGTGATCGAGACTCAGCATGGCTTGATCGTAGGTTACACGCGCTTGGTTGCCAACGGCTAGCAGCTGATGCACTGTCAGTATTTTGTAAGAGAACATCTTCAAGTCTTTTATCAAATTTTTTTGTAAATACCGCCGATTGATGCCCAATTGCGTGGTACGTCGTTTGGTCAATACCTCGAGGTCCTCTGCAACATCTTCAACCACAACCGCAATATTCTCAGCAAAACGACTGCTCCTGGGCAGCCCATACAGCATCTCGTGTTGACCCCTACTCTTCTAGGCGAGCAGCTAAACGCCGTAGTGATTGCCTAATTGGTGTTGGACGATCGGGAAATCTACGTCTAAATTCACGCTGCGCCAACACTACCGACTAACTATTACGCAAAAAATCAAAACAATTATTCCGCGTTTTTGAGGAGTATAGCAATTCATGTCTTATTGACGTGTATTTTGTATCTGTTTACTTCACAAATGTCAAAGCAGAACTGACATTTACCGCCATTTGCAAAAGTTATAGCATTTTCCGATCACTTTTGTGCCACTTAGTATAAGTATGAAATTTGCCACAGAATTGTTATATCATTTGCGTAATGTCTTGTTGGATTAACACTATGTGTTGAGAGTGCTGTTATTATTTTCTAGAAAATGGTTTTGTCAAATGCATTTTCGATGTCTATAAACACTCTTAAGGTAAACATCTTGTCCTGTAATGATCTTTTGATTAGATATGTTACGTTGTGTTAAATCGATTTTGTAAATCTGGCTTGAATTACCTTTGAAGTGGTAAATTGTTACTTAAAATATTGTAACGATTTTACATTACATGTTACGGGCTAAAGATATAATCGCCGTTTTTTGTGGAGGACTATTTTAAAAAATCGGGATTTGTGTTCGTGTGTGGTACCGCAAATACGGGATTCGGGAGCAATTTAGAGGATTGGATCGTCATGTGCAGCAATGGATAAAATCAAAATATGCTGGTAAAAATGCTTTTAAAACGCGTAGGGCATTTGATCGGTTGCCATTCCTCTACTCTACCGTTCCTCGACAAAACCGTATTCCTGGTCCATGCAATTATTTTCGGGTACATCTTTTCATTTTGTTTGTTTGCGACACCCTCCATCTGAATAACCGCTGCTAGATAACTGATAATCTCTATTTGTCTGCGGAAAACGGAATTACAACGGGCAGGTGTTGGTTTAAGTGTATCGGCATACTAATAAGTTTCCGTTTCCCACACAGTCTTCCAAGTGTCTTCAGAAGAAAAGACGTATAGCTAAGGCAATTGGATTTTGTCAGGGTGTAATCCTGGTTTTGGTATAAATGCCCCATAAATTCTCATCAGGTGGGCTAGAATGATATACTCGCCCAATTCCAAGAAAATTCCATTTAGGTATTAAGAGAAGTTTCTGAAAATACTTTGTTGTTGTCAAATAAGTTTTTTGTAATTTTTTTTGTTTTTTATATCCAGTCTTATTGACGTTTTGAGTTTTTGCTCTGTTAAAAAATTTTCTTAAAGCCGTTTTGAGTTTTTCAAGTTTGTCATACCCCCAGAGGTTAATACTGTCAGGACTAGACTAGACAACTTACCTACGTAGTTTTCAATTTTTAACACATGTTTAGATTTACATAAAAAAATATATGCGATAGGTTTTTTCAAAAGGCAGCCTTGGTTTTTGGTAGGACTTATGTTTTATTTTGTGTATATGTTTTAATCTGAATTTTATCCATCCACTGACATTGAGGCCAACTTAAATACATGCCAGTTTTACATTTGACTTAAAGTAACTATACTTGCCAGTGTAATATTTATTACAGTGTGGCTGTGAGATGTAACGAATGTTTGTTCAACACCTCGGTTTAACATTTTTAAGTTAGTACTGATACTAAAATTGTGTAAAAACTTACCTTTGTTATTGGTATTTTTGCTTCCCCATACAATGTGGTGGAGTTTGCATCACATCCGATGACTATAGGTTATGCAAAACCACGCTGGACGCAAAGTAAACAAATACAGGCGTTGTTCACGTGGACAGCTACGAGGACAAAGTCGCAAGGCAATAAAAATAGATTTATAAAGTATGGGTATAGGTTCAAGTATATTAATAAACATTACAAAAGTACAGAGATTATATTCATAATTAGAGTCCAAGTTCAGGTACCTACAATTATAAATACTTTTTTTATCAACCGCAAATATTTCACTATGTATAAAATCTCATTTTAATGAGGTGTGGATAAAGCAGTCAAGTCCGCTGCTAACGGCCAATTGCATGCAGGCTTGAATTTGTTCACGTGCTAATCACGCGGTTTTGTTTACATACTTTTAGTGTAGCGTGGTTTTGAATACACCATAGGTTTATGTTGTTACTTATGCAAACTGTACCAACTTTTCCATAGCTGCAAATGGAGGTAGTGTATCGTGGGCTAAGTATACAAACGCCACAATGATGTGTTTTTAGTCCTAATGCTAATGCTCACAGCTGTAACGTCGCTGGAAAGCTGGGGCATAAGAAAAGCTGTTATATGCTTAAGTGTGTACATGCCCGTCGTTGACTTACAGTTTTTAGGGTTTGCAAAAACATTCTCTTTAAGTTTGCTTAGTCCACAAACCTTGAATTTGACTATCAACGGTTTTTGGACTACGGCTATTATATCATGGTAGACGATGAAGTAAGTTTCATAAAATTACATCAATGCAATCCGGAACCTTATGCAGGGGTTTGAAAAAGTGTCTTTCCTTCCCGGCTTTGTTTGGGTAGGTTTCCATCCTGTTTTTGACCAAATGGTTTTTCTATCCAGTTTTATCCAAGTTGATCAATATTTTATCTAACCTCCACGCTTTCTTCCTGTTGCATATGGCTACTTTAATGAGTGGTTAGTTGAACATGTAGCTCATTTTTTATACCTAGGACAAGGAACCAATCTTTTAGGTTCTTCTTCCGTCTCTCCAGGCAACCCAAAACCATCTCAATGGCATCCAAAGGTTCTGGAAGCCAGAAAGTGGCTTTTGTCTACCTAAGGAGATGATCCGCCTGCACGACGCTAAATTGAATTGATAGTTTTTAACATACAAAATATGTTCCTCACGTCTCATTTTAACCCTCACCGATAAAAGAATCTGAACATAATTTATATAAATTGAGTAAACCACAGTTAGAAATGATGAAACTATTAGTCAGAATAAAATTACAGGAAAAAAATTGGAAGAAATTACAGAAGGAAAAAAATACAGAGAAAGAAAAAACAAACACAAAAAAATATACACAAGAAAAATACTCAAAGAACAATATTAAATACTATCTACAACCACAAAACTTGATTAATTAAATTTTGTAATAATTTTTACCAAAAGTAACATGATTTAACATCCGGGGTGGGTCCACCATAATAATAACTTCTTTTTTTATAATTGTTTATGTCAGTAATTCTTTCCTTTTGTAATTATTCCCTCTATCATTTTTTTCTTGTATATTTTCACAGTGCAATTTCATCACGTATAATTTCTTCTTATGTAATTTTATCATAAAGCAATTTATTACTAAAGTGTTCAGTTTAAACACTTTCGATTTGCTTAAAACTTTATTAAAATAAAATCCAATCTGCTAGTTTTCATTGTTTATACAATGTCTTAGATAGTACTATTCGTTTTCGTATATCTGTCCTAGATTCATATTTACAAATATAAAATTACACATTTATACATGATATTAAGAAATATGAATAATCATCCAGCCAACATCCATCCAACGAGTGCTACTTAGGTCTTAGTTTATCTAGCAAACAATAAGTTAAATATACGATAGCTTGTCAAAAATATTTACTAAACAATATTATGAAATGTAATTAAATTTGTGATAGTCCTAGTAAAAACAAAAATATTATATTGCATAATTTTTATAAATATTTCATTAGCTGTGAAAATATTATTATTATTATTATATACTTTGGAATGATTTTAAATATTATCATAATCAAAAAACGCATATTATATCATATTATTTATTAATAATTAATAGTGTTTTATCTAATATAAGTAATGCATAGAAATTATTTTGTTTGTAAATTCTATAAAAAAATATTTTACAGCTACAAACAATTTTGTAGGTTGTGAGTAAGTTATGGATGCTAAGTTGCTAAGTACCGATTAAAAAAATATAATAATAAAGCAAAACCAGATGTTTTAGACTTTTTTGTTTTGATAATCAGTTTTTTCAAATTTTGATTATCTATAATAATATTAAATACAATTCAATAATTAATTAATAAAGTTTTTAAGCTGTATACTTGTATTTTATGACTAAACTTTTGGTTACAAGTTTTAATTGTTAAAACAAACCCAAAATTTTATGGCTTAATTTGTAGTTAGAAGTGTAAAGCTTTTCCCCCAAAATTAGTAGTAGTAGTTGAATAAATGATGATGATCCACTAACAATAATTTTATTCTAGACATTCAATCTGTTTGCAAAATAACATAACATAAAAAAAATATTTATGCCACATATACTATATGTATATGGTCTAAGGTTTTAACTCACAGCAACACAAAAAGGGTTGAAATCCACTAGTTTACATATTGGATGCGTTCAGCAAACATAAATGTTGTAACCGTTGAGCCAGCGATCAGCTAGAGCTGTATTTTAAGTAAAATTTTATGTGGTCAAAGTAAAAGAGATATTTCCAAGCCACCAACATTATATTTAATTTCAACTAATTAAAATATATATGACGTTTCAGCAAAACTGATTGGGAATTTTAAATGATAATTTAATATTTATAAATATTAAGATAAAAAAAACATTACACAACTTAATATTAAGGATGTTGTTAAGCTTCCATTTATTTTTAATACGCAGTGATTAAATATTTATCTAATTTTATCAATAATAATACAAACATCTTATAACGTATATTGCAAATCAGTTTGAAAAATCCAAAAGCAGTACGGATTTCAGTACAAAAACACCCAAATAAAAAAGTAATTTATAGTAATTGAAAAAAAAAACGCAGAAACACGTTAATTCTTAATTTTAAAAAGCTATCTATTGATGTTGTTTGTTTTTTTGATGACCTTGCAAAAGTTATGATGTTATTGCAATTTATTTTAAATAGCTAATTCCATACCTTACATAAGAAAGGTGAAAAAACTCACTTTCTTATTAAAAAACACATTTTGTTAGTTTTTAAAGTTTAAAAAAAGTTGTACAAGAATTGTTCAAAATGATGTTTTTGGAGAAATTAACAATTTATAATTCTGTTTCTAAATATTTCTGCCCACAAGTTAACATTACTAAGATAATAAGTATGAACCACTTACTTCCAACGTAGATTCTCTGTCACCGGTTTATGTAGTGAGGTCTTGGTCTGAGCGATTGGCCCTTGAGAATATTTTACGCATAGCTTTCCTTCCAGTTTTTTCTCTCTACGTAAATTTTGTTGTTATACTGTCCTTGTTAATATAATCTTAATTTAGCATTAGTTCGAGGTGGACAGGTTATTGGTTTAGAGATTTTTATGTAACATCTTGGAATTATTCTCTGTTCATTTTATATTTCTAGGATTCGTTCTATCATTCATTCCCCCATTTCTCATTTTTTCCATTGCTCCACTGTCCCTCCATCTATCCATCGTCTTCTCTCTTGCTTTTATATTTGTTTCTTTTTTACAGGTTCCTTTCTTTATTAATTTTTTTTAATTTCTAGTTTTTCTTTTACCATCATATCCGCAATAGATGTTGCTGCAATGACTTCCATCATTGTGTTTGTGTAAACTCAATTTTCCTCTATTACGGTCCACTCATTCACTATTCTTGCCATTTCTCAAGTTGCTATAGTTATGTCAATACGTGATTTTGAACTTATCCTTACGGACCCAACGTGTGCTCTATTGTTTTCCATACTATGCAGTATTCTCTATTTCTGCATTTGGCAACCTAGTGTGATTCCTTTCCGCATTTTATGACCAGACTTATCCTTTCCATTCGCCGCTACATGTACTTTCATCCAGCATTTGTAGCATTTTCTTTTATTTGCTGTTACATTCTTTACTCTGAACGGAGGTATTATTTAAAAAAAATGATTGCTCCCTGTGTTCCTAATACTAAGTATTGCATTCTTTGCTTCCTCACAAAACCCTCCCAGGCACTTCTGTTCTATGATCCAATGCCTGCCTTAAACACAAAAACGAGATCGTCATTCCCAACCACGACAAGGGTAGTACACAGACTAGACGCAACTAACAACAACAAACACAGACTAATTGAAGAGACTGTTCAACAATGCCTAAAAAGTGTAGATATACCACGGACAGTTTAAACAATTGACCTAAGGAAATCCGTTGATTCAATACTAAAAAATTTACATAAACACCACAAAGCAAGTAGTTTGTATTGCACATGATATTCTTACAAATTTCTAAAAGAATCATGTAATAACAATGCAACAACTTGACAGTGAGAAAGCTTTTAAAAAAATTTGCAAACCGGTATCATTTAGAAACTCTATTTTCTGGACAACATTATTACACTCCTCAAACCATACCTTGTTAGGCGTTCGTTTAAGATAAGGTAACTGAGAGCCTTTTAAGTTCACAAATTATTACAGCGGAAGTACCTCAGGGTTCTATTCTGGGACCCAAGCTGTTCAACGACAATACATACAGTGCTATACGCTCTATTGCAAAATGCTATTGTGTCGAGTAAGCAGATACAGATACACGCCGATGTGCTGGTCAAATATTTCAAGAGATAGCAGATTAAACTAAACGCTGCTAAAGCAAAAGCCATCACATTCTCTCAACAATTTACCGGTACAACAGTGTTTGTACCGCTGAAACTGCATAATAGCGCTGCGAAAGAGTCAAGTAGCGTCACATATCTAGGTGTAAAGATTGGCAAAACTTACAAGGACCACACTCTACCCGCTGATGAGCAAAACAAGTAAGTTCAATAAGACCAACAAATGACTGATTTAAACAGCATTCATGAAACCAATCATGACATGTGCAGCATCAAACTTTACCAAAATAAACATTTGGGAATAATTTTGAAATAAAACGGATACACAAAAATTGATTACCTTTATAACACTTTGTAACATGGTTACTGCCATTTACCCGAAGGAGTTCAACCCCAAAATATGTATCAAGGATGCGCAAGGCTGGGTGACTTAAGTGGGGATTGCTACAAAAATAATAAACAGAAAGTACTGACCGAGTTCTCAACGGACACATATCCTCAAAAAATAATTTTGTCTGTCGCGGCAACGCAGATTAATGGTGTACTGTAACTGTAGTGCGTATGTATTTGTGCAACTTACCCAAAGTGGGATATCTATATACATGTAATGCAAGTACATTAGTGCCATGTAATGGTGTAACATTAGACTGAATAAAGTATAATTAACCGAGTATTGTGATCTGGCGCCCTACACCACCACCATCAACAACAAAAATACCAAAAAATAGAGACTACATAAACGTACAGTTACAAAAACTAACAGCGACTATCACCGACCGACGATCATCAATCATTAACCCAAAACATAAGCTGGTTTATTAAAGGCTGCCTATATTCAACCAGCCTTCATAAAGAGAGCAAAAACATAATTTTAAAAAGCAGAATTATTTCAAAAAAAATCTTTTGTAAGGTATGGATTTTTTACTACAAGTCCTATTAAAAACTAAATCAAAAACAATATTTAAAATAAACTCCAATAACGTCATTACTCCTCCAAGGTCAAAAAACAAAAACTGATTGCATCAATAGATATCTTTTCTTTATTTCGACTTTTTTTAAAACTATTAATTACTTTTAATTTGGGTGTTTCCAGACCAGAGCAAAGCGCGCCGAAGCACAGCGACTTTGATAACCAAACAATACATTATTTCTTATGGAGCAACGCCCACTATGCAAAAAAAAATATATTTTAATTGCATGGCCGCTCTGATTAGCAACAAGCCTTAAAATTAATAAAAATTGTTTATACTCATCTTAATATTTGAAGCAAAATTTAATAAATGATAATACGTTGTAGTCTATACAAACTACTGTTACATTCACCGTTTCATTTAAAAATTAATGTTTAAAAATGTTTGCAACAATAAAAAATGTGTTTAAACAAATTAATTGTTTTTTTTTTACAGTTAAGTCTTCGTGAGAATCCATTAGTTGTAAGATTCGTCAGTGGCATGACTCACAATCCGGCTAGTTTACTAGAATTATCAGCCAGAGCGGTAAAAACTAATAATGTAAAATATGAAGATGGAGACATACCAAGGTCACTCAATTCATATCTCTGCAGCGCACATCACTGTGTAAACCCGAAATGCAAAGGTATGTATTATTTTAATCAACAACTTTTATTAGCGTAAGCTATTACTTCTGTGCATTAGTATTTACAAATATTTTAAAATGTTATGAAATATCTAGTGTAATTTGTTTCAAAAATATTTAAATCTGATTTCCGATTCGAGTATTATTGACTTGAGTGGTATAATTATAGACACATGTTATGACAATTTTTAATACAAATGTCTGTGAACTATACCAAATTCAAATCTACGCTGGACTAAAAGTATCTAAACAAAACCGCGTAATAAGCACGTGAACACACGCAAGAACGCATGCGATTGGTCGTCAGCATGGGGCTTGGCTGCTCATTTCAGACCCCATTAAGTAAGATTTTATTTATTTAGCTGTGCACGTAAACAACGCGTGTATTTGTATACTTCTAGTCCAGCGTAGATTCGAATTTGGTATAGTTAGTTGCTAGTACAATTATTTTTGATAAACTCTAATGAAATGGACAAGGGTTAAGCGCGCAGACGATAAGCTTCTATCAAGTATAAGCCTAAACCCTGGACAATATTAAAATTAAAACTAAGAAATTAAAAATGACAATATGAACTTAAAATCTTGGTTTGGATGATTAGTTAGTTTATACAATTTAATACAAAATTGTAAATACTTATCAAGCTGTTTTGACGGCGGTCCGTGCACTATAAAACCGCACAAAGTCAGGATTTGCCATTTTTAAAACCAACTTAAAAAATGACATTTTTGACAGTAAACTCTGACAAACATCCTAACACACCATCAACAATTGACGCCAAACGCGTAAAGTTTCATTAAACAACGTGCTAACCTACATAAGACATACATACAGACTTCTTCAACAAAATTTATTTAGAACAAAACCAGGATGAGATAGGAGGAGAGGGCGAAGTATTAGTAATCTATATAGCCACTTAGAACTTACAAGGTTGCAGAAGGAAGATGCTGAAAATCACTAATTAAATGGAAAAGCTAAACATATATATGGCAGTACTAACCAAAATAAAAAAGGAACATAAAAACAGAGCTCTTTCCTGCCTATATACAGTGGAAAGTGAGGGGTATTGATGCTAATTAACAGTAGTACAAAAACCAAATATCTAATTGGCAATATACAGATAAATGTCAAAATCAACCTAATGGGCAGTAGAATAACACTCCTTGACGTCTATGCTCCGAATGATGAAAAAACGATACAAAATAAAGATAAATTTTACGACATAACCTTATTTCAAATAATGTGATGTAATATAGAAACTATTGCAGCAAAATTTCAATGCAAAAACAAGTAAATAAACATACAACTAGATGGTCGGTAGATACGAAAAACAAACTATCAATGATAGTAAGCAGAGGCTCAGAATAAGATCAAAATAATAAATAGATTTTATAAACAAAAATACATAAATACTTAGACGCAAACAACGATAGTCCTAAAATCAGTTATTGACAGTATACAAGTAAAACAAAAACTCCTTGAACATAAAGATGTTCTAAAGAAGTTGTGCCGGATTTGTTTGGGAAGGCTCTGAAAACGCCTACCAACTAAAACCCTCCACGTCCATTTCGGGCAATGAATGATGGTGTGTTCAGGCATGTCCACTTCCCTGCAGTACACGCAGTTGTCGCTATCTGCAATGGCCATTTTAAAACACTTATGTCCTGTGAGGAACTGGGTTAGAAAGTAGTTCACTTTGCTGTGCTTTCTGTTTAGCAATGGTTCTACCTTGGTGATAAAAGTTTTTGTCTACTTTCCAGTAGGCTCCCTTCGTTCCACTCCTGTTCCCATTTTCTGAGGGTCTCATCTCTAGCTGCGCTCCGGGATGCCGTTTCTTTCCCCCCCCCCCCCTGGGCAATTTTTCTTTTGCCAGCAGGTGGATGGGGATTGTACTAGCTACAGCTTGTGATGCGTATTGCAGCCTACTTCTGCACTCTTCCAGTTTTCTTTTTGTACGTACTTTCCGAGTACATGGGCCTTTTCCTCGACGCTTTTCAGAGTGTTTCTCCCGACCGGTATCGCCACTTCAGTTTTATGATGTGTAAGCTGTAGGCTGTTTTTGGCTACCCAGGTTTCTATTTTGGATACCGCGTATTTAATATCGTCTTCTATGGCTTCTCTTCCTTTCCCACAGACCACCATTTGAAGATCGTACGCGTATCCCACAAGATAGGTTCTTTTCGGGAGTTCCATTCTCAGTACACCGTCGTATAAGATGTTACGGCCCAATGACAGAGCCCTGTGGTACACCGCAGGTCACTTTTTGTACATCCAGAGTTACGAGCGCGGCATACTCACGCTTCCTGTTAACTTTGGCCGCTAATCTTAGTATGGCTTGCATAGCGTCCAATATACCATTACCTACTTAAATCAGAACTTGTACTTTAGACATATCTAAAAACTAAAAAATACGAGAGTCTTCATTATCAACAAAGATTGTACGCCAATTCAAGCAGAAAATTGAAACTAATAATCGTATGTACCAAAGTAGACAGCCGTGTAGACATTTTTGAAAATAACATGTATACAATGACACATGAAAAGGTACCAAATATTATCATTAAATACATAGAGATATGGTAAACAACTACTATTCGAAAACCGACTAGAATTTCTCAAACACAAAAATTATGAAAATATCAGGTAGTGAAGAAGAAAGTTGCACAATGGGCGTCCTAAGAGAGTGTAAAAGCGTAAAACAATCAAACGTCGCCAGCCCCGGCAATGTACAATGGAGTAGAAAACTACATATACACTGCCAAGCATAAAATGGCCCTACTACTTCGTAATTTGATTTTTTTGTTGAAATTTTTTGATGAATTTTAAATTTTTTTTTTACGTGTTTTTTTTTGTAACAGTTTACTAACTAATTGCTTGAATAAAAAAAAGTTTTTATTATTCAAAGTTTATTGAAAGTAATGAAAACGAATAATTTCAATTTGAAGTGCTAAGTAATGAAAAATATCAAGTTTACTTTCCTATGCTTTTGTTGAAACAAAGAAACATAGTTTTTGTTTCTGTGATAATATCTGTCTGTTGGAAATTGTGTATTGTTGTCATTGATAGTGTTTTGCAATGAGCATAAATCCTGTTGTTGCGGCATGAATTGTGGCGTCTTTAGAAGACGGCCGCTGTCAGCGCAAAACTGCTAGAAACGTTGATGTAAATCTCTCGAGTGTGCAACGAGTATGGCAGCAATACGAAAGGACTGGTCTGCTCACTCGATGACCTAGTTCAGGGCAAAGCAACACTACAACAGCTAGAGATAACCGTTTTCTCGTTTCTAGTGCTTTGAAAAACCAAACGGTCAAGGCAGTTTCCTTTCGAAATCATCTGCAAGAAGTGAGAAATGTTAACATAAGTAAGTGGACAGTTGAGAGACGACTTCATGATGCTAGATTTTCTTCTCAAACTAAAGCTACTGGACCGCCGCTTTCCCGTGAACACCGGATTGCAAGGTTGAATTTTGCACAAGAACACTTAGCTTGGACAATAGCGGATTGGAGTCGCGTATTGTTTTCCGATAAATTCCACACTGCTCCGATAGTTACTGAGTATCTTGACGAGTGTCACATCACGCGATTTGTTTGGCCTGCTCGCAGTCCAGATTTAAATCCAATTGAGCATGTTTGGGATGAGAGAAACGTTTACGGAGACATGTGCCGGCCTCCAAAAATTCTAGAGAGCATCGCAACATACTGGTGCAGAAATGAGACAATCTTCAGTAGAATGTGATCCAAAATCTGATCCAGAGGTCTCGTCGGTATCAGCAACGCTACCAATCTCTCTATTTTTATAAGTAATTAATATAATAATTGATGCATACACAATAGACAGCTAAAGTGGCGACACAAGTATACTCCCTAAACACCAGCCCGAGTACGCTAAAAAACATTTTTTAATTCTTATCGAGGAGTTGTCTCACAACAACTTATAAAATGATACTTTTCAATAATTATTTGGATTTTTTTGGGCAACAATTTTGTTTTATTTTAATTATATTAGCCCACGTAGACGTCCATCAACAAAAAATAAATTAAATTTTATATCTTAAAATTAATTTGTTCAATTTTGATATAAGATCTTTCTAGATATTTAAAGATAATTATATCGTATACAATGAGTTTTTGACAGAATTAATAAAATAATGAAGTGCGGATATGAGTCAACATAAGTTGATAATATTTATTTACTGTGTTTAAATATGATTTTGCAATTATCATTGGTCAAGAAAGTACGGGATTACCAATACTTGATATTTAATCAAATTGTACAATAGATAAGTTATCCACTAATTACCTTAAAATATATTCATTATCAAACTATATAATGTATTTTAATACAACAATAAAATTGGTTTTTAAAGCTAAGCATTAATGAAGTTCAATGACCTATTAATTAAATATTGATTAATAAACTATAAAAACATTTTTCAATATCTAAGTTAATTATAATTTTCTAATTTGTTTGAAAATATCACTCGTATATACGCAGTCTAGATCCTTTTATATATCTGCAGTACCTCAGATAAATATTTATTTACACTTGCTTATCTCCGTTGAATATAAACAATTTTTTAAATATCATATCTTAATAGATAATTAATCCTAGAAACAATTATTGTCTACATTGTATGCTTGTTCATACAATGTTGAGTTTAATATTTCACAATACTGAAAATGAATTCATCATTCTATATAAAATTTCCAAATTAATATATTCAGCAAGGTCATGAAAATTATATTTATTTAAAAACGTTATGACGCTATAAATGAGATTTAATATTTAATTGCAATCTCTTGACTTATGTGACCCTTCAATATGTTCGATTGTTATCATGATTTACATTAACATGAATGTTGATACAATGCAATTTACTTTACAAACGTGTATTATGGTCAATTTACTGATTAATTGATTGTATAAGACTGATAAAATATAATATGTTTCGTTTTATATTTATGAACAAAATTGAGTCCAAGGGAATTTCTTATCGTTAGAAATTGATATAAAACTTATGCAAGGAATAATTCAATCTTTTAATGGTAATAAGTTAATAAACAATTTTATCACAGTAACAGTTTCCACTTACTACTAAACTTTTTTTTTTTTTTTCATATCTAATATAATAATTGTTTGATGCCTTGCTTTTTTTGTAAATATTATTTTGTACGAAGTTTTAGTAGCTTTTAGACACTTTATAACAAAATGTAAATTATATAACATTTTATTTTTTATTCCAGGAGTATTTTTTGACAACAGAGTTGAACACATCAAATTCGTAGACTTTTGTGGAAAATACAGAATACCTCTGCTTCAATATCTCTGCTCATCAAAATGTATAACTGGTGGAGAGGCTGATGTGCAACCAAGTGGAAGTAGCTACATGATGAGAAAGGTCCTTTTGGGATAAAACATTTACTGTAATTTTACTACACATTTTCAAAAAATAAAAAATAAATAACAATAAACTTGTTTTTTAGTATATTTCAAATACATTGTTGTATCAGATAAAAATACAGTTTTTCTAGTGTGCAAACGGCTCGTTTCATTGATATTTATTTAATAAAAATTCATAATGATAATAAAAGATATTTTTAATATAAAAATGAATAAAATACATTTGTCCGCAATAAAACTGTTTTTTGCCTATATTCTATATTGCTCGTACACATTCTATATTTATTGTCCGCTGTGGCACGGTACTTTAAATTTCATAATTTATGTCGCTAGAGCGGACACAAATAGTAGACAATTATTTTATACATGTAAACTTTCGCCAGTTGATAAACCACTTTATGCAGCATATAGGCACAGGCCACGACAGACACCCAAAGAAAGTATACGTAGGAAAAAGATGTCCTCTTGGCGTAGTTGTAAGAAATCCATTGCAGACACCCGTGTCAGCCGTGACCTGGCGGTAGGATTGCTAGCGAACAACACCCTGGCAGCAAATGTGTTAAAAAGAGTCTTAATGTTAGATATCTTACAATATTCAAGTTTCCACCCTGTTTGATTCCGGTGATAAAAACTAGTCTTGTTTCAGAACAAATGTGAAACTTTACCGTCTTCTAAAAAAGCAAGTTTCTTGATATAGTTGCCAATTATCCCAACTAACCGCGGTTATATACATGGACAGATCAGGGAGTAGGAAGTGGTTTAGTCATTGACAATACAACCCATTCATGGTCTCTCCTTAAAGAGACCTTCGTGGATACCGCAAAATTATATACAATACATAAAGTCCTGCTATTCTGTAAAACGTTATATCCCCCTATAAGTCTGGACGCTGGATCATGTAAGTATCAAGGCAACAAGCTGACCAATAAATCTGCTCGTCAAGCAATAGATGCAGATTTTACAGACAACATTCCCATAAGGTTCGATGATAAGAAGGATACGTTACTGTGAAGTTCATCAAGGATTGACCACAACTGTGTAACCGCTTCGAGAGCAAACAGACAAAAATTAAGCTGTCCGTGATGGCAAAAACAAAAAAGTCGCCGATAGATCTCACGGTTGGTTACATTTTTTGAAAGGACTCTTCAAAAAATGTAACCAACCTTTGGTTTTCATGTTATTTTTTTATTATCCGTGTTGGGCAGTAGTTTAAAGCATCATAGTCTTTTACAGCTTCAGTGCAATCTGTGTTATTAAGTTACCTTTAAGTTCTAGCACCAAGTCATTTGCAACTTTGTTGTCATCTGTGAGGTTAAGTTTTTTTTTAGGCTCTGGCATCGAAGTTCTCTACAACTTTGGTATCACTAGTAATATTTTACGTTTTCTTAATGACTCTGTATAATATATCAATATTCCCATTACGGCTAAAGATTAAGCAATACTCTTTATAAAAAATTACTTACTTTATATTTTATTTATTTATTTTACAAAATCTCTTAGATGTGACATTTTAAAATAATGACTTAGTTTTGGAATTTTTTGTTTTAACCTAATGTTAGCAAATTGTAAACGATTATACAGTATTTTGCACACTGAATTAAAAATTCAATGTTATCGTAAAGTGGGTGATCGACGTACAAACCTACACCGCGGTTTTAAAGAACGTCGGTTTTACTTGCTGGTGCTGATCGACTAGCGAGCGAAACAGTCGTATCGTAGTCGAATTGAGGTTAACATGTCTTGTTCGGAGTCTTGTTGTGTTATCTTGGTATTATAGCATACCACAAAATTAAGGAAAAAAAGCCCGAGAGTTTGAGTTAAAATTGGATTGAGAAGACAAGTGTTATCGCATACACATTTAATACGAGAATTGTTAGCAAAATCACTCGACTACAGAAATTATCTAAGAATGTCTGAAGAATTGTACAACGAATTATTGTCTTTAGTAACACCTATAATACAGCAAAACACTACAATGCAAGAAGTTATTTCTCCTTATGAACGTTTGACTGCTACAATGAGATACCTGGTAAAAGGTAAAACCCAAACCAGTCTGCAGTATTCTAGTTTAATATCTAGGCAAACTTTGGGAAGAATTATCCTAGAGACATGCTGAGTTATTTACGGTACCAATACATGAAGGTAAGATATATATTTATTTGTACTTATCATATTATTGACAACTTAACCTGAAAATTGTGAAACATAATACAATAATGTATTTGAGTTTTCTGTTTGAAACTGTTGATTATCTGTGTCTGTCAAAACTTGAAATTGTGGTTGAGTTGTGACTGGGCGTAGAAGTGGATAATCTAATATTTAATGAAGCAGAAGAAAGCGTATTAAATTGTCGATTATCTGTGTCTGCCAGTACTTGAAATTGTTACTTCTGTAATATAAATTTCCAGATCCAACGTTAATTTCTAAATTTATAGAGAGCCGTTCCATTTGTGCATAAAAAATTACATCGTTGATTAGTTTCTCAACAACAATTTTCTGTTCAGTAGTCATTGTCCTTAATTTACTAGCAACGTTTCTCCCAAAAATATCGAAGTCATCATCTTTTTGACTGAGTCGTTCAGTAATTAAACAAAACATCTGATTTGGAGTGTCATCTTTTCGATTCCGTGTAAATGGTGGAAGTTAAGGTGCTGAAGATAGAGATGGAGTTTGAGACGGCAGTTCAGGCAATGAATTAACCAATGATCATAGAAAACACACACGTATAGAAAGGCAACTCCGCCCATTTTCTGTCACCTTGATAAGCGCCATCTTACGAAACTCACTACCGAATTTTGTCGGTAAATTAGAAAACTTTAATTAATAAATTTGCCCGCTAAATTTGAAATACTAAATTATTTATTTTGCGCACTAAAATTGAAAAATAAATGTATTTATTTTGCACGTTATTTTTTAGTAATGCACGTACTTACCATTTAAAACCTGAAATACATGTTTTAAAATGAAAATCATTTACATACTTACTATTTAAAACCTGAAATATACGTTTTAAAATTAAAAAAACAAGTTATTTTTTATGAATTTTATTTATGTATAGGTTATGTACTGTAATCTGACTATAATACATATATTATTATATATTACATATATAATAACTATATAATTATAAATATTTTATTATTTGTTATAAATAAATATAATAATTTACAAACTTATACATTATGTACTAACCTTTTTAAGCAATATACAATTGTAAATTAAACTATACACAAAAAGATTTCACAGAAAACACAGTAATAATACAAAACAGACAGGATAAAGCACAAGATGAACGAAACGAACGAAACGAACGACACGAACAAAAAATGTAATAAATGTAGATGTACAGTAACACTGACCAACTGACAATCAATCAACAAAACAAGTGTCATAGCTGACTTGACTCATCATATGATCGTAGATTTTACGCTCTTGGCGCCCTCATTGGGAGTTGCTACCACTAATTGACGAATTTGACCAATTACATATAAGTGAACACACCAAGCCAATGATGTGCGTGGACTGGATATCTGCAATTAAACAAATATTATATATTCTATACCTTTTATCTTGTTTCAGTTTCCTGATAACGTAGTAGAAATGAAAATGATAGCTGAGCAATTTAACAGCAAGTGGCAAACACGTCAAAATAACTCCTCCTTCTGGCGATAGATCCCATTCTTTTTTTAACTACAAAAGCTTCCATTCCATTGTTCTTATGGCAATTGTAGGCACAAACGGCCGCACTTCTAATGAAAGTGTTTTAAAAAGACTGAATTTTATAAGCGTTTAGATAAAGGTACTTTAAATATACCACCACATCAAATTACTTGTGCAACTCAAGAAGGTCTGAAGACGAATGGTATTTTGGCGCCCTTACGCCACTCCTACTGAAAACCCGGGCAATAATGCAACAAAAGTTAGGGAAGATTTTGTGAAATATGCAATACAACTGAGGCTGTATCATGGCACGATAGAATGATAAATACATAATTAAAATACTCACGTTGTCCAAAGAATCTTGTGTAGATAATTGACTACGATTCTCATTGTTGTCACTTTCAAAGGTTGACACTGATGCTGTAGCTCTTGAAAATAATTGTTAAAATTAAAATTTAATTGTTAAAATTATTGTTGTACTTATAGTGCTGATTAAGGCTGCAGTCTCACTGCACCACCGCCACCAACTATCACCGTTTGCCACTAACCACCAAAATGTACTACGGTCTCACTGCAGCTACTGGTGACCACCAAATATTTGAATTTCCCACTCATTTCTATGTCAGTAGAAGAGTGCTATATTTATATATTTATATTTCATTTACTAAAGTAATCAGTTTATCAATGTCAGCTGGTGTCCATGTTTCTTCCATGTTACCGTTTTTAAATTCTCAAATATCAAAGCAAAAATGATAGATTATGTTTTGATTTGTGAAATATCAAGTTAGTATGTTTCAAATGACGATCAACTGTTGCCGCACTACCACCAACCGATTTGAAATTATGAAACAGTGGTTACCAAATGACAGATGCCGGCGAGAATAGTGAATCAGTCGGACCGTCGCCATATGATTTAACATGTTCGAATTTTAGTTGGTGGCGGTGGGTGGTGCAGTGAGACTGCAGCCTAAAATATTTTTCAAAAAAAATAAATAATGACTAAAATTATTTGACTGCACTTTCTGGTTTTCTAATTACTAACTATCAATGCTCTCGATAGGCCTGTCGATATTCTTGCTGTTTTCCAAGGTCAACTATCGATAGTGAAGCTATCGATATCGGTTGGGGTGCAAGGGGTGGTGACAAAAGGCTACCCAAATGACAACCTCACCTGCACGCGGTGCACCCTGCTAGAAAACCAACGAGGCTCCGTCGACCGAATATCTGCCGGAATAAGCAGATAATTTCTTGATAGCCAACAGCTACGGGTGGAGGAGCTGGCAAGAGTAAGGGTACCCCCGTATCCTTGGGACAAGAAAAGGTTCCTAAAGGCAGATGAATCTAAACAGATCAACGGCACGAGGATATGGTAGGCAACGGAAAACCACCACATTAATAATAATAATTTTATTTAATCCACAAAGATTCAAAAACTGAACATAGGACAAGTCTTAATTACAAAATATATAAGAAATATAAATTACAAAGTACATACATAATTATAAACAGTGGTTAATTTAATAAAATACAATAAACATTAAAATAAACAAAACTATAGATCACAGATTAGTATTTATAAATTCGTTAAAGCTATAAGAAGATTTTTTTATTAAATAAAGTTTAAGCTCCTGTTTAAATTTTAATAAATGCAAGTTTTTTAAATACAATGGAATCTTGTTGTAAATAGTATAGCAAGCATGAATAGGTGCATTTTCAAAAAAATTTGTGTTGTGATTAGGAATTCTTAAACTGTCTTTATTACTTGTTGCATAAATGTGATTATCTCCAACTCTATTAAAATTAGAAATGTTTGATTTGGTATAAACTGCACATTTATATATATATATATATATATAAATTGATGTTAGAGTCAGAATACGGTTTTGTTTAAAAATGTCTCTACAAGATTCTCTATGATCTAAACCATAAATCAGTCTTATAATTCTTTTTTGCGCAACAAATAATCGATTAACATTTACTGCTTTACCCCAAATAATGATATTATAAGTCAAATGTGAATAAACAAGTGAGTAATAAATAGTCATTAATGACGAAACGTTTACATACGGTTTTAACTTTAACACATAAAAATAAGCCTTATTTAATTTATCGGCAACATACTCAATATGTCGATCCCATCTTAATGATTGGTCAACATATATACCCAAAAACTTTGTGTTTACACTACAATCTACAATACTAACTAAAGGTGGGTTTTCTAATAAAAAAATTTACAATGATTTTTTTTTCATTCAAAATGAGTTTATTATTATGGCACCAAGATTTCATTGCTACTATTATTGCATTTACAGCAGTTTGCAAATCTGATTCATTTTTGGCACATATTGCCACACTAGTGTCATCAGCATAATTTATAAGATTTCCTTGGTCTACAATAAACTTGAGGTCATTAATAAATAATGTAAATAGCAATGGTCCTAATATGGAACCCTGTGGTACACCTACTGTACATTCATGTTTGTTAGATTTATTGCCATTGAGGTCTACATAAAATTTTCTATCACTAATATAAGTTAAAATTAAACGCAAGACATTGTTACGTATCCCTAGCCTGTTCAATTTAGTTTCTAAAATTGTAAAATTAACACAATCAAAGGCACTTGTAAAGTAAAAAAAAAGTCCAGCAACACATTTGGCTTCATCTAAATGTCTATACACATAATTAAAAAACTCAATTCCTGCTGTTTCGGTTGATCGGCAACTTCTGTATCCATGCTGACACTCTGACACTAATTCATATTTATTAAGAAAACACCACAACTCCTTGCTTATTATCTTCTCAAATATTTTGGAAAATACAGTTAAAATTGAAAGATCCTTCGGGATATTCCTAATAGAACCAATCACATGAATACAATAGTAACAGAAAACCGTACTGATCATGGATCTCGGAGTCCAAGATCCGGCAAGAGAGGAAACATCGCAAAAGAAGAAAAGTGTAAGGCCTCTCGGGTCGTCATCCGACGAAATCCTTACATGGCAAGTGTAATACACACAAATCAAAAAACTCCAGAAACCAGGAAAATGTCAACAATTAAAAGTATCGGTACCTGGAATGTGCGTAGCTTGCTCGAAAGTGGAAAAACTCAAAACCTATTAAGGGAAATAAACAGACTAAAAATAGACATCCTCGAAGTAAGTGAGATGCGATGGAGAGGGTCTGGCGAATGTCAAGTCGAGGGATACACTATCTACTATTCCGGGAACGACGACTCTAAACATTGGAATGAAGTAGGCATAATCGTCAAACTTTAAATAAGGCGGTAAAGAACGTCATTAACATATCTGATCGGGTAATTATAGTGCAAATAGAAACAAGACCAATAGCGTGCAATATAATTCAAGTATATGCACCCACAGGAGATGCACCAGATGATGTTATCAAGTTGTTCTACAACGATCTAAAAAAGGCAACTGATGCAGTTAAACCGCATGAAACAAACATAATTATGGGTGATTTTAATGCCAAGGTGGGAAAGGGAAGACGAGAAGGTATTGTAGGCGATTACGGACTGGGAAACTCAAACGACCGCGGAAACAGACTGGTTCAATTCTGCTTGGATGAAAACTATGTCATCACAAACACATTTTTCAAACATCATCCAAGGCGCCTGTATACGTGGACGTCTAATGCAGACAGATGTGTAAGAAACCAAATAGATTTTATCATGATTAATAGTAGATTCAGAAATGCAATAAAGAACGCCAAAACATATCCCGGTGCCGATGTACATACAGATCATAACCTACTAACAGCATCTATAAATCTAACACTGAAAAAATGTGTTAGAACGCAAAAAGTACTCCGTATAGACACACAAAGGCTAAAAGATCGTAAGACCGTAAGCTCAAAGGTTAGGAATGAAATAAACGAGAAACTAACAACATGGAGTAATACAACAGAAAATGCAGACATAGAACACACGTGGAAACAGCTGAAAACCACAGTAATAGAAGTAGGAGAAAGGTATCTAAGACCAAGCGAAAGGCCGAAAAAACAAGCATAGATGACCGAAGAGATACTATTACTAATGGATTCCAGAAGAGCATACAAAAACAAATGCGTACTAAGATATAAAGAAACCCAACGAGAAATCAGATCAAAAATAAGATCAGCAAAAGAGGTGTGGTTGTCTGCGCAATGCGCTGAAATTGAAGCTCTTGAAATAAAGCATGACTCCTTTAACTTGCACAAAAAAGTGAAGCAGGTCGCTGGTAACCACAAGCCTATAAGATCCCAAATGCTAATGGACGAGCAAAACACTATATTAACATCAACAGAGGATAAACTAAAAGAGTGGAATAGATACATAAAGAATCTTTTCAAGGACAACAGACATGAACCTTATAATATCGAACTACTCGGAAATGACGGAAGTGACATAACAAGATCAGAAGTCGAACATGTTATTGCGAGAATAAAGAATGGGAAGGCACCTGGCCCAGATGAAATACACGCAGAAATTTTTAAGATCCTTAAAGACGATAGTTCTCTCTCAATAATAGTAGACCTATTTAATAATATATATAGAACAGGTAAAATACCAAGAGATTGGTTAAAATCAACTTTCATAACCTTACCAAAGAAATCAAATGCGAAACAATGTAAAGATTATAGGACCATCAGTCTCATGAGTCAGGTATTGAAACTATTTTTGAAGATCATTCATAATCGTATTTACCGCAAATGTGAAGAGTCGATCAGCGAGTCCCAGTTTGGCTTTCGGAATGGGTTCGGCACAAGAGAGGCACTTTTCAGTGTACAAGTTCTGATACAACGATGCCTTGATGTCAATGTGGATGTTTTTGCCTGCTTTTTAGACTATGAAAAAGCATTTGACACCGTAAACCACAATAAAGTAGTAGATATACTTGAAGAATTGGGATTAGACGGGCAAGATATCCGCATTATAGCCAACCTGTATTGGAACCAAACAGCAGCGGTGTTAGTGAACAAAGAACTGTCAGAAGAGGTCGTGATTCAAAGAGGGGTGCGACAAGGCTGTGTTCTCTCGCCATTACTTTTTAACCTTTATGCAGAAAAAATATTTCGAGAAACATTGCATGGCAAGAACATAGGAGTAATCGTAGGAGGCATAGTGATCAATAACCTGAGGTATGCCGACGACACCGTTCTATTGGCTACGAACATGGAAGACCTACAAGAACTAATGACAACCGTTACAGAGCACAGCTTGTCCATGGGTCTTAAACTCAACGTTAATAAGACAAAATGGCTCGTCGTAAATAAAAACCAGCGTAAATAACCAGCTGAATCTAACCGCTGGGCCACGAGCCATGACGCTATAAGCGTAAAATTCAAATACATGGGTTTATACGTACCAGGCCACAAAATAGCGCTGCAAGACGCAGCGTCGTTTGCTTCTAGCAAAACAAACACGAGCGTCCGTTGCGTTTGACGCTCATCTTATAAGCTTCTTAAAAACAAATTAATACAAAAAATCAAGTACGTACACAATAAAATTTGACTGTTTATACCTTTGGAGCGTATTATTTGAGCATCAGCGTCTGAAACAAATCGGTTTGTATCAAACGCTCCTAAATATAGACGCCAGAACGTTTTCTTTTTAATTGATAATTTTGTCTAGATTGTAATTATAAAAAAAATTGTATTTTATCATTATTATGATTTAACTTATTTAACTATATTGAATTAAATAAATTATTAATAATTTTTTTTTTGTAAAATTATTAGTTAAGTAAGAAAAATAATGTATAATTTTATGATATGTTTGTATAGGTTTCGCACTATACATATAAAACACATTTTGTCAGTTTTAATAATAATAAAGAATTTAAACTGGCATAATTTTAGAAAGGATGAAACCTACGTTGTTTGATAGATTATATTCTATTATCAAGTTTTTAATTATTAAATTTGAAGAAATAAAATTTAATTTAAAACTATTATTTTTTATCATTAACGTAAAAGCTAGAAGAACAAAGCTAGAAAGCTTTGAATAACAAAAATCACAGGGTTTTACATGTCATATTCTAAATGACAAATAAGTAAATAAAATTATTTTAAAAGTTAATTTAGTTTTTAAAATAAATTTAGTTTTCCCGCGTTTTGTAGTTTTCTGTTTGTAAATATACTATTTATGTATTTAAAATTTTGCACATACATACATCTTATATTGAAAAATAAGATAATATAATTTACCTTTAAAAGATTTATTGGTAGAACGAATAAAATTTGAATTAAAAAAAATATTAAATTTTGTATATAAACAAATATAAAGGTATCATAACCTTAAATAGAAATGTCAAATATAATACGGAATTGACGCTACTGTGTTTAGACGCTATAAGCGGCAAGATTATTTTTGTTTTTTTTTTCCGCATTCTATGATTTTTTGTTTATGTAAATAATTTACATTTTTAAAATTTTGTATGTTTTGAAAAGTAACATTAATATAATTTATCTTTAATGAATATATTGGCAGAATAAATATTTAAATTTAAAAAAAGTGTTAAAAGGTCTATATAAACAAATATAAATGTATCATAACCCTAAATAGAAATGTCAAAATAAACGTTCCAACAAAAATTGACAAGCTCGTGGCCTCGTGTTTTTGACGCTGCTAAAATACGCTTCCAGCGTCTTGACGCTACAAGCGGCGCGTTTGTTTCGTGGCCCAGCGGTAAGAGTTGGAAATGAGGTGGTGGAACGCGTCAACTCCTATAAGTACCTTGGCTGTAACGTAAACGACAAATGGGACATGACATCGAAAATTAGAAGCCGCATCGAACAGGCAAGAGGAGCTTTCACCAGAATGAAAAAAGTGCTGAACAACAGGCACTTGGAAATCCCCCTCAGAATCAGATTGTTAAGGTGTTATGTGTTTAGTATCCTGTACTACGGCGTCGAGGCTTGGACACTTACGGAGGCTATGTGTAAGAAGGTGGAGGCTTTTGAGATGTGGACTTACCGTAGAGTGCTGAGAATTTCTTGGGAGGATCGAATTACTAACGTCGAGGTTTTGCAAAGAGTCAATAAGCAAACAGAAGTTCTCAACACAATAAAGAGAAGAAAACTGGAATACCTTGGTCATGTTATCCGAAATGATAAGTACAAGTTACAGCAGACAATAATACAGGGTAAAATACAAGGTACGCGCAGTCCAGACCACCGTAGAACATCATGGCTCAAGAACCTTCGCCAATGGTTTGGACAAAGTACAAGATCCCTATTTCGAAAAGCTGCAGATAAAATTCAAATAATGAAATTGGTCGCCAACGCCCTTGGAGGGCATGACACATGAAGAAGAAGAAGAAGATATCGGTATAGTTTCAATATCGACACTTATGCAACACTAATGAAAAGTAAATAGATAGGTAAGTATTAATACTTACTTTCAACCGGATCGTTGAGAAATTGTAGCTCCTGATAATACCCTAACTTTGTCTGATACAAATCTTCAACTCCTGATCTGGTTCCCATGCTTGCAATAACTTTGTTTCGTTCTATCTCTTGGGAAGCTCGCAAAAACTGAAATATTTTCTTAACACCGGCTACATCCAAGTTCTGTTCATATTTTTTGCAATCTCCACGAGTTTATTATACGCTGCAAGCCGATTTCCCTTGTTTTTATACTCGCTTGCTTTAGTTTGCCATAAACAGCGACACTCTCATTTATAAATTCTATTAAGTCGTGACTGCGAGTTCGCAGATTTATTATTAAAAATGTGACGCGGAACGCGTCCGTCCTCTGGTGCTGTCGCCGATAACTAGCAACGTAGCGTTGTTATGTTACTATATAAATGGAACAGCAACGCAACGTCATATTGACGTCAATGCGATTCGATTGCAATGCGATCAGCATGGCGGAGTGTTAGCTCAGGCTCGTCAACTCACAAAACCGCGGTATTGCAATGATACACCGGCGAGCCATAAAACCGCGGTTTTACTCGCTCGTCGATCAGGGCCTTAAAGTATATTTATTGTTTTTATTGCGTATTTTGGAAATATCACAAATTTACAGTTCAGACAAAGTTCAAATTTTTGTTCCTAGGACTAATATAGAACAAACAATATAAAAAAAACTTATCACTAATAACTAGTTTTACCCCCTCTTGCATTAATGACTGTTTGAAGTCGACGAGGAACACTTTTAATTAAATTAAGATTTATATTCCATTCCTGCAATAGCAACTGTCTTAGCTCCTGAGCAGTTCTTTGAGGAGGTGTATGCTTTCGGATACGTCGTCCCAACTCATCCCAGACATGTTCTATGGAATTCATGTACGTGCTGAAAGCTGGCCAAACCACAAAAATTCCACTTCATCCAGAGAATCTCTAACAACTCCGACTACGTGAGATCCTAGCATTATCTTGCATGAAAATGCCGCGCTCGCCCATAGTTGTCATGAAGGGCATAACATGATCTTCAAGAACTTCCATAATGTATTTGTGAGCTGTCATGGAGCCATTATCTATAAAGACCAACTCTGTGCGTGCTTCGGTAGAAATTCCTGCACAAACCATAACCGACCCACCGCCAAATAGAAGTCGCTCATCAGTACAAACTGAAGCGTATCTTTCTCAAAGTCTTCTCCACACTTTCCGACGTCCGTCTGATCCATTGAGGCTAAAGCGCTAATCATCTGAAAACAGTACTCTACTTCAGTCCTCATTATTCCATGCCCGGTGATTTCGGGCAAAAGCCAATTTTCCAAGACAATGTCGGCGTTGTAAAGATGGACCTGTAGCCATCTTTCTACAAGACAATCCAGTAGCCCAAAACCTTCTCCTAACGGTTCATTCACTAACATTTACATCTTTATGGAGTTGATTTCGTAAACTGCAAAAGCTGTTCTATTCCGCAAACTTGTGGACACCAAAAAACGGTCATCTCTGTTCGTGGTAACTTTTTTTTGCCAAAACCTGATCTTCTGGTTATCAGGCCAGTATCCAAGTAACGCTGATACACCTTTTGTACAGCACAAAGGCTTTTACCAACAATCCTTAGTTTCACGTTTTTCTCGTCCATCTTCAATCGACGCTATAATTCTTGTCACAACAATAGAGAAAAATCAACACTAAGTAAAAAACCACAACAAAATGTAGGTTTTCAATTAGAGCGAAATGGTGATAACAACTGACAGATAGATAACATTTGTCAGGAAATTATTAAACGCCTACTTTGGTTTACAATTTGCAAACATAAATTTAAAACAGCAAACAAAGTTAAAACATAAAATTCCAAAAATAAGTCATAATTTTAAAGTGATTTCTATTTTTTGCTCACCAGAGTATTAAAAAAAAAATTCTATAATTTTAAAAAGATCAAAAGATGTGGGATATTAGTCTTACTTTACTTCATTGTCTATTATATGTAACAGATGTCACAACAATTAATGAGTTTATATCAGATGTGAGATGCAAATTTTTATTTTTAAATTTAAGAGATAAAGCAATAGGTGGGCAATTCAAATAACATTTTTTTGTGTGAGTGTATTTGATGTTTTTATTTTAATCGGTTATGTATTTATAAAACTTAAATTTAAAATAAAAATCAATAAATTACTCAAAATTTTATTTACGGCTTCCTATGTCGTCGCAGTGTATATTAATTTAACACATTGTTTGTAATTACAAAATGCATAATAATAAGAAAACCTAAACTATTAAGTAAAATAAACATTTCAAATTATTTTTAGTCCAATCGAAATAAATAAGGATATTTGCACTGCACCTAGGGGTCTCATGTATGTTCTTTGTACCTTATGCCGTTCCAACGTGCGCCGAGTTAGCTAATGGTAATCCATTAATTTGATTACAATGCCATTCATGTGTTTGACAGTATCATGTTTGTAACTGAGTTTTTTTTATAATCTAAGAAATATTGGGCTATTTGTCTTTTTGCAGACCGGATTATATGTAGTACCACTGCATTGGAATGCATAGTATGCGATTGTATTTTAGTGTATTAGCAGAAAGAAATATTATCCTATATTATAAACTCGCAACTATACACAATCATATGAAATTCTCAGAGACACGTTCCCGAGAAGGCGGATAGTTTATATTGCCATATTATCTCATGAGATCGCTCTTTAAGATTTCTATCTAAAGTCACTAGATAATTCATTTTGGCTTTTCCAACTAATTTACCATAAGTCTTTGCACCAATTTTGATCATATTAAAATCTCAACTTACAATAATGTATACCCCCCAAATTTATCATTTAAAAGTTATTGAGCCATCGCAGTCTTCAACAAAACAAATTTTTTATAATTTTAGTCAGAATCAATTCTGGACAAAATGTGTTAACTATTACAGACATACTAATTTATGATCATGACCTTAAGTCAAAAGTTTGTGGCTAAGATTAATATAGAAGATTCACTCATAGATTCAAAGTGGAATAAATTTTATTTATTGTGTTTGTATAAAGGTTACTTTCTTGCAACAATTTAACATAGTATATTTCTTCTAAAATTTTTGATAAATATATCACTTCTTACCCTTTTCTCCAGAATGCCATCTTAAAATAGCTATTTTTTGCTTTGTATTGTTTCTATTTTTTAACATTAATTAATAAAATTCAAGAAAGTTGATGCTTCTTAAATGTTCTTTCTTGTATATTAAAATGTTGATCTTGCATAATAATTCTTGGTCTTTTTTTTTCTTTAGATCAAAACTCATAAATATTACTTTGGTAGGAAATACATAATATCCTAGCTTCAATTTCATCAAAAGTGGTGGTGAAGTGGATGTAGTAACATGATGAAAAAAATCCTCTTGAGATAACACAATCACTATAATTTAATCTTCACAAAATAAAAAATAAGTAACAATAAATGTGTATTTTCTTCAATTATATTTTAAATATTCATATATTGCAGTGTCAATTAACATACAATAAGCAAGAGATATATACAGCATAAAACATTGATCTGAAAAAAGAAAAGAACAATCTAGTTATAGTTAAAAGTTGCGCTAACATTACCTTGCTTCTCGTATATTGTATAATTTATTTTTGGAGCTAACAGTTGCTATCACTCTTTTTTATATCTTGTATTTAAAGATTATCCGATCAGGATAACCAATAGTATCCTAATGTGCAGATACCAATTAGTTATATAAGCGTATATACATAAATATACAGATATTCTCACAATTTATACATTTGGTTATCCCTTCGAATTAATTATCCAATAAATTGGTAATATAAAAAATCATTTTGTAAGCTGTGCAGTAGGTTATACAATATACTTCCTAACACTATTTGCCCCAAATATTCCTAAATCAAACAAATCAAATAATTATTTTTATATACATATTTTTTAAGTTTCTTCTAAATCGTCTTTTTTAATATTTTGTAGACTGAAAAATGCTTCACATTGGCACTTTTCTATTATAAAGTAGCTATATATGATCTGTCTGTGGACCGGAAAATTTCATACAAATTAAACGTATTGAGCATTCATGGAATGCAGCAAGGAAACTCAACAAAGCCGTCATCTAATTGTTGGAGTATCAGCAAAAATTTAGGAGGTTTATTCTATTGGTCAGCTTTCAGAAAAAACAAAAATTTTTGCTTTCATTTAAAATTAGTTTGAAAATTCAATAACAAGAACGTGACTATTATTTTAAATGAAAAATATTATTTCTAATATTTTCATGAAATCGATTATCACCATCATAACTGTTATAATTATGTTAAAGCTTTGTTATTAGGATAAACCTCAACCACTTTTGTATCATTTACTTTTGAAATATATCAAATATTTAATAAACTAACTCTTTTATTACATTTTCGTACATTAAAATGTAATAAATTAATTAATTCCCATTACTATCTATCTCAATGTTTAGTGTGTAATATACAAATAACTAGTTGAAAAGAATCAATAAGTAGGTCTAGAGAAAGATATAACAATAAAGTATACAACGTAAGGTCAAAATAATATTAATTTCTATACACATTGTTTACCAAACATCTATTGCAGTTCAGAAATAAAAACAAGATTATAAAAACACAAAGTAAATTATAGAAATCTCGGTTTTAATTTTTGCTAGGAGGGGTTTTAAAAACAGAAATAAAAACACATCGAAAAGTATTTGATATGTTCGTATATAAGTTCATTCTATCCTAATGTGCAATATATTAACGATAAAATATACCTATAACGCGAATATCTCGTCAATAATGAACCAAATTATATATTATATATATACAATCACACAAATAAATACAAAAAAATTAAAATTAAAAACATAAAAATATGGGGTAGTTTCTTCAAGGGCGGGGGGAAGGAATAATTTGCCTGCTGTCTGCCTGTCAGTCAAAAATAAAAACAGGCGTCTATAAAGAAGTATTTTTCTTTTAAGGTTTGGTAGATAAAAACCGAAGCAAATACACCAAAAAAAAAGAACAATAGAAGTCACCACTACATACTATTTGTAGTACAATTTTATCTAAATCTTTCTTTGTAAATAATAACAGAATATTCATATTAGTAAATTGACAGTTCAACAACTAGCTATTTAAAAAACGAAATTATTAACTTGCCTACTTATATAAAAGGATTAGGACGACGAATGTTCACAAAAACGTTTTACATCCTTTACAAAATAATAAACACATTTAAGGTGTGCACGTCTACACCACGAAAATAGTAAGGTTGAGAAAAGTGTGCACACACACTTTTCTTCAAATTACTTACATAATTATGTATATAAATTCATCTAAAGTCTTCGATATAGAAGGCGTGAACGATGGTGTGAGCTGAATAATGTATATATATATATAGTTGCACGTAAATTTTTATTCTTTTAAGGTTTTAAATTCATTTAAAAGCCCGTAATTTCACTAAGTTTCTTACACTAAAGCGTAAGCTCGAGAGTTTCGTCCAAAATTAAAGAAAGGAGAGAATATAGCGGGGCAGGATCAAATGTGACGCGCTGATGGACATATCCCACACATTCACACACAGAGACACACCACAACCAACTTTTCCAAATAACACATCCTGTGCCCGTTTGGAAGAACGGAACGTATCAGACATTTAAAATTAAATATCATTTTAGGCTCGGTTCAGAGCAATCTGGCTTCATCTGATACGATCCATGGTCAAAACACAATGAAATTATAGATTCTATTATTTTGTTAAAAGGATCACCGTGTATGCACAACATCGCTAAGTGTGCATATCGCATAGACAGCAATGCAAGTTCAGCACTTAAAAAAGGAGATTTTTAAAAAGTTTCCACTTTGATAAATTTGCACGGTCTTTTCAAATTAAATTAAAACTATTTAAATTTCATATAACTACCTACATTTAATAAAAACCAAATTTTACATAATGCGCCCTGCTTTATTACAGAGCATTCATTTAGTAAAATCTGCTTAGGGAATAAATCTTTTGAAAAGGAGGATTAAAAAGAAGTTAAAAATAAGGGCATTAAATATAAAAATGCCGACCTACAAAACACTTATATTCTGTACAACGCACGTATATAATTAACCTATAGTACAGCTGTCCGATTACTTAATTTTTTTAAATTTATTTTATGCCTCCCGTCAATCAATTTTTTCCAACATGTTTGTGTTTGTGAAAGAGATAGAGAGAGATTTTTTTGCATAATTCTCGCTACAATATAGTCGTAATATATTTCATATTTCTTTATATATATAATATAATATATATATAACTATAAGTGGAGTGGATGACTCTGAGTCAAAACAGAAACGCATATAAATTATTAAAATGTAATAATTTTTAAGGGTTTAGGGATGATATCGATTGGGATTAGATAGGAGGAATTAAAATAACAACAAAAAAACATGTGTAGAGGTAATGCGTGTCGCAGAGAGAGATCCACACCCGGATATCAACTGGGATGATTTTTTTTCTTTCTTTATAAACTACCTAAGCTATGCCCGAGGTTGCGGCCTGTGTTGCTGCTACTGCTGGTTCTCCATCTACTGCAGCCGATGTACCAGCTCCATCTTGAGGGCTGCTAGCAGCTTCTTGACCCCTTGGGATTAATATCGAATTCAAATTCGGCTGGATACTCAACTCTGAAAAATAATATAAACATTACAATTCACATTACTAGATGATCAAATAATAATAATTGACAGGCTCCACACAAAAACCTTTCAGTTTTCTGTGTTTATTAACGTACAAAGTGACAAACACATGCTAAATATATAAAATGCGAAATAATGTATATTATTAATATTATTTTTAAATCTCTATTTTTTTTATATATATATATTTTTCCAAATTTGGCAACCCACTTATAACTTATAACTACAAAGCTAAAATTTGAGGGGCCCGAAACAGATCCAATAAATAATCTTACATTACTTTCGTTTTAGATAGTTTTAATTTTAAAACTATTAAAATAACGCATTTGTTCCAAAAATTAACAAAGGTGTAAGTAAAATGAACAATCATGCACCTCCAGGGTTAAAAAGCCTATTTAGCACAAATTAAGTGTGCATAATAAAACATATAAAATACGATTTATTTCAAAATAAATACCACCACCATTTATTTAATTCCTTAGCACTAACAGTTTCATAAATGATATACATATAAGCATTATAAAAATATATTTACTCTATTAAAAAGGTATTTTCTTTGAAACTTCTTCTACATCCTTTATCATTTATCATAGCATAAAAATCATTTTCAATTTTATGTCAAACTTACAATTAAAATTTCTAAATGTTATTTTTACCTAAATGTATGTATTTTCAACAAGTATAATTAACCATAACCATTATCACATTTATTACCTTGTTCAGTAAAGTTGAATAACGGCGGCAGTTCGTTTCCGTTAGGTAGGCGAGTGTTTCTTTCACGCAACTCATTAAAGAAGGAATGAGCACATGCTTGCAATGGACTGATCCTTGAAGATGGTGTGTACTCTAATAAACGGGCCACTAATTCTATGGCCTCAGGTGGAGTACGAGCTCGAAATACCTATAAACCAATCAATAACAAATTACAAATATAATAAAATAATGATTTTACAAAGACTTAAATGAACGGTTTTGATAACTTGACTTCACATTAACATTCCATAATTTATCATCATCAGATTCTATACATAAAAATTGATGATGATTTATATAATAGTCGACTCATCAAACTAATAAAATTATTATAAACAATGAACATCTTCCAAATACACGTACCAGATCAGAATCTATTTATATTATATCATATATTTAAATGATTGCTATAGAAATAAATATATTTAGTTATGAAAGCTTTATAAGGGTTCTTCTTCTTCACATTTTTTATCATTGATAACTATTGCTGCCAGTGTTATGATAGTTTCCAAATGTCCACCATGATGCTTTATATAAAAGTGTAGTCAAAAAATTATCTATACACCAACATACAATGTTTAATATAAATAAAAGTTGGATATTAATAAGAAAAGCCAGAATTGATTTAGTTTAAAAGAAAAGTACATTAAAATGATACTTATTTTTTCATCCAGTTTAATCATGCACTAATATTATACAGCATTTTGAAAAATTACTAGCCATCAATTATTTCTTTGATATATCCCACACATCTACTTTCTTGTCTTTTTACTGTAATAAGTATTTTCAATTTAATATCAGTGATGCTAGAAATTTATAAGTCAAAATAAGAATAAAAATATGTTCCTGAGACGTAAATCAAAGCCCCATTTAGGGGGGTTGGGAGTTGGAAATTATTAATAAAAAATTTAACAAATTAATAAGTAAATACGATATATGAATAACTTCTCCAATCTATTTAAAAAACGTAAGTAAATATTTAACAAAGCTTTAAGCAGTAGCATTAGCATTCATTCACTCAATAGTTATCAAACAGGAATTCTAAAAAATCCAAAAATGTTTGTTTGGATATTTTGACATGCATGAGAAGGTTCTTAAACTTTTACAGTTACTCAGTAACTTCAGTTAGTGAAAATAATTGAATCAATATTTAGTTGGTTCGTCCACTACTAGAGCTTTTTATATTAATACCTAAACTAATGTAAAAATGATGTATGTAAATCAAAAGAATCTGCAGCTAGTTATTTACAGCTACAGAGTTAGGTTTCTTAGACTAAGATTATTTATAATAGTCTATACAAATAATTTAAAAATCTAAAACCAGGGATTTAGTTTTTTTTTTAAGATGCTGTTTTAATGTTTTAGATTTATTCATTCTTTTTTATCAGATAAGCTGTCTTGTATTTTGACACCAATAAACGAACGTGAACAACTTACTGTAGAAAATCTATCTCTTAAAATATTTGTACACATAAAACAAACTTTCATTCAGCTCTAGAAACTGTTGCCTCTTTTCCTCCGGTACATCTCAACCCCAAGACACCTTGCTTAAAATGCATGTCTAGATTTGTTTGCTGTTCAGCATAGTACCAAGGATTGGGAAGTAGGCAACCAAATATGCACATAGCTATTACCCAAAACAAAATTCCCATTTCGTGATATTTGAAACTTACAATCTGAGTTGAACTAATTCTTATGCCATGAAGCAATACCAGTAAAAAATGTATTTTCTAAGAATCAAACTGATTGAGTGAAGATAAAATTAGAAATAATAACTATTTTTGAAGATACAATTAAACTATAAAGCTGATAGAATCATGTGTGGCAGATGAATATCTTAAAATTACATAGCTCAACTAGATCTCATCATCATCTTGGTAGGATGTTTAACCACTGAGTGCACTTTGTATGGAAATAAAATTTAAACATTTGTTGTATTTACCAGATTTAAATATTAAGTATTAACATTAATAAAAGGTAACAAATCATTATAAAAAGTTACAAGGATTACCATATAAAGCTGATAGAATCATGTGTAGCAGATGAATAATATCTTAAAATAGTGTACAATGTGTTGAACGTAGCTCAACTAGATCTCATCATCTTATTGGTAGGATGTGTTTAACCACTGAGTGCAATTTGTATGGAAATAAAATTTAAACATTTATTGTATTAACCAGATTTAAATATTCAGCATTAACATTAATAAAAGGTAACAAATCATTATAAAGTTATATATAATATTTGGTTTAGGGTAATAGTAAAATATCATCAATAAAGTTTAGTTAACAGTCAACAATAATACAGCAGAATACAGCACCTTACTACTTCCTAACTGTTGTTGACTGTTGTCTATGCTAATATCAGAAGTAAGTATATGGTCCAATAATGTGCAATTTAATACTTGCATGTTGCATTATAAATGAATGATACTTTGTTTTTAAATTAGTTTTTTTTAAATAGTATATCAAATATCAATATTTACAAATTATTCCTTAGGTTACGGAAAATTCCTTAAATAAATACTTTTAATTCAATAAATTGAAGTAAAATAAAACATGTTTTAATCTGACTAAAAATTAGTCAATAAATTAACAGATGTAAAATGACAATTTAAACTCATTGGAACTTCATCAGCGAGTCCAGTTTTATTCGAGTTAAATTAGGAGCTATAATAATTAGAAACAAGTTATATTTTTCTTCTCCTTTTTCACCATTACTTGATCTAAATACAAACAACCTATCTAACCTAACTACACCAGACTGCTTACACAATTGAATTTATTATCTTAAAAAAACATGTTTCTCTCTTAATTTCTTACTTTTTTTCTCAATAAATTATTGTCTATTTACAATTTCAATTGTAGATCATTGATTTGTTTGACATAACATAAAACAAAATATGACAAAAACCAAAACATAAATGAAATGATTAATGCATTAGATTCTGTGAACAGATGCATGATTCAGATTTTCAATCTCTTTCTGGCATAGTTAGAAATAGTTAATATGATTAATGCGAGCATAAAGTTAAAAGTAAAACTTATGTGAACAGAATCCAGTAGTATATGTTAATTTAAATGCATTTGTATTAATTGTGTGTCAGATAACGGCTGGTGCAATAATCATCATCATAACCACCATCATCACGCACTTACACGGATCTTTTGATGATCGGTCGTACATTTTGGGAGCGACATTCGCGCCAGCAAGGACTGCAAACAGAGGTCCAAATATAAGTAGAAGCAAAGAGAAAAGGAAACAATCGACAATACAATGCAGTAAGTGTTAGTAACCAATCAAATCAAAAATAAAAGCAACAAAGATATTATTTGGACCACTTTTCATGTACAAAAAATCGCTTCCAAAATATACACCTCAATATTCTTCAATTCAATAAATATACACTTTAGTACTGACCTGTTGCCAAGGATGTGATTTTATTTGCGGGAACTTGAATTCTGTGTAGTTTGGATTCATCTCCCTGATTTGTTCCCGAGTTGGTGTGCCTAATACCTTGATGATCTCCACTAATTGGTCAACACCAGAATCTCCAGGAAATATTGGTTGACCTAAAAGCAATTCAGCCAACACACAACCTGCACTCCAGACATCAATCTTGGTCGTATAATCGATCGCTCCAAATATCAGCTCCGGGGCACGGTAGTACCGACTGCATATGTACGACACATTTGGTTCACCTTTAACAAGATGCTTGGCACTGCCAAAATCGCACAGTTTCAACACACCTGTCTCTGGATCCAGCAGTAAGTTCTGTGGCTTTATATCTCTATGACATATACCTAGCGAATGTATGTATGCCAACGACCGGAATAATTGATACATGTACAACTGAAACAAAAAAGTTTAATTATTATCACATCAACATTAAAACATTATAGTACATAAATATGTACCAAGTACAATAAGTGAAAATTTACAGACAAACTCTATAAAGATTGTAATTTCACAGACAATTGTTTTTATTTCGCTATCATGCAGATGGTCATATAAGGCGTACTGACAAGGTTTGTAGAAGCAAAACAATTGCCTATGCTTGACCCTTGGCCTTGTGATTGTTAGATTAAGTTTGAATAAATTATTAATTCATTTCTTAATTAGTAGATTACTTCAAAAATCATATATAATATCTTCAGCATCTTTAGTAAAACAAATTAACACTTTGGTATGTAGGGTAAATAACAACATATTAAACAAAATCAACTAATGGTGAAATTCATGAAAGCTGATTAAAGTTAATCAGCGTTAAATGTGAAAACATAACCTCAACATACGATAAACTGTCAAAATTGTTTTTATTAATTCAATATAAATACTTGATATTTACTTCGCGTTAGTATCAAATATTATTTTCCTTTTAGTTCTGGTAGTTACATATTGTGAAAACTTGCCTTTGTGGTAGCATTACTATAAATAATTTTGAGGTTGTCAAATTTAATCAACCGTTAATTTAACTGGCTTTTATGAATTCCAGCATAAGTGTCATCAGTTTAACTGTCTTAAAATTGTGTCCAAAGCACACATTGCTCAGTGCAAATCTAGACATAGTTACAAACTGATCCTAGTGACATGCACATAAATTATCTGCAGTTTCTTTTTTATAATTGAAGGGCTCATGCTGGAATTCATGAAAGCCAGTTAAATTAACGGTTGATTAAATTTGACAACCCCAAAACTATTTATAGTAATGCTACCACAAAGGAAAATTTTGCACAATATGTAACTACCAGAACTAAAAGGAAAATAATATTTGATACTAACGCAAAGTAAATATCAAGTATTTATATTGAATTAATAAAAACAATTTTGACAGTTTATTGTATGTTGAGGTTATGTTGTCACATTTAACGCTGATTAACTTTAATCAGCTTTCATGAATTCCACCATCAGGATAACAAGGCTATATGCCACAATTTGGTAATTGCCAACTTTTCATTACAAATCTTGGTTAAATAACGGTATTTATTTTGGGTATATTAATCTACACGTGTTCCTGGATAGTTTAAGAATATTTATATTAAAAAAAATTATTATTATTTTAGAAATTGCATATTTAAAGCAATAACGAAAACTTTAAATACAATTATTTTAGAACAACTTCTTGTGGCATATAGCCTTGTTATCCCGAGCCCTTCAATTGTAAGTAGTATGATATATTATGACATAATTTTGTACCAATCATTTAAACAGATTTATGTCTATAGTAACCCAAGAACAGATTGACAACTTAATATACACAAAATTTATGTTTACTTTATTACACTCATGCCTTTGCCCATTTTAGCATTCTTCATTCGCACATGCTGTTTTGAGATTACTGTATATTAAACATATCCTTAATTATGTTAGCAACAAGAAAGGATTCTTTAAAAGTCAAATGATTTTTATTATATATGTATACATAGGCCTGCATAGAAGACGGACAAAGCTGTATTATATTAATTGACATTAGAAAAACTATGATTTTTGTTTTAGTTGTCATAGCAACAGTTGAATTTTAGTTTTTTTTCTTAAATAATGGCACAATTTTTTTTGATACATTTTAATTAATCAAGCCTTTCTCTATACACTGATATAAAAATATCATGAGGTTGCATAATACAAAATTAGAGTAAAAGACAAGCTTCAAAGTTATCATCTTCAATAAATTTATTTTAAAATATCCAGTCTTTTTAATCATATCTATGAGCATCAGAATAAAAAATAAATATTGACAAATTTACTGATGTTTCAAGTTCATTTTGAATGTTTAAAAAAACTCCCCCAAAGAGACGGAGATATCCCAATAGAGCTCCTCCTATCCATCAAAAATTCTCTAGATTAGAATCTAATTTACAGCAATATGCCTTCAAGAAGTCAAAAATACTCCAACAAAACTTTCCTGAGAACTACATTGTTATTAAAACTAATTTCCAAAAAAAATCATCTAAATGTATGTGAGATTCTCCATTTTTCTTTATAAATGATTTTTTGAATTAGTATAAGTATTTTGATTTTGATGAGTTTCTGAACATTATCCATTATCAATCTTAACAGTATGTATATTTTTTAACAAGATAGTGTGCAACCCCATAATAAGCATTCAATTGTATTTACATACACGATTTGACCCCTTTGGATTTCTTCCTTCGAGGCTATCTCAAAGATAATGTGTATGAAACTACCAAACAAAGACAAGACATGCCTACCGAACTCACTAGGAAAGCTCTATGAGCATAAGAGAAATTAGATAGGAATAGAGGCCTCAGCAAGAACCAACATGGGTTCAGAGGAGGTCACTCTACACTTGCTGTCCCTAGGCATGTCAAGGAAACCGCCGATCATGTAACTACACAAAAATTTGCAGTGCTGATCACCTATGATATAGAGAACGCTTTCAACTCGATGCTAATAAGAGAACTAGAAGGAAGGAAAATATCATCATATATATAACGATCTACTGATGGTACAGATGCCACAGGAATTACAACAATAGCCTATGCAAATGATTTTGAAATGGTTGTCAGAGGATCCTATATGATTAAGAAGTGAATCAAAAAGATGGATTTAAAGTTGGCAACACAAAAGACAAAAGCCGTAGTCCTAGAAAGCACAGAATGTAGAACATCATAGTCGAGATCAATCTAGAAGATAATACAATCAAATCCCAGATAGCATTAAATACTTTGGAATGACTAGTAATGGCTCTGACGCAAATCATGCCAAACTTGGTAAACCCAAGAGCAAAGAAGCATAGAGTAATGGGGATGATGATGGACTCAATACTGTTGTACACTGCGCCTATATGGAAAGAAAGCAATAATGTATAAAAAAATACATGGTAATTCTAGAAAGGGACAGAAGAAAAATGACAATCAGAATAGCAAGTGCCTACAGGAAGTAGCAGGAACAATCCCTATCCACCTCCTTGTCCAAGAGCGAGCAGAGTATCAACTGAATAAACAAAAAAAGTCAAAGAAGAATGGCAGATGAAGAGAGATGTTGCCAAATGAATGCAGACTCTTGTACCCTTGGTAAACAGAGAACATAAAACAGATCCTTACAGAACAAACAAATAACCCCGTGCATACACGGATGAAGTGCTCTGGCTAGAAAGACATCAGAATGGCAATGCAGAACAAAGTCGGAAAAGAGATAACCATCAGCAATTTGATCCCACTTATAGTGAAAAGTGCAAGCAACTGGAGAGCCATTTATGAAATGTGATTCTGCAAGTCCAGGAAGACATAGAGGTTCAGGGTAGTAGGAATGCTCAAAAATGTAGTAAATATATAAACCTGTATCAACTGCAATTATCTGCTTGTATGCCAATAGTGCTACAAGTTGTTCTAGTATTCTCATTCATCATGTACTAGATATCAGTATGTAGAAGTCAACCACCTAAAAATTAACTGCAGAACACAAAGATGCACAGATTTCCATTTGAAAAAACCTGAACAATCAACTATGATTCAATTTACCACTGTGAAATATTTAAAGTCTTGTTTAAACTTTAGTCAACTAGACCCTGTAAACAAATCGTTATCAAATTAGGTATTAATGATACCATAATACATTAACCTATAATGACTTATGAATCTACTTTAATGAGAATCAGTTAAGTGTACCAAAAACTTTTCCACTACAACAAAAAAACAACTAATAGTATATAACATTAATTAGTTAAAACTTAATAACTCAACTGACTAATAGTATGGTACCATCATTATACACTAAAAATATCACCCACCATATATTTACACATATATAAAAAATATCAAAACACCATCGTTTAGATGACAGATGTCAGCTATGTATTGAGCGTGTTTGATTTGATCACGCCAATATCTAGAAACCTTTATTATGCATAGTTAATTTTATTATGGTGAATGTTGCAATTCTTATCTATTCTAATTGGAATTATAGTCATATAGTCCAACATAACATAAAGAAGAATGTTGTAAGTCAAAGCTATTTTCATAAAACTTCAATAGAATTTATAAGGGCATTTTAAGAGCTAAACTTTTGATTTTGGTCTAAGAAACATATGGATCTGAATGTAGTTTACCTACAACTAAATGTTTTTCAGGATTTTCGTACAAAATGTTCAATTAAAGAGGAGAACAAATTGCGCATATTTGCAAATGTGATCACAATATCGATAACCGTGGATAGGCCATAAAATCAAAAATTAAGTCGTCAAAGCAAATTTAGAATCAAATTATATCTAATATTTAAACCACTTGTGGCTTTTTAAATTATGCAACAACCACTTTGTTGCTAGATGCTCTAAAGCCATTCCGAAATGTCAAAAAGAGTGTGTTCCCTATGAGTTTAGATATGTTAGAGTAGACTACGGTCACAACCTCAAAAGAGAGTGCATGAGAAATTAACAACATTGTTTGAACTTCAGGGCCGTTATTTAAATGCCAAATAGCTTGGTTGAAGTTATATTTTGCAATCATAGGTAATAAGAAAAAAAAACGCACAAATAAGATAATTGAATTTAAATTATAACATTAATATTTGATTAATAATGTCATAATAGTAAAATTATTAATTGAATGGCTTTAGAATTTTGTTAGGTAGCATATACTAATCAATTAATACTAAATAATGCAAAAGTTATTTTCAATTTCCTTTTATATTTAATTATTTTAAACCAGTTTTCAAGGTTACAACTTTTAAATGCCGTTAAGCCTCCTCACTTCAAATCAGCAACCTAGTCTACTTCAACTCTCCCTAAAAAAGCGCACCACATAAATAATGTGTTATATGTTATAAACATTTTGATAAAATCTAACATCAAATCGTTGATTGACAAGTTCAAGTTGCAAAAATCACTTATTTTCGCTGATTTACTGATATAAAAATGACACTTAGAGATGACATTAGACTTGTTCCAACTGATGCTTGAAACAGTGTTCAACCATTTTGTTTCAATGGCAAGATCGCTTATGTTTATTATATTTCATTCAGTTACTAAAATGAATATTTTATCTTAAAATTTAAAACACAAAACCACTATTCACCACCTTTATTAAAACCAATACTAACTAATATCGCTTTCATACCACTGCACTAGAGCAACTTTATTCAAATATAATATATTATTTTTGATTTCTATTATTAATGTATATTTTCTCGTGGTTTATGCCCAAGTTATTAATTCATAACAATCTACATATGTGATTGATTCAAATTAAATTATAAATAAAATGCACATTAATATTGTAAATCTTAAATAATTTATTTGAATAAAGTGCAATAGTCTAAAAACAATATTAGTTAAAATTAATTAATAAAATGCAAATTCAAAATCTCATTTAACATTAGTTAATATCAATTTTAATAAAAGCAATAAATATCCAGATTTTTTTTATAAAGCTAATAAGCAGCCACAGATATAACCACAAATATGAAACATCACATTTAAAGATAAAACAAAGTCTTGTTAGATATTTTTAAAGCTATCAGTGTCTTGGTGACAGATATGTCTCGTATCAAATTATAAATTGAGAAACAAATTTATGAGTATTTTTAAGTTATTTAAAATAAAATTGAATATGAATATTTGCTAATGATAATAATAATAATATAATTACAGTACATATTTATATTTAAAATTATATTTATTATTAAAAACTTACCTTTATAAAGCTGATGGGAATTGTTTGTTTTGATTTACTGTAATATCTTGCAACCTTATACACTGTCTCGGGAATATATTCCAATACCAAATTAAGGTACACCTCGTCTTTCTATAAATAAAAAAGAATTAATACATGGGAAAATAGGGCAATAAAATCTAAGGCTAAAGCCAATGTTTACAAAATCGCTTGCACAATTAGTAGAATGAAGAACTGTTAGATATGAATTATTATAATATTTTCATGATGAGGAATAACCATGACATGATAAGAAAGCTCAATGTGTATAAAAATATAACACAATGTTTATCGTTATTTATGATCAAATTCTAAAAAAAAAAACAACTGTTATGTAATTATAAACATTTCATACTGTTTATGGTACCAGCATGTAAGCATCAACAAAAGAATCCCATTTTCAAACGTAAAATTAGTAAGTACAATTTAAAAATGTTGAAACATCACCATCAACATACAAAATAAGGCAACTTACAGAATTTCTGCTATTCTTACGGGATCTCGGCTAAAATGAAACCATTCTTCAACAAGCAAGCGATTTTTTAAACAAATAACAACACGCTTATAAATATAGTATGAAATGATTTATTAATTTACATCTATGAAGCATAACCTTGAAATCACATGAACAGCATCACAGCATGTTTCAGAAATATCTGAAGATTGTTCACAAACCTACTAAAATATTTGTTTACACAATCATTTGAATTATGCAATTATGCAGTTACTTTTGTAAAATATAATATGTTGCAATTTAACTACAAAAATGTAAAACCATTATCTCAATTATGTGATGCTATTCTTGGACTTGACATTCATGTTGTGCCAAAACTATAATTTATGTAAATTATTTAATCCATTTATTAAGGAAAATATTTTGCAATTATAATGCATTTTTTATTTTTGTGCTAATCTGACTGAAAGCAACATAAATTACTCCAGATAAATATAATGTAAAGTTTAATAAATGCCTTAATAAACAACAGTCCTTAGGCATCATCAGCTATTTGAATATTTGTCACAGTTGTTTCAAAATGTTCAATCATCAATCTTCAAGTAAAATGTATACAATTCCTAATCATGATCGTCTGGATGTTGTAATGGATGCAGTGATCCGGAGTTGCTTTATCATATAAAGCAAGTCCAGATGACTTTGAGATTACTTTAGGTACTTAGTCACACTTCAAAAAAAAAAACATCTAAATTGTAAGAAAAAATAAATTGTAATTAAATCTAATAAACTAATTTTATACTATTTTAAAAATCCTGAAGATGACTTCCAAAAAGTCAAAACTAGTTAACAATAAAAAATAATAATAGTTTAATTTTACTATAAATATAAACTCAACAAGAAATTAATTTTCAGTTCAAGTTGAATGGGATATCAATTCTAGATTGTTGATTAATTCTTTTACTATCAATTATCACTTTTGCTGTTAACATAAATTACTATTAATCCATCACATACATAACAGCAACTAATTTACTGTTTTACTGGCCATTCCGATAAATTTAATAATATTTGCTATTATTCTAATTTTACCAAAAAATGTTCCCAATTAAATAACAAAATTCTACAATTTTCGCTTAAGTAAGTATATGGCCAAACAAGGTTTCAGTTATTCAATTTCAAGTCCAAAAATTGATATAAACATGTTCACATAAGCCATCTCGAGTTTTTTCGTTTAACCTTTTATGATAAAATTATATACATATTTATATACAGGGTGTAGATTAATTGGCGGATAAACGCCAGGTAACTTTATAGATCGTGCCAAAAGAAAACGAAAATCTTAATTCCAAAATGCTGAAAAACTTTTCGTTTGGCCTCACGAGGTCCTCAAAGTTTTGTTACGCTTGGCAACGTTGCAAACTTTCTAAATTCAAACCTATAATGTAGGCAACTTAATACACATAAAATAGGCAATTTAATACACACATCAAATTTTATTTTTTATTATAAACTACAAATGTTCAACTTGGCCACCGTTTACTTCTAAACACTTTACAGCACGTATCAATATCGAATTTATGACGTTCTCAAGCATTCATGTCAATTATTTTAAATATATTTTCAAACAATCAATTGTGCATTGAAATAATTAATATTTTTATTTATGACAGAATCTAATAATTTATAATAGTTGTACTAGCTGCAATGTATAAATTGTTCTATAATTCAATAATAGTTATAGTACCTATTTGCTGGATTCACACATTTATTTTGAAAACGCATTTTAGCCGCATGGTGAAACGACAAAAATCACCGATGGTTTTTGTCAAGGGTGGTCAAGGGATTGACATGGCAACGTAGTAGTTGTTAATCCGAGACAGACATAAGGCAGACCGCCGCATACTAGACGAACGCAACATAATATATTTTGCAAATGCATCAAAACACCATTCATAATTTAATAATGCGGTATGTGTCGTCAATGTGCAACCTCACACAATTTTAAATTAATGATTATCAAATGAATAAAGTATATCATAATATTTAAATTGAATTTTATGTGAATTTAAAAGTCACTGATGACAAAAGTCACCGGAGATCAGAAGACCCCCTGACATTTATTGCATTGCCTACTTTATAATTTGAATTTTATTAAAAATTTTGCTACGTTGCCAAGCGTATTTTTAATTTAAATTTGATTTATTCTTCAAAGGTAATTTGCACATTTTTCAATATTTTTTATTATTAAGTTTCAATAAACCTCGTAATTTTTATTATACTAAAAAAGAAAGCAAATTGGTACATAATATACGCAATTAAAACAATATTTGTATTGACAAAATTGAAACTTTGAGGACCTCGTGAGGCAAAACGAAGAGTTTTTCAGCATTTTGGAATTAAGATTTTCGTTTTCTTTTGGCACGATCTATAAAGTTACCTGGCGTTTATCCGCCAATTAATCTACACCCTGTATATATAAATTTTACTATAATTTGTTGAAGAAAATATAAAAAAAGTAAGCAATAGAAGCAACAACACTTTTAAAATAACAAAAATTTTATAACTGTAATGTTGATAAGTTTAAACATTGTCCACAGTTTAATGCTTCACATCTTCTTTTCTTTGTAATACATTAAACATGAGTCAATTTACACTAGACAGAAAACTAGCAGATATGCTTTTATGAAATAAGATTTTAATGCCATAAAGACAAATTGAGAAAGAAAGAATTAGATTCATTCTTTATTTTAATATTTTATAACTCGTACCTTAAATTTTGACTTTGAAACAGTAAGCAGTTAGAATTTTTTAGAACTGTAATTTACCATATTGAAACTATAAACATTTGAAGGCATTTTTTTGAAGTAAATATGCACCTTAAAAAGTTGTGTTCAAAGTTTTACGCCACTGAAAATACAGCTTTAAGAAGGTCTCTGAGGATGTATTTAAAGATTTTGAATTGCCTTGAAATGAATTTAGCCTACACAATAGTTAAAACTGAAATCATTTAAAGCTATACAATCTAATAACATTGGTTTTATAAGAAGTCCATCATATCTATCAATATTTAGGTTGATAAATAAATTGAGTAAGATTATGAGAAGCTTGTTGGGCAAATAGTTTTGTAAAAAATGAGTGATGAGTTATATCACTACCCACTTATTAAGCATTGAACTAGTTAGGGACCCACTTACTAACAATTGAATTACCAATATAATATTGTATTATGTATCATTACACTTGTTAAAACATATAACTGTTTAAACCAACTTTTTTTTAATAACATGCTATCAAAATTACAATATGCGTTGCATAATAAAATCGTAATCAATGCAAAATTAAAAATATAGTTTTACAAGTGTCACATTAAATGACTAAAGTGTTTTTTTAATTAAACATAGTAAAAACATTTAACATAACTATTTAACTATTGCCAACCATTCTAATGCCCGTATTACACTGTCAATAATTATATCTTGAATTATATATATAAAAATATTTAAATCTTAAAAAGTTTGTAAAATGCACAAAATATCATCAATCTTATTGTAGATTGAAATTTTAAGAATATTTTTAGGTTTTCTTTATAATTAACACATAACATGTGAGTAATAGCATTTATAATATAACCTAACTATTTTTTAAAAACTGTTAATTCGTACATTTTTTGTGTTAATTCTAAAGAAAAACTAAAAATATTCTTAAAATTTCAATCTACAATAAGATTGATGATTATTTGTGCATTTTACAGACTTTTTAAGATTTAAATATTTTTATACATATATATAATTCAATAAAGAATTATAGATCAGTGTCATACGGGCATTAGAGCTGAATGAGCAAACAATAAAAATTTTGTTTGTTACATCTGAATAGACAATATTAGAGGCACCATACTTCACACATCTAAAGATTTTGTAACTACTGCAAACAACTTTTAGAAAATAAATTACTGTGAAAATCCAAGGTTAAGTAGAAGATCAATTAGATTATTGAACTTCACTTTTATATATATACAAAATACTAGAAATAAAGACTGTCATTATTATTTTATATTTAAAAATCCATTTTCTAAAAATTTTTAATTTCTATTTTTCTATACAGGGTGAGTGACAAGAAACGGAACAAACTCCAGGAGTGTATTGTATATGTGAAAATAATGTAAAAAAACTAAAATGTTGTTATTCGATTTTCATTTGTTTTTAAGTTATAGCCTAATTAAAAGTAAATAAAATTTCTACATAAGGTTTTGGTAATCATAGCCTTCTTATAATAGATGTTCAACCTATAAATATTTTCTGTATCGTCTACAAATTATGTCAGTTGCTTTCTTGATTGAGTTATGTCTTTGTTTGAGATCGGCTGCAACATTTCTAATGCGTTGAATTAGTGCATCCTGAATGTCCGCTTTTACTTTATTCACTTTATCTTTGAACCAGCTCCATAAACAATAATTTAGTGTTAAGAGGTCTGAAGATATTGGAGACCAACCGCAACCAATCAAACGCCCTAAAAACCTTTTGTGGCGTACTAGATAAACATTTTCAATTACGCTATAACTTGAAAACAAATGAAAATCGGATAACAACATTTGAGTTTTTTTACATTATTTTCACGTGTAGAATACACTCCTGGAGTTTGGTCCGTTCCTCCCAACTCACCCTGTATACAAAAGTTTTTTATTATGCTACATTATATATAGATAGTTCAATAGAACATGCGGCCAAAAACTGTCTGTATTTATATGTCTGGTAATTGGTTGAGATATATTGTAAGGTCTTTTAGGTGTTTTTGAGTTTTCTTTCTGTCGAGTATATTGAGCAATCTGTTAATAAACTATGGCACTCGTGTGTTATTATAATTTAGTTTTGCTCGATTTGGTGGTAAAATAAGAAACATTGAAAAACCGACTAAAGCATCAGTTTATTCATGAAATAGTATTTTAATTTTTAACAATAAAACAGCACATTTTTATTTATTAAATAAAAACAATAAAACATATATTAAATTTACATTAAAGTACCTAACCTTAAATATTAATAAATTATGCAATAGTCAGATACATAAATACTAGTATTTTAATTGTGTATATCATGTTTGAGCAGATTTGAGCTGTCACTTAAATTATCTACGTTTCATTCAAAGTCTCAATATTAATAACTTACTATATTTATGTACATAATCGATACAAATAACTTGATGATTAATGTAATGATAATCATAGAACTATATTAAATTGAGTAATTTGGGTTGCCTACAGTCAATTTGCATTGAATTGAATTGGTTATACTTTCATAAATATTTACTTCAATTTTAAGACTTTTTAACATGTACTTGACGTTCATAAACTGTGCCCGATAGTGGATCCATTACAATAGCATTACGGTCAATTATAAAAATCAACATATGTAAATAATTGAATATTGTTGCTTCATTTATTATTTGATTCAATGATTTGATTATTAAAAGTATACAAAATTTCAACATCAAACAACACCAGAAAATATGTTAGTAATAGATTCTAATTATCTAAATGATTAAAAATAATTAGTCTTGATTAGAGTCCCTAGATATAAATTTGACAATTTATTTTATCAAGTCAAAACATGCTTGACATATGCTTCTTAAAACTAGTGCATTTAATATTTAGTTATGTTCACAATTTTTATATTTCATTCAAATATCTACTAATAATATAGTTATTTAAGTTACTATGTAAGTAAAATTAAACCATTTGATGATTGATGAACATATAAATTAGTTCCAAATGTAACTTATTTATTAATTAAAATAATATCAGAAATATGTACATAATGAATATACAAATTTGAAGATAAAAGAATCAGATTCTTAATCAATATTTGCATGTTCTAAAATCAAAGTTTAAAAAATCGTCTACTAAATAAAAATGATTTTGTAATAATAACGATTTTAAGTATTGTTTAAATATTGTACAAATATATTATTGATATATAAATGTAGTACACGTTTGATTTAAATAGTTTAATTAATGTATTGAATGTTAAAACAACACAATATGACCATTTTGTAAACATAAATTTTATATAACATACAAAAGAACTGATGAATGAGTTCCAAATGTAACTGAATTAAAATGACATAATGACTTTTTTTTAGATCAATCTTAAAAATAAATGCAACAAGCATGTAGCAACTCTGATAATGAGTAAAAATAAACATGAATATTCAATCAAAAGACTCTAATCTTGATTAAAGTTAAAAATTGTGTGTTTGTTTTTCTATAAGCCAATACCTAGTCTAGCCATTTTGATAGGTGGACCGTAAAAACAAGATAATTGCCAACTGTACAAGTGCTTACATGTTCTGTTAATGAGGAAATCGCAGGAGGACCAAGCAAACTATAGCAAATGATTTTTTGTTTCTGGTTGTAATGTATCTTCTGATAAATATATTGTGTGTATGAGGGGGAGTGGCAGGGTAATAAATACAGGGGTATTTTTTGCTTCTCAGGGTTTATTTTTGGGGCATACCTGGGTACTGGAATTCATCAATATGCTCAAGTCACACGGAACCACAGCCCTCTAAACACACAAACACTTATAAAATACACATTCTCCCGATATAATTTCAAAACTAATTTAGATTTAAATTTTTATATAGTACCTTGATATCATTTATTTTGACTTTTAATATATTTTAATTTACATGCATAAACACATATTTGAAACCGTTTACCAGGGATGCAATATAAAGTTAAATTAGTGCACAGACAACAAACATGTCAGTGTAAAAAATGTAATTTTATTTAGTGCAAAGGTTCATTCCATTTTATATATGTAAATAAGGTTAGGTTAAATAAGGTCAGGTTAGTTTTGACAAGAATAATTTTTTATAATTTTTATTTACATATTGCCTTTGATATAAAGTATTTGAGGCACGTCACCATAGACATAACATTTTTTATTAAAAACAACAAACAACGTATATTTTTTATATTCATAAATGACAGAAAAAAATAAATATAAAAAAAGAAAACTTATATAAATACAGAAAGAACATAGAGTCTCCCAATAAATATAGAATAGGATGACTGTGACCAAACTTAATAGCTAAGAAGAAAGCTTATGAAATATGCAGAATGTAAACTGTATATCAAAATAATTAAATCTTAAATTAACCAGTTAATGTCTAAAATGCAAGAGATTTATTTACATTATCTTGTATAACCCATCAGGTCAAACTAGACTTACCCGTATCATTTTTTAACAATTACCATAATTAAAACTGAACTGAATTGTTGGAGAAGATAAGATGGTTATGGTTCAAGTGAAAAAGTTTACAAATTATTCTGCATTAAAAGAAAAACATGTCAGCCAATTATGGCTGAAAGACTACGGTCGATAGCCGTTTGTACAAAACATTTTTTTTTCCTTCTAATGTTATATATACATACATGTCAGCCAACAATGTACAAATCAAAAAAATGGGGCACTGAGCAATCATTAAAAACTTGTATTTAAAAAGTAAGCAAATTTACGATGATATGCTTAATACACATGGTAATCAATGCCCTACAAATGCAACTGTAAAAAATTGGAATGCATGCTTCATAAGAAATAGACTTTCCATTGAAGATAAGGGACTGAAACGAGCAATTTATGTGCCAAATTAAAAAAATCAACAAATGCCCAAATTTTGACCAGAAACAAGCAAGTATTAAATCATCACGTTCCATTTGCTTGTTTTAAAAAAGATGACTTTTTAAAAGCGCATTGTTACCATGAAAGAAACTTGAGTAACATTTCTACAACCCAGAAACAAAGCAGCAATCTATAAAGTAAAAGCATTCTGTTTTTTGGGGTTTTCGTGAAGTAATCATGATAGATTATCTTGGTAAGGGAACTACTATAACTGGGCAATATTATTATACTTTATTAGCCACTCTACAAGAAAAAATACTGATGACAAAACTGTCATTGCTCAATTTGAATAATAATAATAATTGTTTAAATTCACCATAAACTTTAGTTCATTTACTCACTCGGTAACTTAAGTGTGTGTGTTTACATTAAGTTGTTTAGAAATTACTCACAAATTAATATTTTTAGAAACAAGTATGTCAGAATAAACTTAAACAGAGAAAAAACTTTTCTTCTTTAGTTACTACTCTTCATAAACAGTTCTGCTTGTTCTAGGAAAGGAATAGAATTATGTGCATAAAATGATGACATTATGATCAAACAATTATTTATCAAGTTTCAATATTTAAACTTAAAAGATAGAAGTAGACATTGATACAGTACACAAATCAATAAAGCAAGAACATCATATAACTATTGTGAAATTGAGAAATCCTTAGACATTAAAATGACTAGTATACATTTGATATTGCATAAACATTAGCCATTAAAAAAAACCTGTGTTGATACAATTGCAATAAATCAAAAGATGATTTAAAAAATACTTCTCTCAAAAGCAATTTTTTTATATGTTGGCACACTGTAACTGATGTTAACTTTTCCTAAGCCAATATTGTTTTGTTTCACAAACAGAACATTTTATAAAGTGTGATTTTTGTTGATGCTAAGATGTACAAAGGATGTCCAGAGAAGTAGTAGTAGTATTGATTTTTTTAAGTAAAAAAGTTTATATAAATATATTTTTAATAATTATAAAGCTACGCACAGATATAAACACTTGTAACACCAAAAGCATCAGGTTACAACTTTAAAATGTTATTTTCAAATAGTAATATCTTTGATATAATAGCCATTGAAATTTGAAGATATTTATATGAACTTGTTTACTAAATAGTCCATATTGCCTCCTAAATTATTTACTATTCCTCCCCAGTATATGTCAATCATATTTTTTTAAATAAAATTTATAATTGGTATAGGTGAGGTATATTTTAAGCTTTTAAATGATTAAATAAAAAGTATCAATATATTGAAATAGTGTCTCATCCTTCATGCATATGCATATCAACAAATGTCATAAAATCATATCAAGGAACCAGTTTATTTATTAGCATTGGCTTATTACAATCAAAATTTATAATTTAAACACCCATTCATTTTCTTACATTACTATTAGAAACAAAGTTTATCTATATATTATCTTGGTCCCCACTAAATATATGAAACCAGAATATAATTTAATTTCTCACATAATTTATATTTTAATTGAATGATCCACTTAATAAATCAACTATATAAAAACAATATATTGAAGGATTTATTTATAGTATAATTAGTGGGCACTGACACTAATATTTACTAAAAATAAGAAGTTCTATATATTCTAATCTAATTGCTAAAAATAAAATAAATGTTTTCTTACCTTATCACCACTAGAATAGAAGAAATATTTTAGTTTGACTATATTACAATGTTCAAGCCGCCTCATTATTTGTAATTCTCGATTCTGAAACAAACAAAAAAATATTATAAAACCAATCAAATTCAAATAAAAGTAAATAATTTTAACTAATGCTTCCATTAATCCTTGTTTTTAATAATATAAGTTTATATTTAAACTTCAAAGATTAAACATAGTATGATTTGAAAGCTGATGACGAAACTTGCGAGATGAATCGAGATTTGCGATGTAGGCAACCAACTCTGCATAACAAGACCATAGGCGTAACAAAATTAATTATTTTCAGTAAAAAAAGTAGAGACCAAATGTTATTTTTTGCATAACCATTACAGTTTATTTTCAAACGAAGTTAAAAAATAAAAAAACAAAAAAAAGTAGATTTTCTATTATTTTAAATAAATGTTTTGCGTTATTAAGTTTGTAAATTTTCTTTTTAACACTATATAAACTGTACTGAAGAAAATATCGCCGGTTTGAGCAAATTATCAAAGAAGATCTTCGATTCGGCACCATGCGCATCAATTGTACCTGTGCCCCTCTTTATGGAAAATTTCAAGTAGGACCTTACCAGCTGGTACCAGAAACCATCGTTTGCGTTGTATGTTTTGCAAATAGGATAAATCAAATGAAAGTTGACCAATTATTGCATCCCAAATTTTGTTAAAAAAGCTAATTTTTGAATCAATAGCTGCATCAAGTCGCATTTGAAGTATAAAGAATCTACAATTAACTCTTCAAAAACCATTATAATAAAAAAAATCAATATTATCGAAACATACACACGCAAAACAATTTATTGAGAGAAATGTTTGGCAATAAAGTTATTTTGTAAAATAGACTTGTTGATTGCCTACCACGATCTTACGCCTCTGGACTATTTTCTGTGAGGTATGCCAAAAAGGTTGGGAGTATAAAAATAAACCAGCGACGTTGAACCATTTAACCATTTAGCCAACATTGTGCGTGTTATTGGTAAAATCAGGCAACCAACGCTTGAGATAGTCGAAAATTAGATATAGCTATATTAGAGCCAGTCGCGGAGATCACATACCCGAAATAATACTGAAAACTAAATGACATAAGATTTTCTATTAAAGCCAAAATTCCGACAAGTTTATCACGTTAAAAAATACTCTGTATACCCAAAAGTATCAGTGCAATGTCAGTGAAATAAGGTAAAATGCAACTTAGATTTAACTGACGTAAAATTTCTATGTATATAATCGTACATGCTTTGAAAGATACCTGTAAACATTTCAAATAATTTGGACGCTCAGTTTTTTGACTTGACAATCGAATGTATCTGTCGATGCCAAGCAAATGTAAAAATAAATACCGTGTCGTAATTAAGTACTTGCAGTTGAAAAGCAATACTCCAATGCAAATTAAAGCCGCATTAGACGCAGTTTACACAAGTACTCTGTCCCTTATCACGTTAAACAATAGGTTTGTTCCAACCGACACCAAACGCGGTTTGGGACCGTCAGGATTGTGCGTAGTTGAACTTTCGCGTTCCAACCGTACACAAACCATGACTCTGACTAGAAGTCGGGCGTTCCAACCTGACCCCAAATCGTCCACAACCAAGTTGTGGACCGTCAGACAGTCAGCGATCAGAAGCATGTACTAAAAATCCGGAACCGCCCCAGTCATGCGCAAAGAGTAAAAATGTTGCCGCTATTGAAATTAATGAAATTGAAATACCTCCTGCCGCATCTACCGCAATTTATTTAATTAGTAGAATTTAAATTTAATGATAATAACAGTAATTTATTTATCTGAAACTTAATTATAGTTGTAGTGAAAAATAAAGGAATAAAGTTTATTGTAAATTAGTTTTTTTAAAGATGAGTGATGAGTAACTGTTTAATTATATATTTATTTCTATAAAAATAGTAATAGCATAATGTGATACACAACGTCAGGTGTGATATGTTAAACAGTTTTAGTTTTTAATATTTGTTTACATTGCGTAACCTCACTTTTTAAAACTGTTTGAATTTAATATAATTGATGGTTGTGACCTCTACTACGTGATAACTCATGTTAATGAAATAATAGAACAATTTACTACGTTTTTTATCACAAATTAGTGATAAAAAACGTAGTAAATTGTTTTATTATTTCATGTTTGAATTTAGTCAAAAATTTGGTTGTGGAGCGTTCCAACCGAAAAGCAATTTGTATTCAGTCGGGGACCAGTACAAAGTCGGCGCTTGCGCAAAAATAATCCATGTATTAGTCGCAACCAGTTTGCAAACTGCCGAGCGATGTCGGTTGGAACAAACCTAATGACAGCTGAATTTAAACGTGCTCGTACCAGCTTTGATGACAATGATTGACTGTAGAATCAGGCAAACAAACTGTACGTGCGTTAGCAAAGTGCTAAAACTCCGAGCACAACTCGCGCAGCGTAGAAAATGAAATTTCCAGTTTATAAGACTCGAAAACCTTTAATTGTTTAATAATAATCAAACAAAGCTCCAGCTCACATTTCATCACCAAAATTCACAAATTATAATTTGAACTGATTACATATTCACCAGATTTGGCCCACAGCGACTTTTTCTGTTTACTATCCCCAAAGTTTAGCTCAAAAAACATTTTTATCAAACAAAAAGGTATTAAAAAATTAAATTTATGAAAAAATATTCTAAACTAAAAACATCCATAGACGCGTTTCGAGGTTTACCTCTCATCAGTATGGCTTTATTTATTTAAACTTAATACTTGATTTTTAACTTACTTCGTCAACATTGTTCACCACCACAATTCAAAGTGAATATTTTAAAGGGTGTATTGACTATTTATACTAACTGACTTAATGACTTAATTTAATGGCTATGGTTAATAGCATTCTGAGAAACTAATTATTTCGGGATATTTAGCTGATGAAAATGACATGAAAGAATTAAAAAGGAAATTTGAAAATTATTATACAATTTTGTGTATATCAGAACATATATAAAATATATATTTTAAACAAAAAAGTCATCGCTAGAGTAGACGTATATTTTGCGAAATAAAAAAACAACTATTTGTGCGGATCAATGATGATATATTTCTAGGTGTAACCTTCTTCGTACATCAAAAACAAGCCCAACTCACGAGAAAACTCTTATATATAGTGAGACAAGAATGGATTGGCCGGTATAATAGGCAACTTAATATCGTTCGCGCTTACATTTCACATATTCCATGAACCACGCTGTTCTGGTATTACTGAACTTCTTCTTCTTAAGTCAGAATACCATAAACCTCTAAGAACAACATACATGCAAATCGTTTTCACACAGATAATCTTTAAATTATTCCTAAGATACCTTACTCAATATGAAATTGACATAAAACGGTTCCAGCACAATCGACCTCCAGACTATTTTTAATAAAGACATGTCCGAGATTCTTCCAACATCTTTCGTCCTTTCTGCGGAAACGTTTTACACGACACATTTGAAGAAAACTTTCCACAGTGTACCGAACAACTGAGGGTGCTACGCAAACAAACAACGTCGATCATGATAGTCTAAGCGCGATATCGTCGCTTTGATGCTCCTAGTTGCAAACTGCACAGCGCCTACAAAACTACAAGCTAGATTCCTTGCTAGTGTTCAAAACTCATAAAAAAAAAAGATCAGACAATTTAAAAAAGGGTGTATATATAAAGATGTAAAAACTATTCAGATCATTCTAGAACAGCTTAACATTACTTTGATAATATTATTGTGAACCTATTGTGACCTCAGCAAACAACAATATTGGTTTCCGTTTTGTTCTTATCAATCATTGTAAGACCTCATAGAGTAGCAATTGTTAAAGAATAAACCTAATATGACGAATGATAATAGCACTCAAATTCTCCGACGACGACAAGTCCATTCAACTTTACTTCAAACTATTTGTGGATTATTTGACATCAAACCAAAAAAAAATTAATAATGCACGAATCCAAACCCTGTTACCAATCCGGATTGCAAATTCAATAAAAATCATTATTTCTTAATCATTCTTAGATTTCTCAAAAACTGCTAGTAAATACATCAAACCCAGAATATAGAGTAAAGCCCGCAAAAAGAGTTCCAAGAAAAGTTGAGCAGATAAAAAACAAATAATCAATTAAAACCCGTATGACACTGTCTATAATTATGTCTTGAATTATATATATATAATTATAGATCAGACTATTCACGTGTGTAAAACGCACAAACTATCAAGGTCACAATTATATCTTGAAAAATTAGAACATGTTCTATTTTCCCATCTATAATCGAGGCGAACGTGTTGTGCGCATATCATTTTGTATTTTCTTATATTTTTTAAATTGTACCACTGCAGCTCCACATATAGTAATTGCTACCACTTTTTTAATTTGTTCTGCTTCCATTTTTCATTATTTTCATTAATTGTATATCTAACTGTAGCAATAATCAATTCAAAACAAATGACATAACCTGCAAAGTGTAGTAAACATTGAAACTTTATTTGACAGAGCATAGATAAGGCGCAAGCGTTTTTTTATAATTATATAAAGAATTATATATAGTGTCATACAGGATATAATTTTTATATATGGAATTATTGCACAAATTCTAATAAAAATTATATATATAATTCAAGACATAATTATAGACAGAGTCAAACGGGTTTAAGTGATAATCCGTGATAATTTGTATGCCAGAGCCACAAAATGCCTTTTTATCGTACCGTTAGAAAAATTATCGCCGATGTCGCTGGCGGTCGAGGAAAGATAATCCAAAAATCGCTAATTAATTTCACGGCAACCATATGCACACTATTTCTTCAAAATGTTATATACTACTACTTTCAATTTTAAATAATAGTGTGATAACTTGGGTTGCACAAAACTATATATTTTCTTAAATGAATAATAGCGTATTTCATAAATGTAAAGTCCAGTTTCTCTTTAGTACACAGAAAAGACGAGTGTATAAACTAGATTCCCTTAGTGTTAGAAACTGGTGATAGCTGAGCAGCAATTATTTTAACATCGTAGCATATATATATAATAATTAGAGCCCCAAAATGCATAAACTAACAATTGAAGGCATCGTATTTTAAGTTTCCTCTTCGCATTGTACTAGTAAGTAATGTATTGTCCACAATTACAGCGCCGCCTTCTAATTTATTGAATTCTACTTCAAGCCTTCAGTGTATACAATTCCACATAGTTTAATGCTGTTTATAAAATTGTTTTCTTCAAAAGCCGTTCGCCTTCCTTCATTGAAATGAGCCCACAATAAACCACTCCTGTTTTAAGAAATAGATATGTAAGCATCACTCCTTATCTTGGCAAATCTTCCACCATAGGCGTACTAGTCTTGAGCATGAATCGTAGACGCCTGGTACATTTTCAAAGTATGTCTTTTACTGTTCTTCTAGCAGCTAATGTCCAGTATTGACAAGTGTTGCTTGGGGCCCGGAATGCAAGTTTCTTTCATGCTCGTATCGTATGACTAATTTTGTAAAGGAATGCTTTGATGGTATTACTATTGAAAATCGCTGATCATCAAGGTAATACATGTCTTAATCTTCCCCCTACATGCATAAACCCATCATAATCAATAAACTGATTCAAGCATAACAGTGCTTTGCTTAGTAATATCCTTGGCTTCTCGTAGGTTTCGTAAGTTTGGTTTAAGTACAGCATGCGTTGATAAATCTTGGGTACCATGCCGTGATTCTGATAAGCCTCTGAATGAAGAACATCTTTTACACCATTCAATACTTTTCTTTCAGGTATGTCCAAGTTTTCGTAGTTAACTTCGGGTAGAAGTGACACATTGGTTTTAACCGAAGCCCATGCCACCATAGGTTCAAATATCTTAGTCTTTTAATGATAATTCCCCGGGATATCAAATCCGCTGAGTTTCGTTTGTGTTTACATAATGCCAGCCAACCTTGACTTTCGGATATTGACTGAATGTCACCGACGCGAGTGGCAACAAAGGTTTTCCACTTGTAAATGATTTCATCCATATTAAAGTTATTGTTGAGTCAGAGTAATATGCTATTTTCATAAATTTAGACAAGCCCCACGTGATTTGCTAACTAATTGTGCAGTTAAGGCTGCTGCACACAATTCCGGGCAAAGAAAACTTATTAATTTCACTGATGCTATCCTTGAGTTAGCGCATATGATATTGCATGATATGCTACCTCTTACTTGGTTAGCAGATTTAACGTACATGCTACATCCATTCACTGGCATCTCCAAATGCATGCATTTCCAGATTGCTAGTAATCATTTGTTGCCAAGTATCTTGGTCTGCTAATTTCATGAATATCCGTTAACTATATCAGAAAATTGTTCCATTATGTGCGTATATGCACAGACTCATCCCAATAAATCTTTTCCTGCCACAATCGTTGCTTTTATTATTATAGGACTCATTACCAAACCTTTGAGATATCCTAGCTAGAATAACCCTTTTTGTTTTTCGCTTTTCTAAATTAAACTTAGCGCATTTGTACCCGAAAGTACCCTCTTTGGTGTTCCATAAGATTCCCACGTTTTTACCATATCCGATTCATATTGTGAGATAAAGTAGGTATACTTTGTTTTTAAGTCTAATGCTAATTTCCGTCCAATAATAATAACCTCCTTAAAGCTAGTTGATGTTAATCGCCTAAAGCTGATAGATTCTCCTTCTATGAAAGTGTAACATTGAACCGACCAATTGGTGTACGCTGATGGATGTTAATGAATTCGACTTCAAAAGTTTTTCTTCATGTGAGCGTAGCTTTCTTAGTGGAATTTCAATATCTAATTGTCCAACATTGCTTATGCGGTACCTCAAATTATACATATTTTGTGGTATGGTTCCTAATATAATACATCCCAGCAATCTTTTTTGAAGAAGCACCTTATCGTCTGTGGTACATATTTATCGTACGCGTAATAGCTTGCAGTATACATCCACACCAATGAGGAGAATTATTTGCCTCGATTCCTTTAATTTGGGATCCAATAATATCATTTCTTGAAATTTCAATCAAATATTTGTTGAATGTTTGAGGTGATTTTATCCAAAATAAATATCTCTAATTCTGAAATTATTATGTCTGAAATACATTGTTGTGGTTGTCTGCATCTGGGCATTTGTAACTTGGATCTAAAAAGACTAACCAAATGCTTGTTTCCCTAACAACCATTCAAATATATTTCAAATGTGGACAGTATACATGGTGTGTTCACTTATATGTAATTGGTCAAATTCGTCAATTAGTGGTAGCAACTCCCAATGAGGGCGCTAAGAGCGTAAAATCTACGATCATATGATGAGTCAAGTCAGCTATGACACTTGTTTTGTTGATTGATTGTCAGTTGGTCAGTGTTACTGTACATCTACATCTATTACATTTTTTGTTCGTGTCGTTCGTTTCGTTCGTTTTGTTCATCTTGTGCTTCATCCTGCCTGTTTTGTATTATTACTGTGTTTTCTGTGAAATCTTTTTGTGTATAGTTCAATTTACAATTGTATATTGCTTAAAAAGGTTAGTACATAATGTATAAGTTTGTAAATTATTATACTTATTTATAACAAATAATAAAATATTTATAATTATATAGGTATTATATATGTAATATATAATAATATATGTATTATAGTCAGATTACAGTACATAACCTATACATAAATAAAATTCATAAAAAATAACTTGTTTTTTAATTTTAAAACGTATATTTCAGGTTTTAAATAGTAAGTATGTAAATGATTTTCATTTTAAAACATGTATTTCAGGTTTTAAATGGTAAGTACGTGCATTACTAAAAAATAACGTGCAAAATAAATACATTTAATTTTCAATTTTAGTACGCAAAATAAATAATTTAGTATTTCAAATTTAGCGGGCAAATTTAGTAATTAAAGTTTTCTAATTTACCGACAAAATTCGGTAGTGAGTTTCGTAAGATGGCGCTTATCAAGGTGACAGAAAATGGGCGGAGTTGCCTTTCTATACGTGTGTGTTTTCTATGACAGTATAGCTTGACCCGCAGTTTCTTGCGACGTGATTTGATTTCATGCAATCTATACACAGTTTCTTCTCGGTTATTGAGGCTCAATCTCTCTGCCGGATGTTTTTATAAATTAATTTCGGACAAGGTGTTCTTAATTGCATAAATAACATTGCAAAGCTCTTGCCGCCGCCGTAATTGATAAATTCCTTTTCGTCTTGTTTTGCAGCATCTTCACATATCCTCCTGCATTTAATTGTCACCAACGATTCTCCCCACTGGCTTCTTGTTTTATCGTCTAATTTCTGAGCTATTAGGTGTGTCAACATATCAACCCAATGGTCCACATCAGCGCTTTAATGTACAAAGCTCTTAGCATTAAAGAGAGTTTGAATAATCTCTTTCATGGTACTGCACTATTGCTCAAATATCATCGTATCGCTCTTTTAATAAAGCCCACAATAGTACTAGTACATATTCTCGAACTTCATGATGTTAGGGTATCCATCTATTCATGAGACAAAGATGTTGTGAAATTCTAACCATCTGTCATATGCAATTTGATTTGTGACGTAATTCCGCTTCGTCATAGAGCTTGCTTCTACTTCAGCTTCCAGGATTCAGCTAGCACGTTGTGGTATTCCTTATATGAAATCTATTCGGTTTCTTCGTCGATTCCATATAGTGGCTCCGTAAGCTGTGTTGGTGTTTTCGCATACATCAGGACAATTTCTAATACTGCGTGCAGCTTCAGATCTGGTTTGAGCGTATTCAAGAGACGCGTTAATTCCTGTTTTAATCGCTTATTTTCTCCCTTTAATTGGGATATGATTTTTTCGGCCATGTTCTTTTTATTGTTTGAATTGATAAAAATAAAAATTATGACTGATCCGGTTCGAAGGACCAATTTTTCAGCTTTTTGACCAAGATTTTTATTGAATTAAAACTTTGATTGTTATCGTTACGCATGTCAAAATATATAAAATTAAAAATCAAACAGGCGGTTAGAAATTACTATAGCAATGAATAATAATAAACATTGCATCTTAATCCTAAACACCAATTTTTACAATAAACTAAAGTTTACGTTCAGTTTTAATTTCTCTTATAAATATTATAAACTATTGATTGTTTTATTCAATCGTGCAAGCACAAAACATTACGACCATTCTGACGAAGTAAATAGATTAATCTACAACCGGTAATAAACAGTTATTAACCTTAATATTTAAATAACTATGTCTAATTCAAAGTGTTTTAATTTTATTATAAATTAATGATAATAAATTATATTACCTTAAATCTCTTATCCTGAAGTACTTTTTTAATTGCGACCATCTCCCCCGTATCACAGAGCTTGGCCTGGTAGACTACTCCGAAACTTCCATTTCCTATAACTTTGGTGTCAGTGTAGGAGACTTCTTGAGGTCTATCTGGTCCTTGGCCTGGAGTTGCTACCACAGTAGTTACTTTGCCCCCATCTTTACCTGAATAACCGCCAGTAAAAAACAAAAATCATTATCGAAAAATCTTACAATTTCAATTAAATTAAAATTAACTAAATACAGAAGCTCAACATCGGTAAAACTAATTGGTTATAGGAATCATAAAAATAATGATAATTTATAAATGGTTTAAAAATCAATTTTTAATGAAAATCAAATTCAAATTTAAAATTTTTTTATGGTAAAATATTAATTATTTTGAACTCTATAAATATCTTAAATATGCAATTAAATGTGGCATTTTCAATTTTCCGAAAATAGATACGTTTATAGTAGTAATAAAATGACAGTGGGGTTAACTACTTTTAAAAATAGCCATCAGAGCAAAAAGCTTATGATTGAATCTTATTGTTTTCTTTCTTCGTTAATACAATTACTTCTGAAATCGCACAAACAATTCTCGGAATGTGTAGGAGCAATAGGTAATAAAAGAAATAAAATGTCAGAAGAGCCAAACTAAAATAATTAAATATTTATAGTTATTTTTGTTTTACATCAAGATGACAAACCAATTATTTTATATAACTTAAGGAGAACAAAAATATGTTTAGGTCATTGGTTATTTATGAAACCCATTTTATCCCATTTTATTTATAGTACTGGCAATTACTAAAGTGATCCATGGTATAATAATTAATACATCTATTTTTGTGTTTGAATTAATCGTAAAATGATTTAACATAATATTTACGCAAAATAGTAAATGCAATTTGACTGACAAATCAATAAATATTAATCAAATGGTGTTGAATCTACAATATATTGAAACTCATTAAAACGTCTATTAAAAATTCATGGTTATTATATCTCCGATGAATGATGTTAATAAATTTGAAAGTTATTATTTAAAACTATAAATATCTCGGTTTAGAATCGTACATTAAGCTTACCAGAGAACTACATTAATAGCCTGGTCTGTTTTTAGAAATCTGCTAAACCCCTATTTATAATAACATATACAATGACTTCTATAAAAAAACATGTTTATCTTTTTATTAATGAACAACAGTGAAGTCGTGCAACACCAGGCAAACAGCTTTTAATTCTTATTAAAGTTTTGCCTTGAACCGCCTCACGTTTTCTTAAATTACAAACTGTGTGCACTTGCTATTTATAGTTTCCATGTGCAGGAGCAACGGTTATGCGAAGTGTAACATTAAAAAAAAAACGATATGTGAATAATGTGCAAACAATTTTTCGCTTAATTTAGATTGAAATATAATTTAACTAATGCATATGTACCTTTTTAATTTATCAATTATTAGGAAAAAATATCTGTACTAAAATTAAATATTAACTTATACAATACATAATTATTATAAATTAATAAAATAGGAATAGTAATTATTGTTAAAGCTATTAAAAGCAAATTTTTTTAACGAAATATGAATTAAAACTTAAGTACAATAATTTTGTAATAGATATATTTTACAGATATTTAAAATTTTGTCATGGATAAAGTATAGTATTCTACTCGCATCTAATGGTTATTATTCACTCGGATAGTTAACTTCACTTTTTTGAATAATATTTACCAACACCCGCTCGTTGAACAATATACTATAATAACAAACTTCATCGAATTAGGTTGTGTAAAATAAATGTGAATAAAATATAATAAAAACTTTGAAAAATAGTAACAATACTTATTAATCAGTTACGCAATAATCTACAGATTTTATACAATATAATAACTTCATATGATTTCCGTTAAGAGCCATAAGAAACCATGATTCACCCAGCCACCAACATAACAAAAAAAACACAAAGTGATTGCAGAAAATCTACAGATCGTTCCACTTCTGGAGTGATGACACCAAAACCACCAGCTTAGTAAATTACATAGACTAAAATTACCTTGTGGTTGTCTAAAAACTCATAAGAAGCACATTTGACAATTTCCACACGAGTTTTTTGAGATAAAGAACAATCGATCGATGTTGAAGTTCTCAGCCAGTGTCCTGGTGGTGCAAGTTTAATCCTCTTTCAGTTACCTGCGTAGCCTATGTACATGTATTAGATCTATGTATAGGGCTGCACGTTAATACAACAAAATTAGCCTCATCCGCGCTGCTATAAAAGAACAATTTTTTATTCAATGCCCCCTCAATGACTAAAGGCACTAATCTGAAGCACGTCAAAAAAATCCACCAAAAAGTCAATAGCTTCTTAGAAACCACTCTGATGACCACACACCGTTACATAACGTTCGAACTTTTCAACCAGATAAATTATCTCGAAATTGGAAACTCAATCTGATTCTAGCCCAGACAGAATTCCAAACAGAACAGTCAAATCTTTTTCGCATAAAGCAATATTGGCTCTCACCAAAATTGCTAAAACAATTCTTCGCACCAGGCACTTCCCAAAAGCTTGGAAAGACGCTCACGTCATAAACTTTCTAAAACATAGAAACGACCGGAAGTTTCCTCAAAACTACCGACCAATCAGTCTTTTATGATAGAGTCTGGTACAAATGTCTACTTTCAGACAAAGATAAATACTCCTAGAGGAGACCAATCAATAGCATCAATTCCTAAAGTGGATTACCTCACAAACCCGACTATCCTTCAGCAAACACAGATGGATCCAGAAGAATGGCCTAGTGTAGGCGGCAAAACGGCATGACAGACAGATCACTAGTCAGCCACAGTCACAAAAACAGCTCCGCTGAAAAAAATTAAACTCCAAGTTCCAATTGAAGATCAAGAATAAATTGTGAAGCAACGGACCAATTCGGCAATACAGCAACCAAACAGAATCACAACAATGACCCCTGAAATAGAATGGCTAACAAGAATAATGAAAACTACCTAAGCCCCACTTTTACGCCCTTAAGAGTTGTAATTCAGGCGGCCACTTAGACAAACCCAGCGCCGCTTTACTAAGCAACCCCAACTTACAACTGGAAGTCCCAGAAGCAAGAATCTCCATAGAGTTGCCCGGTAGACAATACATCACAAAAAATCCAAGAAGTGTCCTCCCAATAAAGCTAGGACTTATTTGCCGGATTTGGTGTACCATCTCCGTGCGTTTCCTCTTTAGTGGGTCGTTTTTAGGTCCCAAGAACGGTAACAAAGTAAATCGTGATCTAGTCTGACGTATAGCGCCTCGAAGCGGCGCTTACCTCGCTTAACGTCTAGCGCTGTCCCTGCTTGTCGTTTAAGCTAGTATCGCCATTTTTAAAGCAAACAAACCACTCTCGGCATGCCCTTTCGCTAATCGTTCATGTGCCAAAAAAATCTTTGAGGTCGCAAAATGACTCAACCTAATATTCGACAACAACATACAAAGGAAGAAGTCCATGAGAAGGTGCGTCCAGTTTTTGATTGATTTTGATGTTGATTTATTTGTTTATTTTTGTTGATCAGTTTGTCTTCTTGAGTCGAATAAAGCATCGTATTCCTTTACAACTTCGGTGCAATCTGTGATAATAGGTTTAGTTAGTTTTTAGGGTCTGGCATCGAAGCATTTTACAGTTTCAATGTCATCTGATATATTAGGTTAGGTAATGATATTAGATTTAGTTAGTTTTTAGGGTCTGGCTCTGATGTCATCTGTGATATTAGGTTTAGTTTTTTAGAGTTTGGCATCGAAGCAATTTTAAGCTTCGATGTCATCTGTGATATTAGGTTAGGTTTATGTTTAAGTACTAGCATCAAAGTTTTTACAACTTTGTTGTTAGCGGTGATTGTTCTGTGATATTAGTTTTAAATGTTAGCAACTGTGATATTAATTTCAGTATTTATTTATTTAATCACTTTAATGTGTTGTTTAGTTTCGTCAGGTCTATAACCTGAAATTATTATCATTAAATAAAACATTTAGCTAATGACCTTAGTAGTCATAAAAGCTAGAGCTGACGGAATAAAAATCAGATCCAGTTAGGCATCAGTGTCAGGTTATAACCCCAACTAGAACGGGTTGTCAAAAGAAACAATAAAATTTCAGTTTCTCAACCAAAATATATATGACACAGACTAAAGCTGCAATACTGATTCACTTACCAGTATAAGTCTGAATGCACATTTTCAATAATCCAACCAAATTTTGCATGGCAACAAAGAATTTAGTGGTTGATTAACAGAATTAAGAAGCCTTTTGTCGTCTGCATACAGCGCACTGCAATCTAAGTGCTTTGTACGTTCTAAAATAGCAAAATAATAAAAAAATTCAAAAACTAGGCTTTTTTCGAAGTTGGTTCTTAGGAAGAAAAGCACCAAAATGCATGTCAGTTCACTTATATACACTATGACCAGTACAGAATTAAACATTTGAGCCCCCCCTGGCGTAAAAGAAGTTAACATTTCAATTTTAAAATACCCGAGCATAAATTAAAATTACGTTAAAACTATAAAATGCAAAAATGAAAAGTAGAAAACTATATCTCGGCAAAAAGTTTATTAACCCCAGAGAGCCCTCAAATACTTATCCGAGATCAGATTACAATCATTTACATCTCTTATTGATAACTGACCACCTAGTTATACGACATCATACAAACATATAGCCTGTCACCAAACATAAAACTCCATTAACGCTGTGAACTGAGATAAAATACTAGAAGCAATGCAGTATCTGCATAGTAGCAACATCAGCAGCACTGCGCCTAAACACAGGCGGACTTTGGTATACTGCAGGGAAAACCGGCAAACACTGTTTCCTCCTAGAAGAAGTAAAAATTATCTGGTAAAAACGTGCACATCCTAACGGACAGCAGAGCAGTCATTTTAGCTATAAAAACCCTAAAATCACATCAAGGCTAATACTAGAATAGCATAGAGCTCTCACATTGACAGTACGCGCAAATAGCATTGACCTGTGCTGAGTGAAAGAGCACTCTAACACCATTGGTGCGCAAAGAATCAACTCTCAAGATGCGTAGAGGGAAACCATAGACCGCACTACCACTAAGGGCCGCTTTTACAATTGTCAGATAAACTAATCCACAGATATTCCTAGTATAACACACATGCATTTTACAAATGCTAAGTTAGTTTATTCTCTAGGATAACCTATTGAAACGTCAGTTGTGTCGTAAGGTGTTTATAAGCAAATTAATATTGTCACCTCTATAACGTAAATGTGTTTAAATCAGATAGTGACAACAAAAAAACGAAAATTGAAGCAACAAACTCTACTTTTTTCTTTATTTATTTTCACGAATACGATATGTGCGGCGGTTACGAGGTTATGTGCGTTATACTAGGTGTAACTACTGCTCCGAGCACCAGATAAGTTAACCCCGGGTTATTCCCTTCCAAACCCTAACTATGCTTTAACTGGGGATTGTAAAAGCGACCCTAAAAAGCTTAAAAGTAAATACACAAAATTAAGAAATCAAAGCTTAAAATTAAAACAAAAAGGTTTATGACAGGCAAAGAAGAAAATGATTGTCCCAAATCCCAAACCGGCCGATTACTACTTAAAACTGTCCACAAAAAACCTGCAAACCATAACAGGAACCTTGCCAAAGCACTCTCAATTGAGAAAACACATGCATACTATAGGCATACAATGCGACAAAGTTGCTGTTTTCTTTATAATACTGCAAATCAATGTAGCAGTCAGAATGATCTTAAAGACATCAAAATTAGAAGAAAATCTAATAAAAGTTAAAGTTGAGCACTTTTAAGCAGATAAGTGTAATAAAACCCAAAATGCATGCTCTAGCTCTGTGAAGTAGAATAATTAAAGCTTACAATTAAAATTATTTAACATTGTGGGATTGTTATTATCAAGAAAAATAATGTTTATAGAACACATAGAGCAAATATGAAGATGTGACTAGTAAATTTGTAATATTTATAATAATTTCAAGCAAATATTTGTTCTGACTTGATTTTTCTTCTGTTGTAATATCTTCATACTAATTGCTATTATTTAAAATATATATACAGTTAACGATAAGTATACAAATAAAGTCAATCTCTTTTCATTGTATACCTATATTCTAATGAATAAGTTACCTGTAACTTGTTTTTCTTCTGTCAGGACAATTTCAGTGGTTGCAACTTGTCCGCCTTTATGCATATTTTTATGTTTCAAACGATACGAATTCACATCGAGTGCATAACACTTAAAATAGGTGTAGGTAAAACTAAAATCCGAACTGACATGTAATAATATAAATAATAACGCAGTTGGACGCGTCATTCTGACTACACCTGCACAAAATAAGCTACTTGATTAAAAAAGAAGAATAATTGCATTTGACAATTGATTAGTACAGTTGGTAGTAAAATTATTTGTGCTTTGATATAAATAGTAACAAATTGCACGCAAACCATTCACGTCATATCACAATTATATATTAATTTTACCTTATTCTATGACAACGCCAATATTGATTTCCGATGAAATGTGGCACTATTCGTTCTTCGTTTTTTTTTTATATATTATTGCATTATGTATGTTATCGTTAGGTGTCGACATATGCTGCTAATTAGTTTGAATTATAGATAATACTATCAATCAACCTTCAAACAAGATATTTTAATTATGCGTTGATGCGTGTTTATAAATAGTATCGTGAGTATTTATAAAAATCCAATTTAATTAGTCACAACTTTTAAATAAATAACAATTAATTACCTATAAGATAATGTAGAATATTTAACGTTCAGATACATACAACGCCAACGTCACGTACAGTACAGAGAAAAAGTAAAACAAATCAACGTTTTTTTACTAAAATCTAGTCAAATATGAACATCAAATCAAACGTAGTTTGAACAAAATCTTCATAGCTTTGGACAAAATATATGCAGTTTTACATTAACCAACCATTTTGAAACACCACGTATAATCAACTGGAAGGAATTGGTAAATATTACGTAATTTTTGACATTTTCGAAATGTCTCAAGTCTTTGATTTCTATCCTAGATAAGCTAAACGATCTCCTTCATATGCCGTAGTTTAACTGACTACAAAGCAAAAAAAGTTCATATGTCTTTTTGACAATGCAGACGAGTTGTGGAAAAAACATGAGGACTGCCTACAAAGGTAGTGCTATAGGTGTGCATAGCCGTCATAAGACCTATGCTCACTAATATGATGGCCAAAATCTAGACAGAAATCGTCTACAGGCAAACTAAATCAGTAGCAACGAGTAAGTATAACTAATGGCATGCAGACAAAGAGGGCCCTCCCGGAGAAAGCTGTTAAGAAAACACCTCTGTTTAGGTGTGCAATTAATAACAAATATACTGCACAACGTGCACACATGAAAAATGTGGTCAATAATTGAAACCTGCACAAAAACCAGTAAAAGTCGGAATCTTCTTGCAGAACTTAAACCTCATAATATCTTTACCACTAGAAACGCACACGACTATCTTCCAAGCAGATGTAGTTGGAATAACCTGGAGGTTATAGAAATAGTAAACCCCAAAACAACTGGCAAGAATGTCTAAATTCTAACGGATAGTAGAGCAGCCCTAATAGCTATAAACAAGCCTAAAATCACATCAAAGCTAATTTTTGGATACCACCGTGCCCTTACTTTAGCAACCTGTAGAAATAAGGTAACATTTAGGCGCGTAAAAGATGAACCCTCATGGCGAGTAAACCTGAACCCTGGGCCGCTTTACCACTCAAAAGCTTCAATAACCCAATACAAATTAAAACGCACAACGTACTGAGAAGGCATTAGGAGGACACTCCGGGCTGCAGATGAGACCTATGTACAGTAAACTTCGGTTTACCCTCCAACTCTAAATCCAAAAAGCAAGATTAATTTAATAAATCATGTGCATAGAGTTTCATTAAAATGTTCAACCGCAAATCACCATAAAAACCAATTCAATTTTAGAACATATTTTTCAAGAAATAACTTGCCGTGTTTCAATATTTGTTAGAGCAAAGAAACTGCAAAGTTTTAATATTTTCAATTTATCCAAAACAACATACAATTACCTGATAAATTTTTAGTAAACGTTGAGTAATAGAGATTCCTGGTGAAGCCAAATGAGTGTTGGAGATAATGTTGAATTTTTATGGAAAATTACCAACACGTTGTCACCTGAGATAAATAAGTTATAATGAGCATTAAAACTGATGTAAAGTCCGCAAGTAAGAGTTGAACAATTGTAAGACAACTAAATGTTATTAAAATGCATTTTGGGATTAACCATACTCTAAATCTTTTAAAATATAGAAAATAAAAACAGATAATTCATTCTCAAGGTTATCCACAATTTCTATATAATAAACTTTCCTTAGTAACAAAATAAATATTGCTAGAATATTATCATTACGATGACAAACTGATAACTAATTACAATAAAAATGTTGTTTGCATAAATAATTACTAGAATTTATAGTATGATATTAGATGATAATATTTTATTGATTAATTGAAGAAATTTATTGCATTATAGTATTAAATTGCAATTAATATAAAATATATTTTTATGTCGATGTGTGTGCAACTTTTTTATATAAATTTACTGCAAAATTCAATGGTTTTGACAAAAAATTAAGTGAATAATTTGTGAATCTTTTCAATTACGAACTAAAAAATTCCAGAATTTCTTTTTGTATTTAAAAAAACTCAAAACCAAAATTTTAATAATTCGTCAATTTCATTTTCCACAGAATTTTTAATTATTTAAAAGTATTAAGAAAATCCTTAAATTCCACATTGATATCATAATAAGCAGCAGAGTGTTGTGCATAATATGTACGTTTATACGGAATATGAAATAAATAGTAATTGCGTACACAAGCAGAAAATGAATACCACTTGAACTAAGCAAGTCAGTACAATCAATAAATCCACAAAAACTTTAGAACTGGTGTGACGTCAAAGTTTAAATTGTATCTTCTCAAGATACGTATCAAAAATAAGCTTAATCGCTTTTAGCAGCACGACGAAGCAAAGTGGGTGAGATGCTTTTTAATTTATATCTGGAAACAGTTATCAGATGATGGAAGAAGTCTTGCAGTGACATGGAAATTCCAATCGCAGATACATGTTTATTCAATCTAAACTTTGCAAATAATCATAAGGTAATAGCACAAGAACGCCTGAACAAAGAAAAAAGTATACGAAATGGAGAAAAATAATTTAAACAAAACTGAATTTATGGCTTTAAACTCTAAAGCTAATTTTAGCATTTTAATGGTCAAATTTAACAAATCAGCAATTTAAATATTTAGAGCAATTATCACCCATGATGGTTTGGGCACGCACGAAATCTATGGTTGAGTCGGTGTTATCTTATGATAGTGAGGCCTGGGTGGTAAACGCCGACATGAAAGCCAAATAATGTGGTTTAGTGTATTTGCAACGTAGCGCTAAAATATCTAGACTACAAAAAAAATTAATAAACGCATGCAAGTGACGGATAGTGTTACTCAACGAATACAAAATGGGGCCTAGAATGGTTCTAGAACTGCATGCGCTTGGATGAGGATCGACGGTAGTCATGGAATGAGTGCATAAGATAAGCCATAAGAACCCGATGAATAAATAAAGACGTTGTCCTAGATATGAAAGGATGGAGATTCTGAGTGGGATGGCAGCTCGCACCTGTACATTAACCCCCTTATAATATATATATATGAAACTGAAACATGCATCATCATTATTATTACAACTTTTCATTTCAGCTTGTATTGGCTGAAGCATCATTTAAAGAAACGTAATCAGTTGTACTTATATGAGAGTACTTACAGACAAAGCTATGGAATACAATATCCTCCTATGGCTAGCATTCATCGATTTTAGAAAGACCTTCGACACGGTGGAAATAAAAATCGCTAGAATCGACAATAGATATGCAAACTTAATAAGCAACATATACCGAATTGCCACACTACAAATCCAACTACACAAACAATCCAGTAAAGTGAAAGTGGAAAGTTCTTCACCCTAGTACTAGAAGACGCACTAAAAACAATTGACCTCCAAAGCAGGGGAAATAACATCAATGGAGAAAAACTCAGCCATTTAATGTTTGGTGACATAGTACTAATAGCCGGAAGCAGAAAAGAACTAATCACACTCATAGAAGACACCCACAGAGCCACAAAACACATAGGCCTAGAAATCAACTTCCACAAAACAAACTACATGACATCAAATAAAGACGACGAACAACAAATCACTCTAGGTGAAAACAATATAAAGAAAGTAACTACATACTAGTACCTAGGTCAAACACTAACAAGGACAATCAAGAACTGAAAACTCACGAGAGAACACGACAAACCTAGGCGGCATATGCCAAAATTAAAGACATATTGGCAATGAACATCCCCCTCTATCTCAAAACTGAATTGTACAACCAGTGTATTCTACCAGTAACCACTTACCGATCTCAAACTTGGACTTTTACGAAAACAATACTTGATAAACTCAAAGTCAATCAGAGGGTTATCGAGAGATGGATACTGGGTATATCATTGAAGGACCGAAAAACTAATGAGTGGATCAGAGAAAGAACAAAAGTGCAAGACGTCGTGAAATATGCCGCCACCCAGAAGTGAAATTGGGCGGGACACGTCGCAAAAGACCAAGTCATGTGGAGCGGAAAACTAATAAGATGGAGGCCATGGAGTAATAGAAGAAGCGTGGAAAGACCACAAATAAGCTGAAGCGACGACCTGAAAAGAATGGCTGGGCTAAACTGATACCAGATGGCTCAAAATCGAGATGATTGGCAGAAGAAGAGAGAGGCTTATACCCAAATGTTAAAAAAAAGCTAAACAAACAGTTGAACATGTAAAAGCTGTAAATTTAGATCGAATGCAATTTAATTAAGTTAAATGGATTGTACAAAAAAACTTGTAGCCATCACTAAGATATACATTCTCCAAAAACAAAAAAATAATCAAAATAGTATACGTGGTATCGTCAGATATTTTTCTAAAACACCTAACAAAATTTGCAAAAAAAATTACTAAAAAAATAAGAAACCAGCAATTCAATTGTATGTAATAAAAATTTTAACCTCCCAAAAAATTCACTTGCACAAATATCAAGAAAATGGTTGAATGCTTGATCAAGTGAAATGACCTTCCAGACAATTTTTTAACCTCATTTATATCTAGGCATTTTTAAATCTACCCTCGTATATAATCATATTCAAAATCTGATTTGCTTAAAACAATAACAAAAATTCCATTCAAGTTTGTAATTATTAACCTACGTTTTCAAGTCACTTTCTTAATAGAAATTATAATTATTACATAGAAATAGCATCAATAAAAAAACTTTATAACATATAAAACCGTAATTTATTACAGGTAAGATTAACTGAAATATATTTATAGCTAATATATATTTCAATAATGCTTACAATGGCGTTTTTTTTTCATCTATTCAATTATTTGCAAATTAAATTAATCCAATTATTATCATTAAAGTTGTCACATTATCAGGCCAAGTTTAATTAAAATATAACTTTCTAATCTGATAAGTATTTAAAAGGAATCTATTACATAACTATAAAGTACTAATTAATGCATTTTTTCATCCTATTCATCCAACCAAAAGACCGGCAAATAACTTAACACAAACTTTCAATTACACATATTTTAATAACTACACACAAGAAAGTTAATAATATTTTGTTAACCTACATACTATTGCTTTGCATCATGTTAGCTTCAACTTGAAGATAGCATGTGCGGTGCGCTTTCATTGTCCCATGCAATTATACGCGATTTTACACTTTCCACTGATAATGCGTTATTAAAATACCTTCTGCCACAAGCCCTATTTTGTTCATGAATAAATCGTATAGCTGGTTCGATAGTTTTGTATGCATTAACTATAATCCTTCATTTATTCATGCCACCTCATACTCGGATCGAATTGAACAACTATAAACGGCAACTGTAGGTTGCAGTAACATTGCAACCCACCACAGTTAGAAATAATTTGATATTGAAATGTCTAATTATGTAATTGATTTTTAATTATAACATTTATTATATATAAGTTATTATGCGACATTGTTTATTTAAAGTTTTATCGATTCACATAAAAATTTCCTGGAAATTTAATTGAAATAATCTGAAAGTATAATGTCACGTACACATGTTAATTTTATGCAATTGGTAGTAATTGTTTATTTTTTTTAATAAAATTAATCAATACCGATAAACATGCATAACAATGCATACTCATGGATAAAAACATCGGATCACAACATTCCATAAAATAATGGTTAAGCAAATCATTAATAAATAGTAAGATAAATCCCAATATAGAACCCTGAAGAACACTAATTTAATAATTTAATTTTAAGTTTGCGTTACGATATATGTTTCAGTCTAAGCTTTCTCTACACATATAGTTTACAGGTCTCTTTTTTTTTTTGGTGTACAAAAGCCAATTTTGTTGGTATTACACTTGTGTTACTATCTCACAGCTGCCTTTGAATATGTACCTGGGAATTAAGTACATAATATAAACTACCAAACCCGTTAATAGGAACAATGGTACCGCTGTAAGTACTGACAAAGCCTAGTATCTGGTCCATCCACACTCTCATATTAATCGTAGTTATGGTTAAGGTGCGTATAAATATGCGAGCCGAGCGGTTCGCAAGCCGCTTGTGAGCCGCTCGGCTCGCATATTGGGACGGCTTTTGTGGAGCGACACGAGCTGCTTGCAAGCCGTTTTTGTCGAGCCAATAATTTTCGGTTTTTCTGCAAACACTAAAAGTATATAAATATGTGATCCAAGCGGTTTGCGAGCCGCTCGGCTCGAATATTGGAACGGCTTTTGAAGCGCGACACGAGCTGCTTGCGAGCCGTTTCTGTCAAGCCAACTATTTTCGGTTTATCTTTTTATTTCAAAATAATAATTTTACAATGATAATTTAAGTTATGCTTTACCAAAATAAATCTATTTTTTACAACATAATTTTTATTAAAAATTAAACTATTATTTTTCCCCAGGCATCTTCTTATATACATTTTTTTTAACGTTTTTTGTGTTTTGGATCCTATAAAAATGATTTAGTTAATATCAATGAGTTTAATATGTGTTTCAATTCACTTCAAAAACCGTCCCAATATGCGAGCCGAGGGGTTCAGAAGCCGCTCGGCTCGCATATTGGGACGCTCTTTGTTAAGAGAAACTGACTCGCATATTTATACGCACCTTTACATGAACACTAATCATGAATCAGACTAATGTCCTAAATTAATAAATCCCACAATTTCTTAAAATGCTCTGTAAGAGCTGGAGCTCAAAACTGTGACAATTTATGCGCCGAAATTTGAGTTGGCACTTCACGCGACTGATCCACTCTCCGGTTAGTAAAATAAGGTTAACAAACAAAAGAAAAATCGCAAAACATATACTTTAGATCGGTTGAACACTACCGTAACTTAATTCAACAAATGCCAGCAGAAAATGTGAAATAAGTAGTAGCTTTAAACGAAAAGACGTACAAGCAATGCAACGACATCGTCAAGCTGGATAATAAACAAGGAGACTAAAATCAAGAAGTCAAGCATCACAAACTGAGCAGTTTTATGCTTTTAAAATTAAAACACAGTCGTAGCTTACTATAAACTATAATGTTCCAAGTGAAAGATATGTAGAGCAAATTTGTACTTTTTACTATTAGAAATGAGAATTGGTGCCAAAGACCAAAAGCTAGTAAACGTTTGCTCACGCTCATCGTGTGTGTGGAGAAGTTCAAATTTTCAGAATGCTGCACATTCAAAAATACTGACTTTTGGTAGCAGTATAATATTGTGGGCCGCAGTTTCAATCTAACAAAACTAAGAAGTTCTCATTGATACTACGTATTATGCGGCAGAAGACCATGATCACCCACCCTATATCTAACTCCCATTAAGGCCGCTTATTTTGAATTTAACGCCATTTTTTCTGTGTCGGTAATACAGCGTTTTCTTTTGTAGCTGTCATGTCTAAACATTGAGGTTTAGTTATCGAAAATTACACGAACGCTCAACGCATAAAAATTGTGAAAATCCACTACCAAAATGGTGAAATTTTTGAAAAGACTCAAAGATGTACATTTTTCGGTCACCATAAAGCAGGTTTCCGCCGTACAATTGTCCGATTAATCAAAGAATTTGAGGCAATTGGTCATTATATAGTCAGTTTAAATCCAGAAGAGACCAGCCAGTGCTCGTGCAGCTAGGTGTAATAAAAACATTGTTGCAGTGAGTGTTAACCAGAATTCTTCTACCTCGATTCGCCATAGGTCTCAGCAATTGAAACTTTCACAAAGCAGTTTACAGCAAATCTTGACTAAAGATCTGCATTTGCATGTTTACAAGATTCATTTGACACAACTTTTGAAGCCAGTAGACAATGAGCAGCGCCGAAATCATCTTCTCGGATAAGACGCATTTCGAACTTGTCGACAAATAAAATTGTCGCATTTGGAGAGCCGAGAAACCAAGAGTAATCTTTCCCATGCATTTACCACAAGCCACTGTTTGGTACGCATTTTGAGGTGGCAGAGTGATTGGTCACCGTCAACAATGTTCGTTGATGATAAACATCATTTTCTAGCCTCAAATTACTTAAATAGATCTCAAAGACTTGTGGTTTCAAATAAACGGCGCTACCTGCCACACAGCAAACAAAACAAAGAATTGTTGCAGACAAAATTTGAAGGGTCGCGGCAATGTAAATTGGCTACAAAGATCATGCGATTTGACGACGTTGAATTTCTTTCTTTAGATTTTTTTTTTAAACAAAAGGTGTATGCCAATAACTAATCAACAATATGATGTTGATCAAATTGAGCCGGCACTAAGCCAAAATGTCATCAAAAATTTTGCCAAAAAGACCAATGAGTGCCAGCAGTCACAAGGCAGCCATTTATCTGATATTGTGTTCCATACATAACCTCTATGTCTGCACTCTTTATTACAATAAAAACATCAGAACTTTTCAAATAAACACTGCGTTTTTCAAATATTTCAAAATAGACAGTCTTAATGGGGCACCCAATATTAGAAAATGCTGTACTAGCAGTTCGGCTCAGTCCCCAAAACAACGCTTAATAGTTTTAAGATTGCTTAAAGGCCGTTCTAACGATCATCTACTATATCATACCAAGTCAGGAAAATAAACGCCAAAGTTTCCACTAATCAAAGCCCAAAAAAAGTCCATGTTAAAGGATTGTTAGCTTAACATGGCCAGCATAAAAAACCCCTACAAACGTTCTACCACCTACATCAACCACTTATATTGATAAGGTAACAACTCAAGACAATTAATTTTGCATAATGAGGCTTAAGTGCAGTGATATCAAACTCCAACTTAAATCTAAAAATATGTTTTTTCTTAATAAAAAAATGTCACAAGGAGTTGCCAACTGCAAAAGTCAAAAGAGGTTATGTCGGTAGCAGACCATCTATAAATCATCCAGGATCCAGGATCAGCCAGGATCGTATTTAGTATCCTTGCAACAAGCGACGACCTATCGGGCAAGCACGCCACAAATAAAACACATTTATTGCATGCTTAGAGAGTGATCGCCAATAAAAAACAAAAACCAATCAATATTTATTTGCTTTTTAACTTAGAAATGAACCAACTACATTCATATATTAAATCCCATGCCATTAGTTCAACATTATTATTATTATAAATTGCGTAAGTTTGAATTCCAGAAAATCTTCAGCACCTTTCGCGGAACATTCAACGATCTAATTATCATAGCTTTGTTCAAATTTTTCATACAGTTTAAAGCCATCACAAAATCCAGATAGATTAAATAAATCGGATAAAAGATAAATTATAATTTAGTGCTTAGAATTTCAAGGTCATTTGAATAACAATACTTGCTTTAATTGCGTAACGTACAAAATAATCCTAATATAATTTAATTAAAGTCCATTCGTTTTTTCAAGACAACCTTGTATATACTAGAAGAAGAAATAGATTTATTTGGTGCGGTCTTTGAATGACAAGGACATATTTCCATATATGTTCTGAACAACTTTATCATAAGATACCAACGACAATTTAACAAAAATAAAGCGAACCAATTATAAATTTGTTCCTATCTCACTCAAAAATAAAATGCATAGTATTTTAATATTGTGCACAACAATAATATGCTCGCATTTTTTTCTGACTTTATTGACCTTTTCAATGCCAACTGCAACAAACACAGGTTTACACATTTCATTAACAATTATATTTGTGTTAATCTGACAAGAGTAAACAGATATTTCCAGATACATGTATTTTTTCTTTATTATTGTCTGTGTTTTTATATTATTGGCAATAATAAAAAAGAGAAACTGCGGTAAACAGGAATTAATTAAGTTCTGCTTTGTGATAAATACGCAAAATGATTAATATTCTACGTATTAAAAATTGAGGATGTAATTTTATTATAAACATATTTACATAGAGAATTCTGAAGAATACTTTCACGGTTCGATTCGTATCAGAAGTAAATATAATTTAATAGTTATGTAATTACATCTTATCTTACTTACATAATATCAAGACAATAAGGAAATTGTGTGAACTTTGTTTAAATATTATTTAGCATTGTTGGTTTCAATAATTCATTAAACGTTATTTTGTTTAATCAATAGTTTCTGCAAATGTACACTGTAGAAATGTAATAACGACAGAAATATTCTGCACATTTAATTAGGTGAAAACGAGACAATTCAATAAAGCAAAGACATTCAGATCATAGAAATGGCTAGAGCAAGTTTTTTGAAATTAAAAAACCTCCACTGGCAGATCGCTCAACAAAAACATCAAACATAATAAATAGTTAATAACTACAACATCCTCAAAAAAGTAAGTAAAGCGAGCCAAAAAACAAGCAATTGGCCGAGAGATATATTAAACTTGCTGATAAATCCAAACCATCAAAGTTCTAAGTTTCTGCAAATTGTAAACTGATAAATTGTAGACCTTGTAATAACGACTTCTGAAATATCCTACACATGTGACTAGGTGAGACTGAGACAGTTGCTCAATAAGGTACTGAAAGCATTTCTTCTACTTATGTTGCCTTACACCCATGTGCGTTGGCAAATTATCATTTATTGTATAATTGTTTATTGCTGCTTGGCATATGTCACCAAACTTTCTTATTCCGGTCCAGTTCCTGATGTTCCTAAGCCATGATAGCTGTTTACGTCCGATGCCCCTTCTGCCTTTTATATTTCCTTCGAGTATGAGTTGGGAATTCGATACATTAGCCCCCTTAGCAAGTGACCCAAGTATCCTATCTTGCGCTGCGTCATGGTGTTGAATAGTAATCTGTCCACTCCTGCCCTTCTTAGCACTTCCTCATTGGTAATGTGGTCTACCCATGGGATACGGAGCATTCTTCTGAATGCCCACATCTCGAACGCTTCGATCTTGTTAATGGATGCTGCTTTTATCGACCAGGTTTCTGCTCCATACAGTAAAACTGGCCAAACGTAGCATTTGACCATTCTGTGGCGGATTTCTAAATTAAGGTTTTTATCGCATAGCAAGAGACGTAGTTTGTTGAATGCCTGCCTGACTTGTTCTACCCTACTCTTGATCTCTTGTAGTGGGTCCCATCTGTCATTTACTAGTGTGCCTAGGTATTTCGTGCTCGTAGTTCTTTCTATTGTTTCCCCCCTCTACTGTGATATACGCCCCTGCTTGTTTGTTACGGCTTATAACCATGAATTTTGTTTTAGATCTGTTGATGCTTAGTCCGGCTTCCGTCCCCTTTCTTTTATGTTGTTCATTAGTAGCTGTAGGTCTTGTTAGTTGCTTGCTATGATCACTGTGTCGTCTGCGTATCTTATATTGTTTATTGTAGTACCGTTCACCTTTATTCCGATTTTTATATCATCGAAAGCTTCTGAGAATTGGTGACTTTAAGCATCCTTGACGTACCCCTCTTTTTATTTCGATTTCTTCTGTCGTTAATTGGTTGTTGATTCTAACATTGGCCGATTGTTGCCAGAAAGCATCTACTATCCCAAAAGCCAAATCATCAAAAATAGTTAGAAAATATTATTAAACAAGTTATAAGAATACCTGTCCTTTGCCCACTTAAACTGTCACAAACATACCCAAAATATATCTTAAACAATTCATTACTATTAGAAAGGAGGAACAGATTTTCAAGTAAAATCAGGTCTAATACAGATGCCCTTTGTAGTGCTTTCCTCATAATATTGGGCGACATGGTGACTTCCCCAACCAAAAAACGATATTGATATGAGTTGACAACTTAAGAACGACCTGGCTCTGCTCGTACGGTAACGACGCCATAAAATGTGAAATGAGTAAGAGCAGCGCTGTTACAAAGTCCACATCGTTCTGCTCGGAGGCACTCAAGTGCTTTGCAAATGAAGCGTGAATCGATCAATTTTTTTTTTAATTGAGTTATAACTTCACCCAACAAAATCATGTTAGTGCACAAATTGAATAAAGATGACTATGCAAAGCATAAAATGTTTGCTGAACAGATGCTGCAACTGTTGGAAGAAACCAACAATTTCCTAATTTTCATGTCAGGTGAGGCCCACCTGCATTTAATACGTAGAATTATTACTCGGCAGAGATCAATCCCAGACAGCTCCAGAAACGAAGTTGGTGAGCGTAAAGTGGCAGCTAATTCTAAACGGTACACTAAAATAATCAAAAACTTTTTCCTAAGAGAGTTGCTTAGGATGAGAATAAACAGGAACAAAATTTGGTTCCAACAAGACGGTGCAACAGCTCATACTGCAAGAATATCCATAGACTTCGCAACTCGTCTTATTTCCCGGTTTGGAGATCCTGGCCTCAGCATGTGCAATTTCTTCCTCTGGGGTAAAATCCAATTGATCAAAAAAAGTGTGGAAGAACTTCAAAAGCAGAGTGAGTGGAAGAACGCACTTCAAAATTAACCAAATAGTATTTCTTATCACAAAAGACTGTTCCTCATGGTCACCACAAAACTAATCGTGTAATATTTTATTCAAATTTCTCATAAGTTTAAACTTTCTTAGAACCGTCAAATATTTTAAATCACCTCTGTTGACAATCTAAAATCGGCAATTTTAAAGAAGAAGAATTAGGCAGAAAGCCACGTTGCATGTTTGTAAAAACCAAAACATGTAGCAATGTGTTACAAAAATTAGAGAACAAATGAACACATGTCATTAGAATTTTGCTCAAAATTTAAACTGTGCTAAACTAAAATATTTTTTTTATTCAAAAGTTACAAAACTATTAAACGAACAACGCTGATAAGCAGACTAAAAGAGTTGGCACCGCCAAAAAATTTTGAATTAGATGTACTTCGGGAAAAAGTTTATTCCCAAAAAAACTGTTCATGGTGGCAAGTATGTTACTGATAGATGACAAAAAAATAATTGCTTGCACGCAATTTAATAACTTTTAATGTTCTGACAACAAAAACATCATTGCATCGGAGCACATGTTTTACCTATAAAAACTTTAAAAGAAGTTAATAATAAAGTCAAAAAAAGAGGAAGAGGCCCTTGATACACTATATACTATTTCTGCCCATATTTAGATCGAATGTATTGCGGCTCAGGAAAAAAATGCAAAAAATATACGTAAGGGTAAGAAAGCATTTGCAACACTTCGATGTTTAACACACCTGCAAAGCGTGCTACAAACATTGCTTTCCTGCTCTTGATACTTAATATACTATTGTATTTACTGTTGTAACATTGTAGAATATCATTTATAAATAAAATCAAATATTAATCATCTTGTCTCATTTCATCATCACATGCTCAAAGACGGAATGGATAAGGGCAATAAAATTTAATCGTTCAAAAAGATAACAAGAATTATTATTTGATTGGTGCAATGCGTTGCTTTTTTGCACACATGAATCAATAAATAATACAATGCAATAGCCACAACTTCATCGTCTTTATCACATAAATATTCACTCCGGATGAGACTGTTGCAAAACTAAAATAATTAGCTTGAAGCAATATATTGCAAAACTTAGTTCAATCATCATGTATATCTAGCTGTGTATCTCCTCAAAAACAAACAAGCGTTTCGTTAAATATTCTACAGCGACAATATTTATTTACAGCAGAATAAAATATTGACACACTTAATTCAAAAATTTAAAATTGGTAAAATAATCCTTGGCGTATATTTTAAAATTTAGAACAATACTTAGGAAATCATTACTGTCAGTTGAAATAAATCAAACCGACAGTTTTAATTGATCACGTTACGAAAATCAAGCAATTCTCATGTAATATTTGATTATTGCAAAACATTTTATTTTCGTTAATTGATGTTAAATAAAAAAAGTTTATTGCATTTATTTGTTATGGCTTGTTGTTAGCATAGTTTGTTTTTATTGTTTTTTGTCTAGTTGTACAAGTTGAGTAAGGTTGTAATTAACATATAGAATTTTTTTAAATATAATTATTATACGAGATAAGATTTGACCACCATTAGTACTAATTTAATTCATTTAACCTATATGTAATATCTAGTTCACACTTGAAATTATTCATCATGCATAATCTATAGTATATTATTACTATCACAATATTATGGATTAGGTTATCAATAAGATGTTTTCTATGAATAATGCGTAGGTTTTATAGATTATTTTTTTAAATAATTGGTAAACAAAATGATGTAATCATCATTTCTGTGTAAATTGATACACTCAGATACGTGATAATTAACCTTCAGTGACACCCATTGTTACAATAAAATGGAGCAAGTAACCAATATGAACTATATAAATAAAGACATTATTATTTAGAAAATAAATATGAATATTTTGGTTTGGTCATAAAATCTAATAATAGTGACAAATTGTAATCAAATGACTAACAAAAATTGAATAGAAAATGGTCTTTTAAGTATACATAATGACTAGAAAATTATATAGAAAAAAGCCTTGGTCCTTCAAATAATATAATCTGAACAATATTTATTGAATGCAAATTTAGCTACGACATTTAGTAAATTGTAAAATATGCTTAATGAGAGCACATATCTTGGAATAATTCCAAGATTAAAATTAAATCATAACAAGTCTTCTTAATATTGCATATACAATAAAATAGATATTAAGTGATAATAATTTCATTTTACTTTAGTTTCTTTTAACTATAAACACTTACTACTGAAAGATTTCCTAAATCGCCTCCAGTATAAAATAAATTTATTAGCAATGTGTCTATCTTGTCCAATGTGTTCGATGTCTGTAACTGAACCAATTCTTTTCTTTTTTTGATTAAGAACATCACCAGATGATTTCGATCTGGTGTTACGAGGTTTTAAACTAATATCCAGTGCAGACATAGACCTCGCATATCGTATCTCGGTTTCATCCTTTGAACCGGGACTATTTTCGCTCGGTAACATCCCTCGGCCGACGTCTATAGAATTCCTCGCAAACAATTTGGGCGCCATGTCGTCATCTCACAAAATCCATAAAATTAATTACACATCACATAAATCAATAGACCTCAATTATTGACACTCCGCCACTCACAAGAAAACGAATCAATTGTTAGCATAGGCTTTTTAAGTGTTTTTTTCTTGTTTTGTAATTAATGCGGAATTAGCACAAGCACCCAAAGTGAATAAGAAAATATCACGTGTAGGACAAATAGAATTATTAACGCCGCTTAGAAATGTAAATGAGCTTACGTAAGAGAATAACATCGTAAGGTCACGGATAGAGAAGTAAATAAGAGAGCGGCGAAAACCCGGTAGATCTCCCGAGAGGGCCTACAAAATTTTGGACCATTGCAAAATTATAATAAACCGGTTGTCTTTATAACACTGCACATTGCATCACACGCGTTTACATTAATGTCGCTCGAATTAACATTAATAACATATTTTTTATTAAAACAATGCTTTAAATTTGTTCCAAGAGAAAACCGAACTGCACAAATGTTAAATACTCACAAAAACACAACAGCAAATGAGTGTTTAATTAGAACGCGTGGTTGTTGTCGCGGTAGTGGAAGACCGCGTGTGTGTACATATGATCGAAAAGTCGCGGCCGTACTGAGAGAGAACGAACAGGTATATAGGTATATATGTCTGTTTAGTGCATGGCATCGATCATGAAGAACATGTGTAGTAATATCGCGGATTAGAAACTTGGAGCGCTTGTTGTCAAGTCCTTGCTTTGTTGATAGTTGATTTTATCACTTTATCTTTTTATAGATACCGCAAATATTATTTTATTGATAGATTTTTGAAATTGGATCACATACATACTCTTGATTGGTCAGTAATTTACTAAACTCAAATTTAATTATTTAATAATTACTTTGATTAAATTAAAATTAGTGCTATAATTGGTTAATAATTATGTTATTAAGATATATATATACATAGCAGTCAGTCTAGGAGATTATTATAATCGCAAATATTAAACGTAAAACATTATCTGGTTTTTCTATCCAATTTACTCATAATACGTGTACATAAACAATAAATTAAAAATTCTTTTAGCAATTAAATTGTATAAATTTTTTCCACTACTAAATAGTTTGTTTATTGATTTTTACAAATTTATTGTTATAGCTAATAAGTGAGTAATTTACTTACCGTAACAAAATTAGCATTTTTGAAATAATGTTTATTTTCATGCCGATCTTTCAGAATTCAGAACTGAATTGGTTTTTACAATAAAATACAAACTACGTTTTAAACACTCTTTTTTGCCTGTTCATTCTAAAAAAACAGTATTTCCGTTCGGAAAGTAATGCTTTACGGCACTAGAGCGGAAAACTATGTGTAGCGGCACTAGAGTAAAAATAGTATATAGCAGCATGAAGGAGCAGAGCAAAGCGAGTAATACCGCAAATGACATTTCGACGATAGGGCCTCTAAATGGTCGTTTCGGCCCGTATTTTAATGCCGAAACAGATGGCAAGCAAAAAATTACTTTTTATTTTGTTTAATCAAAAAGAAAATAGTCGTAAGCATCACGGGCAAGAAAGCATTTGCAGCACTTCCCTGGCTGCAAAATACTATTTATGAATCTTAGTAAATTCTTCTTCTAAAATAAAGTATTTGAGAGTAGAGAAAATAACCCTGAACGAACTACAAATGCCATTAATACTTGCAAATAAAACTTATAAGTAAAGATCTCATACTAAAAGTGATTCAGACAAGAATTTACAGAAAGTGCAAAGCACACAATTCAAATTCATACATGACATGAGAAAAGTTTGCGTCTTTGACTATGAAAAAACCTTTTGATGTAAATTAATACAACGATCTAAGATCATGACGATTAATTTTAACTATGCCAAAGTTTTCAACTGCAAAGTTTGCGTCTTTGGCTTTAAAAGGCCCTTTTGGCTATAAAAGAACCTTTTGATAAAAACGTAAATTAGAGAACAATAAAAGAGCATGACAAAGTAGTCTATGCATCCAATTCTTGATCTTTCTTAGCCACTCCTGGACTCCCAAACTCTTCCATGTCTTTCTGTCCTGCGCTGCCTAGATCCAGCGATTCCCAACTACGTCGTCCAACTATCTCCACTGTGGTCTTTCTAGCCCTCTTTTAGTTTCTCTTGAGCGCCAAGGTAGTAGTTTTATTCCCATTTCTCATTGTGCTGCCGCCTAGCAACATGGCCTTACTGCCCATTGCCATTTTAGTTTGGCTATACTCTCGATGACATCGGTCACTTTAGTTCATTTTCTAATTTTTTCAATTCGTATCTTTTTACGTAAAATAACTTCTAGCATTGCTCTCTGACTAGCTATAAGTTTATTCGTGTTTTTCTTCGAATTGATATTGTTGCATCAAACTGTTGATCCAAAATCGAAAAGTCAAACCTCACAGAAATCTACTCTGATCCGGAGTCATAAATAATCTCTCCAGTGCTTCAAAAGTGTAGATCCTCGTGTAACTCAAGTTGGCAACATTACGGGTAAAGCAGATAGAGTATAAAAACAACAACATTTTATCAAAATCGACTAAACAGTTTTAGTATTAGAACGGATTACGCAAGAATTTTAACCTTTTTAGTACAATTAAAGTTTATTAAAACCAATTTATATGTTTCTAGTTTACAAAAACTAATTTGTCGTAATAATGTTATGATTTTATAATCCTACTTTGATTACCAACATGTATGCCTATTCAGCAACTTTAATAAAAATTATCAATTTCATTGTTTTATGACGGGTTACGTAACAATTTTACCGTTTTTCAGCGTAAATACCGTTAAAAACCAGTAAAACTATCACAATTTCTTTCTTACTTTGATTACCAACATCTTGGTCTACAACTTTTTTTAAATCAATTACAAATTGCATTTACGCAACAATTTTATCGTTTTTGAGAGTTTTTTGTAATCTTACTTTGATTACCAACACATTGAACTTCTTCTTATAGTGCCATACTCGCTACGAGTGTTTGACGCCCCTCTCGTATGTTTGTGGTACGCGATAATAGTTCCACACAAACATACGGGACCTACAGTTTAACGTGGAATCCGAACCACACCTCTAGAGGGGTTTACTAGACAAATACTTTGCTGGTTTGTCTTGCAAAGAAGACGACCGCATCGAAATATATTCGACAAACTAGATATTGCCGCTGCCGGGACAACAGTCCTCGCACTAGACCATTGTGATACGGTCGCCTCCAACTAAGACCAAGTAAATTTGATAAAAATCGATTGATCAAATTGTGTTTCATAGTAGGTTACGCAACAATTTTACCGTTTTTGCGGTTACCAACATCTTGGACTATTATTCAACAAATTTGATAAAAATCGATTGATTGCATTTTGTTTGAAGACGGATTAAGCACCAATTCTACCATTTTTATTTTGCGCGTAACCAGTTTGTAGTAACAATGTTACAACTTTTAATTACCTACATTTTCAACTTCTTCATTGTCAGCTCTCATCTCTCCACTCCTAAACATAAGCTTAGTTCTGTTCTGTGCTAGTTAGTACCACCTTCCTCCTGCCTATCGTTTTATGTCATTCAACTACCTTTTCTGCGGTCTTCCGATACTACGTTTTTGTCTGCCTTGGTCTTTATTGGATTATGATTAGAGTCCATCTGTCTTGGTGTTCCCATCGCCATTTAAGTTCTAAACTTGTTTACTATGTTTGTCATCTTTGTTCTCTGTCTGATTTCTTAAACTGACTCGTTCTTTGTTCTTTGCATTGTTCTTAAGTGATCAGCGCTTTTCCTTGTTTCCAGTCCATACAGGGACAATACACAAGTGTATTGAGATATTTTTGTTTCTAAGGATGTGGCTCAGTCTGGTGAAGGCCATTCATGTTGGTTTTGAACTATGTCTTATCTCGGCAGCCTGTTCTCCTTTTTTAGTTTTACAATGTGCCCAACGTAAGTATATTGTTCAATGGTTTCTACGGTGGAGTTATTTTTTATAGTTATCCTCTCACCCGAGTTATTTATGTCTTGGATAGATTTAACTTTATGTTTAGCTGTTTGAGCATGTCCTTTATTTTCTGGATATTTCTGCTTATGAGGACGATGCCGTTCGTTGGCAAATTGCAGTTGATTTAAAAAGACGCGGTCAATGTTTATAACTTTGCCGTATCCAGTGTTTTAAAAACCTTTTCTAGTGCCGCCGTAAACAGTTTTGTATCTTTTGATTTTGATATTGTTTTCGTTTATTTTCACTTGTAGAGGCGTTTTCGTATATGCTCTTTACACAAAAATAATATTTTGTTATTGACAATTCTATTGTCAAATTAGTGTACATTAATTTATGCAGTTTAATAGATCATAGATAAGTTTCCAATTATTCAAAGCGTATACGTGGTTAAAAGCTTCATACGTCAAGTCAATCAGTTGTAAACACTCAAAGGCAGTTTAATGTTGGAAAACACAAACGATTTTGAACACAACAAACAATAATAAGGTGGGTGCAAGACTTTAAAATTAGAGAGAACGTGAGCTTAAAATTTACCGGAAGCGTCCAGTAAGAACGCTCAAAAATATCAAACACGTTAGACAAGCTATAAAGTTTTATCGCATAACATTATTTAATATCTACTCTGAGAAGATCTTTCAAGACGCTGTAAACGCTAGAGCAGACGGTGTGAAGATTAGAGAGAAGAATATTAACAACATAAGATTTGCAGATGATACTGCCATAATAGCCGAGTTTAGAGAATCTGCAAAGTCTACTTGACGCAGTCAGCAAAACAAACTCCAACAAAAAATTAAAGATCAACATCGAGAAAACTAAATGGAGGTCAGTCAAAAAAATAACCGTCGAAAACAGCAGACCACTACAAATATCTTGGTAGCTGAATGAATGTGACAAATATCTCCGATGATAAGATCCTTGCACGTATCGAGATGTCTGAAATTGCATTCAGACCATAGAAAACTGTTTTAACTAATCGAAACCTACCCATTAATCTTCGTAAAAGAGTTCTCAAGTGCTACGTGTAGACAATTCTGTTGTATGGATGCGAGACTTGAACTCTAAAAACAACAATCATCATGAATCGTCTGAAAGCATTTGAGCGATGGTGTTATCGCCAAATTTTAAAAATATCCTGAACAACGCACACACCCTACAAAGTGTTAAATCTAATGAAAACGAAAAGAAAACTGTTAAATTCAATAAAAACACGGAAAACCAAATACTAAGGCATATCGTCAGAGGACCAAATAGCATCTATTACGCCTAATTATTCAAGGAAAGGTCGAAGGACAGATAAGACGTAAAAATCAAACAATAAACAGGCTTAACAGTTGAGGAACTGTTTCGAAGTGCAAGTGATCGAAATAGATACCACCGAATTACCGCCACGATGATAGCCAACGTCTGAATATATTTTGATATTTCATATGGCATGTATACACAACACCGAAATCAACTAATTTTTGTGTCAATGGCCTAAAATCTATTAATTATCAGGAATTGCCTATACTCCTATTATATATTCATATAACGTATTACTCATGAGCCATGTTATTACAATGTAATAATTCCCAATTAGTACACATTTTTTAAATTAACGTGTATATTTTTAAAACAATATCGATAAGATTATTTTCAACATTCGTTAAATTATTCACAGAGTTATGTTTAGAATTTAATCGATATCTTTCATAATTCTAAGAACACGTTTCATATTCCAAATTATTAACAACTGTTGTAAGTTGATGCATTTTCATATCAATTTCAACAAACATAAGTTACTAATCGAGAAACTAAACAATCACATTTAAAAAATGCGGTAAATTGTAAACACAATGCAACAATGGTTTTGTTAACAAACAGATAATTGTTAAAGTATTCCATATATTAACATTAATGTATATAACTGGAAAATATTGAGTCATTTTTTAAACACGTGCATAGAAAGTGATTTTGAGTTTTCGAGTTTATTGCGCAGCTTGAAAAATAAAAGTGTTAAATATAGGATCAACTTCGTTTTTATTAGGGTTCAAGGTAAAAGAAAAATATGGCTCGTTAGTAATATGAAGCGGAGCGAAAATTTGGGGGAATAATTTTAAAAACAAATTATTAGGGGCTGTAGCCATAAATTTGCCTTCGGGTCCATAGATATGGTCTGGTCGGGGTCTCTTTGATTGCTTTGCCACAGTTACGCATTTGATGAAATATACTACAGCCTTTGTGATCTTTTACTTTCACGATTTTATATGGCAGTTATATGTAAATTGAAAGATGGAGTTGTTTTTTTTTAATTAAATATTGAAAATAGTTGACCTAATCTCTAATAACAGAGATAGTTGTATTTGAATTTATTATTCTTCTAAATAAACCAGTATTATATAAAAATATTTATTTACATTTAAATTCTTTCTCATGTCTGTGCGGTTTCTACACTTGAGAAATACTGCTTTCAATCTAGTCACAGCTATCGCATGCTATCACTATGATAATAAACAGCTGGCGAGGAGAAATACTGCAAATTCTTGAACAAATATTTGAAATAGTAATGTAATTGCATTCTCAGTAAATTATATTGTTTCAATAAAATTAATGTTTAAAGCATGTTTAGTGATATTAGGTAAACAACTACTTTCTTCCAAATAAAATAATAAACAGAAAAGATTAAAATAAATTTAAATATATATATAAGCGAAAGTAACAAAAATACATACGACAAATAAAAAGCAGACAGATAAGAAGCAAACAAACTCGTTGACAACGATAACAACATATTAATAGACAAAAACGCAATAAAAAACACCTAGAAGACGCATATCAAGCTATTTAAAGATGAAAGACCAGAACCATCTCTAATAGAGCCAGAAATAGGTCCAAGCATTCTGAAAGAAAGTACGAAATGCCATAAAACAAATAAAAAAAACTTTTATTTAATAATATCTTTAACACTGATATTATACCACAACAATGGCTGGAATCAGAACTCATAACACTTCCAAAAAATGCCTCTTCAAAAAGATGCCAAGAATTTAAAACAATAAGCCACCGTTTGAAAGTGTTCCTAAACATTATACATAAAAATATACAAAATAGTAGAACCCACACAATTTGGATTTAGAGTCGTAGCCGGGACAAGAAAAGCCCTCTAGTACTATTACAGAGATGCAGAGATATGAATTGTGATGTATATGCCTGATTCGTAGACTACAAAAGGCCTTTGATAGAGTTCAACACCAAAAGCTGATCTGAAATCCTGAAAAAAACGGAATAGACGACAAAATTTTAGAATAATTACAAATCTTTATTGGAACCAGACGGCAAGCGTAAAAATCGGCGACGATAGCACTAATACTGTAAAAAATTTAGAGTGAGGCAGGGATGAGCATTATCTCCTCTGCTATTTAATATCTACTCCAAATACATATTTAGAGAAGCCCTAGAAAATACTCAAGAAAAAATTGTTTTAACGGAAAACGCATAAACATCATCAGATACAGATAATACCATGATAATTGCTGACAATTTAAAAGATCTAATACACCCGATGAATAGAGTAATAAGCACCAGTCATAAATATGGACTTGATTTTAACATGGATAAGACCAAATTCATGATCATCAGTAAGAATAACCCATACAACACCAACAACAACTGAGCCTAGAGCAGGGTAATATTGAAAGGATAAAGAAATATGTATATCTAGGGCACCATCATAAATGAGCAATGGGAAAAGCAGATTCTAACTAACGAGTCAAAAATAAGACTCGTTACTTATTTTCTGTGTTATACGAAATGGAAGCTTGAACGCTAACGGAGGCAATAAAGAACCTGGAAGCGTATGAAATATGGATCTATAGAAGGATATTGAGGATACCAAGAAAATATCATATTACCAATGACAAAAAACTAACAAAAATTAACAAAACGAAAAAAATCAAAACCAGAAAACTACAACACCTCATGCGCAACTCTAGTAGATACGGGCTCCTACAATGCATTCTACAAAGTAAAGTAAAAAAAGACTCAAAATTTAAGGAAATGGTTCTCTATGACAACGACATGTCTCTTCCAGGCAGCTGCAAATAAAATACAAATCGCCAACATGATAGCCAACATCCGGAACAGATAGGCACTTCAAGAATAAGAAGAAGAAGAAGATTAGCTCTGGGGGAAGATCGTAGAATCTCATAATAGAAACCATTGCAAACGTTTATACGCTCTCCCATTCCCCAACCCGCATTGTCAGCGTAGGGTTTTACGACTAAAATCCTTGTCTGATTTGGAATCTAAACTATACGTCCACCCGCAAAGTAAGTTGCCAGCATGACGGGCAGAAAAAAAGCTAACGCGCCAGCAGTGACGTGAAAAGTGTCTTCTAAAAATGAAGAAAAAAAAGATTAATTGAATGCAAGCTTAAAAATAATCATAATGCAAGAGTCGATTGCTTTAATATAAGAAATGTAACACTGTTTCTAACAGTGTAATATATTACCAAAACAAACAAATGCTTTATATACAGAGTGGTTATAAATGTTTGGGATTATGTAACTATCATTGTGTGGCCGGTATAATAGGCAACTTAACATACACAAAAATTATGTTGGCTTTTTTTTTCAATCTCAGAACAACGCCGCCAATAGAATGTGTAAAATGTAAGCGCAAATAAAAAATGCTAAAACGGTCAAAGGCATGAGTGCAACCACAGTAAACATATTTTTTGTGTGTTGCCTATTATACGGACTACACTATTTGTGTCTAGCTGTTGTAAAAATGCGTATATAAAGTTGCCTATCTTAGAATTCAATAATGAAAATATTTTCATATGTTTATAATTATCAGTAGTAAACTCTGGAACACAATCCGGAATAGAATAGTGCCATTTCCTATTATCAAGCCGCCCATTCCTAAGGTAGGATTCAATAATAAAAATTTTCTCTTCATTTGTATACATTCTTATAACCTTGCTTGCTTGGCAGCTGTCAAAGCAAATAGTATAGTGGACATTTTAAAAAGGCGGCATATTTAAAGTGATTACATAATCCCATTCATTTATAAACTCCCTGTACAACAGTGTTGTACTGCCTGTTTACAATTTTCATGTCACAAACTAAAACTCATGTCCTGTCACTGTCACCAGATGTTATTTTACAACCAATACGCATCGTACTACATGCATATACCTTTTACAATGACATTTCCATATTTTGTTCATTTCAGTAAACATCAATTTACACACCATTTCATATATAAAACATTATAATTTAATTATCTCGCACAACTTTTTTACTGGCTTGTCAATGACATGCAAATTCACTAGAACGGTTAAAAATATCTACGTAAAATTCTAGTCCATTTAATTTTTTTTTTCTAAATCATAAATCTACCTTTATTAGAAAAATTATCAATAATTGTCACCATGAGTATCAGCATTTTTAATGTGTAATATTTGCCAGAATAAACTGAACTTATTGCAGATGAGCGCCAACTAAACAACAAACTAAAATTTCGCAACCTAGTCACAAGACTTTACAATGTGGCTTAACTCGGTCGGCATTTCATCGTTTGTTATCTAGCAGGGAGATAAGTACGTAATAGAACTAAATCCCCCGTGTACAAAATCAAACGCCTGCTTGCTAATACTATCTGGATTATATTACGAGCAGAGTACAAAAGTACTAATCACCTTTAAACAGAGCCAAAAACGCAATTCACATTCAAAAAGTTATTGACCTTAGCTTAAAACATCAGCATAGGTTTACCCAGAGCAAAACAAACAAAGCACTAGCACACACAAAATATTGTGATTTTTAGAAAATTATCTGCGGGCGCCTACTATAATAATGTTTTTTTTTTAAGAGATTGGTGTCTGATTATGAATTAACCAATATTAAGATTTGTAACAACAAAGAATCGACATTTCCAGTTTTCCAAGAACGTATTCGATAAATCACAACTATAAACCCATAAAAAGTAAAAAATCAATATCAAAAAAATGTTTGAGCTCACATTTGAAGGTTATAATCAGTAAACTCTGACATATCATCATGTATAGACTCACGATTAAACAACGCTTCCAAATTTAGTTTAAAAATCAGATGTCGATTCGATCAATTCATAGACAAATTCCTGATGAAAGAACGACCACTCCACAGCGAAAAAAAAACCCACAGCAGCACCCGATTGAGAAATCTCACTCAGACAACTGCAATTCTTATTGCAATAGTCACTGATGATTGATTGAGCTATCACTTAATCAATTATCTAACCAATCATTTTAATTTAAAAATTAATTCAAAATTTCTTCAGGCATAGATGACAACGATATCCTTCAGATGATGTAGCGCCAGTTCTAGAAGAACGAAAAGCTGATCGAGAAACAGGCGGTCAAAATCCTTAGCAACCGTGACCCTAGTACAGGGCTAATCCGAACGCATCAAGATTCACGAGAACAAATTTAAGCAATCTGAAGAAAATATAGAAGCCAACATGATAAAGACCGTAACCGTCGGGCAGGCTACTCAGCCCTCATCCTACACCGGAAACTCCGGCCTCAAACCCCACTAAAAAGGCCCAGAAGAAGTTTGTAGCAACCACGGTTCAGGCCAACAAGCCAGCGGAATTCTCAACCCAGGCCTCCATTCCCTCAAGAAACCTGCCACCACGGACAAAACCGCATCCTCAAAGAAGAAAGAAATAAAAGTCCCCCAGAAGAAGGAATAAGGCCAGTTACACAAAGTGCCCTCTTCCCATTGTTGTTCGAAATAAAAACCGTTTATCAAGGGCTGTTTGCAACGTTCAAATCAATAAGCGTAATCATTGACTGCGCAGTAAACATGATCGATGGTACCCGCATGCATAATCTTTCGCATGCGGATTTTCGTGCAGTGATCGCACATCGCAAAACCAATAAAGTGCATCACTACACTTATCAAATAAGAGCCAAAAAGACCATAAAGTATGTCATTCGGAATATACCCGGCAGCATCAAGGCTCATGTGGTGCAGACTGAGCTCAAACAAACCATCCTGAACAACACATATGGGAAAGGACAAGAAATACTACCCAATACTGTATGTTCAGCTTCAACAGAAAGCTAAAAGAAGAGAGATCCTGACTCTCACCGCGATATGCGGGCTTGGCATTACTGTGGAATGCAAACGCAAGTCCGCTGAGATAGCACAATGCCAACGTTGCCAACGCTACCGCCACACGGCATCTTGGTGCAATTCACCATACGAGTGCGTTAAATACGCCGGAAAACATCCAAGCTCCACATGCAAACTCAACAAGGAATTCGGGCACGTAGTTACACATCGCAACAACAAAACCCACGGTAAAGCATCTGCTTGTCAACAGCAGATTACCGCTCCACTCAGAAGCACTCCCAACGTTCGCAATGACCAATCCTATGCGGCCGTTACTCTGCTTGTCCCAGCAAAAGCCAATTGCATGGCTAATCTATCAGACAAAACTCAACAGTTTAGGCAGAAATTTCATAGAAGTGGCCAAACTTCCAGCATTACATGGAGGAAGGGGAGTAAATCCAACACATTTGCAAGTCTTTAAGAAAATTCCCCTCCTGGCCCACCCAAAAAAAGTTTACCACAAACTGCCAAAATTATTAATTCGTCGTCGATCGTATCAATTCGGACTCGGGCTTCCACTAATGCCAAGAGATCATCCTATGCGTCGTTCTTTGGCCGATTAGAATCTAAAACAACTAAAATCCCCCACTTTTATAACAAAATTGCGTTCAGCAATAAAGAACATTTTTGACTACAAGAGTATGTTAATAGACAAAATTGTAGTAGAACTAATCCAGAAGATACTCCATTGCATCATTAAAAATAAACCGTTTGGTGCGTACACACTCGTAGCATTATCGGACCATAGTTCTTTAATGACGCCAGAGTTCATTGACACTCTTTAATTGCTTCTTTTAGGGCTACGTAAAGTCATCAATGTATGCTAATAAACAACAATTAAAGCTTTTGAAACAAAAGTTGTCAACATTATTCTCGACATACAACCAGGAAAGCTCAAAATGTAACCAAAAACTGAACAAAAATGCGCTTCGTTCGGTCATATGCCCAAAATCATTTTTAAATGTTAATGCCATTTATTCAAATTTTAAATTTTAAAAAACATTTTAATAATAGTTACATTTTACTGTTATTTTTTTCAATTTGAAATTCTATCAGGCTTAAAACAAACATCCTTTATATAATCTTCGAGTCTCAGCTCCCATTGTCAAATTAAACAAATAATTATTTCAATTAGTCGGTTCCCTACTTGAGAATATTATTCCAATCAACCTAAAATTGTAAGAAAAATCACGTTAGGAGTGTTCGCGGCATGTATTCATTTTCCCATGTGTTCGCTCTGATTACTCCGTTCGAAATAATGCTCAAATCTAGACACACCTTTATAATTATTTTAAATAAAGCAAAACATTAATTAAGAGTTGCTGAATATTTTAATCTATAAATATTTACTAACAATTAAGTTTACAAAAATAAGTCTTGTTTCCATTTTCTCCAATTTAAAAAGTAATTGTATAGCATGTCCAATAGGCAATTTAAAACAGTTACTAAAAAATAATCAATTTTAATACTTCTCTTAATTCACAGATAATTTTATATATTGCTATAAGAACAGAACGTTTACTGAAAATGATTGATTTTTCAATTTCAGTTTGACATACATGATTATGGATTATGATAAAACAGTTTTATATTAAATTAGTTATTAACTTTCTAAAATCCAAACAATAGCATTTATCGATTTTTCAGTATCAATTTAATATGCTTTAACTTCCATTTTATAGTTAAATCTAAACAATAATTATTTATTATATTAACTCTATGAATCAAAAACTTTCTAATGTGCGATACACATTTTAAATTTTTTTATTAGATCGGTTATTCTTCTTAAAAATTCATGTTCTACTTTCCCACATATGCAAAATGATAGAGAAAGTATCAACTATAAACAAAATAAATGATAATCAATTATATGAATATTTAATAATACTAATACTAAACCAATACGAATTAAATATAAATATATAATAACAATGCAGACTGGTAATTTGATTATACTCTGATAATTATTTATTTATATACTATGGTTTATAATTTATCAAATTCACTTGTTTAAATTATCAATTAACCGGTTTTCCTTATACGTGTGAATAGCCTCGACGCAGACAATACAATATTTAAATAAAGATTTGTAAACTTTACATATCTTCAATAGTTATACACACTTAGCTAAAATGCGAATTATAAACGGAACATACAAAATGATTTCAAACGTTATTTGCGTATATGCTTATTCTTGCAAAGAATGTAAATAAAATAAAATAAAGAACTTCAACAATATGTTGCACTCTGAAGCAACAAAAAAAACTTAATATGAATTTGTCAAATTATGTGTCATTACGCGGAGCAATTGTTTCAGAAGTCAATTGTTTTCCTCCGTCATGAATGTCTGCCTACACAAATAATGAAGGCAAGAATGTATTTATATGTGGTCGCGCGAATGCAAATAGCCACGAAGCTGTGTTAACTCTGAGAAAGTGTTCGAATAGTAAAATCTTTATTTAAATTAATAGTGTAACAAGCACATTTAAGATGTATAGGTAATAACACTACCCTGTTACTAAGAAGTCCCAAATATATTAATCTGGTTATTTCCCCAAAGTTATATTAACGACATAATCTGGATATTTCCAATAACTAATTAAGCAACGGACGCGACGGATTATAATAATCCGGATATTTCCAGCAGCTGTGCTGGAGTATATTTTATAGTGGGAAAATGTAGTATATAAGTATTTTGTAAAACATTATTTAGGCAGTTAAGATTTCATTCTTGTTACATTGTTAGACGATTATTATTATTTCACTGTTGATTAAACATTATTCACGAAGAACCACGTTATTATTATTATAACCCTACAACACCCTGTTACAATTGGAGCCCAACTTAGTGGCTCGTGATTAAAAAGATTATCAACGTGCTATAAAACGGCGTCTTACAATTTGAGAAGCAAGATGTCCTTATCACAGGAACAGCTCCTAGCTGTAATGGAAAGCATGAAAGGAGTTTTTAGTGATTTGGTAAAATCGGCTCAAACACCTGCACCAGCACAAGAGCAGAAGATGACCCTTGCCACCTGCAGATCGAGATTCGCCGGAGATGAAGCCGATGATGTAGATGCCTTTATCGATGCAGTCAACATATTTAAAGATTGCATGAGAATTGACGATGAAAGCGCATTAACAGGATTTCCGATGTTGTTAGATGGTGCAGCGAGAACGTGGTGGAAAGGAATAAAAAGAAGTGTTTCAGGATGGAAAGAAGCACTCGACGCCCTACGCCACGCATATGGGTACAACAAACCTCGATTTATGGTATTCGAGGAACTTTTTTCATGGAAGCAAAACAAAAATATGCCGACAGATTTGTTTGTGAGTAAAGCACGAGCACTACTATCACATTTGCCAAATGATCCAGAGCTGCCCGAGATGTATCAGATAGACATGGTATACTCACGTTTAAACTTGAATATTAGAAAAAGGCTATCACGCGAGTCAGTGAAAACGTTTAACGAGTTGATTATTCAAGCTCGAGCCATTGAAATGATGGAGGAAGATCCACCAAGAAGGAACAATGAAACATTGAATAATGCAAGAACAAGTCGCCCAAGATGCAATTTCTGTAAAAAGTTTGGACACGATGAATTTATTTGTAGGCAAAAACAAAATGCAACAAACCAAGTGCCGCCAGCACCTAACACAACACTTATATGTTTTGGTTGCGGAAAACCCGGACATATCCGCAGTCAGTGCCAGGATGCACAAATACCATCTACAAGTATTAACAACGCATCAAGTTTTGATTTCTCCGCCGCCGATTTTGAAGCAAAATATGGACGTCCAAGTATATATATTACTGCAGCAAACCATACCGATCTGGTAATAATAGATACTGGCGCAAATGGCTGCGTTGCAGGACGACAACTGAATGATCATCTTGAAGAACTTAATTATCCATTCCAGTACGACCAAATTTACATGTCACTTGCGGACGGAGTAAAGAAAAAGCGAGACGTAAGACGTTATGAGTTACCAGTTACGGTAGAAAACAAAACTGTAATGGTTCCGTTTATTGCTGTCCCAGAATTTACCGAAGCAAGAACTCTGATGGGACAAGATTTTATTCGAAAAACAAATATGGTTTTAAATGTTCCCCGAAACAAATTTTATTTTGATGAAAATCCAGAGAACTGTTTTGCATTAATACCTGAAGGTGAAGAAAATGATATAAAAATAGCAGTAGAAAAATCTACCGAAAATCAGATTCAGAAGCTAAGCGACGCTGATCAACAAAAACTAGATAATTTGTTGAAAGAGCACCAGGAAGTGTTCACACGGCCTGATCAAGCAACCCCGTTTGCAGAACACGCAATTCGGCTATCATCAAATGAACCAATTGCTGTTCCGCCATATAGAATGTCTCCTGAGAAAAAGAAGTTTCTCGAAAAAGAAATAGACAGACTACTAGAAGAGGATATTATAGAAGAGTGCGAATCCCCATATGCAGCCCCTGTAGTATTAGTACCAAAAAAGACGGGAGAATATAGGCTATGTGTGGATTATAGAAAACTAAACTCCGTAACTATAGCAGACACCTATCCTCTACCCAGGATTGACGATTTACTTCATACTGCCCCAAAAACTCTTTTTATGACGACATTGGATCTAAAAGCAGAATATCACCAAGTAGCTGTAAAAATAGAGGATAGAGACCGTACCGCTTTCATTTCCCCAGTTGGAACCTTTCGATTCAAACGAATGTCATTTGGTCTTCGCAATGCCCCAGCGACATTTCAACGGCTCATTGACCGATTCCGGAGCGGACTCAAAAACATTATTATTCTTGCCTATCTGGATGATATAATCATCTTGTCCACAACTTTTGAAAAGCACCTACAAGATCTAGATGAAGTATTTCAACGGTTAAAATTGTTTAAACTCCAAGTCAACAAAGAAAAATGTGAATTTGTACGTGATCGAGTAAAATACCTAGGACACATATTAACACCCAGAGGAATAGAACCGGATCCCCAAAAAGTGAGTGCAATAGAAGAAATGAAGCGACCTGGGAATGAGAAACAAATTAGATCATTTTTGCAAACCTGCTCCTGGTTTAGAAGATTTATACCAGATTTTTCAAATATATCTCAACCGCTAAGCAGGCTATTGAAAAAGAATGCAAAATTCCACTGGGACGAATCGCAAGAAATTGCGTTCAAAGAGTTAAAAATGAGACTGATAAATTATCCTATTCTACGATCGGTTGATCCTAGTTTGCCATACACCCTAAAAACTGACGCAAGCGCCTACGCTTTAGGAGCTGTTTTGCTCCAGGGGGAGGGTGCCGACGAGAGACCAATAGAATATGCAAGCCGACTACTGACACCCGCAGAAGAGGACGGCCGAGAAAACAATAAAAGCACTTTCGAGGACGTTGAAGCACTTTTAAGGGGGAGTATGTAACAAGCACATTTAAGATGTATAGGTAATAACACTACCCTGTTACTAAGAAGTCCCAAATATATTAATCTGGTTATTTCCCCAAAGTTATATTAACGACATAATCTGGATATTTCCAATAACTAATTAAGCAACGGACGCGACGGATTATAATAATCCGGATATTTCCAGCAGCTGTGCTGGAGTATATTTTATAGTGGGAAAATGTAGTATATAAGTATTTTGTAAAACATTATTTAGGCAGTTAAGATTTCATTCTTGTTACATTGTTAGACGATTATTATTATTTCACTGTTGATTAAACATTATTCACGAAGAACCACGTTATTATTATTATAACCCTACAACACCCTGTTACAATAGCATAAATTAATTTCAATTTTATTATTTTATTAAGATTGAAATGAAGTGTTAGAGAAACAAAATGTGTTTTGTCTGCCCAAAACTAAATTGAATTTATCAGATTTGATTGAACAAAATATGTGCATGTTCTACACTATTGAAAAATTACAATTTGTGTTACCTTCGGCAAAAAATTAAGTGTTTGTTACAAATTTGTGTAAATATGAATGTATTCCCATGGAATACATTTGTAATGTGCACATACAACATAAATATTTACTGCCCGTAATGCTGGAAACTTACATTATGGGTAGACTTACATTTTTGAGTGAAGTCTGAACCACTCCGGACTAGAAGAAGATAGTGATAAAACCCCTACGCTAACAAAGCAAATTAGGAAAATGTATATAAGTTTAAAATAATTTCAGTTGCGGGGTTCAAACTCACAATTTTTGATGCAGAAGTCAGATGCCTAGACTACTGCGCCACACTCCGTATTTTACTATCCGACGTAAGTTTTATAAAACTGTCTGAGCTAATTCTGTACTCCTTTATCATTGGTCAAAAAACCGTTGGCACTTCAATGTCGTTCAACTGCATAACAGTTTCTTCTCATATGTGCCTATGAGTGACTAAAGACCTTGGGACTAAAGCCTGGCAGAGCAAAAAACACTTCTTGTACACTAGGTCGCTCCTTTACTCAGCTAATTGGAGTATTTTTCAAACAATTCTACGGCTTTAAAACCCGCTAAGCTTTTTGCTCTTGAAAAAAGTCTTATGCTCTTTTTAGAATTTTAAGTTATCTGAAGGCCTCCGATGTTTATCTGACTAGTTCTCATAATGTATTTGTTAATTGAGTTTTTCTCAGAGTTGCCTATGTTCGTTAGAACCTTTCCAAGGTTTTTCCGGATTGTTCCAAGCATTCTCCGCAAATATTTGTGCAAATTTAAATTTGATGATGGACACATCCATTTATAAATGATAATTTGCAGGCAAGTAAAACTTAAAGCTTAGATTGTGAATCTAAGCTTTAAGTTTTTAGTTGCCAAAGACATTAGCAAAACGGCAATGCAATTGGCCCTCATGACTTTCTACCCTTAATTACAAAAAATATATAATATCCTATCAAATTTTCAAACTTTTAGATGAAGATGCAAATAATAGTTTATTACAACTCCTCCAACACTATACCTGTATATACACCACTGGCTTCATACCCCGCAAAAAGCTCCTTTAGACCTATATAACCATACCAAAGAAGGAGAATGACACAGAATGCTCTGTGTATAGAACAATCGGCTTGATGAGACATACGGTTAAAATTTTACTAAAAATCATCCACAACAGAATTTATAAAAGACTAGAAGAGAACATCGGGAACAAGTTCAGGTTTAGAAAAAGAAAAGCTTTATACAGGATAAACGTATTGATCCAGATATGTCTATAGTTTGTTCGCGTTAAGACTGCAGTAGTAGTTGTTATGGCAACTGGGAAACAATGCTCTGGTTGGCTTAGAGGCCTACCCAATTTACAATAGAATATCTACTAGATTAAAACAAAGCTACTTGTAATTGATTAAATTTAGATAACAATTTTTACTATTTAATATTTATCAATTTTTTGCGTTATTGTAACTAGGTTAACGCATTTGTAAGTATGCATTTCAACATTAAATTCCATTTTTTTGTTGCTGACGAACGGTATAACCTCAAAATCTTAAATATGAGTAAACGTCATGCAGTTCTAGGAATTGTTTTTAATAAATTTTAGTATTATAAGTGACTAATATACATTTCCATTAAACATATTAATATTTATTTAAGAAGCAATAAACTATATTGTTTCTGCTTTAAACTTTTTAAACAATTTAAAATAATTTTATTATAATATAATAAACAAAGTAAAGTTAGCTGTATTATAATACTAACAAAGATAAGTTGCAATTACAGTTGTGTGATACTGACTTTATAAACCACTCCCATCACTGCAGTCTTAACGCGGACAAACTATAGATATGATTATTGACTTATACATATGCTTTGTAGATTTTGAAAAAGTTCCTTCGGAAGGAAAACCTGTTCACTAGGAACATCTGCATAATTCAAAATCTGTACTATAACCAAACAGCAAACAGAGTGGATAACGAAACCAGTAATGATATTAAAATATGCAAAAGAGTGCAACAAGAGTGTGTCTTGTCTCCACTGTTATTCAACTTATACAGCGAGACGATCTTTGGAGAAACCCTAGAAGAAGAGAAAGAAGTCATAAATAGCAAAATACTAAAAAACATTCGCTATGCCGACGATACGGTTATTTTAACCACTAATATAGAAGGTCAAAGGTCAAAGACTCATGCAACATACCAATACAGTATGCAATAAATGGAGTATTAAAATGAACCTAAAAAAACAAAATTTATGGCTATCTTAAAAACAACAACATCGTTGACAGCCTGAGAATTTCTAACGCCGATATTGAAAGAGTAGACACCTATAAATACCTCGGCACTTAGATAAGTAGCATTATAGATCAAACCAGAGAAATAAGAACAAGAATAGAAATTTATATGAATACATTCTTCAATCTCAAAGTAAGGATGTTGCGTTGCTATGTCTTCTCGATTTTATTATACGGTATAGAAAGTTAAACAATAAAACATGCTCACATGAATACAGATACATAGATACAGGCTTTCAAGATGTGGTGCTACAGACAAATATGAAGAATGAAGAAGAAATGTGAAGTACTTCCTAATATTAAAACCAAGAAACTAAGATACTTCGGACATGTAGCTAGGGAACAAAAATATACAATTTTCCAGATCATTATGAAGAGAAAAATAAAATAAAAACAAAATGTAGGTAGATGCAAAACTTCGTGGCTCAGAAATTTGCGCAAATGGTACGGATGCAGTACAATAGAACTATTTAGTGAACAGAGTAAAGAAAGCATTGATGATTTCCAATCTCCGATAGAAGTGGAATAAAAAGTATGAGATCATGTTTGAAAGCAGAACCACGGAATAATCATCAACCCAGCTTTAGCTTCGGTGAACAATCCAATAAATTTCTTGGCATTCTTGTTTCCGGCACCACAACAAACTTTGGCTGTTGGTAATGGTAATTTTTATACAAAATGTATCACTAAACCTAAAACAAAGTAGTGACATTGCAAAAAAAAACGTCATCCTCAGTTGAATAGACACCAGATACAGACAGACTAATAATTTAAAACGTACAACTAAATCCAAAAACAAGCAGACTTGTTCACTTTAGGTTTAATCTGGTTAATAGCTTCACATTTTACTTTTAGAGCAGCTCTCAATCTTGTCGCCTTTGTGCCCTCTCGAGGTCCAAATAAATACAACTGCAATATCAGATCTAAAACAACAGCATCTATGCAAAAAGCCAATAACAAGATGAGGAGTAATTAGATATGGATGTCAAGTTCTCTAGTTGACTACCTCCATCCAAAAAGTTCGAAAAAGTGTACTGGATATGACAAAAGTTCGAAAAGAAATTTGTACCATCTTTACCTTAAAACAGAACTTTCCAGCCAAGAACCAACAAAACAGTAGAATGATTTCACCGGTAATTGAAAATAGCAATTAAGTGCCATAAAAACCAATACAGTTTGATACAATTTATGTCTAAAAATAGGTACTGATGGAGTCAGAAGCGCACTTAATCTGTAATGCATATTTACACCTATACTATATTCAATCCCAAAATAAAACACAACAAAACAAACATTACCTGTTCATGAAGCTGTTAATGTAAACATCGTGTTTATTTTTTGTTCTACCTTGAAAATGAATAAACTATAACTCAAGCTAATATACTCCATCAACATATAAAGTAACAGCATAAATTTATTAAAATATATTCAATTTTGTCCTAAAACTTCAAATAAGTAATTCACATTACAATTTCAAAGTTTCAGTTTTCTTTAAGAAACTCTATTTTACACTTTGAATATCATATTGTGAGATCGCACTCATAAAATGTACATAAATCTAAAACAAAATATAATATTCTACCAACTTGAATATTTATCTCCTCAACAATTACGGAGGAAGTATTAATAAATCATATATGATGATACAAGCCGTGGTTACTTTTTATAACCTTACATCATATTAATACTTAATTTATCGCCACATGTGTTCACACCATTGAGTGTCGTGTATTTCTCTGCCAACAGATTATAACAAATAGAAATTAATCGTTTCCAAGATAATAACAATTCATTCTTATTTCGCCTAAATATATTTTATTCTTTAGATGTTACTAAATATAAAACGTTAAATAAAACAAACTCCAAATTGATTTTAATCGAGACGAAAGTTAATCTTAGTGTTGATAGTAAAATAAAGAGAAATAATTAATGTATGAGCATTTAATTTTTAATTGCAACAAGCATGTGACAACATTAAATAATTTCTCTTCTATCAACAATGTTCGCTCGAATGGATCAATGCACCTACCGTGCAGAACTGTAATCATTTGCGCTAACAACGCTTGCATATCCCGTAATTGTATATGTTATTCTAATTGCATCGATTTAAATTTAGCGCCAATTGTATGTAAACCACAAAATGTAAAACACTTCGCCAAAATACGCAATTTGTCCATGATCGCCATACTCTAAATTTTGATCTCGCATATTTTACATGTCCCGTAAAAGACATTTGTATTTGTTTAAAAAAAATACGTTTACCATTGTTCGGCGTACGCAAGCAAAATTTTGTTTGCTACCTAGTTTACAAAAAAAAGAACACAAAGCAAAGCTTAAGAAAACTTAAATCATGTGGGAGTACCTTAAAAACACCATAGCTCTTCTGCAAAAGTCAGTCAAAAACTGTATTCTTAACATAAATAAATTTTTATTAAATTGACAATTATTACCACCAATTAAAACAAAATATCAATTCAATAGCATTTCTTTAAAAAAAAAATGGGAATGTTCTGAACAAATTTTGGTCTCGCATATTTTACATGTCCCGTAAAACTCCCGTATTTTAAAACGACGTTACTGCTAGTTAAGTAAAGAAGCAACTTAGTGTATACCAAGTGCTTCTTTGCCTTGTTAGACTTAGTCCCAAGTCCCTTAGATACTCATACGAGAAGAAACTGTTCGACTGCATCGAACGACAGTGAATTCCAAAAGTAGTCTTTTTGCCCAATGATAAAAAAGAACAAAATTAACTCGCAGTCTTCTGAAACTCAAAAAGGTGTATGGTAGGTAGAGACGAGATCGGATAGTTAAACCTCCAACCCCTGCATTGACTTTTAAAAAAAGTTTTATCAAAATAAATCATCATATTACAATAACTTTATAAAACTGTTAGAACCTTGAACAATTTCTTTCAAGTACGTCTAATTTCATGTAACATCAATTTGTAGGGAAGAGTTTTTTTAAAAAAGCTTACAAGCTTAAAACGCAATCTTTAAATGAACTAAATTCAATTCAACAAGCTCTATTTGCTTCACCTTTTGCAAAAATACGTTGGTAATAAATAAAATTATTTATTGCATTCAATATTTCACTAAACAATCACCAATTAATGCTGAATATTATGCCAAGTCTTATTTTGTTAAGTGTTACATATAAAATTATATTAAAGTTTAAAAATAGTCCACTAATTATTAATTTTATTTGTGTAGCAATATAGTTCTGAAACTTTTTAATTTAATTATTTGTTAATATTCTAGGTATCAATATCTTATGTAACATCATATACTTATTTTCAACTATAAATCATATTTGCTAGCGCTAATTGCATTTGAGTTCATCGAGGTTAAAATTTCTATATATATAAATTGCAAACTTTAGATCGATGTTTTATTAATGTAATTTCAAAAGAATATTTACACATGTCATAAAGTAAAAAAAGTTTCTGGTAGATTGATTGATGTGCAATTAAACTTTTCTTCAAATGCAAATGATAATGCATAGCATTATACAAAAAAGTGACGTAACATTATTTAATTTCTAATCATAGTGTGACTTAAGTAAAAACTAAATATTTGTATTAAATAAGCAAAATTTTACCTTTGAGAGATTAAAATTGCCTCCTAAATATGATTTATACATATTTAGTTTAGGCATCCAAATAGCGCAAGTTAATATGAATAAACTTGTATCAATATATAATTCTTTAGAGTTAAATTTGTAGTTTATATGAAATTTAGTTGCATCTACTTACAGTAGACACAATTTTTAGCTTTAATAATGTGAATTTTTCAATATAAATTTCAAGCTCAGAATATTTGTTTATTTTTCCAAAAATTATAATACAACAAAACTGAAATAAAATAAACAAATTGACATTGTTTATTATACAATAGCAACTTATTGTGCTCGTCTTAGTAGATACAAATAAAATATGAAACGCTTACAATCATCGCAAATTTACTTATTTTATACACTCTGAACTATTAAGAAGTCTGTAAATATATAATATATAACAGTTTTTTAAATGTCTTATGAGGCCCTCTATGCTGGTTGAATCATTTGTGCACTGAAATACCTGGAGTTCATAGTGTTGGCACATAAGATTGAAATGCCCTTGGATGTGATGCCAAAACACTTTCTCTTGGCAAAGGGTATACACGCCAATGTTAACACTCCAGAATCAATTTATCGAATGATAAATGACTAATAAAAATTGTATAGCCGTAACTCACGTGGCTTGGATGACATTATTAACATCGGTTAGCGTAATATATGATACAAGTCAGTATATTTTAATAAATAAGTCACCTTAGATTATTTCGACCAATGTTCTTTCATTGATAAATCAATATTCGATTAGTCCCCTATTATAGTGTAGCCATAGATATAGTGGCGGGTTATTTAATTACCAACCGCTTTGGGGTAGCAATTACGTTTGTATTATATACCTAGAAGCTATTTAACCTATTAAATTATTTAAGAGGAATCTGTATCTCCGGCCAGTATAGAGAATTACATGTATACGGGCGCCAAGATAACTAATGCATCGGTTAACATAATTACAATCCGAGACCAAATTTAGAAAACTTAAACATTTTTCTACAATTGGATCGAAAGGTATTAAGAATAATGTTGTCATTAATTTGTTATGATAGATAAAGCTTGCATACTTTCTTAAGCTTTATCCATCATAACAAATTAATGACAACATTATTCTTAAAACCCCTCGCTCCAATCGTGGATACATTTTAAGTTTTCTAAATCCAGTCTCGGATTGTAATTATGTTAACTGATACATTAGTTATCTTGACACCCTGTAATTCCCTATACTGGCCGGGGGTATGAAGGCCTCTTTAGGGTAAAAATATTGCATAGTTGTAAAATCAGGCGACAGACTTCTATAAGGATGAGATTAAAAACCTGATTATATGATAAGTGTCTTAATATTGATGCCCATTATGTAGAAAAGTAGATTAAAGTACAGACTTTCATGTAAAAAGAGTGAACTCTAAAACTAACTGCGGATAAGAATCAGAGAAGTGCACTGGATACTTAATTAGCAGAGTTTGAAAAGATGACTAAGTAACTCATCGGGTCGTGCTATTGCTTAAAAAACCTTAATTCTATCAAATTAATACTTAATCCTGCAGAGCAAGTTAAAACTAAGTTGTTGAGTACAAGCTCCTAACAAAGCAAAGTACAGCAGATTAACTAGTTATTATAAAACAAAGCTCAAAGATTTAGGATCCTTTGCACAAGATTTGGCAAAGAAACATCAGTCAGCCTCCAATAAATCATGACCCTCCTACTGTTGCGTCTTGGTAGCTTGTAGACCAATCCAGCAGAGATAAGAGACACTAAAAGATTTATTTTTACCAGTCTTTTAATTCTTTTATAGTGCTCAGAAAAGACAATAAAGCTTTATTATATGTATCTAATAAATTGGCAATAATTTTATCAATAACGGTATAGGCTGTTAAAACTTTTAATTTGCTTTTAGAATCTGGAATATGGAAACCTTTCCGCCAGATGTACAGATAGCTTATTTTGCCTGAGATGACCTAGAAGTTACAACCAATACTAAACACAACAGACAAAGCTGCCAAAAACTATAAACAAAGTCAAATATCGCTAAGCACACGTTACCAGCTCGCATGCATACACTATATAAAGAACAAGTAACTAGTATTAAAAAAATAACCCCAGTTTAACCAAAATCAATCTTTTTACATTTTTGCGTAATTTGGTATAGCGGAAAGAAATGAGATAATGCTACTGTTAAGTTCCTTCTTGCGAGTACACCACAAGCAAGTATTGCTACTCATAGACAAACAAAAATCTGAAACCATGGCCATCAGAATTTTGAATAAATGATGAAAATATCAAATTGAAGTTTATTAGTTTTTCTTTTTGCTGCGGTTTCAAGATAGACACGGTGAAAGAAAGCAGAAAACACTAACCAAAATAAAGTAAAATATACTTGTTAGCATGCAGGAAGAGGCAGCAAAACACCTCAGCTAGAACAAATAGAGAAGTCTTCTCTCCGCCAAAATGTTACAGATCACATAGACTAAGTCACAGAGAAACGGAGTGCAAGGAAACAGATGACAAACCCTGCAGACATTGTAGGTGTACTGATCATGAATTGAAAGAGTGCACTAACAAACAAGAGTGCTACTTGTGCAAGGTAGAATTTCACAAAACGGAAAGCATAAGCAGATAATGAAGAGAATCCAGGTTAACCTAAACAGAGCGACAATGGACCTATAATAGAATTGCAAAAATTAAGAGTAGACTGACTTTGTCTTAGTCTCGGATCCAAACAAGAAAATGGCAGCTAGCGGGAACACAGACAAACAGGAATACAAGGCAATATACATTCCAGACAATACAAAAATTCAGGTATCAAAATCAAGAAGTGGTGATAGATTCACCTGGGAAGAGTCACGGGATGCAGTTATGTACTCTGTTGCTTCTCCCCAAATAAAGCTCCAAAAAATTCAAATAATGGCTGGCAGAATGAAGCAGATCAGAAAAAAACGAGATTATTTCAATGCCAAGTCTGGCATATAAAGCTATTTATGTATTGAGAACTGACAACACTGGTATTGCCAGGTGAAATCTGACATTGTCATCGTAAAGTTTGACATTTTTGACATTATACGTATTCGGAACATTTTGACGTGCAAGCACTATTGTGTTGTTTACAGTAAGTTGAATATTTCATCTCGGCCAAAAGATGGAATTAAGTCGCAAAAATGTTCGAGCTATGATTTATTATGACTTTCGACGTAATTTAACTCAAGAACAGTGCTTCAATCAACTGAATTCAATGTTTGGCGATAAAGCGCCGTCCACAGTCACTGTATATCGCTGGTTCACTAAATTCAAACGTGGCCGTAGTTCGCTCATGGACAAAGTTAAAGAAGGTCGTCCAAAATCGGTCGTTGTGCCAGAAAATATCAATGCTGTGCAAAAACTCATATGACATACCGCAAAATCGAGACATGTTTAAGCATTAGTATGACCAGCATGCATAAGATTTTGCACGAACTTTAAGTGTTTGAAAGTTGTGTGCACGTTGGATTCCAGATTTGTTGACAGATGCTCAAAAAAATGCTCACATCGATTGGTGCCGTAAAATGATTACAAAATACAATTGTTGTGCATCCAAAGCCGTATATAGCATCGTCACAGCTGACGAGTAGTGGATTTATGCATATGAGCCAGAAAGAAAAGGCCAATCGGCAATTTAGGTGTTTCAATGTGAAGAAAAGCCAACAAAAGTTGTTCGTTCTCGAAGCGTTAAGAAGCAAATGGTGGCGTGTTTCTTCACAAAAACCGGGCATGTAGCAACTGTGGCTCTTAAAAATCAAAAGACGGTTAATTCAGCGTGGTATACAACCATTTGTTAGCCTGAAGTTTTTGGTAAATTGAGAGACAATAACCCAAAACTACGAATCATTTTGCATCACGACAATGCGAGCTCACACATATCACATGAAACAAACGAGTATTTGGACAAACGAACGATCTAATGACCTAATGACTTTTTTTGTTCTCAGTAATTAAAGATAAACTGTGTGGACAACAATTTTCATCGCCCGAAAAAGCGGTTGAAGTCTTCAAAACGCATATTTAAGAGCTATCATCTTCTGACTGGACAAAGTGCTTTAAAGAGTGGTCCAATCGCGCAAAAGTGTGTACATCTTAAAGGCGATTATTTTGAAAAGCAATAAAAATATTTTTGGTATAATTCATTTACTTGTTCTTTCTATTCTCAATAAAAAAATGAGCAAACAAAATCAAACTTTGCATCCTAGACAGTAGGGAGTATCAACTTTTTAAAAGTAAGATGTTAACAAAAATTAGTTACTGGCACGTAAACAAGGAAGATAATCTGAGCAACCACATGAACGTAACGTAAAAAAAAAAACAAGAGAAAGAAAAAGATAAAACAAAGGCTGGGTATTTCGTAATAGTCAAGAGATAGAATTCCTGGCAAACTTGGATCAAAGCACAAAAGAAACGATTCACACCGCTGACAATCTGAAGGAAACTATAATTAAAACCTGCAGAAGAAAGCATATGTAACAGAGAAAAACAAAACTCTAAAAAAGGCAATAATAGACTCCAAAAGGTTGGCATGGAAGAAACTATGCAAAGAACTAAAATCGGGCATGTAAAGCAAAAAGTACAAAATTGTCACTAATAAAATAAGCCAAAAATCACCGCTAATACTGATAGGAGATGAAGTAATGGCCAAAGCAATAAAACTATTTCCAAATCAAAGCGATCGGTCTGCTTCTAATAGTGAAAATGTTAACATGGATCAGGTAAGCAGTGTTTAAACCCAGTATCTTCTTCTACCCAGTTTCTTTCTCGTATTTAATTCCACAATATAACAGTGTAGTACAGCTGCAGCAAACGCACCCATGTCAAGCTCAATTACCGACATATATACCCAAGTGCAACTGCAGTTTGCTCCAAATGTGTAGGCGCATATACTTGGCTAGATGTACAACCCACAGTTGTGTGCAATGTTGCCTTCAGCAGTAGAAAGAATGTGTCTCAATTTTCATGTTCTAGCCTGATGACATTTCATTTAAACAAAAACGCACGCACATGTTTCAAAGTAAGCTAAACCCCCATCATTCTGACCACTCTGCAACTCCGCATACCCTATTAAATAGATTAAATTTTTATTATAAAAAAAAAACATTAAATATAAATTTGTGTTCTTTTGTACATACATAGAAGTACTAACCTTAATTTAAACGCTAATCTCATCGTAATAATATAAATATTTACGCACATACTACTATAAAAGAGTTCAGATGCCTTACATAAAGCTATATGTTAAAAATACATCATTTATGTATAACTACGATACAAACAACTAAATAAGACTCAATTTATTGATGTGATCAAAATAAATGTTATTGTATACTACCTACGTAGTAAAAGTGAACAATTTACCCAAAATACAATAACTGACGTCAAGCACATGAGTAAATTTTTCTCTATATTTTTTTTAGTTTAAATGAAATGAGCTAATAATTACTACAGGGTTAGTTTTTAATGGTTGGCATAAAAAAGTTAATTTATACTAATGTATAAGGTCACAGCTAAACTGTTCATGCTAAAGTAAAATTTGTTTGTTTTCGTGGAAAATTTAATATAATTACAGTTTCTTAAAGTTTGATAAAAATTGATATATATTATTATGTATAATAATGTAATGTTTAATTTTAATTTTATTGATTCAATTTGTATGTTTTTATCAATGCACGTATATTATTAACATACGTTATACTTGCATCGTGTATTGTTAAAAGGAACGTTTGTAATACATGAAGTGATTATTTAAGAACATGCAACTACAACAAAAAAATAAAATGTTGTGCATTAATTATTGCAAAAAGCATTTTATTGGTTATCTAAAAAATGCATATTCAATTAAAATAGATGCAAAAGCATATTACATTACATATATTTATTTGATACGTATTATATAAATTTTAATTAAATTAAGTTATGTCATTCTTTTATCCTTATCAATGTTATTTATTTATCAATAATCATTTCTTAACCTACTTACTAATCTCATTCAATAAAACTTTAGAACTGATTCCGCGTTAAACTCGTTAACGTCACCCGCCAACGTTCACGTTTCCGCAATTTATTTGCGAGAAGCGTTTGTATATGAAGGGATTTTCATTAAGTTACAACTTGAATACCGTCGGAAATGACTTAATCCTTGACCTTTGGAATAATTACGCAATCATTTTTTATATAACAAATTATAAAAAATTCAGCAGTGTTTTATAAAATATTCAAGTGCATATCATTTTTAAAAGAAAAAATTGTTTTCAATTTTAATTGCGATTGATTTTGTTTGCGTGAGAAAGGATCATGTAATGATTTGGCAAGCTATTTGAAGCTTATAGAAAACACTTATAGATCGTTTTGCGTCAGTGACATGTTGTCATCTGATTGCTGGCTAAGCAGTTTTTTAATGTATGCTTATTAATGATTATTTATGTTATTTGATAGCAAGTCGTATTCATCTTTAACCGCTATTTCAATTTATATATTGTCAATGTAGATGTGATTGAAATACTTGAATAAAGCACGCAATACCTTAGAAGTAATGATAATAATAATTTAACTATACTAATAAAGCACTTAATCAATATCTAGACTTTGCTGAACTTATTACTGATTCACAACCAAGGTTTTTTTAATTGTATAGCAATATAATAGCAAGCGACAAAAATTGTCAGATGAAAGAATTATCCGGTTAGGACTATGCTGAATTCAATCTCGCTTATTCACTCATTAGGTTACGTTTGAAGAGATAGTTTAGGTCGGTTTTCACGCTCAAGCAATTTGCGCAAATTGATTTATGCAAGCCAATTTGCTTAAATTTAATTTTTTAGTGTATCCATTTTTACGCTCAGTCTAATTTGCACAAATTTGTGTACCAACCGGTACAGTTAATACTGTTAAAAATTCGAGTTATTAGCATTAGCTGGTGTTTTTTGTTTGACGAGAGTATCATACGCCTGAGATTTATTGGTTCTATAGCTATATTGGTTAGATTTGATTCTCCACCGACAAGGAAATTATGTATAGAGTTCAATAAATTCCGAAATAAATTCTTTTTCCTTCGTTGACATTATATACAAACTAATTATGTAAACCTGTTTTAGCACAAATTATAACAGATAACACGGTAAACTAGTGCGAATTACAGGTCACGACAAGTTGCCGTTTACTATTACGCTTGCGCTGAGTTGGAGTGTTTACAAGTTCGTGCATTTGCACCAACCACATGCAAATTATCAAACAAGCTAGATTTTACTCAAGCCAAACTTTCGATTTTCGTTTTTATGCAAAAATTTACTTGTGCAAATTGACTTGCACAAATTGCTTGAGCGTGAAAACCGACATTTACTCTCCCCTCTACCGGCAAATATGTTTTATTTACAGCGCACTTACCCGGTCGGTAGTCGCACAATAAACGTACGCTAAATACTACACTTAATGTTAGTCATCTCGGAGCTGTAATACAAAACTAATCAGTAAATGCATCCGAAAAGAATTCACAACCAAGCAACTGACTTCAGTTCAACTACTGCGATCAGTTGTCCTACTAGCCTAAATACTACAATTAATGTTAGTTATCTTAGATTTTTTACTACAAAACTAATCAGTTAATGCATCCGAAAAGAATTCACAACCAAGCAACCGACCAGCTACTGCGGTCAGTTGTCCTACTAGCCTACTGTCTAACCTTAGTCAATAATCGCCGCAAAGGTTAAGGATACAAATCGCAAATAGTCTCCCGAACACAAAGTAAGTTGTCTTTTTGAAGTTTAATAAGCATTTGTTATAGAAATTCATATTAAACTTCAAAAATTAAGAATCAAAACCACCTGTAGTGCAGAAGTGATACAACCTGTTGACCTTGATTGCACACTAGCCAAACAATGTCATTAAAATGTTTGAAGGGCTACGCATCAGGTGTCATTGCCGTAATTTACTTATCACAAAAAATACTTTTTCCCAAATTTAGGTCAATGACAAAGGGGTGGCAAAACTGGCATATTTGGGTAATATTTTTTAATACTTAAATCATTTGAACACAGAAATGCAAGATCAAACCCGAACTATAGTAGACAATAAGCAAGAAACTTTTGCAAAACATCCAATTCGCAGTGTTTTCAATATTGAACTTGTTTTTGAAAGATGTTTATGACAACAATATTCTCGTGAGGACCATTTAAAAAAACTTCCACAAAATGTTCATATCACAAAATATAGTCAAGTTAAAAACTCATTTGTAGATGCAATAGGAAATGGGCGTTGAAAATGATTCAGATGGATTACAAGAACACTTGCCCAAAATGCAAGATGATCTATTATTATTTATCTCTAAATATGACTTGTAAAAAACTGTATGTTACTAAACCAATAAATTATTATTATTATTATTATTATTATTATTACAAGCATGCAGGGCCTTCCCCATGTCAATTTTAAAACCTCGGGGGCCATATTCTGCTATTTTTGACATTACGTAAGTTAAATTTGGCATTATTTGACAATTAATGTATGTCCAGATTTTGGTTCTTTTTAACAATATTTTTGATATTTTAAAATTATTTTGAAGATTTTATAAACTTTTTAATAGTTTATTTTGATTTTGCTATTTCTTTTTCTAAAAAGCTATAAACTTTTTAGAAAAAGAAATAGCCAAATTTTTGCTATTACTAATAGCAGTGGTCTAGGCATCCGGCCGCTGTACCGAAGATCGTGGGTTCGATTCCCATATACTGTGATATACTTTTCACTTTCTATACGCTCTCCCACTCCCCAACCAGCCAGAGTGGGGTTTTACGGCTAAAACCTTCTCTGATGGAGTGATGATTTCTCTCTAGTGGTTCGGAATCCACTTAAAACTGTAGGTCCCTTGTAATGTAAGTTGCCAGCATTAAAAACAGAGAAGAAGCTAAGACGCCAGCAGTGGCGTATGAATGGCTGACAAAGAAGAAGAGAATAATATTTTGATATTTTATGGCCAATTTTTGCTAGTTTAAAATTTTATATTTTTTTTACACTTTCAACAGTTTATTGCACAACTTTGGTGCTTTATAACGATATTTTGATGTTTAAAGACCAGCATTTTTGAGAATTAATAAATAAAATTTTGCACTATTAAACAGTTTTTGACCAGATTTTGATTCTATCTGAAAATATTTTAATGTTTTATGTTATTTTTGACTATTCATAACTAGAAATTTGCATTCTTACTAGTTTAGGACTGAATTTTGGTGTTTTTTAATATTTTGATTTTTCTAAACCAGATTTTGCTATTTTTGACATTTTATGAAAAGATTTTTGCACTTTATAACAGTTTATGGCCGGATTTTTGTGCTTCATAACAATAACATATGTTTATTTTTTTATTAATAGAATTTTGCACTTTTCAGTAGGCCGGATTTTGCAAATTTTGACATTTTATGAATAGAATTTTAAATTTTTCAACACCAGATTTCGGTGCTTCCTAACAATATTTTGATATTTCACAACCGGATTTTCCTATTTTTAAGATTTCATAAATGTTTTTTAGTGCTTTATAACATTATTTAAGTTTTAAGTCCAGATTTTAGTTCTCTTGGCGTTTTATAAACCGAATTTTGAACTATGTAACAGTTTATAGCCAGATTTTGTATTTTTCCAACAATATTTTAAAATTTCATAGCCGGATTTTGTGTTTTTTGAAATTTCATAAAAAAATTTGCAATTTTTGACAATGTATGGCTGAATTTGGTGCGTTCTGACAATATTTTGATATTTCAAAGATTGAATATTGTTATTTTTGACATTTTATAAATAAAGTTATCCAATTTTTAGCCGTTTTTCAAAATCAAGCATAAAATGTGAAAAAATACCAAAATATTGTAAAACCCCAACCAAAAAACTGTTATTAATCAAAAATATCTTATTGTCAAAGACTACCATAACCCGGCCATAAACTGTCAAAAATAACTAAATCCTGTTTTAAAACATCAAAACATTGCCAAAGAGTACCAAAATGTAGTTAAAAAAGCATATTAAGTGCGGTCATAAAATATTCAAATCAAAATCTGACCAACAACAAATCCTAAAACTAGCAAATTCCGTCCATAAAATATCAACATATTTTTAGAAATATTAAAATAAGGCCATATTGTCTTAAAAAATACAAAATTCAATTTATAGTATGTCAAAAATAGCAATAGAGTATAAAAATATCGTAAAAGCTTCAAAATTTCGTGATATGCAGTTAAAAATTCGAAATTTTTGGGTTCCATTTCAAACGGACCAGAGCAGAGGGGGAAGGGGATGTCGAGAAACTTGCTTTAGTATATATTTTTTCGTTTCTATAACTTGATAGTACTCTTTTGATCAGTTCATGAGGGTATAAAATCCTTAAAAAAAACTTAAGATTTTATTTAGTATTTTTACTTTGACTTTAAAAAAATCGCATTTTTTGTTTAAAAATCGCAGAAGAGTGTATGTTGAAAAATAGCCCTACTTTAGTCTTTTCGAGTTTTGTCCATTAAAACCCAAATACACAAAACAAATTTACATCAAAACACGTCAACTTCGGCGGTTAAAAAAAATTAAAAATCCTCCCTTTTGCCCAGCTCACTGAGATTTAATAAAATGGTTTTATGGCTTTTGCGGCCTATGGACAGGGTATAGACTTAAAATTTGCGCCAGATTTGGATTCCACCAAAAATTTCTGATTGATTTCACAAGCAATTTTTTTTTTTAATTTTTTTATGGGTTTCATACCCTCATGAACCGATCATAAGACTACTAAAACAAGGCCAAAACAATTGAAAACTGCAATTCTGTTCATAAAACGTCAAGACAGCAAAATGCTTTTTTTTGCCAAAATCTTTTTTCATAAAATCTTAAAAACAACGAAATCCAGCTTTGAAATAACAAAATATTGTTAGAAACCCAAATCCGGTATAAAACTCTGAAAAGTGCAAAATTTGAACATGAAATTTTAAACAATATCCTATCCAGCTTTAAAATATGAAAAATATTGTCAAAAAAAACAAAATCTAGCCATAAACTGTCAAAAATGTTAAATAATCCGGCACAGGTTTTGAAATAGACGTTGAGAGGGCATTGTATGTATATATGCCCTTCCGTCTTGCAGACCCTTGCTTACAGATAGCTAAGCCACTGTATGTAAGACTCATTCTGGCCAAAAAAAATAATGCTCGATCACCTTGCATTTTGAGCACTTTTTCTCGTAATCCATCTGAATCATTTTCAACACCACATCTATTTCAAATGAGTTCCTGACCCAAATATATTTTCTCAAATAAGCATTTTGTGAAATATATATTTCTATTTCTTTTTCAAAGTTTTTCAAATATACTTAAAGCAATAGTCCCCACAAGAATATTGTCATTAAGATTTTCCAAAAACAAGTTTAACATTAAAAACAAACAAAAATTTGTTTTTTGCTTATGTCTACTACAGTACGGGCGGTTTTGACATTGCATTTCTGTGTTCAACTGATTTAAGCTGTAGAAAATATCACCCAAATATGACAATTTTGCCATTCACTTGTTGTCATTGAAGCGATCAGCCCAGCGTTTTTATCTGTCAAAAATATTTTTATTTCTGTATTAAGAGAAACAGAAATAAATAGTAGTACGCTGAAAACATTAAAAAACTCAATTCATTTCAAAAGTTAAGAATAAAGAGTACAAAACGCTGAAAATGCTCTTCTGCAATTTAAAGTAAATATCGACAGACAGACAGATCTTTAAAAATAGTTTGCATGCATAGAGCCGTCTCTATTATTATGATTATAATAATAACATTTATAAATTAATTACTTGTGCAATCAATATAAAATAATAAAAATTATTTTAAATTTTAGTAAGTTATATAAGTTATTAATACTATTTCAATTCGTGATTGAATATATAATTTTTATTCTTGTATTGTAGATCCTGCTTAGAACGCAAACTCGACTACTGAATAAACATCTCCCCAAAAAGAGGGCTTGTCGAATTAAATGAAGTATACAAATTTCATAGGAATTAAATTCGTTCACATCTCAATTAATTACAATAGACGTTGATTTCCCCTTCTCGAATATCACTTTCGCTTAGATTATCACAAAATGGGTCAACAAAAGACCGCAAATCAAAGAGCACAACCCTCTTATATACATGTTATTGATCTTTGCGGCAGCGGTTTGAGTTCGAGCGGTTTCTCCTCATGTATGTAAATTCTACCTTATGTAAAGTTTAGGATATCGTTTGGGACTTTACTAGTTTATGATCATTGAAAAGGTTGCCAGGTACAGTATGTAAATTTAAAAAATAGGTTGCTAAGCATAATATTTGATTGAATAAGATGGTACTCGTAGATAATAACTCATTTTTTATTATAAAAAAACAAATTTTGCAAAAAATAATATTTTGAAATTTCAATTACTGTTTAATATTACATATTAATAAATTATAAACAGTTGAGAAAATGAAATCATTATTTCATTTTGTTTACATTAACATTCTGGAAAATAAATTCATTATACATTGTTTTATCATTATACATATATGATAAGCTTGATTAGATTAGTCGCATCAATGTGTTTTAATAATAGTAGATAATTCGTTTTGCATGTTGTCTGTATTTATAAAAAACAATTATTCAAGATTATACAATACTAATTTGCCTATTAGATTCATATTATATTGTATAAACTTAATGTAATATTTTGTATTCTTCGTTTTTAAAGCATGCTGCCAAACCCTTCTAGCAGGTAGTATACAAAGCTTTAAGGGTGTGCCCAAAACAATAATACAAATTGAAGCAAACTAAAAGATATTAACCTTTCTTTCCGTTTGATATTATAATAAAATGATCTAGTGGTGAACATATTATTAAAAATGTCCACAAGGTTCTATATTGAAACCATCTGATGAGAGTAGCTGAAAGGGAAGCATAAAGCGTCGATTCAACGCATCTGTCTATAACATACATTTTACCTGCAAGCAACACAATTGGTGCTAGACTGTGATTTCTCCTACTTATCATTTTCCTGTTCCATTTCAACAATGTTAGATATAAATCGATAAAATTATTTTGATACAGCTAAGCGTGGTACATTACAACTGCTAAAATAATCACCAGCTTATACTAGGAACAAAGTGTATCCATTGAAATAGAAAATGAAATGATTAATGAAGTAGAAATACATCGGGGTGTACGATAAGGGTGTGTTCTAACACCCTTCTTGTATTAAATATATACTGAAGCTATTTTTGAGGAGGTTCCGAAACAGTCAACAAGTATATATGCATGAATAAAGAAGTAGTAATCAATAATTATCAGATAGGAAAAATAATTGATGTTTATTGTAAATTTACTACACTCGCATATAAATAATCGTCCAAACGCTCGGCATTATTTGGCACTGTATTCATTGCAATTTAAGACATAATAATAATTTGAAACAGTTTTAAGCTGTCACCACTATCACAGGTTTTATAATAATGTGCCAAGCCTGTAAATTAAAACATTGCAAACACCTTTTCTGCCCAAAATGTTGTAATTAAATTTATTGCAATATTAGTTCAGAGCCAGATAAATAGCTAAGTGTAAGAAAAATCAGCCTGTTGGTAAGCAAATGAATGTTCAAGACAATCGGAATTTACTATATTAAATCGATCTGAATGAGGATGAGACTAGGCCCTGTTCCTCCCATTAATCGTATTATAAGCAATATTCAACCTTGTAGGCGGTTTGCTCTTTGAATGAATGCCACTTGCTTCACAATTGCGCATTTATTAAAACTCTTGCGTTAGTAGTCTTTTTGATTACTTGTTCCAAACCTACGGCTTCTGCCTGCGCATCCAAAGAAGAAGTTGTTTTACGGAATAATTATATACAGAACAAGCTATTAGGATATAATTGCCAGTTATTGTTAAAAGTTAGATTAAAAAGTAAGTCTTATAAAAAACAAAGTATGTATTATGACCCCAGACAGGGAGGTTGGGTAAACAAGATCAGCAGCCCTCAAAAGCTAGATTTAGATTTCTAGCGTTTAGAATAAGTAGGATTAAGGTATTTTACACCCGAGACACGGGAGATCGGTTACGCAAAGACCTCAAAAACCTGAAACTGTTTACTCAAAACCTGAATTCTGGCTTCAAATGCCAAACCTAGTTCTTCTGCAGGTAGATTCCTTGTGTTTAGAATAGGTAGGATTAAGGTATTTTACACCCAAGACATGGGAGATCGGATACGCAAAGACCTCAAAAACTGGAACTGTTTACTCAAAACCTGAATGATGGCTTCAAATGCCAAACCTAGTTCTTCTGCAGGTATTTAGTGCTTTATTCTTTAAAGACTTCATAGTCACTGCAGAAATAAAGACTACATTAATCGCAAAAAAATATTGTAAAAACCATCAATAACCACTAAAATGCAATAAAGATCCATCAGTTGATTACCATGGAAACTTTCCAAATATAACAAAAAATAAAATTATCACTCCAAATAATACTTTCATAAAACCGAACCATTTGTAAGACTTTTCTTTTTAGGCTACCACATCTAGGAATTTTAGCGCAAACTCAGGTTTCAATATATATTATTTGTTCTTTAAAGTGCACGCAACACAGATGCAGTACACGAGGACCTACTAAACTTTCTCTTTTTATTTGAAAAAAGGCGTACTCATCACAACACATTTTTTCTTAACCAAAAATTTACCCTCCAGATAGGGGACTCAAACCCAAGACCCCTGGTGTAGCAGCCGAGTACTCAACTACTAGAACACCTTAGCAGCTCTTGTGTAACATCCGCACGAACAAGATAAGCTCTACAGCAAAAAAAGAGAAAATTATTACAAATATCCGACTAGCCTTTCCCCGCAAAATCTCCCAACAAAGGGTAGGGCCTGTAGTAGAGCCAGGAATTATATAATAACATTGAATAATAAGTTAAATTAAAATCAGTGTTGCTTGAGCTTCGCTGGGAACTGAGCTCAACGATATTTATCCTAATAATTGATTAATATATTAATGGGCGACGAAAAAATGACACCAACCAACACCTTACCATACCGCAGCTTGCTGGATTCATACGGTCTATCTCCGAAGCCGTATCATCATTAACACAAACCACTACAAGAACCATGAAGAAATTAAAATCACTTCAAACTGAATTCGCAGCATCAATTCCCGGCATTCAATCCTGGAAAGAATGTCTCATTCAAACAAGCCTGGCCCCAACATGTACAAATCCGACATGTACAAATCCGACATGTACAAATCCGACAACCAAAAATAAAACGACCTATGTCAAACACAAATAGGCAATTCCCGCCACTGCTGACCAATCAAAAAACGGCATTCACACAATCCTCCGCCATCCCAACTCAGGGATTTTGCGGCAAACATGTCGAAACAAAACAATCCTGAAGAAATAACTTCCCAATCCTCCACAACCAAACATAATTGCAAACCCAAAAATCTAGACATGCACCACCAATAGTATACGACGACAAGGCGACCTACATTTAACTAATCAAACAAGTTTGAACTCATGAATGTAGAACCTCAAGAACGGGGTACGACTTCAGCCAACCGCAAACAAAGACTTTCTTCTTATCAAAAAACTCCTGGAGCAAACCAAAAGCTTTTACTATTCGTTCAAACTCAAAACAGAGTAATCATTAAAAATAGTGCTTTGCAATACCCCAGAAGACATCTCCGAACTCGAGGCTCTCCAAACTATGAAATACTATCCGTTAAGAAAATTAGCAAGGAAAACATTATCTGCCCCCTAGTGTATATCCAACTCCTCCGATGCGATCGCAGCAAAGAAATATTTCAACTGAACCAAATCTTCAACCTAGTAATCAAAGTTGAAGCAAAAAGGAAATCAGATCTAACTCCACAAAGCCACCGGTGCTAGCGTCAAATGCACAGGCAGCCATCCGACTGCCACCTGCAACCGAATCAGAGAGTCTTCCGCTCACCCCAAGTGCGCAAATACACCGCTCGATAGAAAACTATTTCACCCAAATCCGATCCTACTCCTCCACAGTTAAACCAAACCCACAACCAGACCAATCTTAGAGTCTATCATAACCCAGAACTCCAAACACCACAAACAGCTCATCTCCCTGGCGAGCAACAAGGACAACAACAAAGCCTCCATGGCGACCATCCAGCAAAATTACCGATAACCGTTCAACCGCTTCTTACATCCCAGAAGCAAGATGTTAACTACGTAAACCATTACTACTAATTTGTCGCACCTATGGGTAGCGTACAAACCAAATTCAAGCCAATAATCGCAGAGATTAAAAGATAATTTAACAATAGTCATGAACTCCAGATACGACCGTATAGAAGAGCAATTAAAATAAAACTACGCACGCTATTCCTACTTCGATGAGACTACAACATCAGTAAAAAACACAGAACGCCACACATAGACTTGATATTATGTCTAATCGACCAAGGCAACCAACCTAAAAAAAAAACAAAGTAAAAAAGAACGACCATTAGAAAAACAATTGCAGGAAAAAGTAGAGAACAAAATAATTTTTTTCTTTAAATTGGTATTGATATCTTAAAAATGATATGTAGAATTTCTTTTGTTTCTGCAAATTTTTTCGGACAAAATGTAAATCTTAAAATTAGGTGTTATTAGATTTGCACATTATTAAAAATTAAAAAAATATTAAATATGTGTTCCTTTAATTATTTGTAAAAAAAGTAGAAAAATCTACAATATTTGAAACATTTCTTGTACTTGTATGTTATAATATTCGCATTGCATCGAACGGCGTGTTGTAATTGCAAATTGCACGTCCAGTTGCCAATTTAAGGAACTATAATTATAGAACAATAGATGTTTTTAGTGCAAGGACAACGACATGCAATCAGATGATCATTATATTATACTCGATTAATTTTCTTGTAATTTATCTTTAACAAAATAAATTATAACAAATAAATGTTTTCTATTTAATAATTATGCGTCAAATAATTAAACTTTGAACGTTTCCAAGAACAGCTTTAATTGTGGGTTAAAAAAATAGTACGAGGTCATGACAGTGATACTGCAAACTTTTTCTGTTTTAACTCAAACTCTTAATAAATCATTCAAAAAAAGCAAACATTAAGCTCAATGTGAAAATAAATGCCCCACTTAAGATGTATTCCCATTATATCCATGTTTACATTATACCGTCTTAAATATACGACAATCTCACAATAAAAATTGTGTACTTTTTGAAGCATGTTTTTGATTCATTAGTTCAGATTAAAAAACGCGTTGCTTTAATTAATTAATAACCCTTTAAGTCAAGCTGAGATTATGTTTAATAAAATTTATAGTATATACTCATATCTCATAATTTAATACCTCATATAATAGTTAACTTATAAATATTTATATTATAAATAAATTTAGATGCCTTCAGTAAATATGTAACGTAATAAATATTCTTAATAGAATCTTGAATGAAATAAAAATTAATTAATGCAAATAAAAGTAAAGTGGTTCCAAACGTAGTGCAAATTTGATTCTTATGAATTAGATTAAATTAATCTGACCTTGATTAAATACATACGATATCATTTTTACAAGATTATATGTACTATCAAATAAAAAAGTTTTATATAAGTTTTTGTTTTTTTATTGTAATTACTGATAGCTTAGATAAAGATATGGCCGTTAATAAAATAAAATAAATTAAAAATCATGTTATCACAAAAGTTTATGAACAAATTACCAATCAGATGAGTATGCTAGATGTTCGGTTTGGCTGAAAACTTAAAACCTGGGCCCAGCGTAATGTCTTTTGCCTCGTGTGAACACACGCTGGCGCCACGCCACGTACATTACCTAGTTTTGATTGTATTATCAGTCTTGGCCCATTAATATAAGGCTTAAAAGTATTAATATAACAATTATTTTAGTGTTTAATTATTATTATTAGGTTTTAATGCTTTTTTTTGTTTTTTTTTTAATCTAAATAAAACCATTCTTGGTAGTGGATTACGACATGCTTGTTCACTGCCATTATAACTCATCAAATGAAATATCAAAGCTTTAAACTTTATGCGTATCATTGCCTAACAGGTAACAATATTTGCAGTTATTGCAAAACAATAAACTAAATGCAATATTTCAAAGTTAAGTGCATATCCCAATTGTCAATCGCAAAAATGAAATATTAGATGAATTTTTAGGTTATGTACCGTAACAAAACTGTCAATCGAAAAGCAAATCAAAAAGTTGAACCTAAGCATTTCTAGGTTAGATGCACACCATGACGCAACTGTCAACCGATACATACAACATCTTTAAGAAGCGATAGATTGGATGCAATATGTCTAGGTTAGTTGCATAAAGTAACAACTTTTAACGCAAATCGATACACGCAGCATTTTTAGGTTAAGTAACTACAGTAATGTAACTGTTAATTCCAAAGTAAAATAAAATAGTGCATAGTGTAACTGTCAATCAAAAAGTAACACATAAAATATCAAAAACTAAATACTATATGAGTACCGACCGTACCGTTACGCAATAACCAATTGCAAAGCCAAAAGGTTAGCTGCAAACTATAACACAACTAATAATCGCAAACTGATTTTTAGGTTAGGTAAAAGAGTAGTAGTAAAAGAACTTGAAGAAATGGAACCAATGTATGGACCTAGTATAATCAAAATTAAGAGATAGGTTATGGGAATTGAAGAGACGTAAGAAATTGACGTGTACGTAAACGGAAATTATTTGGAGAAAATCCAGGTATAAGTACCTTAGTATTGAAATTACAACAAATTGGAAAAACGAGAAAGAAATTAGAGTACGCATAGGAACAGCAAAAGAAGGTTTTAGAAGAAAGTACAAGATTTTAAATAGCAAGTTAGAAATTAATCTGCAAAAAAAGATTGTAAAATGTTTTATTTGAAGGAACACTCATATACAGATGTAAAACTTGGACAATAAGAAAAAAAGATAAAAAATTCGAAATGTGGCTCTGGTGGAGATTTATAAGCATAAAGTAGGTCAGACGAGAACCGATTAAGAAGTGCTGAGAAGAGCATGAGCAGAAAAAGTGCTAGTAGGTACAATCATAAAAGAAAAAATTAACAGTGCATGCATTGAAGGACGTGATCAAAGGAATGATAAATGCAAATCCAAATAAATTAGTACATTCGAAAAAGTAACAGATTAGATGCATTTTTTCAATATATTGGCACTCCACCATAAAAATTTCGCGAACAAACTTGCACATACACTTTAAAAACACTCTTCATAAGATTGATTGTTTTGTTTACAATTTCGTATGTTATAGTGGTTGCATACATTAAATTTACTATTTGCACATTAAAATTAATTTTGCGTACATATTCGAAAGTTTCTCTTTGTCCGTTTTTAAATTAATATTTCGGTTTTTCGTTCTGTTGATATGAACCACTTCGCTAATTAGACGTTTTTTGTATCCGGATTCCGTATCTAGTATTTTAGTATCTTCAAATTTAAATTGATGGTTTTCATTAAAAGAATGTTGCGCTAGAGCAGTTTTTTTCCCTTTTTTCGCGGTATTGCGGTTTGCAGTCTTGTTTGTGGTTATATAGACGTTTGCTTAAATGTTGTTTTGTTTGGCCAATATAACATTTGTCGCAATCTCCACACGGTATTTCATAGACCACGTTTGCTATCGTCTCTTTAGGGTCTTTGGTTTTAAGTTTAGTAAACAGTTTTCCTACTGTTGTTATGTTATATATCCCTAAATTGCCTATACCGTTTTTCTTTAGTTCTTTGTTGATGTTATTTGTTATAAATGGAATTTGTGGGAACCTAAAATATGGTAGTTTTTTTTTGTTCCAGATGTATTATTTCATGTTTTTTTGAGGGTGAAAACCAGATCTTTTTTATAATTGGTTTAGGATACCCATTTGTTAAAAACATAGTTTCCAGTATCATAAGGTTTTCTTCGTAAAACTGTTGATTACTTAATTTCATCATTCTGTCTTTATATGATTTTAAGGTATTCAGTTGCGACAAACACTGTGAAGTGACACTTCCAGGAACTAATACAAAACTATACTGCAACGTGTCTACCTTAACAGCTCAACCGTTTGTCACGAACTATTTTCAACTCTCTACACAACTTAGCACATCCAACCATGAAGACTACGGTAAAATTAATAGCTGAGCAATACGTGTGGCCTTCTATAAAAACTCACATCAAGAGATGAGCACGCCCTTGTTTACCTTGTGGGCGAGCAAAGATTTTAAAGATTTCTCTTCACGTTTCATCGTCAGTAGAAAGTTTTACACCACCATCCGGAAGATTCAAACACATTCACATTGATCTGGCAGAACCTCTACCTTCCTCAAATGGCTACCAAAATGTGCTTACAATCGTCGTCATAATGATCAGAAGCGTATCTTTTAGATAACATCCTGGCGAAAACTGTCAACAAATAAAAATTACTAGATTTGAGATTTGGAGTACCCTTGCGAATTACAACTGACCAAAGCAAACAGTTTCAATCTAACCTGTTTAGAGAGTTGAACGTCTTTCTCGGTATAGAGCACAACGACGTATCACCCTTCTTCAAATGATATGGTGGAAAAATTTCATCGTCAGATAAAGGCCACAATTAAGTGTCATGCCAAAATAGACGGAAAGCCTACCAATAATTCTTCTTGGCTTCAGATCGACCATTGCGGAACTGACGTATGACTGCATTTACCAGAACAATTGTTGGTACCTAGTATAAACGTCAACTTCAAAGTAACATCAGAGGTTGTTAACAATTTAAAGAAACACTTGGCACCTTTCAAATGCCATACAAAAGACCAGTACTCAAACGATCCGATAAGTTATTTACCATTCTTATCAAAAGCCAAAAAGTCAAAATGTCAATTGATCGTTTAAAACAAGAAAGATAATAAGTCACAGCAACAAAACATTACCAAATTCCCAGTTGACCAACCAAAAAATTAGCCGCTCAACAACAGAACCCAATTAGGAAGGCTAGTACATTTTCCAAACCAAGCATGCCGGAAAGCGTTCCAATCCATTTTCAGTCAATGGGAGTACCTAGAAGCCAATTAGTTCCAAAAACTAAAGACAAAAACAGTGTTTAATAATTACTAACAATTAACCTAACCTGCCAATTTCTATTAAATTAAATTTACGCTAATTTACTATGTCCAACAATGCAAACGCAGTGATTTGTACGGTAGCTTCAATTGAAATTCGTTCAAAATTCGTAAAACATTAACTCGAATAACTTCTTTATCTATAATGATAGACATTTTAAACATGCAACAAAATATTCATGTGGTGCAATTGAATTTTAATTATACAGACCATACAGCGCCAGTAGTGTGGAACCGAATATTTATATAAATAATTTCTTAGCGTAACAAGAAGCAAGTAATTAAATTTCAATAAGTACGTTATATAATTACAACCGCGCAAGTTGTAAAAGATTTGATAAACTAGTGTCTTACAAACAGTAAAGTTAATTTTGATTAATGGTTACAATAAAATGTAGACCGCTTGTTTATTTACAGACTGATTGTTTAAATTTGTTCACAACCAGTTAAGTTCAAAAGTTTCAACCTCGATCTAAAAAATAAAAGCCGATAAAAAGCAATTTCGTATTTTTAGTTTAAAATTCAATTATCATTTTTCGCCTCCTGGTATAATCCGCCAGTGCTTAGAGTAAAATTAGTTATGTAAATAACATTTGACAGGTGTTTTTCAATAACATCATATTCAATTAGATCATTCGGTACTAATACATTCAGTTAACTATTTTGTGCGCAACCGTAAATCAAAGAAAACCAATTTCAATTTATTTACTGTGACATTGAGAGTACAGAAAAGTGATTAACTTTTAAGCGACATTTACGTAACAATAATATTTTTTTGTAATATTTCATTCGATATTTGTTACATATACCTCCTAATCACTTTGATAAGTGTGCGATTGAAATTAGCTATTCGAAAATTTCGACATTCTATTCTCGGACATTGTGCAATGTAATAAGCACACTACAAATGGCTGATTGTGATGTCGACTATTTTCAGACGCGATTAGATTATTATTAGACATTAGGTTCAGTAGGACATCAAAGCTAACACGACATTTTTTTTAATAGGCGGGGGACGTTTAATATTTTGCAAAATGTGTGAAAAAAATAACTCGATTAAATACAATGTGTTTCTAATATTATTCAGGAAACTTTCGTTAATTAACATAATTGAATGATTAATGTTAAAATATAGTAAACTTCCAAAATAAAACTCACAAAATCGCTTGCAATTCTTATTAATTATATTAAATTTCTTTATATGAAGCCATGTGTCCGATAAATCTTTACTAGTTATGCATTTTCTCAGGCACTATATTTACGATTAGCCTATCAATGTTGAATTAACATATGCACTTTCTTCAAATATGCATATGTTGACAAATCTGAAGGTTTGGGAACCTTCGGTCGTTTATCAAGCAAGATAACTTCAGTTAAATATGAACACGCACGGATTGTAGGTATCAACTTTAAAGTATTAATTTAATATTTCAAAGCACTACAGTATATTTCTGCATTAATAAAATATTACAAATAATTGAAAAGAAACCAGTTTATATTCAATCAGAAAAAAAAAAGAAATTCACCGTTATTATGTCTTTTATTTTATTCATTTATTTAACGTCGGTCTAGTTCTGCTACTTCACGAACGCCAGAGGTTAAGACTACCAGATTCAAGAATTTTACCGCAAGCTCAAAGATGTCAACCTAAATGATTGAATTCTTTGACGTGCACACAACATCGATAAAATACACAAAACCTACTAAAATTTCTCTTCTTACCCGAAAGAAGTTTTACTCATCACAACACATTTTTTTAAACATACAAATAAGAAGATTTAAACCCAATGCCGCTAGTGTAGCGTCGAGTACGCTAACCATTTCAGCACCTGTGCGCTAACGCACATGGTACCACCTCTGATAGAAGAATGGATAACATCTTTTGAAGCATAATTGTCAAGCACAGGCAAGTTATTGTTTCAAGCGTCTCTCTGTAGCTCTCGCGACTACAAATCGCATTTCGCTTGAACCGTACTCACGCTGGCGGCAGCCTCTTCTCTGCCCGTAATGTTGGCAACTTACAGTACTGTAACTGGACCTATAGTTTGAGTGGATACCAAACCACTGGAGATATTATTTATCTCCTCCGAACCAGAGAAGGATCTTAGTCATAAAACAACGCTGACGAGACGGGTTAGCGAGTAGAAGAGCATATAAACGTTTGAAATAGTTTCCGTTGTGAGATTTAAACCCACAATCTTTGGTGCAGCGGTCAGGTATCTAGACTACTGCGCCACATATTAACTTTGCGTCGTCCACCTCTACCACTACAATTTAACAAATATAGATAAGCTTGGGGTAAGATAAACTATGAAGAACACTAACAAACACAAAACTGGTTTCAAAAGATTTTCAATACAACCAAAAAAACCACTATCGTGACCAACCAAGTCTGTTTTGTTTCAAACTTAAACTTTGTTAAATCCAATATTTGGTGCATTTCTTTATTCAGATCTTTGATATTTCGCAGAATAGACGTCACGTTAATAGAAAACTCAAGTCGATTAAAAAAAGCTCAACATTTGTTCAATGTGCTGCCAATTAAACCTTTCATGTCTGGCATGTAGACTCTGAGTCACCGGTCAAAAAATGTAAAAATGTCAAGTTGCTATGCCCAAAATAGTTGATCTATTTTTTGTTGCTTTTTCTAACTTTCTATCGTAGGTATCTTGCCATTACTTATTTAATTGCCAAATATATACAGGATGGATCACGGAAGCGTAAAGATTTGAAAACAATGTAGTGCAAAAAGCAACTGTATTTAATTAAAACAAACGGCAACAAGCTAACAGTGGACTATTTATATTTATTAAAAAACATGCAAAACAAATGGTGTTCATTTCTCTCTATGCAGTCTTAAAGCCAAAAGTTGAAATTCTCCATAATGCAACGCAGCATATCCAATAGAATGTTGGCAATTTCTTCGCAAATTTCATCACTTCAGCTCCCGATTATCTCGTGGTTTATCAATAAAAACCTTGCTTTTCAGAAATTCCCACAAAAGTAGTCATATGCCCAGAGAACTGGTAATCTTGAGAGACACACAATGTTCCCGAATTTTGAAACAAAACAAGAAACAATTTTTGGAACGCATCCATTGCACGGACAGTGTATCGACTGTTAGTGAAGTTCCTGTGGATTTTCCAAAGCCCAATAACGACAATTTTGCTTCGTGGTATAACCGCATAAATAAAAATGTGCTTCATCAGACATGGACATCAATTTGATGGTCTAACATCGTTTCAGCAAAATGCAGGAAAAAAGATCTGTGATTGAACAATTTGGATTTTATAAAAATGAAACTGGAATTCCTTGTGCAAAATTAAAAAAAAATTAGTCTTATGTAAACCCAAAGCCTGGCTTTGTTTTCTACTTGAACGCTTTGAGATTCCGCTGTGTAGCTGCTCTAACCCGATCAATATTTTCGTAACTTCTGACACATCTGTTTGAGATTGTTACCTGATCTAGTTACTTCAAATTTACAAAACTGCACCCTGACAAGAAATATTGAAATAAATTCAAATTGTCTCTGCGCTGCAACCATACAATTATGATTGTTGCAGTAAGATTTAATTACAAACAAACTTTGTACCAGACCACTGTTCCATGATTACTAAATGACATAGAACAACATTGGCAGCTCGCTCAAATAGCATTGAGCAGTGCAATCTCCCATTGCCCCAAACCCCAAAACAGGCGACTACTACTTGAGACTGTCTAGAACAAACCAGCAAACCATAACAAAAATCTTGGCATGACACTCTCAATTACGAAAACACTTGCATACTATAGGCATTGTAGACAGCTCGGCATGCAGAGGATGTGAAATGGAAAAGGCGACAACCGAGCACGTACTATGTACCTCCCCGGCAGTGTGTTGGGACGGAGGAGTAAGGTTAACTACCACCGAAAAAAATACAAAATGATGCCTAAGTGCAGTAAAATTGATTTCACCCTCGCCCATTCCACATCTGTTGTCAATTCTCAATATTTTTAGAAATATCGTAGGCCTAGCCTGCAGATTCAACAGTTGGCTTTATCGGTCATGTCCGACGTCCAGACAAAAACAGTGCTTCATCCGGACAAAACTAAACAAATTAACAAATCTAGTACGAGCTGAGCAAACAAATCGGGCAAGTACATACAGACTTTAAGAAATGAGATTGAGTACTCACTAAGTCAAAACATGGAAGAAACAAACTGTGAGTTGACGTCTTACAGTGTAGCAAGATTTTGACAGTAAATCGTACCGTCGACAACAAAAGCACTTCCCGCTTCCTGATCCGCTCTTGGTAAGCCCTTGAAGAACCAAGGAAATTCAAGATATCTATCAAAAATTTTAAAGAACTTGCGCAATAACAATAAAAATTTAGTATAGAATGCCCAGATAAAAAACTAATTCGGCAAAAATGTATGCCCGGTGCTAGTAAGCAGTAGTTCAAATAACATTTCGGAAAACAGAATAGATTAAAACAAAACAGTAAAAATCCACAAAATACTTCGCAGGCATAAACGTATGAGAACAGCGTCCACCGGCAAGCAAATATTTACATACTCCCTCGATCCACTGAAGCCTGTTTATACCAAAAATATCACCAGAGCAGATGATTCAATACATGTTAAGCGTCACACTAGGTGCACAGTAATCACGCAGTTTCACTAAACCTAATCCATACATAATAATATCAAAAGACATCGGAGAGAAACCAGATAAAAAAAAAATACAAAACTATTAGAGCTACTTTTACAAACTAAAAACTTTTCTTTGGATTATGTACTAAATCCACGACTAAATCTTATTTTCTCGTCACTGCTAAACTTATTAGTCCGGGTTGCAATAACATATATTTTTACTTCTTATTGTGCCGTCTCCTATCGGAGGTTGGCAATCATCATTATAAAATGATCTTCGACGCTGCAGATAGTTGGATCGATGTTTGTCCATACCACTCACGTAAGTTCATCAGTAATTTGTGTATATTATTGTGAATCTTGGCTTCAGTTTGGACACAAAGATCATTAATCTATAGAGCACAATAAACAAAAAAATATAACCTCTGCTTTGTTATAGTCTTATCAGAAAAGAAACGCAAACGTTTTAGAGAAAGTAGAAAGTCACCCATGTTTCGTCCCCTGTAACAATTTAACTTAAAAAATCACTATATCAAGAATAATCAAAAACATCACTGGCTAAAAGTTTGGCTTTGTGCACCTCAGTCAACATTTTCGATACATCTTTCGATAAATTAAGCGATCGGCCACAATTTCATAGAGAACACTTCTTAAAATCTGAGGAAAATCATCAGATGACAAAATTGTAAAACGTCCAATCTCTTTCATTTTTTCGTCATCGCTCATAATCTTTTTCCATAAAATGTACTGATCTCACAATAAATTTCAGCCACTTTAACACTAAGAAACCAAATCACAGCGCGTATTTCAAAGACGGCATCCTCAATTAAAGGAAGCATTTAAATACTCACAAAAAAAAAAACGTAAACACGGTCAAATGTTTCTGCAATAGCGTCTCTGGCTTGCCAACAGATGAAGGTACACAGCGCTGCACCGGTACTTACTTTAAAAACACGCCTCGTATGTATCGCGGCTAAAACCTGTCTCTAGCTACGACAAGAAGTCAAAATATATGCATTTGCAAGCCAAACCCAACCTAAGCATCATACACGGGGCTACCAGCAACAAGTCAACCTTTATACAGGGCAAGATTGTGGCCACTGTAGAAAGTGTAATCAGTAGCTCTGTGCAAGTTGTGTTTGAGCCTAGCAGATAAAGTTCACCTTTGTGGCGTTCCAGTTAACAGGCCACATAGATTTAGATTTATTATTCATAAAACACATCATTGAACTAGCTTGTTGCTTATCAAAATTCTGTCAGCAACACTAGACAATATTCAGTTTTATCTAATCTCTAGATTCATATCAAATATTAAAGCTAGTAGTCTTTGTCTTAGTTTTTATAGTCTGTACAGTGATTAATATTACTACTTAAAACAGACTATCTTTCCATCCACAAATCAATGTCAATAAGTTTATCAATACAATCACATTATAACAAAGCAAAATAATTACGGTTTCTACAGCCAAAGGCTTTAAGAGTTAAAGGTTTAAAAAATTCCAACGCTAAAAACAATCCTCTTAAAAGAGCACAAAAAAATTATGCTTGCATAAATTTCATTAACAAATAAGTACAGCTTTTTTTCATAAACTGTTAACAAAAAACTTATATTTTCACTATTTTCATTAGAAACCAGTGATAATAGCCGTTTAAGATATAGATGTGCAGACATTAAATCAAAACTTTAAACCTATCATAAAGATCAGAATAATAACAGTGTTGTGTTCATAAAATTGATCTAAATCTGTGACACTACAGTTAAAATTTTCTAAATAATTGACCATTACACTACTCGATACTACCTTTGTTCTATTGTGCACTAAATAGTACTTACATATGAATTGGTTTCCGATTATATTTATCACATTCATTATTTATTTGAAGCTTTCCGCTACAAGCAGATATCAACACAAGATGATAAACCACTTAAATATAATTTAATATCAAATATACTAATGTAGTTGATATGGTACCCTTATCAGTAGGAAACACCTGATTGATGACGACACCAACTAACAATCAACAATGTATCAGGTTTAATGTTAACAAATAATAAATAACCGAGTTATTTCTATGAAACAAACAATTCAAATTTGTTCGTGTTGATATGTGAAATTTGTAAATGTAAATATGCAAAATGTTAATAAAAACGTTTTATTAAAGAGTATATATTTCCTGTAAAACATATTGTAAATTGTAACTGACTGTTTTATATCGATTTTGTAGTAATAAAATTTGTAATTAGAATTGGTATGCTATTATTTATGTTTGCTGCTAACTACTTGATTTATTACAGTGTTGTGACCGTAAATGGCATTTTATTGGACTACCTAGTACTATAAAATTGAACTCCTCGCCAATGTCAAAATCAACTTAATTACATTAATGAATATGGATTACTTCAGTTTCTTGTTTCTAATTTGATTAATTCTTAATATTTATATTAAGCAATATGATAAGCCCCATCTGTAATCTATAATAATTGACAATCAGCCACGTATTCGTGTTCAGAAATTGCAGGAATTAACTTGAACTTCTTTAGCTAATAATACTCAAGCATCTTTGTCGCGAATAGTGTATAATACCATAATTCGCTATAGGATGGCGCCACAGTTATGTTTAATTTAATACAATTGGTAACCACAAAACCGCAAACTTCGAGATAAAATTTTAAGCTGATCAAAATAAAATTTTAAGAAGAAACAATATTACACTTGTGACGCAGTACCAGATCTTATTTATCAGCCTCGTTCGGTCATAAACAACGACTCGTTCAATATTGTTATGTAGGTCTTGTTACATAAATAGTTATTTTCGAAGAAATTTTCTATGGTTCATTTGGTTTCATGTGCTGAGTAACTAAAATCATAAACAAATTTTTAAGTAATTAATTTTATTACATTTGCCAACTTTACGATCAGGAAATTGATTTTCTGTAGTATGTGCTAATACATTGATTGTAGAAAATACAATTAATATTGTTTTATTAAGTGTGCAAAATATAAAATTATATAGAAATACAATTATGCTAAGCTTCCTATAAAAACATATTTTTCTTAGCCATATGACTGTAATAGCGAATAGATAGCTAGAAACTACCCTCGTTGTTTGAAAGTTGCGCACCACTACTGTTGTTCAACGGGGTGTGGTCACAATGCAACAAGTTTGCGCAAACTTAGTAGTCGCTGTTGCTTTTTGATTATCAAAGCATGTATATCTGAAGCAGCATAATGTCTATAGTTAACTTATATTTAATTTTCCTTAGTTCAAAAGATAATCAAAATATTGAAATATCTTTGTTCACAATTTATAATATGCTCTACTTTATAACAATAACTTTAGAAAAAGTAGTGGCCAATCACATGATAGAATATTTGTATAATATTATTTATGTATTCCGTTTGGGTTTGAAATAATCATCGATATAAATTATGTCTGGTTGCCGCTACACTATCTTAAGGCATCTTTCTCACGCAGATTCAGTTGCCGAGATTCTAAATCCGTATACGCATATAGCCGCCCGGATTCATTTGCGAGTACAGTGCCGTAGAATATAAACCTGGAAGAACATATACAATATGGGTAAATAATAAATTTGCGCCTATGATACGAGAGCCGTCGATTGAAAAAGTATCCTTGTCCGAAAGGCTGCATATAACCTAATGTATAAATTAGAGTATACCGACAAACACATCTGAAAGGCCCAATAAACGTATGTATCACCTAAATCTGCGTGTGAAAGAAGCATTAGACTTTCATGTGAATTTAAATATACGGCACACCATATGAAATAGTACAAAAAGATTAGATACATTCATTAAAAATATGACCGTGTCCAAACAAAGCCCAGTGTGTTAGCTAAGAGAACAAAGTCAAAAATCGAAAACTGCACAAAAATACAATCAGTCGAAACAGTACGAAAGTATAGTAACATGGTAAACAGAAAAAGTCTTAATAAACATGGGTTGTCATCGCAACGGTTTCAGAGATATGGAACATTATTTATTTTTATATATTTTTTCAAAGAACAGTTATAGAAGATGTTCGAAGTGTCCTCTTTCCATTTCCAAACAGACACGACATCTTTGTCTGAAGGACATTCGTACTCTTTCTAAAACCCCCTCATTGGCTCGGATTTCTTGGCACTTTCATGAAATTTAAACTGCAGCTCCTCGAGGATATTTACAGCTACTTCTGTAAATATCCTACACACTACACTAATAATTTCAAAAATCCCCAAAGAAAAAAATCAAGAGGGTTTAAACTAGGCGATCTTGCTGGCCATTAAACTGGTCCACCTATGTAGAAAAGTTTGGTCTAAATGCTCTCTAACGGCAATCAAAAAATGAGCTGGAGCACCATCAAGCTGGAACCACATTTGTTGCCTGTGGGGCTAAAAAATGTTATCCAAAAGATCATACATTGTGTTCTGCTAAAAGTTGAGGTAAGCAACGCCTGTTAATCGGTTTAGTAAAACAACAGAACCTAGAAACCTGTCGCCTACAATACCCATCCAAATGTTTAATAAAAAACGTGTCTGATGTCCACAACATTCAATTACAGCATGAGGATTTTCGTCAGCCTAACGATGTGCATTATAAAAATTAACAGCTCCATTTACTGTAAACCCAGTTTCATCCGTAAAAAGAATTTTGGCAAAAAATTGCGAGTTTCAGAATCCTTGCGTAGAAAACAGCGGCAAAAAACGTAATCAGTTAAATTTAAAGCCTGTACTCGTTGTACATGGGATGGATAGAGCGGCTGCTCGTGGAAGTTTCTCAAAACAAGAGTAGCACCAATTCCTACCTCGGCTGATATTCTCCGCACACTCGTCCCTGGATTATGCTCTATCCGTGCTATAATTTCTTGTTCTGCTCTAGTACCGACCTTGGTCTGCCGGAAAGATAGCACTGCTTTTGAAGTAAACCGGTAACTCTCAATCTCTGGTGAATTCTTCCAAACATACGATGTCAAGAAATCTGGCAATTTGGATAAGCTTCTACATAAAGACGTCGCGCTTTGGTGGCAATCCCATTAGTACGACCATACATGAAATGCATGTCGGCTAGTTCTGCATTAGAGTAATCAGCCATAGCAATGAAAACGTGTGCACTAACAACAACTGTCAAATACTGAATGTTTATTTCACAAAACATCGGCCAACTGTGATAAGAAAATGCTCGTTTTTGCAAAATAAAAAATGGAGGATAAAAGAATAATAAAAATATTGTTCCATATCTCCGAAACCGTTAGTATGACAACCCATGTTTATTAAGACTTTTTGTTTGTTGTGGTTCGTACTACCACCCCCTTATATTTTACATTCTTTTCTGAGCACCCTGTATAGCTCAGTATGACAAAATAATGTAAAAAAGAGCATCCATGGTAAAGTTATATTTAACCTAGTTTCTAAAGCGTGCTCCACGTAGCATGTAACAGATTACAAACCATCGCCCAGTTTTTTGTTTTTATTCCTGGTTTCGAGTTTTGTTTAATAAACATTCGCTTCGGAATCTATTCGTTCATAGATCACTTTAAAAGCTACTAGAAAGTATCAACAGACGTTGAGATCTCTGCAAATGCCCTATAAAACTGTGATAAACATCATCACCCACAAGAGCAAAATCCACCAAGGCAACCATCACGAAACATTATAAATACATTATTCGCCAAAATAAACAGTACAAAAATTTATAGTGCTGTGAAATTATTTGTTATATTTGACTTTGACTCATTAGTTGTTATATTAACATTGCGCTGGTTATAATAGAGCATTATTTCCGCTCATACGGAAAATAGCAAAGTTTGGAACAAGTCTAAACAAATACCGACAAGTGTTTTAACATCTTACCTTTTGTAAAAGATTTAAAAAACTTTTGGAGTGCAAAAATTCTGTCAGATGCTTCCTAGCCTTACTTCATAAACATTTTGAAATCAAAACAATAAAACTGACGCTACTTGATGCATACATTTGAGGCACGCTAAGAGTCAGAATTTGCCAACAAACATTGATTTGGACAAAAGATAATAACCAATTTTCAGCAACGCAGCAACCACTTTTATATTAATGTTCCATAATCTTCAAAATCGTTATGAAGCTTGTTTGCGCCATAGTGGTGCACATTTGTACTTATAAGCAACTGAGACACATTCGAACACATTCTCTTGTACTTCCATATGCTAGAAGCATAATATAGCAAAACTTCATTTAGGAGCAAATGTGCTAAAAGTTCTATAACGGTTCTATAGACAATTTCGAAAACAGTTTAAGAGCTAATATCAGCAAATAAAAAAAAATAAAAAAAACTAAATGGAAAATATGCAAAAAACTCTTCTATAGATTGCGCAAAGATTATAAGCGACTAAGAATGACTTTAGACATATCAACATAAATACTGTGGAAGTATGAGTTCCGAAGTTGTTGAGAGTTGTAAGAGTTAGAGACGTCATTCAGCAGCCTAAAATGCACTGTATCATTAGAAATTGTTAACTATCATTCCAGAAAAAATGTGAATCCCAAACTTCTATTATGAGAAATACCAACAAGAAGTAATGAGTCAGGAAATTTCCACTACAGCCAAACCACATTCCTATAATATGGATATCACAATTTTACAATTGTCTTTCATGTTGGTAAATCTGTCTGTATAAGATAACTTTTCAGTTATGTTATCTTCTCTCTTTCATTTCTGATTTGTAAGAATTTCTCCGTAATGACTTATCTGACGGTAAAAAAGTCTGTTTGCTATTCCTCTACTTAGACTTTTGGTTTGTTCCTATACACCTGAATGTTGTTAGATACACTTTGAACAATTTTCTGGTGTCATTGGAAGCCGTTTGTTACAGCCGTCGGCAATTTATATTTCAACTGCCACCAGCCGAAGTGTCAACCACTACACCACCCAACTAAAGCAAACCATGGCCCGCTTAAATGCAAATTTTAATCGACTTTATTGAGTATTAATTTACGAATCAAAGTCATATTCCTAATTAATTTTCTTACAGCATCGGCCCTGTTCCCAACGTCAGATCCTGGGGTTCCTGTATGTCCAACTTCAGAAGCTATAGAATCAGTTGAAAAAAATTTACAAGTAGATCAACGGACTAAAGAAATACGTCGTCTGGCTTATAGAGGACGATGCGGAAAGAATCGACATCATAGCCGACGACAACAAACAAAACAAGCTGGATCTCCAAATGACCCTCCTCGGCCTTCCTAAGGACATTACGTAGAAAATAAAGAAAAGTGAAGCCGCCTCCCAACGCGGCCACACCACCCAACCAACCAAGTTCCCGCCCTAACCTATTCCAAAGACCCCTACGTCTTCAACGTACTGCAGCCAAGCCCATCAAATAAAAAAAAAAAAGTCGCCGCCCACAAGAAAGCCCAGCCCGTAGAAGATAGATAGAACTCCAAATAGTAGTCAAAAAAACAACAGAAAAAATCGAGTAAACCCCTTACAATTTCTGCTTCAACTAGGCCATCAGCCGGTAAGTCAGGCGTAGTCAGCAAACAAGCCAAAAGACCTTCAACCCAGCCGGCCCCTAAAGCTAAGGCGTCCAACTGTGGTCATCCTAATAACTCCTTACGCCCTCCAACGAGTCCAAACACTTCGGCAGCACTCGCAGAAGCACACCTCCTATTTTATACGGAATAAAACCGTATTTTAAGGGTTTTCAGCGGTGTTCAAAGATATTAACATTACCTTCGATCGCGCCATAAACGTGAAAGATGGTATCCAAATGTACCTTCTTTCGCAAGATTTCCGCGTTTCAATCGTATTCTGCGAGAACAACAATTTATTTCAGTTAAGATCCGAAAGGCCTTTAAAATATGTCATAACAAACGTACCCAAATGCATCGAGACCGATGCGGTGCAAGCAGAGCTTATCACTCTATGGTATGCTCCTATTTCAGACAAACGCATAAAAAGGGATAGAAAACTTTTTCCCATGTGTTACGTTCAACTACCGCAGAACCTACAAAGCCGAGAAATAGTTTGTCTCTCAAAACTGCGCAACCTTGCCATTGCCAGCTCTATGGCGACACGGCATCCCAGCTCCACTTGCACCAAGATTATGGAATCGAAGCATGTTGCAACATGCGCCGCGTGCAATGGACCGGGCAGAACAAGTTACAAAGACGTCCAGCTTATATCAAGCTGAAGGCAAGCCAAACCCTATCTCCTACTCCTCCAGAGCACTCTCAATGTACGCAAGAAAAAATACTATGCGAATGCAGCAGGAAACCAGATGCAACACGCCAACACCATTACAGTCAAGAATCAGCTTTCCTTCTAGTTTAAGAGACAAACAAATTGCCCGACAGTCTGTTCCTAGACAAAGAACTTATAGCACTTCTCCACTACTCTATGCAACGCCTATGAGGCTGGCACACTGGATGCACTACTATTTCCACACTAAGACCAATATTATTTAGACTTCCGGTCCATGCACCCGAGATGCCAAACTTCTAGGAATTCAAATAGAAAGAGTATAGTTAGTAGGCGCTCATGAGAATGAATCCTACACTTTGTAAGTTCTTAGGATGATTCTCGTAAACAAGTGCCAGGTATTTTGATTGGCTCCGCTGTTTTTTATAAATATCGTAACAAACAATAACGTAGACTTTTATAAGCAAAAAAAGTGACGTGCGCAAACTCACTAATAAGTAAACTTGTGCTATAATCCATTAGTGTACTTTAATACAAACTTAAGAAGATTAACTTTTAATCACAAATTATAAAATTGAATTATATTTAGTGCACAACGACATTTTCATTCACTTCAGCGAGAGATATGCAAAGTATAATCAAGAAAACCAGAATAATAGTTAATCCACCTGCTCTCGAGTAAATGTAGTCACAAGATTGGTAGTTTAGGTGTTTTCGCCTACTCTTCATATTATTATCTATAGTTGAAGTAAATACACAATACGTGGTCAGGTCTCGGATAAGGTGATAACGTAAACTTGTCATTAAAAAAAAAAAAACGAGCTAGTAATTAGTGTTAATTGCCAGTTTCGATATCGTTTTAATTTAGAGCTCATTGATTGGTACTGTTTTATATATTATATACTTAATGAAAGAACCGGATCGGCACTGAAATAAAACCCAGAAAGAAGCCTTGCATATGTTCATAATTTGGTTACGTCGGATAATTTTCATTTACACCGCAACGCATTATAAATTAACTTCGGAAAACGTCTGAAAACCTCAACTTTCGGAAATGTTGTTTTAGGTCATCGGTTGACGACTTTATTTTGTGAGCTACCCTAAAAATAAAATATTGGTCGCACAACATAAACAAATTAAAATAGCAAATCAGATATCCTATAGATATTTTGAGTGGGTTATAACTTGTAGCAACACTTATCTGAAATCCATTGATACCACTAAAGTACTTGAGGCATCTTAAGCACCCTTATCGAGTTTTCATAAGGTAAGAGTTATTTCATTCCCCAGATACTAGTTAACACACTGTTATTGTAAACTTGTTGACAGCCAATTTTAATCCGACACGTCTGTCATGTCTTAAGTGTGTATACCACACTGCAGGCCGGAAGGATGAGTTTGCAGTTTGCTACAAACAGAATAGTTGATTTCTACTAAATATGTGTAGTTAGTATAATAATTATAACAGTGCACGCTTATTAATAGGTCGCTTTCATTTATAATTAACTGCATCTTACTCTACCAGCACTATCCTGCGTGTAATTATTATAAGTTTTCAGTTAAAAGTAATCCGTTATTTTAAACTGAATAATAATAATTAAAATGATGCAATACAAATTGTTTAATATTGAAAATAATACAAATAAGACATTATTGATCGGTCTCATATTAAAAGTAAATTTCAATTATTGTACAATCTCTATATATTTAGATTATATAGTTAAAAATTGTTCTAGAGATTGTGGGACTATATGAACGGAACTAATGAGATACAATATCACATTTTAACTGTCAGACACCTTGTTAAACTTAAATTTAATTAAACTTATCCGTGTTTCAAATTAACAAAATTGCGACAATGATTTAGTTCGTTGGGTTAGTTAATTATTGGAAACATATTAATTAAATTAAGATATTCTTGCCCACAATAATATCAGTTTCATTTGTTATCGATTAGGGCGATATAATCTAAAACCATAATTTGAAGGACGACTAAGCACAAGAAGCATTTATTAATTTAGTGACCCAAATAATTTTGAATTGAATTTTTTTATAAAAAGATGTGCATGGTTGGAATATTTCACGCCCGCAGAAATATGACGCCGAACAACGATTTAAACAGTTTTTTTTTTTGAAAATATGTTTTGTGTATTTATCCATTTCCATTGTTCATGAAATGGCTAGTGGCCAACGATACGTAAAATGAACTTTCTTGCAGTGGCAATCAGAGCTTTGTCATTGCGAACGTCCATAAATTCTGACGCATTATTGGAAAAGTGCCAGGAAATAAATATGAATATAAATTGATACTTTTAATTTTTTTTAAGAATGCAATAAACTTAAATTTCATTACTTGAAATATCGACTTTATTCAGTATTTATGAATTCAATTGGGATTCAAACTGGAAATTATTATATGCATTAATAATCAATAATAAATAGTTATCCGCTTATTAAAAATATGTAACAAAATTCATATTAATTGATATTTTAGCTCCACAACAAAGACATGTTAGAGATGGAAAAGTACGTGAAATTATTCATATATCCGGTATACATACATATATATTAATTCTGAAAGGTGGATAAATTCTGCCTCATTTATACATTTTACCACAGCATTATATATTTTACGTACATAATTATACTTACCTAAATAAATTTCATAAAGAAAAAGAATAATTGCATTAAAATATTTTATATATTTATAACATGCATAGTAAAATCATATGTAATTAAATTTAATGTCGTTTTGTTGTAAAATTGATTATCAGAATAACATTTATGCACAGTACATTGTATATAAATGCAATTTAAACTAGAATTTTATTTTACAACAGCTTCTGAGTATCAAGTTATTTCACCTTGACGTTTATTGGATATAATTGTATCAAATATAACAATAATTATGAATTGCAGGCAAACTGAAATAAATTTAGTTTATTGTGTACGTAATGACGGACAATTAAAATGCATTTCTACCTGGTTTTTAATTAACCTTGAAATATATTTATTGAATTTATACTGTGGTTAAGAGTGGATGATTGGCAAATATATTACACAAAGAAGCAATGGCCTAATGAAATGGAAAAAAGGGAGCTACCGTGGATGAGTAACAGCAGCAGCAGTAGAGGTTGTGGGCGGGGATGCTGCTGCAGACTGGTGCTGCGCCCGCTGTCGATTTCGTCCAGAGAAAGACTTTCCCCTGGCGAATTATGACATTATCGCTAAATGGGACGGGAAAATGACGTAAAAACATCTGCTATCTTATAGAGCTGATTGTTTTTTACATTTTTGTCTAAATGGAATAGCAGGCAGCCATGTTGAAGTGACCGTGCTGAGGCGTTTGAGGATAGAGAGAGATGTTGAGCTAGTGTATTTGTCGTCGCATAGCTCGTCACGACGTCACTTGACTTAGCTGCGTCTAATGACTTGCTACGACGTTTTGCACCAATATTCGGACTGAGAATGAAACTTACTGCTAATTTTCATGCCCCCCAGAGGCGGATTTAGGGGCTGCTTGTTGCCCTCCGCGAAGGACGTGGTTCTTGGCCGTCCACTCATGTCTCTGAATCCACAACACAGTTAATCCTACAACTGTATCGTAATGATATATCACATTGCTTGCATACAACACGGCGCTCACTGCTGCTCACACACTGTTACTTCCTACCAATGGTCGGCACTAACTACTTAGGACTAGTCCTCCTTTGCACACTGATCCTAAAATCCCTTCGCACACCTTTATGCGGACATTTAATCGTACGATTGAAGCCGTAATGGACACACGACGAGTTTACGCACTTAGTTATCACGCCTACACTTCATTCTTTGTAGCGGATCGACGTTTTAAACCATTTTTAATTCGCAACGGGTTTCACCTCACCATTAATTTCAGATGCTCAGACATTGACCCATTCGTGTAATATCGTGACCAATCACATTGCACTTCGCTCTAGCGTCGAACAAGGAACTAACGGCGTACAGTTAATTCGATATCTTCATTGGTATATAGCGTGACATCTAACGACGGTCTACTCAACTATAATATTACACAGTTGCCGGTAGGTGCGGTTGCATGAGATAAAATTATATTTAAATTTGCATGCTTGTTTAATTATAAAATTCATATTTGAAATTACTCATAGCTAATAAATATATTTTTATACATTTTTTAAATAGTTATTTATAAAATATGTTTCAAAACGTAGGTGTTTCTTTCAGTAGCTGTAAATATTATTCAACACTCATTTTAAAAGTTGCATACAAAAGTAAATTTTTATTAACTTTATCTATGCCACTTTCAACTTGTGTTGAAATAAAGTGAAATAGATACTTTTTTTTACTCAAAATTAATATCTTATTTTATTAGTATTGAAATTCACTTCGTTTCAAAAATATTAAAAAAAGTAAGTCATTATGTGCGTTCAGTTGTCTACTATTGTTTTTCATATTACATAAAGTAAAGCAATTTATCACTTGTCAAATAAAAGTTATTAAATTTCACTAAAATAAATTACTAATTTTTATAAGTAATCAAATTAATAATGCAATTTATGATAAGCAGATCATATTTAAATTCAATTTGTTGGTTCTTTAACTGCAACAATTTATACATTAGTGATACAATTTTTAGTAATATTGTAATCAAATTTTAATTATGACGCTAAAAATGACAAATAAAATGTTAACATATCAATTCAAAATTACATTATTAATTTAAAGTACTTTTAACGCATAAATAAATTAAAAATAAAAAAATAATTGATTAAAAACAAACGATTATATTATGTTGTTAAATAATATTTAATATTAAATTAATCAATTACCGTAGTTTATATTATATAACAAGCGGGTAACGACAAATATTATTCACAAGAATGAGGTTTGCCAGTTATTATTCGAGTGAATTATTCGCGAGTAGAATACTATACTTTATCTATAACTATAAAAAATTAAATTTTGAGTAAATACATAGTTAAAACACCTGTGCAGTTTAATCAAGTTGCTCTTTTGTATCAACTGAGAACTGTTGATAGTTCATGTTTCATTATATTTGAAAGTGTATTCAGTTCGTGATTATTTTTATAAAATTTAAAAAAAAAAAAATTGTTTTCAAGTACTCTACCAGAATTTATTCCAAAAAAATAATTTAAATTTGAGTCCAATAAGTTGCCTTCTTCACTAAAAATGTTATAAATTTGAAAATACTAAATTAATGCGCTCGCAATGCACTCTTATGCGCTACAATAAATATTAATTTTGAACAGTCTTAGGTGAGGGGGGCAGTAACTTAATTATTTGACTACAATAATGTTCTCAATATGCGCTCTTACGCGTTGTAAATATGATTTTTGAACAGTTTTAAGTAGAGGGGAGAGCAATTTAATGATTAGCTCAACCCCAATTTTAAATGTACAATATTAATTCACTTTATATGCGCTCTTATACGCCGCAAAAAAATACTATGCGCTCATTTGTACTTGAAATTACCATATTAATACGCGTAAGATACGCTCTTATGCACTGCAAAACAAAATTTATGCATTCATCTGTAAATATGATTTTTGAACAGTTTTAAGTGGGAAAGCAACTTATTGATTCTAAATATGAATATATGGTATTGATTAAATTAGCCTCCACATAAAAACTAAAATGTAAATACAAATTTGAAAACAACATATTAATACGTTCTTAAGCGCTGCAAAAAAAAAAATCGGAAATAAATTAAACTCCTTTAAATCCAATTTCAAAATTTTTTGCGACTAGTTTTAACGTATTAATATGTTATTGTCAAGCAAAAACATTTATAAATGTACCTTTATTATTAACCTTTTAGCTACTGCAGGCGCCACAAGCACACAAAACAACGCTGTGTATACGTATTTTATTGGTAAAAAATTTAAATAAGTGAAACACATAATAAATCAATATTTTTAAATATTTTGTAAAGTTTTTAACTTTATAGTTTTTTAATTTTCCACACAAAAAAAGTATTACAAAGAATATATGTACGTTCTAGGCCATTCTATTGCCGCACCACAGACGCGCGTCCGTGTTCCCAACGCCGCAGCGATAGAGTTAAAAAAGTTAATTTATTTCCAAAGTCCCAGTTTTCAGATTATTATTTAAAAAAAATTATTCATCTGTAAATATGATTTTTGGGCAGTTTTATGTGAGAGACAACTTAACGATTAGCCTTTCTCAGTAAACATAGAAAGGATTTTTCAGTTGGCGCGGGTAGATTTTGGCGGCCATTTTGCTTTGATGACATCTATCAAATCTTTTGTTTATTGTTCAGTTACTTATGCCAAATCACCATGGCAAGTTACACGATTGAACAGCACGTTCAAATGATAAAACTGACCCTTCACAGTCGACTCTTCAACGTTTGGTAGCAAAATTTGAGACGACGGGTTTGGTAAATAATCAGCCAACTGTACGTTCAAAAAACGCAAGATTTTCGGTCCGTAAAAGTGTACAGCAGAACCCTAGACAGTCAATTTCTCGTCGTGCACTTGGGCTTTCGCAGACTTCAATTTGGCAAATTTTGCGTCGGGACTTAGGCCTACTCCCGTACAAGATCCAATTGAGCCAAGAGCTCAAAGTTTATGACCATAGACAAGGCTGTTTGTTCGCTGACTGGGCTTCGAATCGTTTGGAATGGCTGTTAACAAACAAAATTGACGTATATGGGACGACTACAACCCACACAAAGTTCACCAGGTGATAATGCATCCTCAAAAAGTTATTGCTTGGTGTAAATTTTAGGCCGGTAGCGTAATTGGTCCGTACTTTTTTAAAAACGACGTTGGTGAAGCGGTCACCGTCAACGGTGAGAGCTACAGAACAATGGTAATCAATTTCTTACGGCCCAAATTAAAACATATAGACCTAGACGACATGTGGTTCCAGCAGGACTGCGCCACGTGCCACACAGCGGACGCTACAATTGACATTCTGCATAAACGTTTTGAAGGTAAGGATATCTTTTACAGAAATGATGTGAATTGACTAAAAAGGTCATGCGATTTGACCAAAAGAGTTTTTTTGTGAGGTTTTTTGAAGTCGCAGGTCTATGCAAATAAACCACAATCGACCAATGTCCTAAAGATAAACATAACACATACCATCGCTCAAATTCAGCCGGATTTATGCATTGAAAATTGGACCACTCGAATCCGTGCCACCATAAAAAGCCGAGGCGGGCATTTGAACGATGTCATATTCCACACTTAAGAGCATACCGACCGCTACCTTGATTTGTAGTATTTTAACAAAAACGACAACTTTCCCTTCATCGGTGCTTCTACAAATAATTTGATAATTGATTTATTTTTTTTACCAGTACATTTAAAAAGGATTAAACTATGAAATGTCAAAGTCTAAAAGACTCAAATAATAGTTAGAAAATAGCCGAAAAAAAAAACCATCAAATATAGAAATAAATGCGTTTTTCTGTATTTTTGCATGCATTTTGTTGCTATTTGCAAATATAATTTCACAAAAAAGACTTCGACATATCATAGTTTAATCCTTTCTAAATGTACTGCTAAAAAAATAAAAATAGATTATCAAATTATTTGTAGAAACAGCGATGAAGGGGAAGTTGCCGTTTTTGTTAAAATACTACAAATCAAGGTAGCGGTCGGTATGGTCTTAATGGCATACATGAGTCTTACAAATTAAAAAAACAAAAATTTGTTAAAACCTCACAGCTTGTTTTAAACCTTTAACAATTTTCAACTGTTTGTTTCGGAGGTACAAATATTTTCATAAGTTGAATCTTTTTTTTCAAATAAGTAAATAACCGTAATTTTTTTACCACCGAGTCGTTTTCAACGAGACACGCATCATTGGCGACGGATACATGACTAACTAACCTAACCTAACCTCTATTTAGAAAAGGTTTATCAATGTATAGATTTGCGGCCAGTAGAGTAAGAGTTTATTTCCTCTGATGTTGTTTTATAGAAAAACTTAAATTTCATTTTTTTTAATAATCTAATCATTTTGTACAAGTTACTTAATTTTTTTTCTAAAATTGAACGGCAAATGTTTCTGTACCTAAATTTAAAACTGTAATTTTTTAAACCATATTTTATCAGCGACATACGGTTTTCACCATACTCTTAAAAACCTTTTTCTAGCTGGTTAACCAAACTGTTTAGAATTCAACAGACATTATTTTCTTAGTATCAAAATATTCCAGATGCGTCACATTTTTTTTTTTCAAACTCAAAACTTGCGTTTTTTCTAAAATGCAAAATGAGGCCTGTACAAATAATTTTAAGTAAAAAACGTATATAAATTGATCAAAAGCTTTAAAACTTTTTTATGACCTGACATATTTTTTAATTAAATATTTTCCTGCAGTGGCGTGCCAAACATGACAATAAAAGTAGTTTTTGAGAATGGGCCACTGATTAACTCGGGCACCAAATAAACTGTACTTAGTCCTAAATGGAAGATCAATCCAATCAAGTTTACATTCTTATCGTTTTTATTATCTCTACAAATGACACAAAAAGTGATTTGCGCCAAAAGTGTCCAGAAAGTCAACTTAGAAAGCACAAAACGCAGCTTTCTAAGTTGACTTTCTGGACATCATTCTAAAAAGAAGAAAAAAAAAATGAACAGAATGTATAATCTAATTTTTGCCACAATTCAAATTATGATCTTTTAAACTTGACTAATTTTTTTATGTCAGATTAGTGTTTCTGGCATCAACATTAGTTAGTAAACTAATTTTCATCAAAATCGGCCAAGGTCAAAAATACCACCCCTATAGCCGTTAAACTTCTTTCACAATTTTAAGGTTTTTTACACTGAAAAAATCAAATCTCAAAATCGGTTTGCGGTAGAAACAATAAACATTTTATCATCTTTAGAAGAGTAAAACCTACCTAATTAAACCGTTTTAACACTTAACTTTTAGATAAAAACTAAAATTCATATTATTGGCTGCCATTTCTAAACGGTTTTGTTGTTAGATAGTGTTTTCCAGCAATGTATAATAAAAAAGTCTTGCGAGTCATATTCATATACATATAATCATTGAGACTCTCCCAAAATAATTACTGACTTTATTTTATAGCATACGCAGAGGGTTAAACCACTCTTCTCGTGACTGAGATTATAGTTTTGAGTAGATAAGTCTAACTTTTGAAGTGTAGTGTTCTTACGTCTCCCATACGCGGGTTCAAATTACCTTGTTTCTTTTTACCCATGCTATCTTTTGTTTCTTCTATTCCATCTTTTGATATAAAACTACGTTGACGACAACTTTACTGAATAAGTATAAAATAAAAGGACTAAGCTTACGGACTTATATAATGTACAAACAAACAGGAAATACGTTTACAGAACAGAGGAGGGATACCCTAGTTCTGGTTGGGAGCAGTGGCGACATAGTAGGCCTCGCTCAATCGTCATCAAGCGACTGCCATAACACTGTAAGTGGCATTAACCCACGGAGCAAACCACCCACAAGATCAAAAATGGCTTATAATACGGTTAAATTGGCGGAACAAAGTCTTGCGTGTTCCACTAACCAATTTAATCAACCAAACATAAACATTGACATTGACTTAGTTTGTGTCTTAAAAGTTAATTTTTCGAATATTTGAGACTTAATAAAAATTTAAATTCTGTTCATCAACATCTTAAAAATAGAAAACCCCATATTCTCTTTTTGACTAAAACCAAAGTAAACAATAAAGATCCAGACCGCTTTAATCCAATTATCATCTTAAACATTGATTTACTAACCAACAGGGCGTTTGTGCCTACATCCACAAATAACAAGCATATTCCAGACTGACGACATACGAAATTCAAAGCATTGGTATATACAGGGTGTCCGGAAAATACGTGTACAACGTTTGACGACAGACTCCTGACGTCAAAATAGGTCGATCTAAGCCGACTTAGTTATATCCAAAATTGTCTCGTTTAGCCGGTAGAGGGCGTCAAAAAAAACAAAAGTATAACAAAGTTGAAAGTATCTATTGTAAGAAACTAAGTAAAACAAAAACATTACTTAAGCAAATGTGTAAAATGACCGCCATCTTGCTGAATACACTTATTAACACTCTTTAAAAAATGATATTGGACCCTATCTAATGTCTCGGGATTATTAAAATGGTTGCCTGCATTTAAAATCCGCTGCAATAAATCATCGCGTGTGTTTACCGGAGTCTTGTAAACTTCTGTTTTAATAGCGCTCCACAAAAAGAAGTCACACATATTTAACTCAGGAGAACGTGGTGGCCATTTTACTGGTGCATCATTGCCTCTTCCAATCCATCGGTTGGGATATTGATGATGTAAGTATTGCCGAACGGCAACGGAAAAATGGGGCGGGGCACCATCATGCATATATCACAATTCCCTCCGAAGTAAAAGGGGCAAATTCTCCAGAAGAATTGGTAATGTGTCTTGCAAAAAATTTAAATAAATATTTTCATCTAACCTGTCTCGAATAACAATGGGACCAATAAGGTAGTGATCAATAATACCTGCCCAAATATTAATTTTAAATTGATGCTGATGATGTGCAACTTTAATGGCATGTGGATTTTCATCGGAATAAATATGTTCGTTGTGCAGATTGGTTACCCCAGATCTTGTAAAGCATGCCTCGTCAGTAAACATGATTTTTCTACAAAAATTTGGAAGTATTCTTCTGTTTCTAATAAATTGACAAAATGTAAAATGTTTGGTGGTTTGGTATTCGACGGTTAGGAAACCTCTCCATGTAAAGCCTAACACTCTGACGCCCATTTCCTTGACTAAACCCGTATACCAGGAGCATGTCAACTTTCTGAGAGTTTGTATAATTTTCCATTTTTAATGGTAAAATGAACTTTAAATTCAAGAATGTTGATCGTATACTTGAGTAAATTTCATAGACTGGTTACAATTTGTCAATAATTGTCAAATTATTAAACGCCATAGCAACAAGGTCACTTAAAAAAATATTGTTACAGGTAATTTCTTTGTAATATTTACAAATTTTTGACGCCCTCTACCGGCTAAACGAGACAATTTTGGATATAACTAAGTCGGCTTAGATCGACCTATTTTGACGTCAGGAGTCTGTCGTCAAACGTTGTACACGTATTTTCCGGACACCCTGTATATATGTATATATTTTTTTTTTTTTCTTAAACTAAATCTTCCCGATAAGACTATTTTTGTGATTGGCATATACTGTTCTTCAAATAAGGCAACTCTAGATTTTAATATACATAATATTGAATAGTTAAGTCACTCATCTTCTATAACACTATCCAGAAAACAAGCTATGATTTTAGCTGCTTTTCATAATCTTGCCCAACTTTTTCAGCAACCCACGTATTTTTTTCATGATGGACTTCTTGGTAAACCATAATTATTATTTGTATCTTTCAACTATTCCAGAAATTACAACAACTACTGTCGAAGCTGTTTTAAGAAATTCTTATCATTCACTTATTACTTCTGTTGTTAAAACTTCTCTTCCTATTACTACCAAACCTAAACCGCGCTTCATCAATCATTATTCTAAGATAAACATAGTAAAAATAAAAGAATTTCTTAATAATTTCAATTTTAATACTCATTGCTTACATTTTAATGATCCACAGATTGCAGCAGAAAATCTCATAAAAAGTATTCAAAAGTCACCAAAAAAACAAGCAGTTAATAAGTTGCAAAAAGCATTTAAGAAACACTCGTAATTATTGTAACAATCTAATATAATCTAAAAAAGATAGGATTGACAGAAACAAAGCTAATCAAATTCTTATTTTGACTAAAATATTTGCCTTATTGTACAAAAATAAAACAATCCCAAGTTATTAAAAAATTGCGAACGTGTTCAACCTATACCTAAAAAGAAAGACAAGTCTAATTCTTTAAATTATAGACCAATTGCATTATTATCCAATCTGTCAAATTTTTTGAAAAGTATATTGATTTTTACATTGTCAAGTTTTTTAGAACAAAATAACTTCATCTCAGATACTCAATACAGATTTCTATCAAAACTTTCGACAACAGATCTTCTGACTTATGTTAGTCACAGATGGAATTCTACTTTAGACAAACAAAAAAAAATCTTGCAGTAACTCTAAATATTTACAAAGCGTTTGATAGGGTATGGCATCCTAATCTTGTCAACAAGCTGCTTTGTATAGGTTTTTATCCGAAAAAACTGTAAATCTTATTAATAGTGTTCTTGACAAAAGAAACATTTTAGTTAGAATTGATGGTTTTAACTCTGACCCCAAAATCATAAATGCTGGTTTCCTCAAGGGCCTGCTCTTTCGCCAACTTTAATTTTGATTTACATTAATGAACTTCTTCAAATAACTAAAAACACCCTATTCATAGTTTTGCAGATGATAGCACCCTTCATACATAATACTTTCTATAGACCAAATTGACAAATATGGCAGAACGTCATACATTTTTTAGATTAGAATCTGTAGCATCTATAAACAGACCTCAAAACAATATCTGAATGTTTCAATATCTAAATCCAAGGTATTATCAGTGTAACATATTTTCATGCTACATAAATATCTAAATAAAACTGGTATTATTAATTAATTTATGTTGTTTAATTTTAGTAACACTTTGTTTTGATGAAATGGGAGGCACAATGCGAGTGTAAAGAAATAATCATTGTGATCATGTAAATAATTATTATGACCACAATGATTATAAATAATAACACATAATATATGTCTTTTTAGTTATAAATTGTTATAAGTGGTTCCAATGCAAACAAAATAGCAAAAACATAATTTAACAAAAAATTGATAAAAGTTTACGATTTAGCCCGACCTTCGGAAAACATTCTTTTTCAGCGTCAGTACGCGGGTTACTTTGTTCCTAAGGCCCGCGTGAGTAATTCGTGCAGGAGTGTATATTAAATATAATATATTTGTTTGTTAACAAACAAATCCTATAAGGCCGCATACCAGCATAAGGTAATTAGCAACTAAATTCTTAACAATAATTAACGTACCAAAACGACGTTTTAGGCCTTCTTGTTTATCATTTATGTTGGTTTCCTTTCCGCATTGTTATTCATTGGCGAAGATGCCACGAGGCATGCAAATATGGAATTGATGAAGATGCTGATTTGCATAAGTCCCGCAATGGACCCAGGATTGTATTCTACAGGATCCGCGAGTGATCTATATCTATAGAGGAAAATTTAAGCCGTCGAATATAAGGACGCACATGGTTTTCTGGGATTTTGGATACATTGGAACCACATAACAGATAAGCTATAATTTAATGTTGATAAGGTTTTCATTATGTATTAGAAAGACTTAATTTATTTAATGTGGATTGATATTTCATGATACGCGATTTATTTAATATCTCTAAACTTGTCATTATATATTTAATATTAGAAAGAATTATTTTCTAATGCTGATTGATATACCATTTGAATTGAATCATTTATTATAATTTGATAAATTAAGTTTGAATTTTGTTAAAACAGAAGAATTCCTAGAATAATAATACAATCTAGGTGGCGCCCTTAGTTTCTTATAATTTAGTTACAAATATTTTGTGTACACTACACTAACTACAACTACACTAACTACACTCTTCTAAACTCTATTCAGAAACAAGCTATTTGGACCATTGCCTCTCTAAAATTGACTAATGACTTACACGTGTGGCTATAAAGTTTTAAGACTGAGGTGAAAAAAAAAATAGTCAGAATGTAAAATTGTTTTTATTTATTCAATGTACACCTTTCCCATATCAATACAAAGCAATCCGCTAATAGTTTTAAAGCTTTAGAGCAAAATCTTCTACCAGTACTTCATTCAGCTCCCTCGTCACAGCTTTTGAATGGTCAAAATATTGTCAAAATAACGGCCTTTTAAATGCAACTTAATTTTTGGGAATAAAAAATAAAACTGAATCCTGTCTTATAGTATGAATGACTAAATTTTTTTTTTCAATTTTATGTTGAAAGTAATTTATTATTATATAAGATAAAATATCTAAGAACAATTTAAACAACAATGTCACCTAATCATTCTAGTATCTAAACTTACTCTTTATCAAAAACATCACCAAGCAGCAGTCACCTAATTATTTAATACGCTTAACCACCTAGGTTATTTTGACTAAAAGTTCAACAATTTCCTCATAAGATTTCTAATAACAGACATTGCCAGTTTATAATAACCCTTCAAACAAGAATGAACAAATAGTTCAAAAAGTAATCAATGAATGCTGCAACTGCGTCTTAAACCAAAAATGTTTAGCAAACCAGTTATAGAGAATTAGCTTACCACGTTTACAGTTCGAGGTTCAAAATCTGACTAATAAAAACTTAATCCTTATCCATTGGCGTGAGTCTAAAGTTTTTCATTCATTTAAAACTTTTCAAAGAACTCTTAGACTTACAAAGAACCGATGTAAAATAAACAATTATTTAAAAACAAAATATCTTTAGTCCAGTCAAATATGCTCAAATATTAATCTCACCTCTAAAAAAATCCAAAAATTTTGAAACTTTGTACACTGATTTATAGGTACCTAATAAAGAATATACTAAAAGTCCTGACGAATATGAAACGAGCTTTAGCGGTAATGACCGAAAACAGGGCACTTTTTTCGGTTTTTCGTTAATATCTCAAAAACTGTAGGTTAAATTTGCAATAAAAATGATCATATACATTTTTTTGTACTCCCAGCGGTTACAGAGTTATAGGGCGCTAAAGAATAAAAAAAAAGTTTTTTGTATTGTTACACAATAAAAATAAAAAGGTCTGGTAATGTTATTTTGACTTATACTAATAACGTAGGCAAGTAGACTAGATCCTTCCCCTGGTTTATCATGTTGTCTTTAGAGAAAAGCAACTATAATAAAGTCAACCCTTTTGTAATAAGTTAAAAATGCAAACTAAATATATTTAATACATCAGAGATGAACCGGAGTCTGTTGCGTCAATTGCAAACAAAAACACTTCAAAAGATTGCATAACTGACCAAAAAAACATTCAAAATGCTATTAATAAAGTAATGACTAAAAATAAAACTCGTATTTTAAAGCACGCAAACTGGTATTAGTCTCTATACTAATAGCAAATATCATACGCCATAGGTACAATAGCACCAAATGTTGATGTACTAAGCAAGCTCAGTCAGAGTATCTGTCACCAATACTCTTCATCGTATACTCCAAAGAAATCTTCAAGAAAGTACTAGAAGAAATAGAAGAGGGACTAGTAATAAACGGGGTAAATATCAATAATATTCGCTATGCACCACACTAATAACAGAAAACAAAGAGGGTTTGCAGATACTGGTCGATCGGGCGGTCATAGTAAGCAAAAGATGTGGCCTAAAGCCAACAATACATGCGTTCGTTTGTGTGATATTATCACTTAAACTGATAAATATTACTAGTATTGTGCGTTCGGCGTGCCATATCACATCACTTTAATCACGTCGCATCAGTTGTTGCGTTCGTTTGACTGATGTTTTCACTTTAAATCATTTAAAGTGATTCATATTCGTAAAATTGTACGGGCGGCGTTATCATATCACCTATGAAATAGAAATAATCAAGCTACCAGTCACGTCGCAACTGCACTACCTCTAAACCAAATTCATTTGATCAATAAGCGGCAAATTTAAAATTTATATAAAAATCGATAAAGGCCGCTTTTACAATTGTCAGATAACTTATACCAGGAATAAATTTATCTAAATGTATATACCTGGTATAGCATTAGTTTTGCCCTTGTTACAGTCCAGATAACCTATTGAAACGTCAATAATGACTTATAAACTGACGTATAAATCATTTATACGCAAATTTGTTGTGCGCGTTACTTGGTTACTATACTAGAGAACACTACTGCTCCAAGCACCGGATAAGTCCCCTAGTTTATTCTCCTCGAAACATACAAATAAAGTTTTATGAAATTGCTAGGACTTCTAAAGTAATCGGGACCGTTGTAAAATTTCAATCACTCGCACACTCGAGTAGAATCTATTCAATGAATCCCAAATTAGAACTAAAAATAAAGACAAACCACCTAAAGGTCCCAATAATTAAGTCAATCAAGGAAATAATGCTCAACAATTATCAATTTTCTTCTGTGCACAAATTTTAGCAACAAATCCTACTTTAGCCATGTTATGGCTAAAGTAGGATTTGTTTATGCATTTTCTAAAAAAACCTTTTTCACGAAGATTACCGTTTCTGGAACTGACTTATAAATTGACGTATACGTTGTTTATAAACTAATTTGTTGTGCGCGTAACTTAGTTACTATACTAGATATAAGTTATAAGAGATTGTAAAAGCGCATTTTTATATATTCCTTAGATAGCGCTATTCTTTGCTTAACCGACGATTATAAAAGCGGCCCTAAAAGTTGCAAAATTCAAGTGATAAAAATTTCAGTGAAACGAAACAAACACGCCTATATCAAGTCAGCTGTCAGAAAATATTTAATAACATAAAACATAACCTGTTGTGCATTATCGATCTATATACGCAACCAACTTTGCATTTGCATCAACTAACGAGTAGTTTCAGCAACATAAATTTAAAAATATGGCGGAAAATGAATAAAATGATCTAAAATAAAGTGAGATTTGTCGTTTTTTGAAATGCATCATTTTAAACAAAAATTAAGTAATATTTGACGTCATCACCAAGTGATCAAAATATCAGTGATATGGCAAAACGAACGCGCCTAATATCACACAAACGAACGCACGTATGAACGAACGTCGGTAAATTTCAATAAATCGTGGTTACTCATGGCGGTAAATTTGAAAAGGAAATAAAAGTGAGCAAAAGCTTCACATGTTACTCGTCTAGCGTCTAGTGTTTTGTGTGTCTAGATAGTTTTGAATTTTATCGGTTTTGTAACCGCTATCGTTCCATAAATCAACCAAGATTTTCAGCAACCGATCATAGCCGTAACTTAACCGCCGGTTAGTTCGGTTGATATACGGAACACAGTATAAATTATAATACGATTACATTGGCGGAACAAGGCCTTGCCACTTCCACTAACTAATTTATTCAAGCAAACATTTGTTTGTGGTTTAAAAGTTAATCTCTCTAATATTTATGGTCTAAAAAAGAATTTAGATTCTGTTCATCGGCATCTCGAACATAGAAAACCACATATCTTCTTTTTGACTGAAACTAAAGTAAACAATAAAGATCCAGATTGCTTTAATCTGGAATGACCATGTTGTTGACATAGCTTCGAAAGTATCTATAAAACTAGGATTTCTTAATATATGTGAACAGTTTCTACTTCTATTCAGCTTTCGCATACATATAAAACTTATATTCGTCCTTGTATTGAATATTGTTCTCAAGTATGGAAAGGAGCATTCGTAACTACACTTCTTCTTATAGTGCCATACTCGCTACGAGTGTTCGGCGCTCCTCTCGTATGCTTGTGGTGCGCGATAATAGTTCCACACAAACATACGGGGACCTACACTTTAACGTGGAATCCGAACCACATCACTAGAGGGGTTTACTAAGCAAATACTTTGCTGGTTTGCCATTGCCTTGCAAAGAAGACGACCGTATCGAAATATATTCGACAAATTAGATATTGCCGCTGCCGGGAATCGAACCCGGGCTGCCTGCACAACAGTCCTCGCACTAGACCATTGTGCTACGGTCGCCTCAACTACACTATCTCTTATTCGCATCATTGCTGACCCAAAATTGACCAATGACTTAGATACTTTACAACAACGGCGTAATTTTGCAGATCTTTGCATTTTCTATAGATATTTTAATGGACATTGTTTGAACGAAATACAAACCATTATGCCATCTAAACAAATATTTACTTATAGTACAAGACTTGCTTGGAATTCTAACAAATATTCACTGACAGTTCAGAGATGTAGAACCGAAACATTTAAGAGAAAATTTTTTAACCATACTGTCGACTCATGGAATAAACTTCCAAATTCAGTATTTCCTGAGACTTATAAGCCACAAATATACCTACCTAATCACAAAGACTGGGATCACTCAAGTGAGTCAAAGTTAGAATAGAGAATGTAACAAATGCATTCAATCAACTAAGAATTAATAAAGAAAATTAGGTCTTAAACACCATTAAGAAGAGGAAAACGATACCATCTGTGATAATAGTTTGATTTAAAACACCAGAGTTTTTTACAACTCTGGTGCTATTTGTGTGATCAAGGTCTTCTACAATTATAATGCTGTACTTGCTATATGTTATTTTAATTTTAAGTAGTATTTAAACAGTCGATAAAAAAAAATAGATGTAAAAAATTAAAAATTACCCACATTGATAGCTGCGAACAAAAAATCATGTAGTACAACTACATTTATTTACACTTTCCATTATGACCAGAATTTTGAAGGTCTGGAATGTCCCAACTAAAATAGGAAATTTTAATTAACATCAAAAAACAAACAAAATAGTTTAAAGTTCCTGCTTTTAAAATCAAATTTTCATGCTACTTGATAATATTTCAAATTTCCAACTAACTCTTTTCAAAGCTACTACTATTTAATTTAAAAATTGCAATCATTTGCAAACTTTCAATTCACATAATCCATAAATTTATCCTTTTTTTTTTCTACTTAGATATAATGTTTATTATAAAATTTCATCTGCTATAAGATAGTTTATCTAACCAGTACGCAGTGAATGTGTTGAATTATAATTTTGTAATAATTTAAGACCAGTCAAAATTTATTTATTTACTTATGTTGGCAATCAATATAAGACAGATCTTAGCAAGTCCTGTAAATAATATTAATACATTTGGTGCTAACTACAAGGTACATTTTTCATATTAGGTAATACATAAGAAAAACGATTGTACTTTCACACATTTATTCAAAAGATGACGAACATAATGACAGTTGATAGACAAGCAACCATGAGGAGTAGAGAAAGGCACCTAAAAAAGGCATAGGTACAGATCTGAAAATATATTTTACAATATAAAATAATAAAAAAAAAATAGGACAAAAAATACTACACACCTATCAATTTTTATAATAATAATTGGCGCCTTGACTGTGTGTACGGAATAAATATTGGTGTTGTGCACACACAATCCTAACGAAAATAATAATAAAAACAAATAACAGTAATATAAACCTTTAAACAAATCGATTAATGTTAACTTTGGCGTACGATATATTTTTTAGATTTTGTTTTTTTAGAGTTTGTAGAGCAAACATAAAATATATTAAATTAAAAGTGAATATATTAAATGTGAATAATATAAAAATAATCAGTAAAAATATAAAAATTACTTTTTTTAAATAGTATATAATAGGTACTAACAATATTTTACAACATAACAAATACTAGACTTTGAATAAAAATTCTTGCAACTACTACTGACACAAAGTAGAGTATAATTATATTTCATTTGTAATAGTTTGAGTGGTATGGTATGTTAATAGTTCTAATTTATTTATTATTGAATCTTTTCAAAATTACCAACCACCCATTATTTTTCAATCAAATGAAACGTAAACGGACAAAGAGATATTAAAAATATTTTATTATAAGAACATTGACAATCCACTACTAGACCTAATAAAGCACACACCTTTTACACCAGCTGTATCTAGTTCTAGTCTAGTTTATAAATATGATTCATTTTTTGTGTTAAATATATATGTATATATAATATAATCATCTCTATATTCTATACAACATTATTAATAGACTAATTAATATAGTACAAATGTTCCCTTTTAAGTTATGCAACAATATGTATACTTGTTTAATGTTTTTTGATTTTTTTTAATGTGTACAAAATTACTAGGGCTTCCAATTTCTCATCCCAATTTCTTTTCTTCAAATATAACAAAATTATGTAAAATTCATATGAGTGGACACAAAAAGGATGCTTGTTCCGAGATAATTAGAAAGGGGTATATTTAAGACACATTATTCGTTCCTTATAATTAAAATACGTTTGTAATTATAAAAATAAAAAATATATGGTTCTTTAAGAAGGATTTAAAATTTCATTTTAAGCTATCGTTGTAGTACTAGTAAGTACATATTGATAAATAAATAAAATTATACTAAAATGTTTTTTAACAATGCAATGTTGACTCGTTTTAAAATTATTGTGCTATATACAGTACATATAGTATTATACAAATTTTATGAAAAAAGCTATATATTTTTGCGAAATATCAACATTCTAATTCCTAAATTTCAATATGATTTACCAGTAGCTGTTTCTAGTACTTTTAATGCTTGTCAGAACACTGGTTATAATTGTATTTTTAAGCGGGTAACTATGTTTCTGACATATTTTAGAAAAACCGCAATCTAATTGACAAAAAATTAAAGAAAATTAAATTATGAGCTTAACTAATCTTGAGAAGTGATCAACGACAATAATGATAAAATTATACAACATTTAATTTATAACAATATTTAATTTTTTTTATTGTTACATTTAATAACAAAATATGGCATATCGTAATGAAACAATATGCATTATATACATATACAAGCACAGAAACAGCCCTGGGTGATATAATTGTAATCAATTTTTTACTTATGAAAATTATTTCTATATTCAAGATTTAAAATTTCCAAAAAATAAATAAAATTATAATTATAGACCAGAAGAATATTAATGTTTTAAACAAACCATCGCTGTAATTTAAAATAAGAAACCTTTTCGACTAAAAATGCAATTAATTTTGTTAATTATTTTCGACTAGAAATAATATATTTTATTAACTTGATTTGTTTTTGGTTTTCTTGGACTATTATAATAAGATGACTAAATAAGAAGTTAAATATAGTTTCTAAAACTGAAGAAAACATTAATATATAAAAATGTTTATACTAAAGACTAATAAATAATAGGATTCATATAAACTATATGAATTTATAACTAAATAAATTAAGTAATGCAATTCCTAAAAAAATTGAATCAGTTTTTGTTTTGTTTATTAATACGTGATGATAATTGTGTCGATGGAACGATTTTATAAAGTAACCTTTTTAATATTGGAGCGCCAGTGCTCCTTTTTGTATCCATTCAATACATTTTATAAATGCACATTTTCCATTATTAAATTTCTTTGATATATATGCTAAAACATAAAAAATACTTATTCTTATTATCTTACGGATCTTATAAAATATTGAGGATTTTTGGTCAACATGTGTTCTTTTTTTTTCAATTCATCTTCATCCTAATTTTTTGTATAAACAAATTAATATATTATATATGTATAATATTTATATAAATAACGATAAATTAACTGGGATTCTTAACAATTCTTTTCTGTCTAAAGTCGTACACTCTCCTGCAAAAGAATACCATGTCTGGAGAGGTTAATACAGATGTAGGTGGTTGTCTGTGTAGACGTGGGTATGGGTCTATAGTAGGAATGCACGGACCCGTATCTTCTAAACCTTCTTCTAATCGACGTAAATTCTTTCTGTACCTAAAATAAAACATAAAATTAGTTACTATAAATTAAATCGTAATTGTGTAATAAATTGCAACCTCAAAAATTTTTCAATCTGTTGAGGTGATTTCATCTTAAGATTAATTAATCAATAACCATCAAATAATTTGAGAGTTGGCTCATGCTAAGAGTTGGCTCATGCTAATCAACACAGACATCTTTGAAACATAACACTGATTCTAGTTGTCAAAGCAATTAATAAATAAAACTGTCACTGAATGCAATAATAATAATTTACCAGAATTCAGATTTATTATCATTAAAATGTTAGGAACAATCAGAAGAACTTTATTATCAAAGAAAGCTGTATCTACAACGTTTGTGAGAAACACCAGACTTGGAGGAATCCCCGGTGAAAATGTGCCTTTCCCTGTTGGAAAACCTAATAAGGTCACACTAGTTTTCCTTTTATATTTTGGATCTGGATTATGGGCTCCATTTTTAGTAGCCCGATACTTATTTTATAAACGTACTGGTAACTAAAGTATTAATGTATTTGATTACTTTCAAATAAATTTGTTGATGTATTGATGTAATATAATAAAGATCCAATTACAGACTACATAATGCCATAGTGTCATAAAATTTCAAAGAAAACTGCAAAATTTTAGTAAAAACTACAAACTATTGTTGCAAAAGAACAATTTAAAAAAGAGTAAATAACCGAGCAAGTTCTATTTGAAGTTTTATGACACTCAAAATTTCCCGCTTTTAATATATTACCTTTGTATTAACTTACAATACTAACAAATCACATCATTTACTTGGTTTCAACATAATTCTCAGAGTGGCTCTATATGGTTATCTATTATATAAGTATATTATAATATTATTTATTTTATGAAATGAATTGATAATTTAATCAAAATCAGTAACGAATCACAACGGCCAAGGGTCAAGCTTAGACCTAGACATTGGTTAGGTTCTACAAACCTTGTCAGTATGCCTTTTACGACCACGGCATCGCAAGATAGCAAAGACAACTTTAATAAATATTTTTGTCTTTATGAACACAATTGATAATATAAATAATGACAATACTAGTCTTTCGTTTCATTATTTATATTATTTATTTTGTCAGAGTAGAGAGGCGGTATTGCCAGATGTCGCCGATATTCGAATTTATGGTGTTATTAATAAAGAGTGATCATGGCCCATGAAGTTGGCGCATAAAGTATAGGACTATTTTATACAGAGTGTCTCACGATTTAAGGTCACAACTTTATGTACTTAATCTTTAGACCAAATATGTTAAAATGTTAACTAACAACGTTTTTAGATGTGTTCACGTGGGTGGTTTGCACTAGTTGGAAAACTCGTCGGTCTGGTAGTCGCCGATTTAAAAATCTCATCCAATATTCTCGAGCAGCTGCTGCTTAGTTTCCATCACAAAAACCGTAAATGTAATAGATATTGGAGTACTCTTGCGTTGTAAAAGTAAACATTGATACTGAAAATAAGCTCAAACAGAGAAATGAACTAAGTTGCTTTACTATTTCACATATAAGTGAATATTTCCATAGTAAAGTAGACAGTATGTATCAAATACTACTTAATATCATTTATCGTTTCGTCTGCTTCGGTATTTAACTAAAACAGTCCATAACTTCTTTAATAGTCGCTTTACAGAAAATGACCACACTTCAGTCCTTCAGGTAGGCGAAAAATAAAAACGTTGTTAAACAATAATGTCATTTTTTGACGTAATCCCTCGCCATTACATTGTATGCACCTCTTCCACCGTTTTGAAATTCTTTTGGTTGTGTGCACAACCACTCATCCACCGCATGTATCATTTCTTCATTACTCTGAAATTTTTTTTCACCTAATGACTACTTTTATCTCGTCGCCTAATTCCAATTGAAATCTCAGTCCAATTAGTAAATGACAATTCAATTCGCGAGAAAAACATGGAAGATTCGACATTTAAGTCGCTTGGAATTCCAAAATAAATCAAACCAAAATTCTGACTTGGACTTCCAAATCGGATTAAAATACTCAAACTAAGCAAAATTGATTAACCTCGTATCCAATTTTATCGTTTTGACGCTTATTTCTGTGGGATGTCATTCGTCATACTTAAATAAATAAAAGAAGAGCAATAAAAACTGTCAAGAACCGTATGCATAAAATTCGTTATTTCACACTCTCACCTCTGTTTTAATTATATATTGATATCCTTTTTCTTTTTACTCAAAGCGATTTAAAAAAAAAAACTAAGTGTAGTTTTACACTGCATCTTTCTATTTTACGGAAACTGTTGGTATTTATGTCTATTTCTATGTTGCAAACGCGGCAATATAATAAAAATCTAACCTTAATGATGCGTTCGTTTAAGGAAAATGAACTTAGAGTAAAGTTGGCTGGAGTGGAGTGAGTAAATACATATATCCGAACGGAGCGGAATATTTTGAATCGACGCAGTTCTTCTTTATTGCGCGTTTTACAGCTATTTTACATCGCCCCAGAAGTCTTGTGACTTGTTTGAAGGGGGTTGATGCGACCAACGGCTTATTAGGTGACTTCCGAATCACCCCGGTGGATAAAGAGCAAGTTATTATTTTAGTCATATTCCGGGATCGAACTGTTAGCATGCTGCGCTAACGCTCTATAACTGAGCTATCTCACTTCTTTTGCTCTGTTTGACATTTCCGAACGCGTAAAGAGCAATTAGAGATGATGAATGTGGAGTAGAATAAAAAAACGCACCAATAATAGCGTGTGCCAGTACAGATCATAATAAATTCGGACATTGTAATCAATATTGTTGATCAGTAATGAAAAATCAATTAAAGGCACCTTACACGATCAATAATACTGTCAATATTCTAAAATATTATCACGATCAATAATACTGTCAATATTCTAAAATATTGACAGTATTATTGATCGTGTAAGGTCTAGTACTGATGAAATGATGAAAATACTGAAGTATTTCGATAGTGTAAGGTCATTTTACATCAGTATTTTCGTACAGGGATGCGATTTCGATGCAAACGATGCTGAATTTTAGTAACGTTTGTTCAAATAATCTTAAATTCAGAAAAAAAGCAACAGAAGATGCTACATCAATGCGTGTAAGAATATATAAGAATATAGAAGAATTTTTAATTTTTAATATTAACTATAGGTCTGTTCCAACTTACGATTTGGACAGTTTGCAAACCGTTCAAACTGTGCACACAAACAAATATTTGTCATCCTTAGGCAATCATGTATACACAGTAATTTGTTTGTGTGCATAGTTTGAATGATTCGCAAACTGTCCAAATCGTATGTTGGAACAGACCTTATACAGGGAGTTTATAAATGAATGGGATTATGTAATCACTTTAAATATGCCGCCTTTTTAAAATCGTTCACTATACTACATATGTTTTCATATGTTTGCTTGACAGCTGTCAAAGTTGATCTGTCAAAACAAATAGTTTAGTGAACAATTTAACAAAAGCGGCACATTTAAAGTGATTACATAATCCCATTCATTTATAAACTCCCTGTATTTATCTAGCATTTGAAATAAATTATGAGTTATTTATAATTATTAGCATTTATCTTTTTTTGTGCAAACAATAGTTTCATCGAGTATTTAAAATTGTTATCTAAAATTAATTATTTTATGTAGCGTTTAATATAATATTCTGCAATTATAGTGTGCGAGTGTCAAGTTTTTTCAACCAATCTTTCATCCATTGCTTGAGTACTACCCTGCGTTTTGTACTAAAAGCGAGAATTATTGCTGACAATTTTTTTTTTTCGATTATCCATACTAATTTACTGAGAAAAATACTGGCAGTGTGGAATGACCTTGTAAGGTGGACAAAATACTGATTCAGTATTTTGTGATACTGTCAACATTTTGGAATGTCAGTATTATTGATCGTGTAAGGTGCCTTTTAAAGAGCCGATCGATCATTAGTAGAGAGAGTGAGTGCGACAAGAACTGAGATACCAAGATTGTACGGCAAAACGCTGGCTTGAAATCTCTAGTTATAGAACTCGTTGGTTAAATATAATTATATACAAATAACTAACATTGACATTGATTGTAATTGATATGTGGTGCAATAAAAAATGCTTTAGATTTAAGTGTTGCAAACGGGTCAAAGTGGATCAAAGTCATTAATCGCTTACAGCAAAGAGCGGAATAAGGAAGATGTGGAAAAAAAATATACCGCACATTTTCGTGTTGCAGAAGAATACAATGATACGTTTCTTCAAGAGTTCTGAGTATGTGGCACTAGTAGTAACAATATAGCAAGTTTTGGTAAAGAGATCTGCAGCCATTCTTTGCATGCTGTTAATTTCAGGTTGATGATAGTATACCCAGGATTCATCTCCATGCATATCGAAGGATTTCACTCCTTTACTGTGCAAGAAACAAATAATAACGCCATTCGTGCAGATGCCATTTTTAAACTGTCAATGTATCAACACTCAATTGTTCATACAATATATCGTTTCTAAAACTTTAAACATCTCAAAAATGCGCAAATTCGCTACTATTTTTCAACACCTTTGATTAGATTAGACAATTTAATGTTAAATAATGTCAGGTTATACCAACAAGTTGGCCTAATGTCATGTAACTTAATATACAAGGTGTCCCGAATTAACTAGTCATAAAATGAATTCCAGAAACTACAAGCAAATCGAGTAATATTGACCTAATTAAGTAGTATATTATTTTTAATAAATTCGGAGTTATAGCTCTTTAAAGTTTACAGAAATTTTTGATTTTATTTAATTATCTGCATTAATTTTTAATATTTTGTAACAATTTTTTGTTTACATTAGTTTATTTCTTATTTACACAAATTGTTAAAGTTTGAATATAAAAAGTCTTCAGGAAGATAGTTTTTTAAACTCTTTACATATTTGACCTTCTCGAACTTTTTAAATTTTAGGTAAATCTATTTTTTTTGTGGAAAATCTTGATAAATTTTGATCAGATACACGGTTTTTGAGAAAATCAAGTAAAACCAGAGGTCATCATTTCTTAAAAATAATAAAAAATGTAAAAATAACATTAGCAGCCGTGGACGTCAAATTAAATTTCATAAACGTCACAAATTGTTTGAGTGTAATTGTGCTTTCTTAATTAACTTTCTTTTTTTTTTAAATGTATCGGTACAGTAACACGGAAATGAGTGATATGCATCTAGTCCTTGAAGAGTGTTAAGGAAATGTAGCGGCAGCAGCTAGACGTTACGCCGAAATGTACCCTGAGCGACAAAAACCGTAACGCAGATTGTATTTGGCATTGGATCAGACTGTGGGCGTCATGTAAGTTTGGATCCTGAAGTAGAAGAACAAATTTTAAACTGAATACTTTACCATCCAACGGATAGCATTAAACGCATTGCACATCAACTTAACATTTCACGTAGAGTAGTGCATCGTATTTTAAAAGAACAGAACTTTCATCCGTACCATTTACAAAAGGTCTTTTAGAACCAAGAGATTTTAAGCCAGAAACATTTTTTGTGCTTGGCTTTCTGCTAAAATCGCAGAAGATGTTAGTTTTTGGAAAAGAGTGTTGGTTACTGACGAGACGACTTTTACGAGAATGGTATTTTTAATCAACATAATATGCATATTTGTATATTTTATATATTATTTGTACATGAATTTAGTTTGAATGTTTGGGTAGGAATTGTGGACAATTGTTTAATAGGTCCGGTCTTTTTTCCTCCGCGTTTAAATGCTGAAAATTATTTGTGTTTTTTGAATGAAGATATACCTCCTTTATTAGAGAAGGTAACTCTTGCTACAAGAAGAAACGTGTTATTTACACAATGGTGCGCCGCCGCATTATGCGCGCGTCGTTAGAAATTGGCTAACAATGGTGATGATGCATTTGTAGCTTGGCGACATCGTTCTCCATACCTAATTGACTTTTATTTTTGAGGACATTTAAAAGAAAAAGTTTATACTACCCCTATAAACACAATCAAAGAATTAGAAGAAAGAATAATACGGTATTCTAATGAAATCAAAAATTCAGCTGAAGTGTTTCCAAAAGTGCGATCTTCAATGCAAAAACGAATAAGCATAAATCAAAATGGCGGGCACTTTGAACAATTATTAAAATAAACGTTTTTTGAGTTGATGATTACATAATATTTCTTACTTCCTTTTTATTCCTATTAATTTAATCCTACAAAATGGGCAACAGCCTAATACTATTCTGAAGTCACTAATTTAATTCCAAAAACAATCTGCTGTTGCATTTTTTAAACATTCCAAGGACTAGATGCATATTACTCATCTCGGTGTTCTGTACCGATACATTTCATTTTATGACAAGTTAATTCTGAACACCATGTATATGCTATTGAAGTTATGCCAGATAAAATAAGGTATTGATAAAATTATGTTAAATTACTTCAACTAGGTTCAGGAACGTTCGTTAACATGGGATTTTCTTTTATGTTCGCTAAAGTTTCGACAATTTAAATATGATCAGACTCAGGGTTAGACTAATTTCATGTTTTCATAATACGGATGGTGTCATTGGATTAGCTCGGACAGGTTTAACTCATTCAGTTGACATAAGTTAAGCTCATGTCTTGATTTGTTTTAATTGTCTGTAATGTGTAGAAAGACCGAATACCAAGTAATTATCTTCGCTGCGTTTGGCAATGTTAACAATAATCACGTGCTCGTTTAAATTTTAGAACAGACGCGTGTAGCATGCGTGCTTTTCTATAAAAGATCATTTACTAGGTACCGCTAGCTGCATTCCCCAATAATGAGTTTATTTTCCACAAACTCAATATAAAAACTATAAACTACACCAACAAGGACAAAATAAAATAGAATATTCTAACAAAATTAATCATTCATAATCTTCTTATTTTTTGTTGTATATAATAATTTCGTCGTTTAAATAAAAAATCTAACTGAAAGACCACGGTCGCTGGCCTTTTCAAAACTTGTTATATTCATTGTAATTGCATTAGTTATATTATATTAAGATGTATAATTTTGTAAAAATAAGTTTTTGAATAAATCTATGTTATTATTAAAAAAATCTTACCTGCAATATTCATTGAATGTTACCACGTAACATTTATCCTCAATACAAGCTACACTGTTCGAGTCCTTATGCCTGGACGCAAAAACTTCATCGGGTTGATCAGCAGGCAACCGACCTTGTTCTGTATGCTCTGGTCGGTAGTACCATAGCAAAGACATCATCATTTCACCTAAAAATTAATACAATTACATTACATTACACATACATATAATCAACGTTAGTAGTAAGTTTAATTATTATAGTAAGTTCGGACCCGATTGATCGATCTCCGATTTACAATATTCTCTTCATATTTAAACTTCATCTTACAGGCTAATGACGGGTCAATCAATGTTTTATAATAAAAAACTAAATTAATTTAATTGGCAAATTAAAAAATAGTAACAAATACAATATACACAGTAAAAAAAAATTAAATACTTTGTTTTTAAACATTCTTGAATATTGAAGTATTTCGATATTAACACCTATTCGTGATTATATCTTTTCGCATTGTCATTCTCTCGTATTGTTATGTTTGGTTATTTTTAGAATGCGATAAAGATTATTTTTGTAGTGCTATACTACATACAAATTATTTTCTACGCATTTTTCCAAGTGTCAAGTAAATATGTGTTCATTTTATTTTTTCTGCAGTACGCAGTTTCATTATATTATTTTCTTAATATTAGTAATGTTATAAAAATTGATAATAAGCAATGATTTTCTAAATATTATTTGATTCAACGCCTGATTTAATTAATGCAATGTTTGTGTATAAAATGTATAAAACAAACGCATTACATTTACGAAGATGTGGTTAAAATGGTTAAAACAAAATAGGTTATATTTGTCATACTAACAACAATAACCATGAAACATTATCTCATTATCAAACTGTGGTCTGAGGTTAACTGAATTGGACAATTAATGCATATACATAGATATGGATGTGGACAAGAAAATGCGATTAAATATTTTATTAACAGCATTAATAATTCACATTTGATTGTTCTTAAACGTTTCAAGTTTGCAAAAAAAATTAAGCCAAGGTACTTTTGATTATAGATCAGTCTGGAATAATGTTTATAATAAATGATTTGCTATTATTCGCAATAAATCAGGAAAACGCCAAATAATAGCAAGCAAAGATGATATATCTTAAAAGTACGACTGCTATAAATGTTGTTAGATTTTAGTCAATAGGTAAAATTGAATAAAGCTTTAAGAAACTATATTCAAACTGGCCAAAATAACTAGTTAAATTTACATATAAGTTGCAACTCATTACTTTTAATATACTGGCAGCCAAAAGTAAAAGAACACCAATACCTGTAGCTCAATTTATATGAAAATTTTAAGAAATGATTTTCAACAAAAAATGTGTAAAGTAAGTGGGTGTGATTGAAGATGGTCTTCTACGAATTGTATCTCACACGTTTTGAATAGGTGATAGGCCTGAAGAATAAAAAGACCATGGAAGTAAATCAAGCTAGTTCTAAAAATTCCATAATAACTCTAACTGTAAGCAGTATTGCATTATCCAAAAAATGAGAGTTTCCAACATTTTCAGATCGAGCACTAAAGTTCTTGGAATGAATATCAGAGGAAAGTGTAAGAGCTGTATGTCGTTCCACAGCAAACTGCAAATTTCTTCGTTCTCCTCGGCGACGTCTAACCTTCTTACGATTAACGTGGACATACAAACAAAATCTCGATTCTTAGCTAAACATAACTTCGTTCCATTGATCGATCATTGTAGTCGTTTTATTGCACCATTCCAGACGGCACCCAGTGCCGTAACTAGCTGCAAACCCCAACGAAGCTGCGCCCGGTGCGGGGGCACCGACGGTCCGCCCTCGTTACGCCACTGACGGCACCTCTTATGGTGAGAACTTAAGAGTAAACAAAAAAAGAGCGGTACGACTTGAGACCAAACTGTTGAATTATCCGGTAAACTCATCGAACGGAGATTTATTGACTAGTTGATCCTTTACGGACATCTGCAATTGATCCTGTTGTTGAAAATTGGTCCCGGAGAGCAAGCCGAAAAGCCCGGTCTTCATGTTCTGTAGTGATTTTATAAGCAACCAGGTCGTAATCTCCATTGTTGTTCTTGTCCCTCGATCCATCGAGCTATTGTATTAACTCTTCTGGCAATATCGCGCATTAACAAACCTTCTTCTCCAAGCTCTAGCTCGTTCTTGGAATTGCGTAATCAACTGATTTACACAATGAAATTAAAATGTCACTGCACAGTTAATCTAAAAAATAGCAATAAAATTTCTTTTATTTTTATACTCCAAAATAAACTGATCAAAAACTTTTGTCATTTTTTATTGTGAATAATTTATTTGGTGTTCTTTTAGTGTATACAAGAGGAAAAAAAGAAAACAAAAAAATAAGTCGAGTTTAAATATATAACTTAAAGTGAGAGGAGAATAGCAGACTTCATTCCATGCGTTTGTTATAAAGTTACGTTCTAGGCTGGTGTTGATGCCTTAGAAGATAGATATTAATTTAGAGTTTTAGACTATTTACCTTAAAACACGAAGTTTCCGGCAAAGAAGGCTTTGCTGTTCGATATGAGGTCGTTCTCCCATATCGGTTCTTGTGTATTTTGTTTGTACTCTAATGGGAAACACAAAAGCATAATATGGGGTTGTAGTAGCCTGGGTGTATCCAGAGGATATTTACTATAGTCCTTGGGCTATATTTGTAGCATTTCTTTAAACAAAATATGATTATTTGATAGAGTGAGTAAGAGTGACAAAAAACTGTGATGCTATTGATAGAGTGATACTCCGACTCACAGCATCAATTCCCTCCTCTCTCTCAGACCGAGCTTCCCAATTCTTCCAATATGCAGATGAGGTCCGGGTGTCGTTGAATGTTTGTTTACTGCACTATTTTTCGAGACGCTACTAATTATTTTTTTAATAAAAGTGTCTAGGGTTCCACAATAAGTTTAGGTGTAGCGGGATCAAATTGTCTAAAACACTCAAAGTTAGGGCTAGTCCAAAATTGTTTAAGTTGCAGACTTTGGCGGTGGTTTCCGCGGTGTTCTGTACTGTGGAGGCACATGTGGAGTTTACGTGATAGTTTTGTGCCTTATGAAACCCACGTAGAGTGGTGATCGATGTAGGTTGCCTTCTTTTTTTTGGCAAGCTCTTTTATCAGGTGCAAGGTGTCACGTTCTCTCTTGCTGGAACGGTGCGTCGGTTGTGTGCCAAGTTTATCTTCTTCGTCCTGATAGACAGTGATGACGCTGTCGACATATGGGCTATGCATGGGCTGAAGGCTTCGGCAGGCTTAACTACAGGTCGTTCCGCTGTGACTTGTTTGGTTCATTTCCGATCATAGAAACAGGAAGAGTTTTGCTTCGATGTCAGCCGTGAGGCGGTTTTCATCCGGTTTTACACATGTATTAGTGACTGCGGGTAGGGCAAAGTCAAATTGTAACACTTTTTTTTGTACTCTTCCTCAACGTGCTCTGCACTGGATGTTACCTAAGGGAGTTTTGGCGTCTATTTGAATGGATGTGCATTGTTACGCGTCGCAGAGGTATTGCTGTGTTCGTTGTTTTCAAGTCGCAAATGACCTTATCGGGCTCTTCCGTACATGTCTGAGATTTGTCCGAAATATGTGCCTAGGGTCACAGCGGTTCGATCGTCAACGGTTTCGACAATTTCTATTTGATGTATATAGCAAAAGAATAATTGAAAAAGTACTGTCAGATGAAACTGAACGTAACTTCATAAATGGCGAATCAATCAACAACATACTATACGCGCAATTAGGGTCTAAAAAATACTTGATGAAGTACGTAATTAGGAATGTACCCGACTGCATCAAGGCTGATGTTGTGCAGGCTGAGCTCGACGCTCAAGGGTACTATAATACCTCAACTATACGCCAAAGAAAACCATCCGAATGCTGTATGTTCAGCAGGCAAATGTAGAGAAATCCTGTCACTCACTGAGCTATGCGAGCTTAGCGTTACCGTTGACTACAAACAAAAGACCACAGAAAACTGCTGGCGGATAAATCCTGTCCCAAGCGAGTTACGAAGATGTTATAAAGATTCTCCAATCTTCTGCAAGCTATTACCCAGCTATATGGCTAATATTTTCAGACTAATGTCCGACGGTCTAAAACTCCGACTTAGACGTGGTAGTTCTCTACTTAAGCAACGCCTCTACGCAATATGTAATTCAAACCCGTAATGAGCATCAGACAGGAAGACAATTTCCCACAAGTGACCAAATTTGCAGCATTCATTCAGCGGTTTAGTCGGTAGGCGGCCATGAGAGTAAATCCAATCCGACACTATGCAATGTCTTTAGAAAGATTACTCTCCTAGCCCCAAAATTTAAAAAAAGGAAGCGATACAAATCGTATGTACAAATAAGAGTAATGCCAAAGTTGCTATTTTCGTTATAATATTGGAAATCAAAGTAAACAGATCTTTCCTATGAACAATAACTAAAATAATAAAACTAAGATAAATTAACTCTGTGAACTACTCTAGTATCTAAAACAAATTGCATTAGTCATATATAGCAACGGTCGCTATAGTATCTAAATAATATATGTAAAATATTTCGATTTGTATTTTTAATTAAATTAATAATATTTATAACAAAAAAAACTTGCTTCATATAATAGGTTTACAAAAAATTGCACCCGACTACATGAAAGCATTCTTGAGAAAATAACTTCAAACAGAATGAACCAAATACTTCAGTAATACTATACTTTATCAATTCTTTTCAATAAGCTCTTCAAAAATAATTTATACACACAATGACCTTACCTTTTTAGAAAGGCCTTTCAGACACATTTAATCAAGATTCTTACAATACCGGATTTAGTAGACTATAAGCAAGCTTGATTTTTAAAATAAATTTCAATTACAAATTATTTTATAATATAATTAAATTGTCGTAACATTAAGTTTAACAGAAGTCGTTAAATAATTGAAATAGTATTTATTAGTTTTTATAAGAAGTGCTACACGTATTTTAATTGTTAGAAAAAACTGGCGACCGTTCCTAAGATATGCTGCACACGCGCAATAATGTATGGCGTATAGCGCATACTAATGTATATTCGATTTAATATGGCACATGATTTGTAAATAAATAAATTTCTTACCGTCTTCAGGATTCTCCCACAATGCAGCAATTTTAGCAACAAACGGTAATTCATTCTTCCTTTGGCCCGCTTTTAGTAGCACACAATCCCTAGGCTCGATTATATCGCCTTCTTCGTGTCTCATCGCCGGATAACATTTTCTACTTACAGTAGTTTCATCACTCTGTGGAAATAAATAAAATTTATTTAGTATCGAGTAATACAAAATAAAACAATAAATGAGTAATTACAGCGCATAAATAATAATTATCATGAACAATGCGTCCATATAATTTAGTTTAGAGAAAAATAAGAGGCCTTACGTGCTTCCATAAATTGCAACGGAAGAATTTTAAAAGTCTCCATACAAGGATTCCCTTTAAAAGATATATTTGTCTTGTCGCAATTAGTTCAAGGTAATTTTCAATTAAAATTCATCGAAGCAAGTGCAGGTGTGTCATAACCTTGATTGAAAGTTGACTTGGGCGCTCTCATCACATACATATACGCATGTTTTAACAACAGATATTAAGAATAATATTAAATGATAATTTAATAATAAACTTACATTTAGGAATACTTTGCCATCATATGGTTGACCTTCCCACATCCAACCATTAGACCACCGTAATTGTACAGACCGTCTGGGCAGCCGTGGAATCACTTGAGGAACTTCTTTGCATTTAAGTTTTCGTTTACCATTGGCCGTTATAGGTTTAACTTCCACCGGTTTCGCTTTTGCCTTCATTAATTTATTATTATTAACATTATTGTTTGTACTCTTTTTGGGATTATCTTTAATTTTGACTGCTTCTGTGTCCGCGACAACAGGTAGAGTAGTTATAGGGGTTGTAATAATTTCCTTTTTCGTTTCAACTTTACACTTTTCTGTTCTTAAAGCACTGGTCGCGTCCGCGTTTTTGTTCGTCCGTGCATTATTCACGCCACTTATCACACTTTCAATAGTCCTGTCTACATTATTTTTGGAAATTAAATTGTCTAAAACTGTTGTTGATTTATTTTTGTTTTTGTTGACTGATTTCATACGGACCATTTTCCTGAATAACTTCCTTGTTGGTTCTTTATTTTCAATAAGTTGACGAGCATTATTATTGACTAATTTATCCTTAAGGTTTTGTTTAGAGTGATTGTGATTACTAGCGGCTAGAGGTTTTGCTGCAGCTTTCATTCGTTTAATTGCTTCTTCCTTTTGTAAACATAACTTCCGTTTGGTCGGTCGCTTCATGTTATATCTAAATCTTCTGGATTCGCCTATTAATTTTCGCTTTCCATTATTTATTTTTACTACGTTTTGTGTTTTCTTGATCAGATCTTTGTAGCTTCCATTAGATTTTTCTAATTTTAATTTCTTTGCTGCTGATAGTTCAGTTTTCGGTGGTTCCTTAGTAGCGGATAATTTTCGCTTCATGTTTTTTACCTTAACATTTTCAGCTACAGTATTTACGCATGGAAGCTGCTCTTCAACTACTTGAGATTTCTCTTTGGCGGGTTCCTCCTCTTCAATTTTTAAGCATGGCTCAGGTTGTATAATAATTATATCTTCACTTTGTGATGTGTTGACTTCTTCAGCTACAGGTACAATTTCCACTTGTTTCTTGGCTTCTGGTTCGACTTCCTTCGGACTTTCAACTTCCCGTTTAACATATGGTTCCTGTGTTGGTTCGTGGCACATTAATAACATAGTGTGTTGATTAGCAATGGTGTTACGAACCATTGCTTTACCAACACGAGCTCTTTTACGCTTTTCAGAGTGTTTTAAATCGAGTGGTTCTGGAGTCTCCTGTTTAGGTGGAGGTGGTTGATATGTTGCCCCCGCCGGTGAAGGAGGAGGAGGCATACCCGCACTACCACGCGCAGGACTTGGAGGTCCTGTAGCACTGGCTGGCTCCAGAGGAAGAGCTAACGCTACTGGTGGCAGCGGAATAGACTCTTTGGCAATTGAGATGTTAGACCTCTTACTATCTCCAGCAAGAGGTCCAGTATGTACGTTTTTTGGACACGACTGTATTGGACAAGGACAACTTTGATATGTTGCATCTAAAAATATGTTTATTAAAATTATGACAAAATCTTAATAATAGTTATTAAGCATACTTATATAATTTAATGATCTAGAAGAAGGAGAATGTGTGTAACAAGGCGGTGGCGGTGCTGGTCCGTAACCGGGATAATAATGTGGAGGCGGTGGTGGATACGTCTCCACTAAAGTTGGCGGTGGCGGCGGATATGTTTCTATTAATGTCGGAGGCGGGGGGCCCGTCGGTGATGATTGGTAATTGCTACCACTTGTTGAACTTGTTGCAGTTACCACCTGCTATTAAATATCATAAAGAATTACTATTTTACTATCAGTAATAATAAATATGTACCTGTTGTTGATTTGATGAATTTTGTGGTTGATTGTATAAGTCTGGAGAACTAGGTTGGTAATATTGTCCGGGAGGCGGAGGTAGATATCTCCTATACATATATTTATGTGGAGAAGAATATGCAGGGTAGCATATATCGTGATGAGAATATGCAGAAGCTGGTGGAGGCGCGGGGTAATACTGAGGTGGATAGCTATACGGATAAGACGTATGAGGTGGCGGGTAATGACTGAACCTATATTGTTGCGGTTGCTGCTGTTGTTGTGTTGGTGGTGTAGATTGTTGTGCAGCTGCTTCTTTAGCAGTAGTTACTGATGTAATAATCACCTGAAAGAAAATAATTTCATTGTTACAACAATAATTTTTATACATTTATTTAATATTAAAAAAATCAATTGGTATGGATTGCTGTGGAATCTAAAGAGTAATTTTGATTTCCGTTCGAAGTGATCGCATGACCGCAGTGTTTAATTAAAAAGTTTTATTGCCTTACTTTTATACGAGTTACCTCCGAGATTACAGATACACCACGTGCTTTGTTTAACTTTCGAATTGCTATTTTGTGATTACATAACTGTATATTACATCTGGGATAATATACGGTATCGCCAAGTATATTTTTTTAATGTGTGTTCCAATCTACACTTATTAGCATTTAAATATATACCCAGCGTAGTGTAAATTAAAGTAAACTTTTAATAGAAGCATTAAAATGTTATTTACAGTAAGAAATGAGAATACTTTTCAAATAAAAAATTCAAATTATTTAGGTTTGGTTATTTGATATTTTATTATTATATTTTGAAAATTCTATTTTATGAGACGAGAATTTCATTTGTACGTATTCGTTTTCCACAGCCAACATATTCAGCTTCCCGGAAATAAGCATAAAACCTGTGATTTTACGAGTACGGAAGAAAAAAGAGAAGGATTCATGAAATTTGCCAACGATTTATGGATGCGCGTTCCGCGATGCAAGTTCCGCTACACAAACAAGATTATAAACATATTTAAATTATAATTAGTATTCATTCTGAATAATTTCATTTAAATTAATGCAAATATTACGGCACATGTACTTTTCTCATAAATCTCGTATAGGGGTAAAATGAATTTGCAAAACATTTTGTAGGGCGAGTATTTAATAGTGAACACTAGATTTACGAGCAGCGCGGACATCATTAAATTAAAACCGCGGAATAAATAACTCCTGTCTGGAACAATAAACTGTGAGCTCGTTTGTGTGAGGATCCCGGAAACAGAGAGATTATACCAAAAAAAGAAGCTGCACTTTAAAAACATAACGAATGAAAAAAATATCATAAAGATTTAATCTGTGCATGCTGGCAGATTAAAATCACTAACTGTTTAAATGTTAGCGTTTATTGCGTTTTTTTATTGTTCCGTTGCAATAATCATGTGCACAATACATTTTTATATGTTAACGGTTTTCAATTCTCACTTGCAAACAATGTTTCCATTTGATTTTATTAATGCATTATTCAATATAAATATTAATTCAATTCAAATTGGAATTATTTATTGATATGAAAATCAATCAAACCTGTTGACAGTTATTGTAAATAATATTTAGATGTATGAATAATATCCCGAGGAGGTTTGAACATAATATATTGAATATAAAATCAACCGTAAAGTTTCCCAATGTAGCGGATTTAAGGAGGATAGATTTATGGTATCCCATTCATCTGACAGCGATGAAAAAATTAGATAACTAATAAGCATGACTTGTGTCAGCGGAAATGCTTGACAATTCCAAAATATTAAATAATGCACATAAGGATTGCACCTGTAGCGTTTGTAATAATGTTAATTCTAACTGTATTAAATCCATTGTCCACATAACGCAAAATATTAAAGTTTCATCATTTTAGAGTGATGGTAGCAAGGAAATAGTTAAAAAAATTAGAAAAGGACAACTTTGCGGATATTGACTATGTTACATCAACAATCTGAACTGCGTGTGGGAATTAAAACTGGTCAATTACTGGAATCAAGAAAATTACAAAACCGCGCAGCGTGTTATTAATGAATAAATACAATGACCATCTATCTCGTCAATGTGATAATGCCATTTTTTTCAATATAGATTGAATAGATATTAATGTAACTAGTGAGATAATTACTACTTCTATTAAAAAATATGGAATTTCTTCTGTATTGTATCTTAAGTCTATTATGGATGTTTAACCGCTCGCTTTGTGATATTAACGCCATCTTTAGGAATAATATTCATTACAACAAGTTGTATACTATAGTTTATCTACGATTATCATAAATTTAATAAAAATATTAACTATACTAAATTTAATTGTAATTTGTTATATGTGATATGCAAATTTTTATCTGTTGCAAAAGAAGGAATCGTGAATATTATAATCCCGTTTATTTAAACTCACAAAGCAAGAGCACCGATTCTGGAAACTTTGTATAATTATAGTGATATTGTGTTTCAAATATCATTTTACTTTGTCAATTGAAGACGCAAGTGGATGAAGGGTTCATGTAACAATTTCTTAAAAATGAGATTGTTCAATAGATAAAGGTTTTAAGTCACTGGAATTTTTTTGGACTATGTCTCGTTTGTCTATTGTAAGAAATATAAAAGTTAGTAGTTGCTAAAGGGTGTATAGACAACTATTTCTCTTAATGCATAAGATAAAATAATTGTTTTTTAGATGCATAAGCTTGTTTCCTATTTTATGTATCTTGATATAATTCTACAATAAATGTTTATTTAACTCCACCAAACTTGTTTTAGTAAATCTAACCCTAAAACACTGCGGATAAAAAAACTTTAAACGGCAATATCTCCGAATGAAGTCTATGCGACACGAACCCTTTATCCACTTGCGTCTTCAATTGTTTCTTTCTTTGGTCATCTTTATTATCTAAAAAACTCCATGTAGCAAGACTTTATAACTTTTAGAATTGGTTTTAAAGTAAATATTAAAGGACAATCCAAAATTGTGTTATTTAGTCATAGTTGCCAATCGTTGACATTTAAAAGTGTTTTCAAATGTGTTAAAAGTAAAGTTTGGCTATGCGTAAACTATCTGTCCAATTAACATTCAATCGTCAGACAAAATTAATTGTCAAATGTAACGTCTCCATCACAATGTTGTAAGCCGTAACTTTTAAGTTAGGGTAGTATTTTTAACCTAACTTAAAAGTGACGATTGACTCTGCGTGAACTATCTCTCAAAGTAACATTCAATTGTCAGTCAAAGTTTAATAGCCAAATGTAACGTCTCAGTCACAATAGTGTTATACAGTCAAAAGAAACATTTAATTGTATAAATAACTGTAAAAAGTGATTTTAGAGTTCATAAGCCGCAATTAAGAAATGTATTACACAAAAAAGAAACACTAAAGATGAGATCAAATTTTATAAAATGTTATTGCATACATATGTGATTATACACGAGCATAATCGAAAGAACCATCTGGTACAAAAAGGAATCAAAGATTAAATGAGCTGTATATAAAAGCAGAAGCCAAAGACGTCGACTGCGCTATACCTAGGTTAATGAATTATCTGCGACATAATCGAGTCGGGGGGACAATATTTCAACAAACAAATAATCATTACAATCTAACTTGTCGAAACCGGATTTCCACTAAAACCGGAAAAACAACCCAAAAGAATTTGCTGCAAAATTCAATATATAGCTTAATTCACAGCAATTTTTCTTGTAGTCGTGTTTTCGACCTTTCGACGGCAAGAAAAATGTCTGCCAATAGTAAAACCCATGTTTAAGTTATATCTAGAGCAAAAACTTTTCGGGACGCGGGGGGTCGCGAGTAGTTTTTCCGGTATTAACAAAAATCTGGCCTAAACACCGAATGCAGCAGCGATATTTGCTGTCCAAAACTCAAAATAGCACTAGAAAATTCAACTTTAATTTGTCCCTTCTCCCCGACATGGCATCCTGCATCTACTTACAAACGTCTTTTCTGCTCTCCTATCTTAGACTATTATGTCCGACAGACAAGGGCATTACAGACAGTACGCTCGCCAATTTAAACTGGTAAAAAACTACACAAACAGTCTGAAAGCATTAACTACAAACAATAGAGCCTGATCTAGATACTAAAAAATCAGGGTAAAGAAGAAAACCTTAAGATGGACTACTTCGCTAAAAAATAGACTCACAAAAACGATTATTAAACCTATTTTCGCAATCAAAAAACAAATAAACACAGCAATCTGTGGAAAAGTGTTAAGACATAAAGCATACCAGACTATTCTCAACAGAAACACCACACACTACTAAAACCGTGCAAATAAGCTTAAAACTGCAAAGACGTATTGGACTGATGACTCAACATTGTGGCCTTAAGAAACACATGCATAAAATAGAAATCCAAACTGGTCCCATCTACTCCGGATGTTTGGAGGGCAAATAAACTCCGCTACATCTGCTTGAAAGCAACGTAACCCAGAAAACCCTTCGGTAGTCACAAGCTAACCAAAGAAGAACTCAAAACAGTCCTGGCAACAATAATAATTTTAGATTTCATTGAAAAATAGAACTACTATATGAGTATCAACCAAGAGTGCACAATAAGACCAACAGTCCGTGCAGGGACACTACTGTCAAAACGTTGTTAGCTAACTAAGTGTTACTGTCAAACGCAATGTTTTTCAAAAACGTCGTTTAGTTGTCATAATTGTCTAATTTGAATCATATCCCACAAAAAATTGCTTTGCTGTCAAAAGTATAGATTAATCTGTTCACGACTGACGCTTAACTACTAAACACATTTAACATTGCAAACTAAATATTTTATCAAAATCTCTTTTCTTTACAGGAAATAATGTTAGAAATTTTTTAACCAAATAACGTAAAAATATCGTTACAGAAACAGAACTACCCTATATTTTTGAGCTTTGGAAAAATATAATAGTCACAGAGGGCAAGTTGTTTCGCGTTACAGTCCGTAAAGTAGATGTTGTAATTCCTCAAAGCCGTCATTGACTACTTCTTGAACAATTCGTAGTCCTTGCAGTTTTCGAGCAAAAGATATTGTAGGGTCCTTTTCGTATACATCCGCTCCCTTTTTAATTGTGTCTTTGTAGACATTCCCCGTTTTTGTAGTACCTTTTGGCATATATTCAAATAAGAGAACTCTATCAGCGACCCAGAAAACTGTTTGCAAAAAAATTGCGTAGAAGAATCTCAGTGATATACCCAGTTCTCATCTCCTGTTACAATTTTATAGAAAATATGTATCTTATTCCCATTTCTCTAGCAAAAACTAAAACTTTTGCTTGGCGGTCAATTAATACCAAACCTTCAACTTTGTTGATGATTTCGTCAGTTTGTGATTCCACAAGTCACACTTGTTACCACTCATAGCCACATCCCCTTCGGCAAACCGCTCCAACATTCCCAAACGACTCGCGTCTATAACTCACCACTTTTAGACCGCAGTACCGCAGATCCTGAACGCAAGTCCGACCATCAACTACATGCTCCTGAAAAAAGAAACACGTATCGAAGACCGGAACTCCGTCCGACAGTCAACTCCCCTTCAATCCCAGTAGTGCATTAAAAACGTCCTCCGGCTGGAATTCCGCCTACAACCCATCTTCCACCGACGGCCGTCACACAAACAAAGACAAGCCAGCGACTCCAAGATACAAGATTCGGCACACACCATCATTGCACAGAGAATTCCAACAATACCCACGACATTGCACTCCCCGCCAACGGGTAAAATTCCCATTCCCATTCACGTCGTACCACACAATTATTACCAGGTTCATCTAAAAACCAAACTCTGTGTGAGTGCGTTTGTGGTGATATTGCTCTGAGTAAGCGTGTACGAAGTACGAAGGACACTCAGGGTGAGTGAGTTAGAAGTATTGGCCTTCTGGGTAAAGGCATATGACAAAATGCTATCTACAATACCACAACCCCCTTACCGATGGCAAAGACGCTTTCGAACTTAGACCGGCCACCTCCGTGGAAGAGACGCCGGTAACAAATAGCGCCCAAGCAAAAACTTTTAAAGAAATGGTGCCCTTGGGTTCCCTTATACACCCTAACAAAACAAAAAAAATCCAAACATGAAGACAAAAAGCAAAGTAACCAACTTTCAAACTAAGCAGCTATGTAACAGAACACCCCGACGTCACTTCTCTTGACTATAGAGGCAGTGTAAACCATGGTGGTATTACCATCCGACACCTACGAGTCTACTGTAATAAGAAGTCCTTGTGAAGCATAAACCACAAACTTTAACAGTCCCCCCCGCAACTCCCTGGAAGTCTCCTATAGAGGATAAACCAACGGCTGTCTTGCCAGATGTGACCAGTGACGTATATCGCCAAATAGTCTAGTTCAATGACTGTTTGGTTATAGTAAACACAAACCAGGCCGACCGTCAACAACTGCAGTGCTTACTCCAAGCGGCTTTAGACATTGGCACTACTGCAATCCAGATATCATCTGAAACGTGGACCAATACTTGCTACTAGTCGGTAACGCAATATACCAACAATTGCAAGCAGTCAACCGCAACTCCCTCCAATGCAGGCAAGTATAATTGACCCTAACCTTTGGTATCAAAACGACCTTGCAGTTAAAGTCAAAATACCGAACAAAACCCTCCGAGTGAACAAAAGACAACAATAGTTTCATTAAACCGGACCTCTAGTGCTACCGTGGATAACATCTTCTTAAATAATTTCGCGCACCAAACCTGAATACCCAAAGTGTGGGAAATTGTTACCGAAATTAAAGAGCTGATGAGCAAATTTACTTTTATACATAATTAAGCTCATGCTAAAGCCTACTAAATAGTCCTTCCAAGAGTACGGTAAGCAACCATTGGCAATTTCCAAGTAAACTAATGAGAAAACTACAACATTTAATACAAAAAAATTAAATTAACTTCTGCTTACATAAATACTATTGCCAAAAATTCTAAATGACCAATTTTAGACAAGTAATCAGGTTAATAATAAAAGATTGAAATAGCTTAAAAAAACTAAATATTCAAAATTTTGCAAAAACTTAAATTTGATCACAAAACCTTTAACGGTTGGATTTTTACCCCACCTGCCTTTGAATATGTACTTGTAAACACAAATATATACTATTAAACCCTGAGCTGAGTTTATTTAGAGAATAGAGGCGCTGTAGATACTGACAAGGCCTAGTATCTAGTCTACCTTCACACTCTCGTATAAATGTAACTATGGTTACTTGAATACTAATCATGTAATGAGGCAACCGTAGCACAAGCAAAAAGTGTTGAGCAGGCCGCCCGGGTTCGATTCCCGGCAGCGGCAACATCAAATTTGTCGATTTATTTCGATGCGTTAAACTGTAAGTCTCGCATGTTTGTGTAGAACTATTATCGCACACCACAAACATGCGAGAGGGGCCTACGCTTGTAACAAGCACCCGGCTCTATAAGAAGAAGAATCATGTAATAGACTAATGTCCTAAACTAATAAATGCCCCCATTTCTTAAAATGTTCTCCCATAGCTGAGGCTCGAACCTGCTATAATAATTCGAGCCCTTTACCTAACTGAGCCACTCTCCGGTATTACAAAGTTACAGCATGTTCATTCGCCGATACATAAATCCCCTGCCATGCATTAATGAAGAGTATGCGAGAAACTGAAATGAACTATAAAGATACAATTGAAAGAGAAGATACAATAGAAAATTATGAGAATAAGTTATTAAATACATAGCCATTCACCCTTCTACCCTTTGTAGGGTGTTGGTCTCAAGTCTCAATGGCCTCTAATAAATTTGTTCCATATATTTCTTTCTTTTGTATGTAAGTTATTAAAATGATATGTAAACTCTTATAAATAATTATTATAACATAAAAATAAATAAAAATAAACGCAGTCATAAAATGTGATAAACAAGAAAAAGGTAAATGTAATGAAATCAATAAACAACGTGATTTCTGTTACTTAGGAAATGGAATTAGATGTTAAGTGTAAAGATAGCTTAAGCTAGAAAAACGTTTGCAGAAAAAAAAATTTATATATTGACTTGAAAATAAGAACTAAAAAAAAATTAAAGACATCAGTATAGAGTGTAGCTCTGTATGGATTCCAAGATTAGACAATAAAAAAAAAAAAAAAAAAAAAAATAAGAAAGAAAAAGTTATAAGAATTAGGCTGAAAGAAAAAAAATATATAGAAAGTATTACGACGACGACGACAAAGACATAATAGAAACCATTATTATTATTATCATGATACAAAGGGAGACCGACATGCACTATACAAAACAAAGAAGAGCGAATAAAATAAACAATTATAAAACATTAGCCTTGAACAGAACAGAAATGAGTGCAATTTCCAATCATGTGATTGATAATTCAAAAAGAAAAAATACTAAAAATTATATTTAATTCCATAATAGCCTAAGCTCATTATCGACTAAAATCAGTTGGTTGCACACTTCACAATTAATTAACATTAAAAGCCAAATTGCATAACATACATTTACATAATTTGCATATTGTAACAACAAAATATATACAGTAATGAACCTTGAAAGGGACACCCATTAAAGATCACACTATTTTTTATTAGTTCATTAAGTTTTTTTTTAATTCAAACTATATCGTTATAGCATTATAGAGATAAACTATATAGAATAGAATATGTTTTCCTACTATTTTAAGGTAAATGTTGTGCTGTTAATTAATAGAATAAATTAAACACAAGTCAACAAAACAAAATGTAAACTTCCCTTTAATATCCGTATAACAATCTAATTTACAATAGACATTCATTAAAACTAAAATATCTGTTTTAATTAGCTTTGTCGGCCAATGAAACATTTTAATTCCATCATTTCAATTTGGTTCACTACACAAAGCAATGATATTAACTAATTAATAATGAAATCAATATATTTATATATGATTTGAATCCAGTATTAAAAAGTCATAATTTACCGTTTCAGTAGAACACATTTTAAATGAGTTGCACAACACGACAACCTTTTTAATTTTTAAAACCCACACACAGAGACCCATTGAGATGAGAGGAAAAATAGGAAAGTAAGGAATGATGTCACCAGGTAGAAAGTAAAACGAATTTAACACAAATGTGTTTAGTAACGATTGGAAGGTTCATTTTTCATGATCTCAAGATATTTTTTTTAAATAATTACAGAAATTAAAAATTGTATAGACACGTTTCTAATTGACTTGCTAACTTTTTTATAATGCAAAACTTAAATGCTAAATGTATCATCATATCATTTTACAGATTACACTCTAAAAGTTTTCTTCTACGTGAATGCAAATGCATTACAGCTGACAAGTCTGATGTCTCACTGGACCGTCCCTGGTTTGGCTTAACTCGACTACTACATATTTACAAGATTAACATGTCAAGCTGTACAAACAAAATTGAATATAATGTATTTAAATTTATGTGATGCACTTATTAATAATTTTATCAATCAATATTCTTATAGGACATATTGCCATTTATACAAAAACGTGCTAAAATGCAAATAAAAAGATATATAAAATCAAAAACATGCATATTTTTATTTTTTTATTTTTGATTTTGATAAGCAAATAACCGCAAGAACAGACATTATTTGTATCATGTTTGGTATAATAAAGTCACATTTCAAATGCAGTACATATATACTAATATATCTTTAGAAAGTAATAATAACATTTTATAAGAACAGGCGTGATCTGTCACTTGAGCTGATGATTCGCGGTATCATAAATTAAAATAAATGTCATTCATTCATTTAATAATATGTAATGAATGTACTCGAGCAGGTGCAAATAATATATTTAAATTTAATAAATAATAATATATTGTTGGCAATTACATATATTAAATAAAAACAAAGACGAAACTGGGATATTACAGCTGAAACATTTGATTTGATTTGAACTTATTTTTAAGGTATTTTAAAATCTTTTAAAATTTCCATATATTGGAAATTGAAAATGGCATAAGTTCTAATGAAACAAATTTCCTTTCATCGGATGACCATTACACTTACGGGACTGCAGGGACTTCTGAATTCTAGGAATTCCCGCACGTGCGTGGTCACCTATTATGAGCATTTACTGCATTTAAAAGGAAGCTTCTTTCTGTATTAGGTGAGAGCATGCAGTTATTTAATGCTGGGTAATTTGTATTTGTAGGTACTTGGTGTGGGTAGCGTCCAGTAATTGCATTTTGAAATCGTTTGCCATATAAACATACAGTTAATTAAAACCAAAGTATTTTTAGATTATTTTAATATTAAATATGCGTCTTTATTTAAGCAAATCGGAGTGGTAGTAAAAGTTTATATGCATAATATTGAAATGAAATCACTTCTAGCTAAAGATGAATTAATATTAAAATATGATATAACTGGTTTTGAAATCTTGTGATTTTAATGATGTGTGGGTGAAACTAGATCTAAATAAATGATACTTTTTGTAAACATATCTAAACTAACAGTGCAAATTTTATACGTAGTTATATAAAGTACTATAAAAAGTCTACTAAATTTGGGGTGTAATGAAGTAATACTTATAAAATTTAAGCAAATATTTCGACAAAAATTTTACTACAATTTAATTTCAAAATTTAATAAACAATTGAAGATTTTCTATTCTTATATATTTCATGACACTGAAAATTTCATATTCTACACGTTGCAAAAAACCGAATTTAATAAGGAGTTAAGTCGTGAAGTTTTAGCTACTCAAATGTTTTGATATATACATCAGAAAATTAACTTATCTGTTATGAGCAATACATTGGTCATTATGCAAAATGACAGGATAATGTGATAAATGTTCTATACACGTGCATTGTAAGTAAAAATGTAAAACATGCATATTGATATACAAAGCACATATTAGGTTAGGTAAAGTTAAGGTAATTGAATTTATGTAAAAACTAGAAACATGCAACACCATTAGAGTGGACAACTTTTGCCTTACTTACAATGCTAATAATATTGAGCATATTAAGCATAATTATCAACTTATAATCTGTTTAATTTAGTTCATAATAATGATATTACACTCTAGAATTTATTCAGAAACAACAGATTTACTTATTATTATTAGATTTGTAAACTTTCACATAATTCTTAGTAACCCAACAGCAGTAAGGTATCTATCGTAGGCTAATTAGTAGAATTCGGCGTTTCATGTAAAGCTTAGGCAATTTATGAAATGCATTATTACGCTATAAACTACGACACAGAGTGTTGCATGGCAGACAAACTCAAGCAGCATGTTACTTTATGTAAAAAAGACCTATAAACATGGGTAAAAATCGCAAGAATTGCCCAGTATAGAGCTAAGAGTTTTTGGAATGATGTTTTGGTCACATAAACTGTTAAACATCCTGCAGCGTTGATACACTGTACGGTGCGATCTAAAATAAACAAAGTGGTTGCACGTAAAACCTCAAAGTTGTTCCTCACCTGCTCATACGTGTCAACCTCGTATACTATACAACTATTAATATAGCCCCACAAGCAATCACCTATCGGAGTGAGATCCGGCAATTTCGGTCTCCACATCCAATTCACCTATTGGGATAAGTATCATTTAGATATTCTCTAATTGTTTTAATAAATGTGCAATTATGGATTAGCCGACAACCTCATGTTTTGGTGGTAAAAAAGATCTATATCTACAAATTAGAAACAGAACAAACATCCATAGCTTACCCGGGATTTGAACCCAGAATCAAAACCTCGGAAAAAAATAGTGGAACCCATAAGGATTTGCAAAAAGCGTCTCTAACATCATCAACTAAGACCATCATCAAATTTTAAAAATGTAAAACTTACATAAACAAACCTAGATCGTAAAGCAAAAACATTTTTAGGTTATGTAGGTGAAATGTCAATCAAGCGTAAGCCCTAAAATATCAGCCCTTGCAACTGCAAAAAAAGTGGCAAGACTAAAAATAAAGCTGGAAGAAAGAGAGGAATTAATCAACGGTTTCAGATCGAGATAAGTCAAAAACTGAAGACCAAAGAGCTATGCGTTCTTTTTACAAAAAACGTCAAATATGTCTTTAATACGGCTGCATGCGTCTTTGGAACAGCAAATAAAGAAGAAAAATCGTCGCATTGATGGCCCCATCGTTCGTTCTGTACGCAGCCCTAATATGGAATAAGGCTCTACAATAGAAGAAGTACGTAGGCATACTGAACAGCCTGCAGCAAAATATAGCCATAAAAACCTGCAGGGCGTACAAGACGATCCCGACAATGAGTGCTACGAGACGCGTATGATTCCCTACACGCTGCTGGCTAAAGAAAGAAGCAACATAATAGGTAAAAGAAATCAGGAGAAAAAGCAAGTGAGAAAAGAAATCGTGGAAAAATACAGGAGATCTGGCTGCAAGATAGAAAAAATCAATGAAACCATCAGCTGCTTCCATGGAAGTTTCAGAAGCTACATAGTCAAAATAAAGAAGATAATTGCACTTACTGCGGCAAACCCGATACTGCAAGACACACGCTGTTAGAGTGCACCAGGAAGAAAAAAAAAGAGGCAAGACCGAGACTACCCTCAAAACTAAACAGAAAGTCAATAATATCATGGAGTTAATGCTGGAAAGCAAAAATAAATGGAAACAGATAATCAACATAATCATGTAAAAAAAGAAGGAGGACGAGAAAGCCCAAGAACAAGATTTGAATTTTTTTTGTAAAAAAAAAACAAAATCAAAAAGAAGTTACATACTGTTAATAAGGACAATTCACATTCAATGGCTATTATCAAATATTGGTTGAAGTGCAGACACACTTCCCGGGCTATATTCTGCCGGAAACTCCTGATCAAGAAGACATAGAATTGCCGAAACAAAAAGGACCGCAAAAAAGCAAAGACCATAACTAATCAAGGCAACCTAAAAAGGCTAACTTCACCGCTGAAATGAAAAAAAAACCTATATTGGTCACAAAAAAAAGATATGAAGCCTACTAAGGCGCAGAAAACAAGAAACCATTTAATGCGCATAGTCACAAGCGATTTGCAAAGATACCTAGGTGGCATACTTTAAGAACCTGTACCAAAAACAAGAAAACACAGTGAATGACACCACACCCCCAGAAAGAAGAGGCACGGAAATTAACACTGCACTCGTGGAAGAAACCATCAAAAAGCTCAAAAACAGAAAAGCGCCAGGCCTTGATGAGATACTGAATAAACTGCTCTAGTATGATGGGCAAGAACTAAGCACACAATTAGCAATACTCTACCAAGGAAATGGAAAAAGAACATAACTTTCCCAATCTTCAATAAAAGAGACAAGAAACTATAGAGGAATAACACTATTGAGCAGTATCATGGAACTATTCACCCGGATCATTGTATCCATCCTGCTAGAACATATAACAATAAGTGAAAAACAACAAGGCTTTATGAATAACAGATCAACCACTGATAATGCCATATTTGCAATAAAACAAATAGTGAAAAAATCAATAGAGTTCAACAAACCAGCATTCATGTGTTTCATTGACCTAACTAAAGCGTACGACCGTGTTAAACTAAAAAACGTAAAAAAAAAACTCAAAGATAATAACATACCCAAAGAATTAGTTGGCATAATCAAAGAAATAAATACTAACACAACGACCCAAGTACTAGTCAATAACAACAGAACCGAGGACCTACCCATATCAACTGGAATTAGACAGGAAGATTCACTAAGCCCTCTCCTATTTAACATCATTATGAATCGGAGAATAAATGACGTTCTGGGCAAGAATTTAGGATAAACAAATAGTTGACAAGTTCATACAAGACGGGAACCCCGACCACTACTCCAGCACCAATATGCCTACCAAACGGACAAACTCTGCAAACTAATTATTCACCAGCTAGTCAGTTAGTGCAAAAATACTATCCAATGCAAAGAAATAGCTTTAGGTGCTCTTTTCTAGATATTGAGAAGACATCCGACAATACTACCTTCAAATCCATTGCAAAGACAATGATGAGCCGAGAAATATACCGTCTCGTGCAACAATGAATCAACTCTATGCTCAAGAACCAGACTGTAACCATAACATTATATGGAGAAATTGTAGGAATCAAAATCGTCGCAGGATGCCCAACAACAAAAGCCATTCGGGTTCTTTTTGCAACTAAAATGATGGTCGGACGTACATGATAACTTTTTCCTAATATGACCAGATGGTTATACACGGTGGTGATAAAACCCATTGCCACATACGGAGCACTTGTATAGAGAGAAAAAACTACTCAAGTATATGGCCAAAAAACTAGACAAAGTTCAGAGGCAAGCATTCTGTTGATAACAGGAGCAATGAGTACGCTGCCCACAGCTGCTACGGAAGTACTATTATCGTTATCTCCTAATAGTAATGGCAGAGACAAAACAAGCAGCATACAGACTGCGGATAAATTAACACATTGGAAACCTCAAAACCCACAGACCTAACATAACAAATGTGTTGAATGAAGAAGAAACTCTAATGATAAGGTCGGACTTCATGAAAGGTCACTGCACCACTAAGAAATTTAATGTAATAATACCACAGCAAGACGAATAGACAAACAATAGATACCTGGAAACAGTTAAAAGAACTATCTCGTACATATATAGAGCCAAAGACCAAATAAGCACCAAGGCTGGAATCTACGAGGATAAATACCAAGCTTGCCAAACAATGATCAACAAGAACATTCACTGGACCAGACCCTTCTTTCGCGATCCTGTACTAGACCAAAAAAGAAATAATCCGCACAGCATTGAAGCGGAACACAGCAACCTGTGGAAGAGCTGAAAAAGATTGACACATTTAAGACTATTCCTAACAGGACCATCGCATGATATCAATACAGTGGTAACACAAATCAGTCATTTAGACTGCAAAGGCTCACGGTACTAATAATCGGACACTGCGATCTCATTAAGCACTTGTACAGAATGGTAATAGAAGTAAACCCTATATGCCGCGGGTGTATAGAAAAAGAAAAATGAAAAGTAATAAGGATAAGGGAGCGTGCATAAGACCAGATGTATGGATATTGCTGAAGCAATAGAAATGTGTATAGACAGAAGAACGTAGAGACACATTGTTTGCAGTAAGTTTTAAGAACCAAAGTAAGCTAATTTACAGTGTTATTGCCTACCCCAAAAAGGAACGGCGTAATAAGGTATGTTTGTATAAGAGACTCCGATACAATTGCTAAATAAATGAGAAGCTTACAAACAGTAACCCAGAGCCATCTTTGGTAAACTTTGATGCTGAAGGCAACCCATTGACTAAAGATACTAGACTTCATCAAAAAGACAGAACTGCACAAAGAGTAAAACATTACAATTGTACAATATGTCCAAAAGGAAATCACCTCAAGGTACGGAAAGAGAAAGGTGGGGCTTTTAGTTAGTAAAAATCTGATACTACTGATTACAGACTGCCCAGTGTCTTTAGAAGACTTTCCTCTTTCTACGCAAAAAAATCAGATATTAGTTCAATAAATTTAAGTATGTCTGATTGACGTGCTGGCACTGTAAAATCTGAATTAAACATGAAATGTCCTACAGAAACAATTAGACATTAAAAACCAAAAAACCAAAAATTTCTCATCTACTCGTATCTTTGTCTATAAATCCGATTCGAAAACAAATTACTAACAATCATACAACAAATTTTTGCTGGGCATCTTCTTTATTAAGTATCTAGAGAAAAGCGAAGCACACTGGTTAAAGTATAATATGAATTACTGCATCTTAGACTATATTTTTCAAACTTGACTCCACTTTTTTGTTTGTTTCTAAACATGAACAATAATTTAGTAGAAAGCCAAAGTTTCGTAACAAACAAAAAAGTCATAAAAATGTAGAGTTTTGCAAAGTATCATAGTTTACTAAGCTAACTCGTATAATGACAGATTAGATTAAACAGAGACTTAGTTTTAAAATCAACGTTTAAATTGCAAATGCTTAGATGCTTGACTCTTATACTGGGGAGTGCCGAGTTCAAATCCTATTATGTAAATTTGTTCAATGTTTTAACCTCATGTTTCATAGACTCAGCGACAAACATCATTAATCATCTTGCCTATTTTTCCCCTCAAACTCAGCCTGCTCTCTTAATACAATTCAAAGACCAGCACTAAATGTGAGTTTAAAACAAGTCAAAGTGTACAATAATTGATTGCCATAACTAACAGACTTGTTTTTATAAAACTATGTGAAATTACTTATTGAGATAAAACTGAAGATTGCTGCCAATATAATCAATCAAAGCTTTCAAGAAAACGTTTGAATATAATTTAGTTATCTAAAGTTCATAATTGAATTAAACGGCACAGAAATATAAAGTAATTATATATAGTAAATATAACTAAAGATAGATACAACACTTCAATGATGCTATTATAATTAAGTTTTATAATTACGCAAGCTCTAGTTTTAAAACAATTGATAATTAGTTTATGTATTGGTCGATTGCATATAGATAGTTGTTCTTTTTTTATAAGTACATCATAATATAATATAACAATAATAATAATGTTTTATAAATTGAATTAATAATATTCCATTTGCTAAGATTATTAAAAGTACCTACTATATACAATGACTCGATTCTTTATTGAAGCCTAACCAGTTGGAAAGACATTTTTCATTAGTTTTTATTTTGACAGCATATACACACTTGTCTGTCTGATTAATTCTTTTCATCATTATGTTCGGTTGTCAACAAGTCTACCTACTTAATTCATTTTTTTTTGTAATAAAGCATTATTAGATTTATTTCATAAACAAAAAGTAGCGTTAATTCATTAATATATAATCAATAATACTAACCTCACTATCAGAAGAATCTCCAGCTGAACTAGGTGGCGGTGGTTGTTGCAGAATCGGCGGTGTAACTGACGGCGAAGGCTCTGAAAGTGGCACTGATTTTCCAACAGGAGGCTGTGAATGCCCATGGGGTACACTAATAAGTGGACCAGCTGGTTGATAATATCCTGAAACAATAATAAAAAGTAAGTTACAAATCAGTTAATAACCAATAAATAAATAAAAATCAAGCAGTGAATTATTGAATATTTACAGTTGATCTTATACGAGTAGCACGACATTGAATATTTTATCAGTTCCTGTTCGTTCAGCATTTGTCGAAGTATTGAAACGACCCTATTAAATTTAGGGTAGAACTAGAAATATGAATTCCGGTTTTTATATGAATCAATCCAGTTATGATAAAAAGTATAAAAGCATTCAAGTAACGTCTCGTTTTAACAAAGTGAAATGAATTTTTCATATTCATTTATAACGCGATATACGCAATTTATAACTCAATAACTAGTGAAGTTGATGGCATTTTAGACTGGAAGCTATAATAAGCGCATTTAATTAATCATTAAAGTACATTAGACTGAAGTTATGTAGAGTAATGATTCTCTTAATATTTATTTACGCGGATGTAAAACGCAAATTATTAATATTATATTTATTATTGCAATAAGTAAAGTTAATATCCTAGAAGTGGATCTGATTTATATTTCAAGATAAGTTATAACCTTTGCTTTATGGACATTCATTTCAATTGTAGGAAGCGTATATAGTAGCAATAAAGTGTTGTTCAATCTTTTATATGTTTTTTGAAATACTGAAAATGTAAGTACCAATTTTTATATCAGACAGCAAGAATTAAAAAAACTTCCGTAAAGTATCTATGTATCCAGTTAGTTATACAATAATTATGTCAATATAAATAATGGTTATTAATTTACTTAAATTATTATTAAAAGACTGATGGCCTACCATGGTTCGGCAGATTTTTTATTATTTGCACTCATCTTTTTTTTACACTTAATATAGTTAGTCAAACTTTCAATAGATTTTTAAGACCAGAATATTTTTATTGATTAGTTTATGGTTGACGGAATAAAATATATAATAATAATAATAATTTCTATGCACGTAAGTGTATAGGAGATTTTAGCACTGAACAGCTTAAAGCATTTGATCCCAGTATTTAGTAGATATCTGATAGAATAGAACTACTGGTATATATTCAATGTGTTCATTGAATTTAAATTCACAGAAGGGCTAACATGTAGCAGCATTAAATTTCACTTCTACAAAATAGCTGTTGTGTTAAATTGGCAAATCAGAATTTAATAATCGCTGCTAGCTGGCCGAAAGATTTTCAAAACTAACAAAACAACAATCTTACAATTACCAACCTTAGAAAAATTATTTACATCTTACAGTAACTTTAAACCAGACCCGATTGAATGTCTATAACTGCCCCAGATTTTTTATTGTAATTATTTGAAGACAAAAGCAAAAGAATAAGAACATTCCAGTATCTGTTTCGTTAAGTAATATAAAATAACGTTATGATAAGTATTACAATTAAAATATTATTAGTTAAAAATAGTACAACCCTTTTATGCCGCTCAGTGTATAAATATATATGTATATAATAAACTTTAAAACAGGAATAAATAAATGAAAACGAATAAATTTTATCCCCAGCTTCTCTTCATATATAAACAGTGATTTTGGAAACGGAAGTGTAGATATGAAATTTTTCAAATAAATATGCATGAAAGCACTAAATGGTGTTTTATACAGCTGATATCATTGATAACTATAATAAATAAATATGTATTCAACTATCAATATTTTACATATTCAAATTGCATTTTTTTTTCTGCATAAATATTTTATCATAAATAAAAATACATGGATGTCAAATGCTTTTATTTCACCTAATTTGTTTAATTAATAAACTATTAATTAGTCGTTGCAAAATGCTGAATTTATAGTCTATAAAGATCCTCTATTGATATTTATTCTAATTTTAGTTCCTTATTCATCTAATGTAACGTAAATTACATAGTAATGAATTTTAAGCATGAAATCCATTGCACGAAAGTTTCACTTAAAGCAAAGTTAGTTACGACGGCTTACTTGTAACTTTAAGTGAACTAATTCTACTGTATCTCTTGAACAGTTTTAAAAATACAGTTGAACTCACATAACATTTTACTTACTGCATTTATCGTCGCAATGTCTTTGCTGAAAGTACAATTATTATATTGAAGAAAACGTGGGCACTAAACAAAAGTTCAGCGAACAATCAGCGCTAGTAAACCTACACGTCTCGCGCTATCAGCGAAACTAAACTGATAAATACGACCAAAAGATAAGTGTGTAAATACCAACCACATATTATTTATATGTAGTTTATAAATAAATTTAACAAGCAACGCGATGAACACGTTTAACGGTAATAGACATTATATTTTTATACATATATAAAATGAATGAAAATCTTGTTTACAGAATTATTTTTATTATGTGGTGATTTGTTTAGAAATTATGTCATAACAACATACAATTACATTCATAGATTAAAATAGCATTCAACAGTTGAATTGAAGTTAATAATATAGTATTTTTATTTAACAAAAATTTAATTTTGTAGTAATAATATATTTTATACTATTTTAACATTTATAAAATTGCAAAGATAGCAAAACAATTATTATTTCTAAATGGAATAAAATGTATAAAATAAATTTAATAGATCACCCTCTTATATTGATTGATAAATTAAGGCGTATATTTAAAGTTACATAAACATAAAATTTTATTGAGGATTTGTATGGTTTAGGACCATTGTTAACAGTTTTATAAATCGGACCAGATTGTAATAAAAAATAAAGTTACGGGCTGAATAAAATTGAAATTACAATTGAAGTGAATTTATTTTTCATTTTTTGTAGATTAATATATTTTATTTTATATAATTATCAATTTATTTCCAAAAATGTCCCTCAGGACTTGTGATTATGAGAGCTAGAGTCGTAGAACTATAAAAGGCTGAAAGGTCTAAGAATACCTTAAACGTCTCAAAAAAATATAGAGAAAATAGTAATTTTGAACGGTTTGAAAACAAAAAAACTTTTTTTTTAAATACATAAGAACAAAAATTACAATAGGATTTGCCGGTAAAATAATAGTATATTAAAATATAGGTCTTTAAAGCACGTGCGAGTTTGCAAGCACGACGGAGTGCTTGCAATTGACCAAGTGCTTTAAAGACCAGATAACCACGCAAGAAGAAAAAACAAAAGGCAAGTTGACGGGACGAGTTATGCTCATATTTGCAAGATTTGTCAGAGGAATACAAGTCATCAACAATGTGGGCCACACATTCAAAACTACAGAAATTTATATCAAAACACTTGTAAAGATGCAAGCATTTAGAAGACAATTATCAAAAAAAGCAATGTTTTTACAGAGAAAGATTTAGCAAAAATGCTCCGGATGTGACGTATTTGTTCTTGAATGTGAAATGTCTATAGACCAAATATAGCGTCAAGTTGATTAGAAGTCGGCATCTGTAGCTAGCGGATATGTCAAAAACTGCATCAACAATAAATAGAATTTGCATCACTAATTATAATTAAAAAAATGTTTTATAAAATAGAGGTCACTTTAAAATTATGACTTAGTTTTGAATTTTTTTGTTTTAACCTTATGTCATCAAATTGTCAACAATTGTACTGTTGAACCGTAAAGCATATTTATTGTTTTTATTGCGTATTTTAGAAATATCACAAATTTACAGTTACAGCCAAAGACTGAATTTTTGTTCCTAAGACTAATATGAAATAAAAAAATATGACAAAAAAACTTTGAATTAAATTAAATATCACATTTTGGTCGATATTATTCCATTCCTGCAATAGCAACTGTCTTAGCTCCTGAGCAAATGTATGCTTTCAGATACGTCGCCCCAACTCATCCCAGACATATTCAATGAGATTCATGTCCGAGCTGAAAGCTGGTCAATCAAACCGCAAAATTCCCACTTCATCCAGATAATCTCTGACAACTCTGGCTACGTGAGGTTTAGTATTATATTGCATAAAAATGCCGCGCTCGCCCATAGTTGTCATAAAGGGCATAACATGATCTTCGAGAACCTCCATAATGTATCTGGGAGCTGTCAGGGAGCCATTCTCTATAAGACCAACTCTGTGCGTGCTTCGGTAAAAACTCCGGCCCAAACCATAACCGACCCACCGCCAAATGAAAGTCGCTCATCAATACAAACTGAAGAGTATTTTTCTCCGCGTCATCACCACACTTTCTGACCTCCGTCTGATCCATTGGTCCACTCACTAACATTTAGATCTCTAAATTCATGGAGATGATTTTGTAGATAAACTGCAGAAGCTATTCTATTCCGCAAACTTGTGGACACCAAAAAACGGTCACTACGTACAGACTTTTTTCGCCCGGATCTTGATCTTCTGCTTGTCAAGCCAGTATCCAAGTAACGCTTTGTACAGCACAAAGACGTTTACCAACAATCCTAACAGTTTCACGTTTTCCTCGCCCATCTTCAATCGACGCTATAATTCTTGCCACAACAATAGGGCCTAAAAGCATTATGCCCTGTTAAGTACAGTACACCGTGTGAATTACAAGTTTCGCAAAAAAAATCAACACTAAGTAAAAAAAACACAACAAAATGTAGGTTTTCAATTAGAGCAAAATGTCATAAAAATCTGTAATACAATGATAATAACAGACAGATAGATAATATTTGTCAGAATATGAATTATTAAAAGTTACTTTGGTTTATAATTTGCTTAACATAAAAGTTATGAAATAGTATTAATAAAAATAAATGATATTTATTTATTATTTTAATATTAATTTTAAACACGCTGACGCTGCAGAATGTTTTATAGAAGTCTTATGATGTATCAATAAAAATTTAAAATTTTAGAGCCTCAAAAAGCTTTAACGTTTGAACAAATTTGACTAGTCTCAGAAGACACTTTGCAAGCTCTCATCGACTTTAAAACTTAGTTACTTTAACGGTTAGAAAAGGTTTTCCTTAAAAGCTATAAGAAGAATATGAGAAGATTTTGGATTTTGGAAAAATTCTGTGTAAATACAATAAATATAGTAGGTGAGTGGTCTTAATAATGCCGTGCATAGAAAATACTTAACAATTAGTGCAAAATGTGTGAGTTTGTTGTCTTACAGCAATTCCTATTTCTAAAATTATGCTTTACACATTTGGTATTACTCAAATTTGGCAAACTTACAACCTTCTTCTACCCGTTTTAGATAAAGAGCACGCTTTTTGAACTTTACATTCAATCCATCTTTCAAAAACTGGGTTGAAAAACTCGTGTGTTACTCGACAAATCGAGTTTACATTAATACAAAATAGAGCATAATAAATACCCACATTTCAGATCATCACTGAAGGAGCCCCTGAACCAGGTAGAGCGGCACGTCGGTCCAGTTAGGCGAGGTAAATAAGGTTTCAGTAATCAATATGTTGAAGTAAACAACAAAGCTTCATCTTGGAGGCTTATTTCAAACACTCGGATATTTCAGACGCGCTTTGGTTTAAATCTAAATAAAAATATTCCTGCAGTCCGCTGCAGTCAGAGCGTCAATAGAGCAGTCTCAAACCGCTATAAAACTTCAAATATTGGTTAGAACAACAAAACAAACAAGTAAATTTTTGATACTGGGCTGTTAATAACCCCCAAAAACTGCACCAACAACCTCTTCACAACCAAAAAGTCACTGTTTGGTATTCTTCGTTACGTCACAGAGAACTTCACTGTTACTGTGATTTCCGAATAATAATGTATATCACCCCAAAATAGAAAAATACAATACTAGTCGTGGCACTTTACAAGAGACGTCCTTCGACCAACTAATCTCCTTACAAGAAACCGTTCAATAAACCCCTCGCTCCCCTACTCTAATTTGAGACCATGCAACTTTTTCTTATAAGAGTACTAAGCAAAAGTTTTTAAATATCGTCCTTAAATCCTACAAGAACTCAAAAACACGATTCATTAAAGAATCGCCAAGATTCCTCCAGGCAGAAGAGTAGAAGAAAACTTCAAAGAACGACTTTATACGTGCATCGCCCGTTAAGACAAATATTTAAACAATATAAATAATCAATCGGGACTAAATCCGGAGAATAGGGCAGATGAGCAAACAATTTGTAGCCTGGATTTTTGACATTGTCCTGGTGAAAAAGAACTTTTTTCTTGGCCAAATGCGGTCGTTTTTTTTCAAAACCTCATTAAATCGACCCAATAAGTTGGCATAATATTCACCATTGATTGTTTTACCATTTTGAAGGTAGTCAATGTGGATTAAACCGCGTGCATCCTAAAAAACGGTTCCCACGACTTTATTGGCTTATTGACAAACCCACCTTAACCTTCTTTAGCGCCGTTTCACCCCAAGAAACCCACTGTTTTGACTGCTGTTTGGTCTCTGGTGTGTTGAGGTAGATCCACGTTTCGTCCACGGTTACGAAAACGGCAAAAAAACTCGTCCATATTGCGGTTGAACAACTTTTTTTCCCTTTTCTCCTTAAATCACGAGGTAGTCTGCTATCAATGGCTGTCAAACACAAACTAAACGACAAAGCTTATTAAAATTTTGACAGAAGTCAGCTGACAGATGCCTCTTGATAGGAGCAGTGTTGCCCTTTCTAAAGAGAAGAAAAATTAAAAAAGTAAAGGAATACTTTTTCAAAAATAATCGAGAAATTTTTATTACCATATAAAAAAACTATTCTTTACATTTGTTTTTTAAAAACTATTTTTTTCAACTAACTGCGTCTATCGTGATCAATTCTGAATCTCAAAGTCAAATGACGCGAGTAATTTTGGCTTCTAATTCCTCAATTGTAGTCGGCTTATCCATGTAGACTTTATGTAACCCCAATAAAAATCTGTAAAATATCACACGATCTAAGCGGCAAATTCAGCGGTCCAAAAGGTGAAATTAACTCTTACCGAATACTTCTCGCAATAAAACAATGGTTTTTAATTTCAAGCAGTAAATAATACGGCAAATTCGTCTATTGACGTAGCCATTAAGCCAGAATTGGGCCCCATTGCTGAACAAAATTTTGGTCAAAAACAGTAAATCTTGCACGAGTTGAATGTTGTATGCTTTTAAGCCAAGATACAATTCTCAGATACCGCCGCTATATTTTCTTCACTACGTTCTAGATGTGGACTTTTGATCGAGTATTATCCAATAATAAAAAATTGGGTTTCATATTTTTGATACAGCAAATTGTGCGTTTGGTAGTTCAATTATGTGAACTATAAGTTGCTCTAAGCGTATAAAACACATTCCTCACAGAGCTTTAATTTTAGTAATAAAGCTAAATAATTTGTAGACGCTGTGCCGGGTTAAGTCTTTTCTTGATAAAATGTCAAACAATACTGATCAAAAATACCAGGACTGTTTCAATCGGCGCACGATTGATCTAATATAAAATCCCTAAGAAGAAAAAATACCTCTAAATAAATCACTCAATACTTAGACCGCCTTTTAGAACTCACTTAGAAAATATATTATTCCATTATGCCATGTCCTGTGTACCACTAAGCTCAAAATTAGCAAATTTATTTACGTTATAATAATATGATGTAAAGATAATTGAAAATTGATGTGCTTTGTCAAGTTTAGATACAAATTGCACCTATTTCAAGAAAAAAAAAACTGTAATATGTATTTTTTTATTATTTATGTAAAGAACTATTTTAAAATATCGCTTAATCCAAATTGTAGATTTTTTTTCCATTAACTTATTATTAATAATTTCAAACTCTATAATACACCGCAAACATACTTTTTCTCAAAACAACTCTAACCGCTAAAGAAACAAACCTGGCCGGCTGCCAAAAAGAAAAATTTCGACCAATATAGCAATATTGAATAGTTTGTAGTAAGCACATCGCATATATCTACCTTTGTTTAGCGTTTTAAATGGTTTATTAAAAAAAATATTTGACTTGATTAAGACCATGACCTTGCGCTCAAAGTCTATAGAGTAAATGGATATTTATTTAAGAGTGTATTTGTAAACGACATAAAAAATAAAGTATAATCACTAAAAAACGGTCTATAAAACCGCGATCAATAAAAATTATAAAACCACTTATAAGTATATGAAATAAACAACAAATATAAAATATTTTTAGAACGCTTCACATTAAACTCATCCGATCTACTAGTTAGCGCTTAGTAAAATCAATAACCAATAAAATATTTTGATTTGTTTAATATTAGAAATATAAATTTCACAAAAAGAGCACTAAACGAGTACAAAGTAAGAGTAATTTTTTTTTTAATTTCAAAATATGATATTTAAGATTACTTAACATCACAACAACAAAAAAATACCTCTGAGTTTCAACGAGTGAAACCACACACGCTAAAACTATCACATTAAAAACTAGATTTAAGTAGATTGAGCGTATTTTGGAGTCAGCTAATATCCTGACATCTATTGCAATATTTGACATAGTTCCTACTTACAACATTTGCATGTTGATGATGATGATGATGTTGATACCAGTTAATGATCCACAACATCTGACAATTTGCGACTGCCATTTGACATTTATCAAACAATAACTGAACTGTAATTTTTGATCATTTAAATCAACAACCTTTGTAAATTTCGTACATTTTAACTGGTTAACAACACCATAAGTCAACATTTTTGATGTCCACTTGGTACTAATAATCTTAAAACTCAACTTACATTTGTTAACTTTTTTAAGTTTAGTTTGGTCTATGCTACTAGGCTAATTACCAAGGCCATAAATAGGATTGTAACACATTTAGAAATATTAAATTCTAACCTTAATAATTGTGTTCATTGACGTGTAAAAAGGCGTACTCATTACAACATTTTTTTCTTAAGAAAAAAACAAACCCAGTCAAAACATGCTAACCACTACACCACCAAACTGATAACTTCTAACAGTTTAAAATTTATGCCATTAGTAAACTTTTACAACTTTTAAGAACTTGCCATAATGGTACTTTTATCAAAATAGTGATTACTCAGATGATATATTGAATGTCTCCAGTTAAAATCTTCTACTTTTGTTTGTATAGTAAGAATAAAATATTCTAATAGTACGCCTTCCTTAAGATAGATTTTTTTAATGTTAATGATGTTGCGTGCACACCAAATAAACAAACAATGCAACAGTCGGTAATTTGTAAATAGCAATGTTAAATAAATTTAAAAGTATGTATATATATATTAGAACGCCTGTGGTGCTATGACATTTAACTTCCGCCCGAATTAATATTTGTCATCTGTAAACATGATACGTGATGTTTGTTAATTTATGAAATCCATCCAACTGTCCGACGTTGCACCTATTTTACTATAAAAAATATCATCAAAATTGTTGATTTATGACTTTAACTTCTGACATTCGATACTTGATAAATTTTAAAATGTCAAATTAAACAAAAATTGTCAACTAATATTAATTAGCAACTGATGACAATTATCAACTAACGGTTATTTATGACCGTTATTAATTTATAATAATTATCAACTTATGTCAATTATAAACTGATATCAATATTTAATTTATTACTATAAATCAACAATCTAAAATAATATTAATTAAAGTTAAATCCTGTAAAACATAAATCACATTTATACATACTTTCACAAAGGCAGGAATATTATTTTAACGTCAAAAGTTAGACAGTTTTAACTGAATTTATTATTGAACTTGATATTTAATAGCTTTATACTAGTTTAAAACTTGTATTCTTTAGATAATATTTATTAAGTTCATACTATTTATTATATTAAGTTTTATTCGTATTAAATAAAAATTGACATTCTTCAAGTAATAGATCAACTTATAATAGACCGTGAATATCCGTATAAATTATTTTAAAACAATTTAAAACAACATTAACTATATTATTATCTTGACCTTTAAATAATTTATTTAAATGTGCATTATATAAACTAGATACATTATTTACTTAATAAACAAATTGATTAATTACATTAATATCCAAAAAATATCTAAGTCATTAATTGATATTAAACATGATGCAGCTAAGATAAACTAAAATTATATAAAGCAAATTCCCCACTTTCAAGAGGTTGTTATTAAAATATCAATAAAATATATATCAACATATATAACATTTGCATTTATCTAAATTTTTATTCATATAATTATGTATATGCAATCGAAATCGAGACACTACGTGCGCTTTAAAATGGGTCACGGACTGCGGAAAGGTCGTCCTACTTGTCCGCTGAACGTTTTCTTATTTTTCTTATTTAAATCGATTATGAATTCATTATGCATGCCATCATTTTCTCGAAGCATTCACCATATTAAAGTGCCGATAAAAACCTTATTTTATTTAATAAGTAAGTAATTTAATCTGAAAACACTTGAAAACAAGTAATAAAATTCTTATTTCTACAAGCATTTTAATTATTTATATCCTTTTAATGTTTGAAATTGTAATTTATAATTTATTATTTTGATTACCCAGAAAGATTAGTTTTGTGTTGAAAGCAAATAATAATAATAAAATGTGTAGCTGTCTAATAACGTAGTATTTGTGCAATATTAAGAATTTCAGTTGTTTATATAAATTAAACTAGTTATGACCTATAATTTTTACCTTGTTTTAGTTGTTAGTGTATATATAAGGCGTAAAACTAGTCCTTACAACAAACCGTTTAAAATATTCTTCAGGAACAGTATAAAAACATCATACAAAAGAAATACAACCTTTGTTTAATCTAGTTTCTCCAAAATTGCAATTTTGTAGATTCGTAGACTGAATCGAATAACGTTAATTTTTATAATAACGTATTTTCTACTAACAATCCAATTTGTTCTATAAATCCATTACGGAATTACTTACAATACTATTTAAATCAAGTCCAAATATAACTTTTAGGTTATCGAATAATAGAACTCCTGTACAACTTTGTAGTAATACTAAATAAAATGTAAACGCCATTTTTTTAAATAATTAAATTGGTAGAATTTTCCTCTCGAAATCAAAAGCTATTCTTTACCAAGTTCAAGTTAAAAATCGTTATCCAAAATCCCGGCCAGATATCTCGATACATTATTGTTCGATTCATATCTCTTGTTTGAATAAATGTGTGTGTTATATTACAACAAAAAATGTGATAAAATTAAACCTCTCCCATTATCGTATATTATAAAAATGATATAATGAAGAATGAAACGCAATGAGAGTGAATTGCACTAAAGACTTATTAGTAAGATTTTTTTAAATTTTTTGTTTTAACTGTTTGATCTTCATGTTTGTAAACAAAAGTAGGTGTTTAATAATTCATTACCTGACAAATATTATCTATCTGTCAGTTATTATAACCGTGTTTCAGACTTTTATGAAACAGCATCCATTTCGCTCTAATTGAAAACCCACAATTCGTTGTGGTTTTTTTTACTTAATGTTGATTTCTCTCTGAAAAACTTGTCATTCACACGGTATACTGTACTTAACAGGTCATAATGCCTTTAGACCCTATTGTTGTAACAAAAATTATAGCGTCGATTGAAGATAGGCGAAGAAAACTTGAAACTGCAAGGATTGTTGGTAAAAGCCTTTGTGCTGTACAAAAGATGTATCAGAGTTACTTAGATACTGGCCTGAAAACCAGAAGATCCGGATTCGAGCAAAAAAGTGTCACCACAAACAGAGATGACCGTTTTTTAGTGTCCACAAGTTTGCGGAATAGAACAGCTTCTGCAGTTTATCTACAAAATCAACTCCATGAAGTTAGAGATGTAAATGTTAGTGAATAGACCGTTAGAAGAAGGCTTCAGGCTCCTGGATTGTCTTGTAGAAAGATGCCTACAGGTGCACCTGTACAACGCCGACATCGTGTTGCAAGATTGGGTTTTGTCCAAAACCACTAGGCATGGAACAATGACGACTGTAGCAGGGTACTGTTTTCAGATGAGTAACACTTTTCCATCAATGGATCAGAAAATGTAGAGAAGATACAGAGAAAAACACGCTTGAGTTTGTATTGATAAGCAATTTCCATTTGACGGTGGGTCGTTTATGGTTTGGGCAAGAATTTCTACCAAAACACGCACAGAGTTGGTCTTTATAGAGAATGGCTCCCTGACAGCTCACAGATACATTATGCAGGTTCTCAAAGATCATGATATGCCCTTCATGACAACTATGAGCGAGCGCGGCATTTTCATGCAAAATAATGTTAGACCTCACTTAGCCAGAGTTGTCAGAGATTATCTAAGTAATTTCGCGGTTCAATTAGCCAGCTCTCAGCCCTGACATGAATACCATAGAACATATCTGAAATAAGTTGGGACGAAGAATCCGAAAGCATACACCTGCTCCAAGAGGATAATTAATGCAAGATAATGTAATACTCGTTATTAGTGATAAGTTTTTTTTATATATTTTGTTCCATATTAGTCCTAGGAACAAAAATTCGAACTTCGTCTGAACTGTAAATTTGTAATATTTCCAAAATACGCAATAAAAACAATAAATATGCTTTACAATTCAATATTGAATTTTTAATTTAATGTGCAAAACACAGTACAATTGTTTACAATTTGCTAACATAAGGCTAAAACAAAAAATTGACCTGTATTTTTTACTCGCTAGTGTCCTATCTCTAATCTGAAAATAGACGTCAGCAACAATAAGCAAAAAAAGCGTTACAAAAATGAATAAATACCAAAATTGTTATTTAATCATAAAATAGACACTAAAAGACTTGGATTATCAAGGACTTGTTGACATACACTTTTGATTTAAAAAACAGCAGCAATAGAAGCTCAAAAGTGTTAAATCGCACGATCTAGGTGGTCAATTCTGGTTAAGACGTCAAGAACCGTCGACCCCAAAAATCCCATAACCCTGTAGTTGACAAATAGCGCCCAACGTAGTGGCATAGTGCCGTCATTACTGCAAACAACACCCCAACAATATAACCGCAGCAAAAGAAAATAAAAAAACAATAATTAGAAAAATATCTAACGATGACTATCTACAAAGTCATCTGACTGACCACAATAACACGGCCACCAACCAAGTTAAGACAACTGTCGACTAGGTCTGACAGCAGTCAGCCCTACGCCAATAATCATTAAATTAACCGACTACATACATGCAACACATTCTATTTGTTAATTAAAACACAAAAATTTAATGTCATTTATACTTCAGTGTAAAGAACAGTTAATACTATTATTGATGTAATATAACATCATTCAAATGTTTCCCACAGAAGCGCTGCCAAGAGTGGATCCGTTTCACCCAATTGTCCATGATTTTTTTCACATAAATCGAGCCTCATTTTAGCAATAACAGATTCAATGTTGACCAATATTGTAAAATCGCCGAGTTGTCGACGTAAACTAAAGACTTAACAATAAAGTAATAAAGCAGCAACGTTGAAAAAAAAGTCTAATGAATCCGCTAGAATGCTTGTTCATGCATTGCTTCTGGCTGCTTGTTCACAAAACCCTTAATCAAAAAGTGAGAACATTCATTTAAATTTGTGCACGAGACGTTCAATTATTCTTCGAATTGAATGATTATAATGACCAAAAATAAGTACGTAAATTGGTCGCAACTGATCGAGAATTTTGATAGAGTATTTGAATAATTTGTAAACGCTGTTAAAGTGTGTACAGTTCCATAATAAAATGGTAAGCTCTGGCAAGTACAACCAATTCAAGCAGGAAACCTAAATCAAATTAAAAAAACGTCCGTATACATACCATCCATACAATCCTTCTACTCCCTCATAAATCAATTTGAAGCAGATATAAAAATACAGAAATACTCAGCAGATTACAAACAACTAAACGAGTTCTTGAAGCAGCGTAAGACCTAATACCAATTATCACCGATCCCGACTACATCTGCAAGTGTGCAACTCTCAATGTTATTACCGAAGAATCCAAAAAAAATCTAGAATATAAACTAGAGTTAAGCTCTACCGCTTCCACAGTCACCAACAACTGTGACCTTACCAAATGAGAGAAAGACCATCTTACCTTTTTGCACCTTGGAGATGTTGGAAGAAATGTGGGTAGAAATTAATTAAACCGTCCGACCTCATATCATACCTCTACAGAAAAAACAAAAAAATCCAAAAATCCCACCGGAATACCCTGTAGTTGAGCCCAGCTAAGCAGTCAACGCATATGAACCTCATATACATATCACCGACACCGTCAACCATGACAACATCCACACACAAGACACCTACCAGATTAGCAAGAGAAATCAACCAAAGACAAAGAAACCACCCTCCACCGACCAACAACAACATAAACTTACAGCGTAATAAAAACCAAACTTGTTCGCATGAAGTTGAACTTACTGAACACGTGCCACCGCAAAGGTACCGCGTAAACCACTGCCAAAACAAAAAAAACCTAAAGTTAATGTATTGAAACCAAACTCATAGTAGAACCATTGTAGACACATATGTTTTATTGTAGACTACCCCCTTCCTGAGCAATAGTTAAGGTATTCAAACAACCGACACACATGGATACTATCTCCATACATTATAGAAATCAAAAGCTCAACCTAAAAAGTTAGAAAAATTGTTTGCCGTCGTTTGCGGATGCCTTAAATATCAAACTTTACAATTTTTTTTAAATTTCAATTTGTAGAAATTGCGATATTAAAACTTATTTTTCACAAATTTAAGCATAAATTAGAATACGTCGAACGGTTTGAGAAAATATAGTGTTTGATTGCGTAATCATCTCATATTAGCCAATTAACTGCTTTAAGCGTATTCTCACATTTTCAACAAAAAAACATCATTTACCCAAAAATTGCAAAAATATATATTTTAATACTGCAATTATGTGTGGAATAAAACATCCAACAAATAGCCGCCACAACTCTGCTGGCAAACTGTTGCACTTTCAGGAAAGTTGCTGATAACATTTTACCATATTTGTACTTCAATTTTGCAAATAACACGTTATTTTTTTTCCTTCAGCTCAAAAAGTATGCTTGATTAGTTGGCATAAACAAAACAAAAAACCAAAAACCCAAGTATAGTCGCACGGCGTTAGATCGCATGATCTCAGTGGCCATTGCGTGAGACTCTCGTAGTCTCTCGCGCAGTTGGACAAGTTGTCCTGCTAAAAACACAACTCGTCTTAAACTGTACCAACCAATGCAGACCACAACAACTTCGTTATGAAATTCCGACTTCACTCGCCTAAAATCCATACCAAACGAGGACTCTCTGCTCGCTAAATCCGGCTGTTTTGTAAAGTAGAAATGCCTCCCATCGCATTCATTCCTTAATTCTCATTCAAGAGCTGACAAACGTGCGCCATTGCGCATGATCACCTAGCTTAACTTTTGAGTAAATTGAACTTTATAAGAAAACAGATAAAAATCTTTCTTTAAAATTCTCTGCAAACTGCTTGTCACTTTGCCCAGTAGCTGTGAACAGCGGCAAATCGATGTGACTAAATTCCCACCAATTCTTCACTAAAGCAATCAGAGACTAAATTGCGTAATTATATTCTAAGCAAATACTCAAATGTGCAAAGGTTTGAGAACTTGCTTTTGGCATAATCCTAATGGTTTTCTTAAAGCAGTTGATTACCGTTGATAAAAAAGTAGACAAATGAACACTAAACGCTTGCCCAGAATAGACAACACGCAACATATAATGCACAACAAAATCTTAAATTTTCTTATTGATAGAACTGTACAAAACCAATTTGAAAAATGTTAAATAAGAATAAACTTTTAATGATTGATTAAGCAGGACATCATTTTGTAAAATAAGCTTTAGATAAATACTAAATGTCGTAAGACAAATACTATGTCAACACAAGTTTACTATATATAAATCCTAGTAACAGCTTTACTGAAAAAATAAACTGAATAAATTTCTGTTCCATTAAATTCAATTTATTTGAAATAGATAAAATCAAATTTATCAATCGTTTAATTTTAGTAATTGACCGTATGACCTCTACCCAACAATTTAATATAATATCGTAATAAAATATCCAACATATTTCATTAATTCAAAATATTAAGTGCTTATATAAATTTAAATTATAACACAAAAATGCAGATAGATTTAAATATGTCTACTTAAGAAAATGTAATTTACGGTAGACATTCGTAATTTATGTTCTAATTAATTGACTGAAAATTTATTAATTTAAAATTAATTAACTAATAGAATGTGTATAAGCCACATTAAAGTAGCATATTAATTAGTTTAATTTGAAATGTGATGTGATAAATTTTTAAAGAATCGTTGAGAACTTTATTATTCTATCAAAACAGATGAAATAATTTATTTTACAAAAGTCTTTATGTCTAGAGAGTACAGACAGTGCATTTTTGTAATACATCTCTTGTAGAAGATAAAGGGAAATAACACATGATTCGAATGCCGTGCAAACGACTCGCGGACTTCAGTCAATCGGAGACAGAAAGAAGAAAGAGAGGGAAACGTGTTTTATATCCGGGATCGCATTTCACCCGTCTATAAAATAATCGTTTTGTTTTTATAGAAAAAAAGTGATCTTTTAGTTTGATCGAATCTGGATACGATTCGGGGCGGCCGCCGCATCAAACATTTTAAACACGCGCTAATAAAAATCCTGAATGTGTGAAAACGAAATAAATAATAAAATCAATTGGTTTATTTTTACACAAATTCAATTTAGTTCTTCTTTAATAGCATCCTTTTTAAATAAATTGTCGGTACTTTTCCAGCTCGAGTATATGATTTTTATCGCGGTCGTGAGAAGGAGAATCAAACTAGAAAAGCGAACATGAGCCGTGACCTTATTTCTCCTAAAACCTTACGAATGATCCGTAATAATGTATAAAACAAACAGTCGTTCTGCTCTCTTTGTCATCGATAATGAGAGAATGTGGCCTACGTGAGCTGCAATTGACCTGCAACTAAATCTAAATGAGGCTCCGATTTTTAATATCTGGTTTAATTTTACTTCTCATAATAATTTTCGCCACTTGTTATTTCATGTAATAATAATGATAATAATTAAACTTTCGCATAACTCCAATAAGGAAGCAATTTAATTCGGAAATGTTCTCAAAAACATAAAATAATCAAGTTTTTATTAAATAATTTAGCAAAAACTTTGCTAATTATAATAAAACGTACAAACTTTGTGCATAAAACTTAGAATATGCTAATTCAAGATCATTAACACTTTTGGCTTTAATTAGTTCATGAAACTAACGTAATTTTTTCTTCAATAAATAATTAAAATACTTTTGTAATTAATTTATTAAGAGTGGCAAATATGGGATATTTATGCAATAAATTTTCTTGAGTTGGAACTGTTTAACATGACTCAAATGAAGTTATTTTTATATAGTTTTTAATCAAATTTCATATTAGATTAATATTAGTATTATGCCCAATGTGTAAATTGTAAACTAAGTTGCATTTTAATTTAGTGAGTTGTACTTTCACATGAAATTATTATTATTATTATTTGTTATTAACAATGTACATCAATAGAATACATTATCATTATAAAGTTTTTTCTCAAACATGTATTGTAAAAAAATACTAGTTCTAATTTTGAATAAAGAGCAGACTATGAAGATATAATCTATCAATTAGTGCCCAAACCTAAATATAAGTGGGTCTGTTATAGATAAGCTAGAGATTAATAATTTTGCAAACTCTAATTGGAAGCTAAAAAGTTTTTCAAAAAAGAGCAATATTTAATTTTGCAATTTTTATACAAAAGTAGTGTAGAATAAAACATCCAACGTGGCTGCCACGACTCTGCTGGCACACTGTTACTCTTTTAGAAAAATTACTAATTACATTTTCGCATATTTGACCTTTAATTTTGCCAATAATACCTTGCATTTTTTCTTTAGCTCAGGAATTGTTGTTGGTTAGTTAGGATAGATGAAAGACTTTCATAAACACCATATGTGAACTATCTGCTCCATAAATCCAGCTATTTTGTGTGCTTGTCAAAATCGCCATCACTTAGGGCCACTTAAGGCAATATTTTAATAAAGAAGCCCACTAATAAGTTTTGTTCACAATAGGAGTGATCAATTTTCTCAGTTTTTTTTGGATTTTGTCGACCAAAAATTGCTTTTTTATTTTTATTTTAGTATTAAAATCGGCTGTTCGTTTGCGTCGCGTTCCATAGCTGATAATCGCGTTGCGCCTAAATGACCTTTGTCAAATCTTTAGTTCAGATTAGTTTAAACAAAAATGGCACAAAATCAATTATTGCGCTCATTTTAAAACACGCTTTGATAGACAAGATCAATGAGTTTCGAAACGTAGATCTCAATTAGGCATACATTAATAACAAATTTGGATATGTTGCAGTGTTTTGAGCCTACAATTTTGCTGACCAACAAACATTTAGTTTACTCAGCTTAATGTAATAAACAAAACTACCTTTATTCCATTCATCCAACTTTAACACAATGGCATTGCTCTCCATTTCTAACAATTACATTTTGGCATTGCTCTCAATTAGCATCAAACGCAGCCCTACCTTAAAAACCACACTGTTCCAACGTGTCGCATTGGCTTCTAACGTAAAACCCACCGTTGCTTTTTGATCAATATATCATTCATATTCAGAATTGACGCAGTCCACAATATTGAACTACGCATGGTTGTGGTATATTTTTAACAGTTAAAAAAATATATTAAACAATTAGACAGACGTTAAACTGCATTTTAGTCTCTTTTTTTTAACTAACTTTACTAACCGTAAAAATGTTACCATACCAACAGTAACACCTAACATGTCTAACGGTATCATAGCAACTAAGGATAAAGAATAAGTTGTACCAAAACAAGGCTGCTCAGGTGCTCGACAAACAAATCAAAAACAAACCGATAAAACCCCAAAAAATGCACTAAAAGATTTCAAAATGTTGTTTTTAATTATCACTCTTTGACGTTGCCAACATAGAAAAACACTTCCGTTGCTAACTTCGAGAAAACGATACTGTTTTAAGTTGCTAACTGTTGTGTAGAACTTTCAACTCCTGCAAGAAGCTACCAAAACCAGTACCTTACTCAGTTAAATGCGATTCTTGCAATAAAAATTTTTTATACGCAATTTTTTGTAGTTCAAAAATTTATTATTTAATCTATTTTATGATTTAAAAAAATATTAAGAACAATCCTTTCTTGCAAACTTAATGTATGATAATATATTACGATTACATTAGTTTTGGTCGATTTTTGACTATTATTCTTTCATTAAATTAGTTTTGTCAGCAATTTTTGTGTGGTTCTTGCACGATTGGTAATTTTTGGTAAAATTTTTCATAGTTAATATCTTCTTGGTTTATACACGTATTTTTTGCTTCTTTTAATTACTTAATGCACTTTTTGAGTATTTTGCAAAAAAAGAATGCATAATACAAAAAAAAAGAAACAATACCTTTATACATAATAAATATATTTATTCCCGGGTAGCGCCGGCTTCGCATGTACATAAATAGATGTTATTGTCCCCGCAGTTCATGCTAGACTGACTCGTTTTAAGTTTGATTTTACATGCAAATACCTATCGTAGTTACAGTGTTCTTGGTTTACCGTTTTTACATACGATTTTAATTTTTCAAATAGTAACACAACTCTGAAGCTAAAAAATGGCGCAATTATTAAGAGCCGCATGCGGATGCGAAACCGACCCCTTCTCTAACTTACCTACGCCTTGTACTATATCAAACTCGACAACACCATAATATAAATACCGCCTCCATGACGCTTGAGTAAAAACTAAGTAAGTAAAAAACTTGTTAAGGAGACTTCAAAACAGAGGAGGAGCTATATGTAAGCAAATGCGGAAGAGCCCACAAGGTTATGTTATTCTATCAAAACAAAATTTGACGCAGAGCAAACCCGGATAATTTTCCTGATTTAATTTTAGATTATATATCTTTTGTAACCAAATCAATTTTAGTACTTTCTAGAAACTGGTTTGAGTAATTTGAGTTATAAAATATTAGCAAATGCATTACTGAACTTTTGTACAGTTTTAGTGTAACTTTTTTAACAGCTGACTCAGTAGACTTTGACAGACTTTGGTTATTTATTTCAAATTTAACATTTTAGTACCTTTTTGTTATTTTAGTAACTTTCTCACAGTTTCAATTAACAATCCGACAGTTTTAACAGTTATATTTTTAATATATTTAGTGACATATGTTATTAAAATACAATCAAATACATTAGTATTGAGAGTTTTATTACTTTTGGAACAATTTATAATGCAATTCAATGTGTCTGTACGTTTGCGTTAACTTATAACATTTTTACACATAATTTGTTTTAGTAACATTCTTCAGTAGTTAAAAATAATCTACAAGCAAGTAATTGTCAAAAATGTTACACAATTTTCACAAAATATTCTACAATTTTTTAAAAAAGTTCCCAAGATAAACAACAAGTTAATTTTTGCAAATGTATAAAATGTTCCACAATCTTTTAAAAAATGTTTTCCAATTGTCAAAAATGTTCTACAATTATAATAACTGTTTTGGTCCTTAAATGTTCAATATTCCACAAATGTTAGAAATGCAAGCAAATTAGATCGGCAGAAAGGCAACAATGTTCGCAAATGTTCAAGCAATTGTAAAAATAATCCTTATTTGTCCACAAGCCAACAAATGTCATAAATATTCCAAAACAGTCAATAAAATTCCCCAAATCTGTTAAAGTTCTAAAATTGACAAAAATTATTTTCAAAATTGTAAAAATGTACAAACATCGTCAAAAACCTTACTTCTTCTTCTTTATCAGCCTTTCTCTGTCCACTCTTGGACGTAGGCCTCCCCTTTAAGTTTCAACGACTTCCTATCTTGTTCAGCTGGACCCAGTGTCTTCCTGCCTGCTGGTAGATGTCATCCAACCATCTCTTCTGGGGCCGTCCTATGCTCCTCTTATGCGTTCTTGGCCTTCATTGCATTAATAGTTTCACTCATCTGGTAGTCTGCTGCATAGCAACGTAACCTGCCCATCCCCTTACTTTTGATTTTCGCCTTATTTCCACGTTTTGTATCTTTTCTCTTAAGCTTACTCCTAGCATTGCGCGTTCTATCGCTCGCTGTGTGACTCGCAATTTATTGGCACTTTTGATGGTCAGTGCCATAGTCTCTAAACCATATGACATCACGGGAAGGATGCACATGTTAAACTTTCCTTTTTAGATTTATAGGTACCTCGAAATCTTTCAGAATAAAGTTTAATTTTCCAAATGCCGCCCATGTCATGCGTACTCTTCTCGTAACTTCGGTGTTTGGTTTGCTTTACCAAGTTTGATTAGGTGGACTAAATACACATATTCTTCTACTTTTCCGAAGACTTCTCCTTCGAGAGATACAGTGTTCGTCTCATCTAGGCTCATGAACTTGGATTTCCCGGAATTCATTTTTAGACCAACTTCCAATGACGCTGCTTTTAGTTCTTTTAGCATTTGTTTTAGTTCGTCCAGGTTACTGCTAAATATGACGGTGTCGTCCGCAAACCTTAAGTGGCTTAAGTATTTGCTATCTATGTTGATCCCATTGTCCTCCCAAGGTAAGGTTTTGAACATGTCTTCATGGTCAAGGTGAAGTGTTTTGAAGAGGTGGTTGTCGCCTTGCCGGACGCCTATTTTTATAGGTATTCTGTCTGTGGTCATGTCTTCCTCTATCTTTACCTGAAAGGTGGCGTTTGAATATACATATTTAAGGAGCGTTGTGTAACGTGAATCAACTCGGGCGTGATCCATTGCTTTGAACATTGCTGCCAGATTTAACAAATCGAAAGCTTTGCTGTAGTCGACGAATGCTATGTGTAGTGGAACGTTGTATTCAGTACATTTTTCGATTAGTTTGATTTAAAAAACTTTTTGTATGTTGTTTTACACACAAACAAACTTAAAACTCAATACACAACACACATTTTGATTTGTTTACATCCGGTGCAAATCTTATTGTAAACATACACTTTTTTTATTTATTAACACTTGAAACATTATTGATATAAACTATTAGACTGATGTTCAAATTAACCGGCGTATTTTAAATTCGTTCGAAGTATTATTACAGCTAATTTATATAAAATTATCTTATGTTTTGAATGTTAGAGATTTGTTTTAAATAAACATTTCAATAAAATGAAACATTTATTTGTTATTTATTGTTCATTTATGTATCAAAGCCAATGTCAAAGTAAATGTTATATATACGTAGCGAGTTAAGGTTTATATTAGAATATGTTATATCGCAACACTACGGCATTCACTTGATTCTTTTTATCTGATTTTGATATAAGATATTGTTATATTTATGTCTAACAATCCTAATGCTACTTTCATAGTAAACATTTGTATTTCCTAAAATAGTGTTAATACATTTTTATAGAGCATTATTGTATATTACTTAATTACTAACGTGAAAGTTTTGCAACGTTAAATATTCGATGTCTTTAACATGTTTAGATTATATTGTGAAATAAATTTTGCAATTAAACATATCTACCAAAATGCAAAGTATGTTTGGTATATAAAAATATAACACAATTTTGACCCAAACTTGGTTGTTAATGTTTGAAACTAAATAATCCCGGCTGGGCATTATCTAACTTACGTCTACATGGCGCTCAACGTTGAATTTTAACTGAAAGCACAGATTTCATTCATGCCCAAAAAAGATTACGACTCTCAGACGTCTGGTTCGTGGTTAAGGGTTAATGTGTATATCTTATGCCTTGTGATGCAAATTAAAAAATCACTTGATATTGAAAAACATGTACATATAAATTACAGAACGGCTTTATCCTTTTTACCAACATAGAGATAATTATCAAAATATAATTAAGTTCTTTCAATTTCACAGCTGTAATAAATTTAAAAAAAAAAAGGTTGTCATAGAAAGATGCATACATGCACATACAGTAGCGGTACCTAAGATTGGTAAAGTCGCCGACCTGAATAGAAGCAGGGTCAAGCACGATACATGTCTAAATAACGGCCCCACTGACTAATACTTTTCTAGTCGTGCCATGCAACGTTAAATATCCTCATTTTTTAAATATCTTTGATGAAAAGTAAAAACCTTAATAGTTACTTAACTTATAATTTTTAAAAGTTGAACATAATAAGAAATACTAACATCATTATAACGAGCGTCATAAAATTTACCGGCATTAAAAGCTACTTGCTTTACCTGGCTCTCGGATCGTGAATTTTAGTTTCATTATCTCCAGCGTTAATAATTAATCGCTTCTGAACAAATCGGGGTCTCGTTTTAGTTATTTGCGGGCCGAAGGGACGTCTCCGTAGCGGAGAATTACGAGCTAGAACAATGGGCAACCACTTTACTATATAAACTCGGCACATGCACACGTACACATTCAATCTATATTAACGACCGTGTACAATCCTACATTAACTATTATATGCTGATTTATGAACAGGTATTGCGCATTGCTTGTTTATAACTAAGGCTGTTTCTGCATTTAAGGTTAAACTATTATTTTCTTTAGATGTTTAAATTTTATTCTATTTGCTTTGCTTAGTGAATAAATATATTTATTTAATAGAAAGAAACATCATTTATGTAGTATGTAGTTACTTATTAGTGACATAAATTTCCAAACATGTTATAAAACAATTATTCAGGTTTAACCAAAATTTGCAAAAAATAACATAAAAATAAATCTAAAAAAAAAACGAAACTATGCATTCCCCAATTTATTTAAACAAGCCTCGAGCTACAATAAATCAATAAAAATATTTAAAATATTAAAATCCATAAATGTATTTGTTGATTATTGCTAACAAATTTAATGTTTATATTTATTTCACTTTATTAAAAACTATTTATGTATAACTAAACATAGATACTATATATAAAATAAATTAGTTATTATTACAATAATAATTAATTATTAAAACAAATCTAAATATATCGGTTAATATTATATGTATTAATAAAATTTTAGTTCGTATAATTGACAGTTCAAAAGAATAATTACAGTTCATTGCGTAGGCGTAAAAGCCTATGAACAGCGTAATTAATAGTTGTGCAAATAAAAATAAATTAATGTTATTTGATTTATAATTAAAATAAAAGTAATTTTATTATTATATTATTTAAAGTGTAATTTTATCATAGTATAATTAGTGGAACAAACTCAACAGTTCATGGAACAACAAAAGCAGTGCTCACTTATTAATTAAAAAAAATAGAGTAAGAATTCACCATCGTCCTCCTAACCAATACTGTAATATACAAACAACAACCAAGTCTCGCATGACTTCTTCAATAGCAACCCATCTGCTGCAACTACATCAGTTAAAAGAAAAAAGTCGCTACCATTCAAAAAAGTGATTGAAACACCGACAACTCATGGAGCCCCAAAGCAGCCAAAATATTGAAAATGTACCAACTTAATTTGATCTGCATTTTAAACCTGGAGGTAAAAAACTGGCGACTTAAAATATATTATACACAGATCAAACTATTAGCTATGGCAACAATATTAAAGTAAACGTAACCACAACTAACAACCTAAACACCAAAAAAAGTAAACAACTAAGCAACAAGACACCTCAAAAACCTGTTTCTGTTGAACCAGGAAAAAAAAACGACTACAAAAACCAAGTTACTGTTTGACATGCCTGGGAGACAGCAGCCAGCCAATGAAGAAACTGATATCGAAAAACTGCAATTCTTATTGCAAATGAGATACGGATGATTAATTGGACCAATTCATTCAATTAATATCAATGGGCCCCTACGGGAACTGTACGGACTCCAATAAAAAAACTAATCCAAAAACAAACCAGCAAAGTCAACGCCCTGGAAGCGTAGAACTTATCCCTGATAAAGGGACAAAGAATCAACGTCTACAAGGACCAAGTTAATAAGATGAGACGCGACCAGAAAGAAGCCCTCTCCAAGATGAAAGCTACCATAAAAAAAAGAAGATTACACTGCCAGCAGCGACTCAACCAAACCGAGATCGAACCAGTTCACTACCCTGAAGAAAGCAAGTCCAAATCCCGGATAACTGCAATTCTTATAGCACAAAGCCTCTTCGATGATTTGATTGGGTTTAATTACCAATCATATCGCCTAATTGCTAAGAAGCTATATAGGTGAATTAATTAATTCCTGGAGAAGCAGGACTAGAAGATACACAGCTTAGAGAACCACGCCATAAAGTAGATCAAAGACATGAAAGATAGGATCGACATCATGGTCACATGTCATTAAGCAGACCCGGTACAATCTCACAGAGACCCTCCTTGGCTTGCGCAAGTACATCTCCCATTTCCAACGCGGTCACAATTTTGCTAATCGCTAGACTTTCCATATAACCAGCTACGCCACAAAAGTTCGAAAAACCTAGAGTCTTCACCAGCTGATGCAGCGATGCCCCAGCCCACCAAGACACTGGATTACCCGACCCAGACCTCCCTCAAGAGACCTGCCAAGAACCCTCTCTAAAGACAAAGAGCCGATAGAAATCCAGCCGGAAAGCAAAGTCGCCGCCCACAATGAAGTCCTACCCAAAGAAGAGAAATTTATCGTTGAGATTCATTACAAAAAGTCCAAGAAACAGAAGAAGGAACAAGGTAAGTCTTCTTCAGCTTCTAATCTTAACAGACAATAAGCCGGCTCAGCAAGTCAGTTGCCTTTAGCGCCATCTAGGTCATCAACCAACAAGGCTAATGGGTCCAAAACTCGACCGGCCACTCATACCAAGAAGTCCACGTCTGAATCCCTGGGTCCTCCAACAAACCCCTCAAATACGTCAACATCCACAAAGAGCGTTGACTCATGCATCCAAAATTGCATGCAGAGTTCGTTGAGATTAAACGCAAGTCTGAAGACATTGTCCAATGCCATCATTGCCAGCGTTATGGTCATACGGCATCTAAATGCAATTCCTCCTACGTATGCGTCAAGTGTGCCAAAGCCTAGTCCACGTGCAAATTTACAAAAGAGTCAGGGCATGTATCTACATGCGTAGCTTGCAAGGGGCCACACACTTATCTCAAGCTAAAAGCAAGCCAATCGTATAAGCCCCATTCCAATGCATTACCTCTCAAAAACGGAGTCCCGCTCCTCCCAAGACCTGTAAGGAGCAATCCTGTGCACAGACAACGGTAAATCAAGCGCAAATAAAAGATCAGCTTTTCCTCCGCTTGGTTCAAGCGAGTGAAGATGACTTCACAGAGATTTTATTATCTTCAGTACATCTTCTGGCTTAATAGGCTAGATACAGACTATTTTTGTCTGTTAATCTGAATATATAGTCGGGTTCTCCCCAAAGACTATGCAACGCTTATACGGCTAGAACATAACGTGGATTCTCAAGTTTCCCATCAAAACAAACACAGTAAGGCAAGAAGTTCCTTGCACTGTGAGTGCTACCTTCTAGGAATCATGCTCATCCAAGATCCGCGTGCAATTCTAACAAAAAGTCCGGGCATGTAGCTACATGCGCCGCGTGCGATAAGCCGTAGATCTCCAGTTATAAAAGTTGTCCAATTTACCAAAAACTGAAAGCTAGCCGCAACAGCCAGGCTCACGGTAAAGCACTTGCTCCTCGACATAAGACTCCTGCTTCACCTAGGAGCACACCCAACGTTCGCAAGAAAAATGCAATTTTCATTGCAATTTAGTCACGTCACGCTGACCTATGTTGTTAATTATTTGTGAGTTATCATATTTAATTAAAAATATTTTATTTCAGATATCAAATATCCGTTAAGATGAAATCGATAAAAGACAGAATAAAGAAAGCAATTTGAAGTTGCCCTAGTCAATCTTGGATGGCACGTTCGACCACCTCTCACCAAGACTCTATAAATTGCAGAATTCAATCCGGATCGTAGAATCATCGCGGGAGGACATTAAAAAGATTCGTGTACTAGACAACTCTATGAAGCAGATGCGATCCACAAGGGAGCAGCTAGTAAAGCTAAAATGGAGAAAGACATATTCCAACGCCCTTTCCCAATTCTCGCAGAAGCCTTCTGCTTCTGCATCCCGACCAGCCGCAATTCCTGTTGTTATGGCACGCAAAACATCTGTAAACTCGGCAGTTAGTTCAAACAAAACTTCAACGTCTTCTGTGAGCGTTAATGAAAAGCCTCCACCGCTCGTTATTCGTAATAAAAGCAAATTTAACAAGTACAGCAAGCTATTTATAAAGATAGCGGTGTGAAAATTGTCCTCGCAATTAACATTAACAACGGTACTCAAATTTCGTTTGACAAAATGAATCATTAAGAACGGAACTACAAATTTCTATTCTTTTCAAACAATCCGTAAAAGCCAATATTAAAAAGATGTCCCATTCTCCAGAAGATGTTCAGAAAAAACTCGTTTCAAAAAGAATCTATGCTCTCGCAGTTATTCAACTAGGAAATAAACTAACTCGAAGTCAAGATTTTCAACATCTCTAAACTTTTTGGTATTACCGTTAAGGTACATACCAAACGTCGATCTAGAAATATCAACAAATGCCACAAATGTCAGTATTTCAAGTACACGGCATCGAAATGCTTTGGTGACCCACCTGTGTAAAATGCGTCAGTCCGCACTATTCAGTAGAATGCACGAAAGACGTGAACATGTTGCCCACATGCATTTTTTGAACAAATTGCTGCATCTCAGGCGATTATTTTGTCGGAAATGATAACCCATATATAAGTAACACCTATAAAGTTGGCGCAATACGCCACGTTATACATCTGTAAACAGTAGAGTTATGCACAAATTTTCACTTTCATATGTACCACACATCCAGGTAATTCAACTATGAGGTAAAGTTTAATCACATTGATTACATTAATCACATTCTTTATATATTTTATTAAAGTTTAATCGATAAGCACGTCCTTATATAGTAAATCTGACACGTTCGGTCTTTTAAAAATTCCTCCTTGACCATAAAAAAAAATAATAGAGAAAAAAAACCTTCCTTAAACTTTAGCCCATCACATCAGAGCATGACACTGCCCCAAAAGTGAAAAGAGAATCTGACAAACGCCACCTGGTTTACAGGTCAATAACCAGCAATAGCACACTAGGGCCCCACAGCCATAACAATGTCCCAAAAACATCAAGCAAAACGACAAATCCAGTAAACCTAGCAGGTACTGATTACAAAACCTCGGCAGTTTAGACTTATAACATAAGGTAAGTATATGATCAAAATGAGTCCTAAGTGGTTAACTCAAATCTCACGCAAAATTGTAGCAGGTTCAAACCCCAGCTCCGGTAGAATATTAAAAAAAATGATGGTATTTATTATTTCAAGACATTATTCCATTAATTCATACATTACATGGCTACTGTCCATGTAAACATAACTACACCTAATATAAAAGTGTGAATGAACAAAATACGAGACGTTAGTATTTGCAGATACATATTCAAAGACATCTATGAGGTAATGTCGTCGCTTGAACTATAAAAAGTTGGCAAACTCACTGCTGCAAGCAGTCAACATAATACCACAGCTGTGGTGGAAAAAAAATCTTCCAAACCAAAGTTTACAGCAATTATAAAATGCTGCCATTAAAACCAACGCCACATTGACTTTATCCTTGATTCAGACTGTAGTAGAATTTTCAACCAGAACCAGTAACCGCTAGCTCAGACAATCCACAAAAGTGTCGTACCCACCGGAGATAATAAGCGCAATACTTTATCTAAGACTATTTCATAATAATATGTACAATATTATACCGTGATAGATTTCAATAAACAATAAACAATAAACCTACAAAACTCGGAATCATTGCAGATAAAAGATAACGAACATTGGGCGATATTAGTGAAGCGTTAGAATAACTCGCCACCATTACAACTCCATCCATACCAGATAAGTCTTGATTTAGTAACGCAACAAATGCAATAGCTTCGTGCCATTATTATTCACTACCATCATAACCATTCATTGATTTCAACAACGCAAGCTATTGACTCAATTGAGACATTATTTAATATGTAGTTATAGATAAATTTATAAAATAGTAATTGAAATAAAAGTGGTATTATTACAGCAGATTAAATATACTAACATGATTATTATTTAAATATAAAGAATATTACTTTCAAACATTTACCAATTATTTACAACTTATCTGTAAAAAGCCCCGTGTATTCGTTATCGATTTTACAAAATAGTGGCGTTACTTTTATGCCTATCAGTTATAAAGCGTAAACTGCACAGGCACAAAAAAATAAAATTAGACAGGGAATCGAATATACGCTTGGGAAATGTTCAACATCATTCAGTGCTAGAAAATTGCCTCGTATGTTTTTAATTTGTACTAACAAAGCCTTTTTAGATACACGTTTTTACACGAATAATAACTGAAACATTTATTTTTACAGCCAAATGTTTCTCAGATTATTTCATGTGTATATCCCAGAGAATTGCTTTTTCACTGAAAATTGCTGTAGAAATGTGATGCTTAATAGCCACTAATAATATTTATCAAAAAGTAACATGTAAAAGTTATCACAATTCATTTTTTTTTTCTATTAATTTTATAAATGATGTAAGTAATCTTTAAAATGATTTTATTTTTATTAAAATAATAGATTCAAAGTTATACAAGATTTCGGTATAATTTCTTAAATTATTCAGTTAAAGCTTTACGCATTTTATATGTATCAATAATGGTGATAAAAATTAAAATTAATAACCATTCATTATGATTAATAATACCCATAAAAATTAAATTAAATCTTTACTGATTTATTCATGATAGTTGTTTTTATTGTATGTACCGTTACAAGTTGTTTGTTATATAAATCTCTTAAACGCTTGGTTTCTAAAAGCAATCCAAGCGACTGCAAAGGAGCGGACCGAGGTATTAAAGTAAAGGTGATTTAAGAAAGTGCAATAAAACAGCACAAGCTTTCACAACTTGTATCGGGTTTGGTTGGCTTCTGATATATTGGATTATGTAAACCTTATTTATGTCCGTTTAAAATATTATTGTTGAGGCGCACAAATCTTTAAATATTAGAATGTAATCGACACGCGATTCATTTCACTCATAAATTAAAATTTATCGTCTTTCTATTATAATAATAAAATGCTTGAAATAAAGAAAGGAAGCTCTAGTACTGCTTTTTATATTCATGGCTAAGCAATTAAGATTAGCACGGCTCTTGTTGAGGAAGTTAAATAAACATGCGGATGAATCTCAAATTAAATTCTGGTAAAATTAAAAGGTCTGCTTGTGTTAAATGTAATTTTAACGACTTACAAATTCTTTATGACAGTAATTACGGTAATCAAAACATCCGAAAACTGAAATTTTATTATACTATTTGTTTAAAAAACAATTAGTCATAAGAGTTAATTAGCAATAAAGACTGTATTCTTTGTTGTCTTAACAAAATAACATATAACATGATCCTATTTATCACAGTTTAAGTGACAATGCGGGTAATTTAACTACGTATGGAATCATTATCGCCCTGCGATAGTATAGTATTTGCCGATCATGTATTGAATGTTGCTATCACTATGAGGTAAATTAATATCTGCGTATTTAACAAGACATGCTGGGCGTAACTCTTCAGCAACCAATCGGATGCAAATAGCACGGAGACTATAACCCGTAACATGTTTAATCATTACTACTCCACAATGCAAAATGTGTGCTTCCAATTTAGAGTACTTAGATGAACATAATTATGGTTTATAATAAACATTATTGAAATCGTAATATAAAATCCAAAACAAAGAAATAGAAATAAGAACAAAAAAGCAGTTATTATGAAACTGAATGTTATCATTTTTGTAGAAAAATGTTGGAGTTAAAAATAGACTTTTGACGTTTTTTTGTACGGAAAACAATATAGATACAAAGCCAAACTTAGATAATAAATATATTAGTCAATACCAACGATTAAATTGAGTGGTTAGTATGTACCTACGTTCATTCTTATATTTACAAACAATCTCTAATGCAAAATTAGAAGAATCAATGCTAAGAACTCCATAAAACATTTAGTTTTAAAAAGTGATACTTAAAGATAGATTATGTTTGCCGCTTCTCTTGAGAGTAAATATAGACGACAGTGACCAGGGAGACTTGATCAACATAGAAAACAGATAAAATAAAACAAGAAACCTAGGTGACTGAAGAAACTTTGAAATTGATTAAACAACAATATTGTAAACCCTAAAAGCCATATTCATAGACAAATCTCAAAAAATACAAAAAATACAAAATTATTTACGCCAAAATCGGTCTTTTTCAATATTTTGCGGTCGAGTCAAAAATTCCTAGCTCTGCCACTGAGCTCACAAAAATACGCATTCAGATAAACTTAGTTTTCTATTACCATCTTCTGAATAAAGAGTCACGCATTCAACTTTTATATTCTTTCAAGGCTCTTGCTAAGAGATAATTTTATGTTCTACAGCCACGTACTTTTTTCTTTAATAACAAAAAAAAAACAATATAATGTAAAACAAATCTTCATTATTTTGCAAAGTACTTACAAGATCATATTGAAATTCTTATACTTGCAATCCTCATACTTTTCTAACCAACCGTAGTAATTGCTCAAAATTTAAATAATTTTTAAAAACATTAGCTCGAATTAAACTCAATGTGTGCTGAAAATATCATATATAATTTTCAGCATTTATTATTGAATATGTTTTTAATAGTTTAAAATTTGAGAAAACTTTTTATTATTAATCAAGCAATCCATAAATTTACAAACAAAGATCCTTCAATGTTGCTTAAGTAGCTAAGCTTCATATCTCATAAACTAAGTCCAAGAATTGAATGACATTTTCAGCATTGTTGCATTGTTTTCATTTCATTGAAGGAAGTTGTTATTTGGTGTACTGATATTTCTAGAAAATCTTCGGAACCTTGGTATTGGATGCAAAGTATGATTCTAATTGGGTTTTGAATTTGCTCTTTGTTCTTATAGTGCTCTGTATAGAATTATTCCAGTAACTTTAAGATTTTTACTTGGTTTAAAAAAAATCTTTTTTATTTGAGTGTTTGCATATGTTTTTTCTCCCATTGTTGAATCTTTTACATAATACCTTCAAGCTCTTGATATTTTTGATGACAGCAGTAGAAAGAGTTTTGTTTAGAAATTTCAATTCATTAGTCTTTCATCGATTCCTTTGCTTCAACTTCCACATTCTCTCATTTCTTAGATTTAACATTTTTTAGATCATATTTGCTCTTGATAGGCCATTTCTGGTTTGCAAGTTTTTCTTTTTTCCTTTGACGACTTAAAATTAAAACTACTTTTGCTCTGACCGTTCTATGGTCTCTGCTAATAAAAAAATGTTCAGAACAGTAACATCTTACACTATGTTTTTATTGTTGATGATTCTATCAATGTCGTAATGCCATCTGGGTTTAATTAATTTTGTTATTGTCATTAAAAAAGAGTTTATAGCATACAGTTTTTGCCGGAATAGAATATAAAAAAGCTTACGCCCTCTTCTAATTCTCTGTCTTTAACCATGCCTGCCTATAGAAGCCTTGGCACTATCTTTCTTGTGACAAATCTTAAAATTAGTCTTATGTGATAAAGTTGTTTGTCTGATCGCCTTCATTTTGTTGTTATGAAAAGTTTATACTTCGTCGTTTTTATGTGAAGATATGCTATTCTTAAGCCTACATTGTCTATCTGCACAAGGTATTTGACATGCTTCTTGTTTAGGTTGAACCTAGCATTATCGTACGTTATATCATCTCCACCTTTGTGATAAAGCAAGTGATCCGATTAGAGTTCTTTCACTTTTTTCCTATGCCTTCAAGTTCTAACAGTTTTTAGTTGGTTAATAAAGTTCTCGTGTTTCATGTGCAATGCAGTGAACTGAGAAAACTAAGAGCGTTTGGCTTGCCTAGCACAGCATTGAGGCTTTTAGTCTTATTGCTAGACCGCAGGCCAATGCGGGTTGGTAGAAGTTATAAGGTTACATTTAACCTTGTTCAAACGTTTATCCAGCATAATTCGTCATTTGGGCCGTACTTATTTGTAAGTTGTTGTTGTTATCACCGTTTACCTTTCAAAATTTTTATATGCTCTTTGCAAATCTAGTTAGGACTTTTTAAAGTTTTACAAAATTTAAGTTTATAGTCTACAACTTCTAAGGTAGAGCACTGGACAACACATTAACAGGTACTATAATCATTACAACAATTAGTTTATGCATTGTATTTGAATAAGCGCGTGATTTACAATTTCCACCTCCAGCAGTTAATAAATAAAGCATCTACTTCTTCTTAGAGTCGTGACGACTACCATGTTTATTATTTGTCTATACTGATCTTTGTTATAGGTTAATCGACCGTAGCCTGTCCACTCCAACGACGCATATTTCTCAGCCATAACTTTTTTTCGTTCTTTCCCTTAATTTTCCCATTAAAGAATAAATTTATATCTGGGTCCTTTAGTTATATAGAAAAGGTATTCTAGTTTTTCCGTTACATACAAAAAGAAGAGCGTAGATGACACAACATGATAAAACTACGCAGCCAACACAAAAACAAAGATGTGCAAGCCTACAAATGCATAGACAACGACATAAAGAAAGAAATAAAAATAACCAAAAAAATTTTGCTAGCAGACAAAAGTCAAGAAATAGAGACCTATGAAAACAAATACGACCTCTTCAACATGCAAACAAAAATAAAGAAATGGAGCCAAAGGATAGTCAGATCAAAAATGATTGCCCAAAAATAATACACAATCGCTTCTTCGGAAAACTGGAAGAAGGCATTAGCAACACACAGATGGAATTTAGGATAGGCATAAAAACCAGAGAAGTACTTTTTTCTCTTCTTCTTCGTCTAACATTGTGTCCAATGTGTAGTGATTATATTGAATAATCCTCTTCCAAGTTGTGCATGACTTTCTCTATGGTACTGCGCCGTTTTGTCAGTTGTTTGCTCTGCGGGTTGCTGTCCCCAAGTTCAGGTTCGTCACTTGTAATATTATATCGGTCCATCAAGTAGGGGAGCGCCCGCGCTTACATTTGCCTTGAATGCTGAGCTTTTCTATATTGTCGTGGCGTGTGATATGTCCGAAGAATTTCAGGATACGCGTATACGTCATACTTGAAAGTAGCTGCTTTGGTTTAATTTCGGCCAGAACCGAGATATTTGTGCGTCTAGCCGTCCAGGGTATCCTCAGCATCCTACGCCATACCCACATCCCAAAGGCATCGATTCGCCGTCTCAACAGCTTTAATGACAGGAAATACTAGAGCACTTATTAGCGCAATTTTGGTTGTTTTATTTATATTCGGGTCTTTCCATAGCGTGGTAAGTTGAGTCATTACGCCTTCTTATCTCAAACTCGCAAAAGCCAGATCTATAGATTGTTGCGCTAAGCTTCATAAATCTCTCCACGATCGACAATCATAATCTTGGTTTTGTTGTAATTTATATCCAACCCATACTCCCTGATTATTGCTTCGAGTCTATTGAGTAAGGCGGTAAGTTCTTCAGTAGTATTAGCTATTAATAGGGTATCGTCAGCAAATCGCAGATTAGAAAACTTGTTTCCGCCAACTTTTACACCCCCATTCCAGTTTTCCAGAACCTGCCCCATCACATACTGACTGTAGATATTATTCAGTAGTGGAAACAGTATACAGTCTTGTAGTAAGCCCTTTTGAATCTTGCATTTTCTTGAATCGACGTTATCAGTCCTCACAACGGCTGCACTCTTTTTGTAGTGCTCGAATTAGGTTGGTTAGATGCATTGGTAGTCCCATTTACCTCAGAACGAGTGATAGTTTTGACCATCGTACATTATCGAATGATTTGGCGTAATCTACAAAGCATAAGTACATGGGAACATTGTATTCGCGTGCCGTTTCAATGAGTTGTCTTGCATAGAAAATCTGTTCTCTAGTACCGCGTTCTTTAACGAAGCCAGCCTTGTCGCATATGCTCGTCGATCCTATTTTGTGTAGGAGTACTATTACAGAGGGATACCAGTCCCCGGGCCATGTGCACGACATCCATTTATTTTGGCACAGCTCAAGCACCAGTTTGTGCCTCCTTTTGTCCAAGTCTTTGATGATTTCCGTTGTTATACCATCAATTCCTGCTGCTTTTCCTTCCTTCATACTTCTGATTGCCTCCTCTACTTCGTCAAGTAGAATGCTCGGTTCTTCCTCGTCGTCGGCAGTAGGCGTGGTTTCAGTTTTCGTATCATCGGCATATAGAGATTCACAGTAGTCTCTCCAAACCTCAGCTATTTTGTCCAGCTCCGTAACAAGGTTGTTCCCTATGTCCCTAATAGCCCAGTTTCAAGGTTTGGGCTTGCAAGTTATACAACGAATCTTTGAGAACATATCTTATGTGTTATTACTTTCGGCATATTTTTGCGGTTCAATACATATATTCATGTAGTAGGCAATCTTGTCTCGTCTGGAGTTGGTTTAGATGTGGCTGAGCGCGTTGTATTGAGATAGGCTAAAAGTATCGTCTAGGCCTTTAGCTTTGAGCACTCTTCTTGCTGAATTAGGTTGAAAGTTTCTGTTGATAGTCATGGCTGTATTTGATGAGTTTGTGCATCTGTAGAATGCTCCGCTAAGGATTCTAGCATTGTTTAAAGTATGTCCATGTAGTTTCAGGGTCTTTATTCTAAGAGATTTTGTTTCGAGCTTTGTAATAACGCCATTGTTAAACTCTGTGTATTTGCTTTTATTTAGTTTGGCAAGTTTTGTAGCATTCGTTCTTTTGCATGCTTTGTATTTTATAGCAAATTCACACATTAGAAGTTGGTGATCGCTGCCATAGTCAGCTGATGATAGCGTTTTAGCAGATCTGATGGATGATCTCCAACGCTGACTTATTAAGATGAAATCTATCTAATTTTTATATTTTCCGCTAGTGATCTCCATGTAAAGAGTCTTCGTTTGTGATGGTTGTACATAGTATTTGTAATGGCCAAGGAGTTATCTATGCTAAACTGAATTAGACGCTTGCCTCTATCGTTTCGTTCCCCTAGCCCATACTTTCTAACTACAGAGCGGTTATGATCATTCCTAAACGTGTTACCAACTTTTGCATTGTAGTCCCCCAAAAGTAATAACACTTCTTTATTCGGTATTTTCTAGATCAAGGTTTCCACTGTTCTGTAGAATTCTTCTATATCTTCTTCATCGGCTTCCGATGTAGACGCATAGAGTTGTAATATAGATTTATCGAAATTATTCTTTCATTGATAATTTCGTATCACATTTTTATTCAGTTTGTTAGATATTAGAAATCCTACTCCATAGATCTTTCTGTTCTCTGTACCGGAGAAGTATACGGTGTATTTTGCCAATGTAAAATGTCCTTTGCCATTCCAGTGAGTTTCTGAGATACCTGCAATTCCAATTTTGCAACGGTCGAGTTCATCTTCTAGTATGGTTTTCCTGCCTGGTTTATCCCCCGGACATTCCAAGTGACTATTCTTGATTTTGTTTGGTCGTAGCGATGTTTTTTTTCCTGGTGGCATATTTTCCATGTGACGTCCAGGGATCCACTTTCAAACAGCCTTTGATAGAACCCAACACTCATTGATAGTAATACTAAAAAAAATATATTGACAGCAAAGTTGTAAGAATAATCTCTAACCTTTACTGATACCAAATAGCAAAGACCAAAAAGATCTGAGTGAAGATGTTGAGACATGTTGGGGAGTCGGACAAGGATGCGTACTGTCAGCACATATTTAACGGTTACAGTAAAAATACAGACAAGTGAAACGAGATAAGAAACATAAAAAATCAAAGAATAAAAAAAAATCATACTACATTACAAAAACAGCTCACATTTTTAAAAACTTTAGATTGTAACTTCAAAATTAGTTGAATTGAGACATTTAATAAGACCTATATATATATTGAATAAGAAGACAAACTCCATACTTTGTAAATGATTTCAGATTAAAAAATACGGTACACAAATTAACAAAATTAAAAGTTGATTTCATAATTTACATACATTTTCCATTTTCAGCGACCTATGGTGCATAAAAAAACAACAATAGTGATGAACTACTATTGAAAATACGTAGAACTCAAGTAATAATATTTATAGTTATTAGTTCAATGAAAATAATTCCAGCTGAATTTGAATCAAAGTTGTGTTTTAATCGAATTAACACTAAGAAAATTGGTTCATATAGAACTTAAATACTTTTTTTAAAACGTATTAATTATTACCGATTTATCTTTAATCAAGTTTGGTGTGTATATATTTACTATTCTATACCCAAATCAATAATTTATATAAAAACAACAATTCTATCGTGCACCCTTTCACCATTTAAAATGAACTCGTGATTCGATTCTACATTCCTTACTATATATCTTGTTAGGTATTTGAGGTGATAGCTTCTCTACATTATTAAGCTTGGCAGGGCGGGATGTGGCACACACCTTCGATCCCAAAGTAGTGCAGTTTCACGACGCATGGAATATTTAGGAAGTTTGGACATATTAACACTTCTCACGACTTGAGAGAACAACATAGTTTCAATCTGATTATAAATTTACAAGTTAGATAAAAAATAGAAAAGATGATGATATGTCTAAAAATAGTTTAAAACGATGTATTAATACTTATTATAATTAATCATACCATATATGACAATTTATTTCCAAAAAAAACATAAACAGCGTCTTTTCGTTGAATATTGATCAAGAATTTTTAACCCATGCAATTTACATAAAATATATGTATTTTGATTAAACTGTAACAGTCAAAATTAGTTTCCTAATTTATTAAAATGCTAATAAACAAATATTTGACAAAATTGGTTGCAGCAATTTCATTTCATACAACAAAGGAAACTATTTTCTATTTCCGCTAGAAAGCAATTAATATCCATTTGTACCGTGCATATTAATAATGAAACATTAAAATTAATGTGAATATAAACTGCCTGTTTGATTATATATCCGTCAAGTAACAACTTTTATATTAATGAACTGCTACGCATTTATATTGTTTTGCAAAAAAAGAAGAGTCGTATATTTTATAGCAATTTACACTTAGTTAGTCACGTATCACTTATAACTAATGGATGACTCTTAAACAATTTTATAATTAAAGTTAACAACAAATGATTATATGAATACATTGCTCCAGGTTTCGTATCATCAATTTAATGACTTCAAATATTCAGCTTTTAAATGTGTATTACAAAAAAAGATTGTTAATGGACAGTCGCTCGTTCTCTGCCGGAAGGTATTCAATTTATTCCTGTTCATTTAGTTTATACTTGCGGTTGTGGTTGGTTTAATAAATTGGCGTTTTCATAGAAATTATAGGTCATTTCAATTAGAAAAATTATTACTCTAGTTTTGCTCTTATTATATCCAATAATGTGTGTTCGTGATTATACGTGTACATAAAAATTTTAGTACCGCTACTATGATGAAACCGTTTCATATTTGTTGTGTTATGGGTAACAACCGCTACAATATCTCAAGTTAAAATTTAGGCGTATTGGATAATCATTAGGCTGAGCATTATTTACCTAGTACCAAATTTTTTTAATGTTGGAACTTAAAGAATTGCAATTCTCAACTACCAAACTAATGTATGAACCAAAAACCATAATATGATATTATTCACGCGGTATTCTTAGTTTCACCCTCCACCCCCGGTAAACAGTCCAGTCCGGAAGACTCAACAGATAAAAACTCTTGTATACAATCGCTGATTTATCATATTTAATAATAACCGATCTTAGAGTTAGTAGTATACGATTTGGTTAGCATTCATTAAAATTGTCCCTGAATACCCGCCGCAATAATTAAACAGACAAAACCAATTCAAAAAGGCAATTACTTAAACATAAATCAAGAACTCATTTTTAGGAAAGTCTACCAGGCTACATGCCTCTTGCCTACTTCAGTTACTTCGATTACAAATTCTCCAGCGTTATAAATTTTATAAATCGCTGTCGACCACCTCGCCCGTCTCAACCCTGATTCAAAAGATAAAGTTTATTTTAAGTTACCAACCTCTATAGCACAAAAAACTTGGCGCAAATTTGTGGGACGCTAATCTTCAGGAGATCAATTCAAGAAAAGAGAAACTTCCAGTAGTTATCAGTAGTATTAACGCAACTGGACTATCAAATTAGTGACGGCCTACCACCTGAATTCCAAATAACACCATAGCCAAATTTAATTTTTAACAAAACTGGGTGAGGATATAAAGCAAAAGAGTAAGCCGTTGCTGATCGGTGGAGACTTTAATGCCAAGTCCCCCATGTAGGGCTGTAGCAAAAAAGACAAGCGTGTTACGATCAACAATTTGAATCTGGTAGTCCTCAACAAGGGTGGCTCCCTGACCTATGAGTGCAATGGTAAAAGGTCCATTGTGAACATCACAATGTGGTCACTTACTATGGTAGCAAAGGTTGGGCTGTGTGCGAGGCCGTCAATCTAAGCAAAGACAAGAACATCGGATTGACCATCACAAAAAAACACGTTCAAAGAGGAGGATTGCAACAACACATTTGATAAAAAAACGGTTTAGGCTAAACCAAAATCCTGCCTTGATAAAACAAGAAAATTGCCAAACTGCAAAAATCCTGCTCATCGGTAAAAAAAGAGTTACCAAGGCAAATAAACTCGACGTAGAAGAATACCAGATTAAGCCTAATAAAGCAAAAAAAAATATTGCTGGCTGAAGCTATGTGGCCAAACTGACGCAAATATATAGAGCTCAAGTTATAAAATTGTGACAAATAAGCTGAGCACCCAGAGCCCCGTCAAAACCCCGGCAGAAAAGCAGTACAAGACGGTAGATTTTTTTTCTCAAGTTTACCTGTGGTAGATTGAGTATATGTCAAAACTATCCGCTTTGCACTGTTGAAAATCAAAACAGATGGAACCAAAATTAAAGCTGAGAAAGCGGCAAGCCTAGACCAGAACAGGAAATCCTGACTCCGTTATCTGGGAAGGAGTTTTACAAACACTCAAAGAAAAATATATCTCTTCTTATCTGATTAACATGATTAAGGCATACCTGCAAGATTGGTCCATAATAGTCAGAAACCGTATTATGCCAATGACGTGAGGTGTTCCACAGGGATCAATTCTAGCCTCAACTCATTGAAACATGTACTATGACGGTGTACTGATAGAGAAAAGTATTGTAGTTATTGCATACGCTGATCACATGGCGATAATAATCTCTGGTAAGTGGAAAAAATATAGGGATGCTAGCAGAATGAGATCTGGAAATAGTTGGACAGAAAAAGCCTAACGCTAGAAAATAATGAAACGGAAGCTCTAATCCTAACAAGCGGATATACCAGAAACATTACCGTAAAGTATCAAAACATCGACTACAAAAGAACCATCAAATACCTTGAAATAACGTTAGGCCTAATTTAAATAAGTGGGAACTCATAGCAAGAACAGAAACCAAAGCAGTAGAAGTGATAAACGCGCTAAGCCGTCTAATGCCCAACATAGAAGACGCAAAACCCGATAAAAGAAGAACATTGTGTTCGGTGGTCAACTCGACTGTATTATATGGGAAACCAGTGTAGTATGATAAAGTGGCCAACAAAAACTTTAGAGCGTTGATGGAAAGGCCACAGAAGACAGCGGCAATTAGAGTAGTCTCAACACGGGCTAAACAGGTAGTGACAAAAATCATTTCAATTCATCTCGCCAGGAAAAGGTCCTATGCCCCAGAAGCAAACAAAAGGGAGGAACAAGGGAATGCCAAGCAGGAATCCTTTGCTACACAGTTGCGTAGACCAGAACCTTAATCAAGGAACTCATACCATGGGTCACCAGGAAACATGAAAAGGTAAGTATTTTCTGACGCAGTTTCTGACAGAACCCGGGCTTAACGCAAAATTCAGAACGAGAGATAAATACGCTAGCTGTCAACAACATCACTGACAATATGCGACAAAGACGCATAAAACTATCTATAACCTCATGCAGCTTAAGCTAGAGACGAGTGAATGAATGCCAAGAGGCATCCTAGACTTCCTTGTTAAGACTTTTACATCCTCTAAACGATCAAGTTTGGTCATCTTCCCAGCAACATCGGCGACGTCGAGACGCCGCCGCGTACCGGTCCGAAGACCTCACTAAATCGTTCAATTGGTAGTAGCAACGGGCGGTGTGTGCAAAGAGTAGGGACGTAATCAACGCGAGCTTATGACTCGCGCTTACTGTAAAATCTTCGTTCATGGGGAAAAATTGCAAGCCCCAATTCCTAGCACGAAAGAGGTTTAGCAAGTTACCCGAGCCGTTTGGCCAAGGAGGACACGCTGATTCCTTCAGTGTAGCGCTCGTGCAGCCCAGAACATCTAAAAGCATCGCAGACCTGTTATTGCTTAGTCACGTGCGGCTGGGAGCCGCCTGTCCCACCCAACCCGAAAGCCGAGGACAGGCGGACCTTTGAGATGTCAAAAGGTACGCCTAGAGCATGCTACAGTCTCATTCGTTATCGGAATTAACCTGACAGATCGCTCCACCAACTAGCAATACACAAAGAATAGTTTTAGCCAAAAGAAACCCGGCATTACTGTGTAGCACTGGCTACCAGTGTTTAAACTAAATGTTTACCCCTAAACCTCAAAAACGCAACATTAACTGTAGACTTTGTCGCGACGTTTTCGAACCAATTTCTGGCATTCCTGGCTGTTAATCTGCCACTGTCTAATAAACGCAAAAGGTCAATACACTAATACTGCAACAGCATCAATATTCGATCAAAAAACCAAACATAAAAGTAATCTACTGTGCTTAAAACAACTATCAAGCCTCTAAAAAATAAAACAGGTAAATCACACCTCAAAAAAAAAGCGACCAAAACCTTTTTAACGTAAAATCCTCATTTGCGTCAAAAGTCAACAGACTATCAAAGCAAAGCTGTTTCCACAACGCAGTAATGTACCGTTATCACCATACAAAGCTCGGTAACTCGGATAGTTTACTCACAATTACCAACTTTAATCGACTATGCCCCTTGGTTTAAAGCATGCTAAAAGACTTGTACAAGATCACAAGATGCTCATTTCAAGTGAATATATTTAGAGGTAAAACCAATAATGCCTCACTGTAGTAGCTGTAAACAAATGAGCTAGCAATCAAATGCAGTACGGTTAAAACAAAAAAACAAGTTGATCGCTTATTAATAGAGCTGCGTAGCTCGTGAAAAAAGTAATTTTACACTAACTCTAAAAACATACAAACGCAGATCATCTGCTGCCAAACTATCAACATAGTTTCCGGCATAAGCTGTCTGCACTTAATCCGTGTAATAAAAAAATGTACGTTTTTTGAAATTATAAGTCTTATTCGAGTAGAACTGGTATTTCTGGCCACTATTGAGATCGAACACCCAGATCGAACACTCTAAACGCATGATAATCAGCGTCTCAAGATGCGCGTTTAAGTTCAAATTTCTTCCGTCGTGTTTCAAATCAAAAGGTTTATAAAAGAGAACAAATTTCTATGCCAATTCTACAACTTTGTATAATACCAAAACTGTAACTGGATAGCAGTTTTTGTCTTGCTATTAATTTAATCTCTTATTACTTTCCAAAATCGCTTCATTGATTGAAACACTAACATATCAAGTAACCATTAGATCATAACACCGCAATTGCAATCACAAATCAAAAGTAAAAATGCAAAATTTGTTCTTTTTATAGTACCATGAACCAAAACCTCCAATTTGAATAATTGGCAAGTTTAATGATTTAGTTGTTAATACGTTTTGTTATTTTACATTAAAATTGGTCTTTAAAATAGAAACAATGCTAAAGCATATTTAAGTTGCAATCAGTTTTTAATGCGCATACGTAGTAATTCCAAATTAGTTAAAATAAGTGAAATACAAGGTATTGCATTTCAGCATTTTTATAGTGTATCAAAGATCAGTGTTAGAAGTGATATATATTGAATATTTATTCAAATATGTGACTCAAGCTTTCGTGTTTGAAATAAATTCAATATAAATATAACAATCTTAAAAAGGAAATATCCGAGTATATCCAGTGTAAATATTTTGTTTGATCCTACAAGTGCTGATTTTAAGATTTTCTCCATCTCGAACACGAGGCATTTTGTCGCATTCCCGAGATGAAATATAAACTCTCGATATATAAATCTAAGTTAAGAAGATAAACGACTTGTAGTGTGTACACAGAGCATATGTAGGGGTTGGCGGCGGCGGATGTCCGTATGTAGAGCTATAAGGACGTCAGCGTCCTGGCACATCTTCCGGACCACATGATAGATGCTGCCGTTACGTCCCTACAATCCATATGTACTATCCAACTTTAAATAAAATATGTATCATATTTCCTTTCCTTTTTTGTGTATTATAAATTGACCACTTAGCATCGCTGTCACTTACTTTAAACTTGAAGCTTTAACAATCACTATAAATTATTGCTTTGCTTCAATAGCAGAAAACATCTATTTAACTACTACTCAGCTATATTGGTATCATTTATTATAACTTAAAATATTTTTCAGATTGATTGCTGCAACTCTAATAAGTTTGCAATTAACTGTGATTGCTTTTAAATAATTGATTCAACTAAAAATACAAATTATTAATTACATTAACTTAAATATAAAATGTATTTCACTAAATTGAGTTTCTAATCATCCAGTCCAATCATTGTAGTACTGCCGGGAAACTCCTTCCCGAACATCTGTTTCATGCATTTAATTAAGTTTCGCGTATTAAATCAATTTTGATTGAACTACTCAAGTGTGAAAGTGTTGCATGTGCAACATAACGAAGTGATGAAAATTATGCCAGGGCGCATTACGTAAATAAAGTACAGCGTAATTTGTGAGAAAATGTTAAAATACATTTTAATTCTTCAAATTTATTTTGTAATTCAAATGAGGTATATTAAACTGAAAACACGTGTCTGATGAATTAATTGAGAATCTCAGTGACGTAAATACTGGTTATTGACAATATGTATAATTTTAGAAATTAGAGGCAATTTAAAAACAATCTTGGTATAAATACTCACTCATTTCATCGATTGCTTGATTGGATTGTAGAAGTGCCTCACCTGAAAGTAAAATTAATAACATAATTAAAATAGATCTACATTCAATACATTTAAATAATACAAGCTTAATATTTAGTGATTGAAATTTTAATTAAGCATAACTTTGGAATTGAATTACTTTTTTATTTCGATTTATTAATAAAAACAATTAAAACAAGCCTATATAAATTTGTTCAGTGAGTAATATGTCTTTAAACTGTTTCTATCTAATATCGTAAAATATGTTAACGACATTTTAGCAAGTTTTACAGGTTCTTTTGGACAAATAAAAATGTTTCTACAATTCATAAACTATTGCAATCAAATCAACTTTCTTGAAACTGCCATAGCGCAGTGATCATTTTTTATGTGAAGTCAATTTTATAATTAGGAATATAAAAAAAAACTTTTAGGGAGTGTATATTTGATGCACAAAGTTTTTCGACCAATTTTTACCATTTTTTGGTCCAATGACTATTCTGAACAAGTTATAACAAACTTTATGTTTTGCTTTACATAGGTTTCCTGAACTATTTATTGACAAATTTACGTAATAATTTTAATAAGTAATATTTAATAAATAACTCATATCTTTTTGTATAATGTCGTTGTAAAAGTATAGTATACAACTCGCACCAATGCCCATTTGAGAAATTAGTATCATTACGTGGTAGTTGTACAATAAACTATTCAGCGTGTTGTTAAAAGACAGTTTTTACATTTTCATTTAATTAATGCAAGCTTTCTGTGCAATTTTAGAGAAACTTCATAAGATAAATAAGTTTTTACACAATGTTTTTGCCGTCATTTTTCTCACAATAAATCGGATTCTGTTATGTTTCCAACGACAATTGAATCTTCTTTGCAACTTTTGTTTATATCTGTGTTATTTTCATTTTCTCTATTGAATTATACAGGATGTCCCGAATTAACTAGTCATAAAATGGATGCCAGAAACTACAAGCAAATTGAGTAATATTAACCTAATAAAGTAGTATATTATATTTAATAAATTCGGAGTTAAAGCTCTTAAAGTTTACATAAATTTTTAGTTTTTTTTAATTATCAGCTTTAATTTTTAATATTTTGTAACAATTTTTTGTTTACATTAGTTTATTTCTTATTTACACAAGTTAAGTTTGAATAAAAAAAAGTCTTCGGGAAGATAGTTTCTTTAAGATTCTTTAGATGTTTTAACCTTCTGGAACTTTTTAATTTTTAGGTAAATCTATTTTTTTGGTTATTTCTCTTTGTAAAAAAATTAATTTGAAAACTTTTCTGTCTCTTGATAAATTTTGATCAGATACACGGTTTTTGAGAAAATCAATAAAACCAGAGGTCATTACTTCTTAAAAATAATATAAAATATAAAAATATCATTAGCTGTGGATGCCAAATTAAATTTCATAAACGTCACAAATTATTTGGATGTAATTGTGCTTATAGAACCAATACGTACACACCACTATTTTGATGCAGAAAGTTGAACCTTTTCGCGATCTTCAAAACTTATAATTTTCAGGTCCCAAAAAAGCAGGCTATGTCGATTTTAGTCAAAATTTCAGTAAATACTATTCAATCACAAGAAAAAAAGTTATCTATATGAGAAATGGTATATTGGGCATTATCAAGAAATTTTTAATGATCAAAAATCGTCAAAATCGGCGTTTTCTTCAAAAAACTTCATGGTTCCAAACAAACAGAATAAACTTAAATTTTGGGTCCGGTATTCAAAAGTATGTTGGGCAGTGATTGCATACCTTAAAAACTTTTTTGAATGTTTTAGTGATGCCAGACATCATTTGGGTTCATTTTTATCAAATTTTAAAAATTACTTTAAATCATTTTTTTTTTCGGTTAACCGCAATACTTACTTATTATACATCGTTGAAAAAAGTTAAACCGTTTTGAAATGTCAGCCAATAATGTGGATTTCAGTTTTACACCCAAAATAGAAGCTAAATAAAAAAACCAAATCTAACCCCTAATTAAATAGATTACAGCATTCAAATGATAAAATTTGTCCAATGTCTCTACTAACAACCACATTCGAGTTTGTTTTGTATTGTGTAAAAAGTCCAAAAATTGTAAATAGTTTGTCAGGATATAATACCAAAACCATAATTAAAACAACATTAAAAAAAAATATATAGTTTTTCATACAAAAAACTTTTAGAAGACCATAAAACGGATAGTAAGCAAAAATTAAAAAAATGTATCTAGCAGTTTGTTCACTTTTTATCTCTTATTCAAATGAGACTATGCGCAGCCCTCCTTGTCGCTACTATTCTTTGGCGCAAATCAATAATATTTACGAGTAGTTGATCAGAGCCCCGTTTTGCATTTTTGATTCTATTTTAGAATTAACATGTCAGATGTGATTTGCCAATTATAAATATTTTAATGACACAATTTTTTTTAACAAAAAATTTTACAAAAACATCTTTTGTCGCTTGAACCAATTTTTGACAACTTTACTCATTGCTTGAGAGTTTTCGCGCTTGCGAGTACCATTTCGACTCATCTATTGGCGTCAAATTTTGAGAATATCATTTTCGGTATTCGAACATAAATCCGCCCGCCGCTCAACAAAATTTGACAAAAAATATATTAAGAACCACCCTATTGTGTATATAATATTTTTCGTAACTATAAAAAAATAATTATTTTTCGCCTAAATTTTTTTTTCCTGGATTGACTTTTCTAGAGCCGATAAGCATGATACAAACTATTTTCTAGGTAAAATTGTCTGCAGAATTCAAATATTTAATAATGTTTGGTCCATAGTTCTTCTAAGCGCTGCTAATCGTGTATTTGTAAAAGCTAAAAGCTAGTTGAAAAATAAGCATTTTTACCATATTTTTACAGTTTTTTTTTTTTCAACTTTTAGACTCATAAAACCCTAATACATAAAACAAATTTATATTTTCCAACTAACTTACATCAAAATACGTCAATATAGGCAATTAATTATTTTTTAAATGCCCCTTTTTGCCTAGCCCACTGAAACATGGTTTTATGGCATTTACGTTAAAACTGCAATTTTTAAACCAAAAATGAAATGTTTCTAAGTCAAAAAACAAAAAAAAATATTTTAAATTTGCAGAATTTTTTTTAGAGGTTATAATCCGATCAAAAGTCTACTAATAAAATGTAGAAACAACAAAAAAAATACTAAAGCATGTTTTTTTAGGCACCCCTCTGCTCTAGTCCGTTTGAAATGAAATTGCCCATTTATAAATCATAAAAAAATCAAATTAAACAAAAATCGGATCAGATATATTTTCTGAACTTAAACTAAAGTTACAACAGTGTTTTTTTCAAATCTTAGTGCAAACGCAAAAAAGTCATATTTCATAATCTATTTGAGTATACAATAGAGAAAATTCCTTTAGACCTTATTGGAAAAATTCTGACATTCGAATTGTATCAATTTGTATTTCACCATTGTGATGTATATTGCAAATAGAGTAGAGGCGTACTTGGCCCTCAAAGCCTAAAATTTGTACAATCTGCCCCTTCCTAAAAAAGTTTGCCGACCCCTGGTATAATTCATGACCGTATTATTGAAAAGCAATCAAATAAATAGTTTCAATTGTTCAGCAAATCTAAACTAGATGTTTAGAAACGTCACATTCTGACCCACTACAGACCCAAGTTGTTAACTTTCATGAAATAATTGCAAGTGACCAAAATCGTAGAAAAAGATCGCTTTCTTAAACCTACTTTTTCAATGTTATTGCCAAACGGTTAGTCAAAATACTTTAAAGTAAAAGCTGCTACTGTTAACATAAGTGCACACAATTATTGAATTTGGTATGACTTTGTGCCTTCAGTTGAAATTATCTTCGCCTTCTTTGAAGCCGATTCCCCTTTCAATCCATTGATTTGACTAATCCTTCGTCTCAGATGTGAAGTGTTAGACCAATGTTTCATCCATGGTTATAAATCGAAGCAAAACTCGGCTTAATTGTTGTAAAACTTCGCCAAACACTAAATTAAAATATCGTCACGGCGCTATTTGTGTTCTATTGTAAGCAATCGCGGCAACCATCTTCCGCACTGCTTTCTCATATTCTAATTTTCGGTCAATATGAAATCTACAGCACTTTTTGAAATACCTATAATTTTGTGAATTTTCTTCACCATTTCAGGCTTGATCACCTCATTTGGTCGAACAACCTCACAAAACAAATATTTTACTGCAAACAAAGAAAAAGACTCCAACTGCTAGCTCCGCTTTAATTTTGGTTAGACTAAAGACACGTAACGATGACCAATTTCCATGTTTAAGAAATTACTGACAGTGTTCACTCTTCATGACTGCCAACAAATACTAAACAACGTAACCTCGTCAAACTTCAAACTTAAGCTTTATAAGAATGGTACTTCTTACCATAGTCATTCTTTTCAAACAACCGCCATTTATAAGTCAAGTCGGGTACTTATGGATCTACTCTCGTAATTTAGAATCTACACTCAGATGCAAAAAATCGTTTTCTTTTTTAATAAAACTTTTAGTGTTTTACAATCAAAGAAACCATCAGGATGTAGAAACAATATGGTATTTATCAGTTTATTTAATAAACATTAATAAGCAAAAACAATAATGTACGTATACATAAAAGAAAATGTATTTCTACAAAATAAACTTAACAGAGATTAATAATGAACATTTCAGTTGAATAAAATTTCAATACTTCGTATTGCCTCCTCGAGCCCTAACTATTGCCTGCATACGGCGGGCCATGCCACGAATGAGCTCAAGAATATCATTGTGTGGAATACTCTTCCTGAAGTGCCACACAAAGCTCGTTTATTGTGGTTGGTGCAACTAACTGCACGTCCTCTAACACGCCTGCCTAGCATGTCCCAAACAGGTTCTATAGGATTTCCATCTGAAGTAAATTTAAATTTTCTTATTCCAACTGTAACCAAGTATTCTGTGACGCACCTCGCAGAATGCGGTCTCGCTTTACCCTGCATAAGAATAAAGCCATCGCCAATAAATAGAGCCAATGAGACTACATAATTTTCTAAAACCTCCTCAATATACCGCTGTGCAATCAGCGATCCTCCATCAATGACAATCAATTCCGTGCAAGCATCCATTGATATTCCTGCCCATACCATCAGAAAACCTCCACCATGGCTAAGTCGGGGCTTGAAGATACACTTCGCAAATTCGTCTCCATACTCGTTCTCTTCCATCTGGAAAATGTAGGCAAAATCTAGACACGTCAGTAAACAGTACAGTCCTCCATTGTGCCAATGACCAATTCAAATGTTAGCAAGAAAATTGGAGTCTAGAAGATTTTAAGCCAGTTCTTGCAACCTTCGACAAACTGTCCACACACTCACAGCTGTACCACAAATCTCACGCAGTTGGTTTCTGGTCTCTACTGAAGTCACATGACGATTCGAGTATTTTCCTTCCAGATCCGGGCCTCTGAGTATTTCTGCCGGTCTCCCTAAACCGTTCAAGTGCTCCTTGGACGGTAGAAAGACTGACAAAGAAATCTGGACACATGCCGCTGGCTTCTTCCATCTGCCACAAGAGCAACAGCTTTTGCATAATTTTCAGCACTTAGAACCATAATCAACACACCAATTTGCCCTGAGAATGACAGTTAATCGAAAATAAACAAGTCAACCTAGTAGCCACCTTGATCCTCTGTTCATAATGTCAAATAAGCAATAGATAGTGAAAAACGCATACCTTTAAATTTTATTTTTATATTCATGTTCATTAAATAAATTGGTAAGTCCCATATGTTGTTTTTTTCTATATCCCAATGGTCTCTTTGATTGTAAAACAGTAAAAGTTTTGTAAAAAAAATTACCCGGGTTTTTTGAAAAAAATGAAATCTGAGTGTATTTTGTTTAAGATACAAGACAGCTAGCTACATGTTCAATAGTAAACTTTCATGTTTTCCATATCCACTTCCATTTTACCTATATAGCAATATTAAGCTTTTTTGGAATAAATTTTAAAAATTGCTTCAATATTCTTTAAAAGTATACCATTACATATATACCCTGCTCAGCTCATTATATCATTAATAAAAACAATGTTGATGTTTGTGTACCAGTTGATACAATAGCCTCGTGGCTACAGAACAAGCAGAAGAAACACTAAACTTTGAATTAGAAGCATACATCAACCTAAAAGATTTAATAAATACAATAAAACAATTTGCACCGATATTCAAAATAATTTTGTACAATTGTTTAAAACACTTTTAAAATGAACAAAATATATTACATACTTATGCAAAAATTGTAGTGATATTTTAACAAAGTACACCAACTTTATAATATAAGTTGCATAGATGATAGGTAGTTTTCCACTTGATTATAAAATAATTCAGAGATTGGATTGGTCATATTATAGTTAAGCAAGTTTTAAATATAGGATTAATTTTGGATAACTTCCAACATTGAGGAAAATATTTAATGCGCAATAGTAGACAAAATTGGCTCAACTAATATTGTTTACAACAAATATGAAGAGCAGATTCTCAAATTCCATCGGACGTTTAGTTTAATCACTTAGATTAACTAATATGCAAATTAAGTAATAAATAAAGAGGTAAATACAGTGTTAACATGATACATGCGACCGTGATTTAATTAAAATAGCTTCACAGTTTATGGATTATTTGCAGTATCTAATTAATTAAAGTATTTTTTAAAACCTGTATTTTTTCTATATTTATATTTTAATTCTAATTTGTTATACAAAATTTCAGTAAAAATTAAATAATTATGTTATCAATTATTTAATCATTAGCAAACTTCAATTTGTGTAAAAGCAGATTCAAATTTCATTCGCTATAATACGAAATATTGTTTGTTATGTGTCCTTCAATAAATAAAAAAAATATAAATATTATATCACAATATAATCGATGTATTATATAAACCAGTGTATCCAGTCGTCAGTCTGACAGTCGAATACGAGCAAGTTTGTATGTAGGATCTTATATAATATAAAAAGATATTACCATAGTTTAAATTAAAATATTAGAGTTTCTATTATTTTAGTTATTAAAAGACATAATAATTTTCAACAAATTTGATCACTGATTGGAAAGCGTCGAGTCATGTAATCTGATAACCCCAGATAAAGGATTGTAATAAATTCGTCAATATTATCACAAAATTTCTAGTTGTTGCATAACCAATATTTACCGTATTCAGCAATTCTAGTTATTGTATATTCTAATAAACTACAAACAGGTTTTATGATGTATTATTTGCAACGTTTACTATTCCTAACGCATTCATTTGCGGTCTTAGCACAGAATAATATTTTATCTAAAATAAAGATTTATGATATGTTAAACGGTTCTAGTAGAGGAAGATTAAGTTTGATTAATTGATTCAATTAAGATGTTTAATCAAAATGTTTTTTTTTAAGAACGTAACGTAAATTCTTTTAGCATTATACAAATGTAGAATTTAACCTATAATTTTACAACAAATTTTCTTATCAAACAAATTTAATTTCAAGATAAAAATTAAACAATAGTTACTTACAAAGTACCATTTATTTAATAATGTTGAAATCATAACTACACAACATAAAATATAAATATGCTTACAATACGCTAAACATTTTGAAGACAAAAGTAAGGTTTAAAATTAGCAATTACTTAAAAATGAGAAAACTAACAAATAGCTGAAAATTGTTATTACTATTTATAGCAAGTAAAACCATTTTGTCTGTACTCATTAATTCATTACCTTCTTATCAACACTTTATATCTTACTCTGTCTACCAACTAATATTCAATTCTCTGATCAAAATCACATTTCAGTTGATTAATTACGCTTTTGATCTATGTATTAAGAAAATAAAAAGATTCCTTACAACTATGCCATGATAGAGAAACCGTCAAACTGTTTTACAGATATACGAAAATTATTAATAAGAACTTTGAAAGCATGAAACGGATATTGAATTCACTCTTTTCAGCAGCATAAATGGATCCAAACCGCCTTATCTAAACCAGAGAGTAGATAATTCCAATTTATTCTATTTTAAAGAAGATAAAAGCAGGCCATAAATGAAAAAATCAATATATTTTACAAAAAAAAGAAGATTTTTAAAAGAAGCCGCTGATAGGTATTTTTCTTAATGAAGGTAACATGTATATACTTCGAAAATTTGAAAGTAGTTAAAATGAATAAATGTTATTTTTTCACTTACCGAACTAGTACTTTTGAATAAATATTACAAAACCTTAATTATTTGGTGATCATAGAAATAAAGTTAGTACAGAATAGAACACCATTATGCAAAAAATATATTACCTTGCTCCTCTTTCTAATATTCGTAACGATATAAATCTACTAGAAATCCTATTATTAAGAACAAGAACTTGAACTGAGGCAATATTTTCAAGTCACACTTGAACCATGTTCTCAAAATCTACTGCTTGATATGAAAGTCGCTGCTGTCGGCTTTAAACAGAATCTTCTGAGATAATGATAACAGTTATAAATGTTGACAATACACATAAAACAAAATGGTAGCCACAAAATATTGGAAAAAAATGTGGTATAAAGTCCGCTGGATTTCCCAAATGTGGTGTTCAATATCATCCTTAAAGTGTTAAATCGTCTCAAGATAGTTCATATACTTAAAAAAAAAAACAGAGGAAGAAGGGTTTAAATAGCAACTTCTCGGTTGCCAGTTTTGGTAATCAAAATTAAAAAAATGACACAACCTAGGAATTTTATTTGCAATAACGCCATTATTCCGGGTGCAATTTCCTACCAAAAAAAGATTAATCTTGAAAAAAGAATTAATCGTTGGGCTTGTGCATAGGCGTCTTACAAAGACGAAAACAAGTTACTTAGAAAATAAAAGTAACTTGCACATTACAGTTAATACTACTAATACTGCAACATTGAAAAAATAAAATTGAAAAATGTGGTTAAAATTTAAAAAAATTAAAAAAAAGGGGAATTTTGAAACTAAATTATAGATAAAAGGAAAAATGAATACGAAATTAATTAATATCTAGACTATGTAACACTAAAACAAGTAAAACATGTTCGTATAAATGTACACAGTGTCTCAAGTTTGCTAAATGTAACCTGCAACAATGTCGAACAGTCCAGAAATCATCCATATACGCGTTTCCAAAAAAAGATGCATGTCGCGGTACCAAACGGTATTGATAGTCACAAAGGCACCTTTAGCATTTTCGAAGAAGTATAGGTAATTTATCCCTCCTGCTAACATAGCACACAACGACGTCAATTTTTAAGAACGCATCAAAATTTCTTGAATGGCGTGTGAATTTTCTAACCCCTAAATCCGCGATGATTTTGTTATAGAATGCATTGTCAATTGCTGTAGTTCCAATATCCAGTTAGTAAAACCCATGGTCTACCAGCTTCAGTTCTTTATTTAACTAAATTGTGTACGCATAATGGAGCAAATTCCTCCTTGTCTATGTCGGTAATACAGCGTTTTTTTGCAGCTGTCATTTGTGAACATTGAGGTTTAGTTATAAAGAATTATACCGACGCACAACGCATAGAAATTGTGAAATTGAGAAACGATTCGAAGATGTCGTACTTTTTTCGGTAACCATAACGCACCTCCCCGTCCGATTAATCAAAAATTTTGAGGCGATTGGGTAATAAAAACATTATAGCAGTTAGTGAGAGAGTGGTAACCAGAAATTTTCCACCTTGATTTGCCATCGTTCTCAGCAATTGAACTTTCACAAAGCAGTTTATAGCAAATTTTGACTAAAGATCTGCAATTCATGCTTACAAGATTCAGTTGACACAACTATTCAAGCCAACAGACCATGAGCAGCGCCAAACGTTCACAGAATAGGTCGCACTCGGAGAGCTAAGAATCCAAGAGTGATTCTTAAACGTCCCATGCATAAACCACGAGCTACTGTTTGGTGCGTATTTTGGGCTGGCACAGTAATTGGACCATTCGTCTTCGAAACTGCGCTTGCAATGCAGTCACCGTTAAAGGCGTTCGTTAACGTGAGATGATAAAACAACTTCGTCTGGCTCCAAACTACTGAAATGGATCTCAAAGACTTGTAGTTTTAACAGGCCGGCGCAACCTGCCACATAGCAAACAAAACAATAAAATTGTTGCAGATAGAATTTGAAGAAAGAGTTATCTCACGCCGCGACAATGTATATTGTCCACCAAAGTCATGCAATTTGACAAAACCTAAAAAAAAAAAAACATAATTCGACACTCTGTTGATGAAATTGAGCCGCACTATGCCAAAATGTCATCAAAAATTTTGTCAAAAGGACCAACAAGTGCCGACAGTTACAAAGCGGTCATTTATCTGATAATGTGTTCCATACATAACCTCCATGTCTACACTCTTTATTACAATAAAAACATCAGAACTTTTCAAATAAACGCTGCAATTTATTTCAAATTTCAAATAAGCGGTCTTAATGGGACACCCATAATATACACAAAAACAATACTAAAACATATAATTAATAGTAAGAAAGGATCGTTTCAAACCAAAAAACGCCGTAGAATTTTAACATAAATAATTATATCCTAACACAAAAATGAGCTAACAATAACAATATAATAATAATAATAGCAAATACCTGTATTGTAAACAAAATCCAGCTCAAAATTTTACAGATATTCATGCGTCTTATTTAAGAATAAAAAGCAAAGCATGTTAGGTAAACCATAATGTAAAAATAGGCTGAAATATATAGAAAGCAAAGACGACTGATTTCCTATAGAAACATTTGGCTGAGCAGGTAATGCTGGTCTAGAATTTAAAATCAGAATTACTTAATAAATTATTACTATATGAACTAAAAATCAAGCAACTTCGTATTTGACAACTGCCAACTGGTGATTGTGTTTCGCAAATCTTAAATAGCCTGAAAAATACATACACTTGCAGATACTTAACTCTGCTTATTAGGTCAAAGAACGCAAATAACCTAATGAATGTCTAATACGCAAACAATAGATCAATTTTAATATTATTTATATTATTGTATCTCAATATTTTTTCTATAAAATGTTAATTAATTAATTTATTTATTTACTAGTCAACGGAAGCCATTACAAAATAAGCGAGTCGTCTAGATTCAAAACCAAAACTGTTACATCATTTTTTTATAAATTTGAGATTATCTCATTTTCAGCAGGTCTATAGCTTTTTACATGTGCCTAGTGAGTTTCAAGCTTCAAATCCAGTTTGTTTCCAATAATTGTAGCCTATAAGTACTTAGGTTAGTTTTAAAACCAGTTAAGTAATAGAACATAAGTTTCAAAACCAGATAGCTATGATGTTAATATTAGCTGATCTGCCTTCCCACAGTTGTCATTCGTAGTGAACATCATTTTACATACTTTGTTTCTAGTTTGTTATTGTTTATTAGTGTGTTATGGAGTGCTATCCTTTTGAGAATACTATACGTTTTTTTCTTTATTCCTGTAAAATTTGATTTTGGTGATCTAATCAAGTATACTCGTATATTTACAACTTAAAAAACATAAATTAAACATAAAACTACTAATACTAAAAATAAGAATAAAACTTAAATAGTTACAAAATATTAAAAAGATCAGGTATGGGTGACAAGTGCACGTCCCAAGGTATTAAGAGAATCTTTAAAAAAATCCACTTTAACTTCGTTGGCAAGCCGCAAAATAAGTGTAGATGGAGAGTGCATAATCAGTACGTTTGAACGGTATATGAAATAAATAGTCAATGTGTAAAACTCGAGCTGAGACATGAACACCTATAGAGCACTTTAAAAACTAGTGCCACGTCAAAATTAAAAAGTCTTTTTTAAGATTGGTCATGTTAAATGTAGCTGCCTGCAATGTTCATTTATACGCCAAAAAACAAGCAAACTTTTTGAATTTGTTCGGTTTTTCCTTTATTGACGGCGAAGTATGGAATGCACACATTTAAACAATACTCGAGATGGGGGCGTACTAGAGCGTTGTAAAGAATAATTAGAGTACAAAGATCACAAAACTCCTTTGAGTTACGCTTGACAAATCCTAAAAGTTGATAAGCTATAGCCACGACAGTATCGATATGTAGTGTAAACAAAAGGCTTGAATCAAACGTAATGCCTAAATCAAGAATAGTGATAACACTTAATAACATTACATTCATGAGAGAGTAACCATAAATCAGCGTAGACTGACGTCTAGAAAATATCATCACTTTGCACTTATTTAAATTAAGTAGTAAGTTATTAGCATGACACCAACTAGAAAAAATCTGTACTTCTTCATTAAGTAGTACAGTATCACCCAAAGACTGAATTTTCATAAAGATTTTTATGTCGTCCGCAAATAATAAACAACGCGCATTAGAAAAACAGTGTACCACATCATTGATAAACATATTGAACAGTAGAGATCCAAGTTGTGACCCCTGTGGAACACCCGACGTAACATCAATATTAAAAACACAAATTCAGATCTGTTAGATAAATAACATTAAATCCACAGTAACAAGGTGCCATTAACTCCAATACCACGTAGTTTCATAATTAGTATCTTGTGGTCAACGGTATCAAAAGCTTTTAAAAAGTCAGTGTAAACTGAATCTAGAGAAGAATCTGTTTTCGAAAACCGTGAAAACCGTGTTGATTGAGAGCAATTTCAGATTGCAGAATGGCAGTCAATTGACAGGTAACTAACTTTTCAAAAACTTTTGGAATGACTGATAAAATAGATATAGGTCTATAGTTTGTTACATCATTTTTAGCACCGGACTTATAAATCAAAAAGACATAAGCTTGTCTCCAGCAAGTAGGAAAAGTACCCATGACCAAAGATAAGTTAAATAAAAGCCTTAAGCCGACAAAATACAAACGCACATTTGTTGAGTAAGAAAGCAGTTAATCTATCAAGCCTTGGACAGTTGTTGGGTTTTAATACTGATAGTTCGTTGACAACATCAGATATCTTTAAAACAAGATGCAATTTATTTATATAGGTAGGAATAGATAGTAAAGAATATGTGCTGTGTGAACTCATAGATGCCGTCAGAAAACTGTAAACTGACCCAAAAAAATCAGCAAAGAGATTTACAATGCCATCAGTGGTGTCAATTTAAGAATTACCATTTGTGAAATTATATGGTACCCGATTACTGCTACGTTTAGATTTGACGTGCCCTCAAAAAGCTTTAGGATTAGATTTCATCGAATCTTCCACTTTCTTAATGTCATTAGAATAACACGTATTATAGCCAATTGCTTACACTTATCACGTATTGAACTAAATTTGCGGTAATCAGCTGCTGATCTAGATATATGCTTTGTGTAACGTTTTTATAGTCAACACAACGTCTTTTAGCTCTCTTGTGAACCACATTGAAAATGTATAGGTTTTTTTTTATAACACGCATTTATTTTCGGCACATAATGGTCAATTGTGTCAAAAACTAAGGAATAAAAACGGTGACATGCTTCATCAATATTACAGTCGACAAACATATTATCCCACCTTGTATTAAGAAAAGCATAATTTTTGTGATATTTAATTAAAGATGTAATCGTATAAAAACTCCGTTAAACTAACCTTTAACTTAAACTTAAAAAATCCAAAATAATAATTAAATTATAAATGTAAAAAAATCATAACAATTGTAACCTAATCACTACAAAACTATTTTTAACTCCATCCAACATGTTTTTTTGTTAACCATAATCACCTTATATAATCTTTTCTGAAAATAGCTCTTCATCAAATCATTTATATATTTATTAAGAGCGCAAGTGTCCCTATTTACAGAGTTATTAATAAAAAACAAAAATTTAACATTGTAACTTCAAACTTTATTAAAAACTAATAAAATTTAAAAAAAAACAATGCCACGGCAGCGTAAATACGGGTTACTACAACTTTAGGATTCAGAATATGTTTGCGGTAAACTTGTTCTTTCAAATAGCCCCACAAAACGTAATCCAACGGATTCACATGTTTGTACGGTGAGATAGCTCAGTTATAGAGCGTTAGTGTACCACGCTAACAGTCCCGGGTTCGATCCCCGAATATGACTAAAATAATATAAACTTTGCTCTTTATCCACCGGGGTGATTCGGAAGTCACTTAATAAGCCGTTGGTCCCATCAACCCCCCTCAAACAAGTCGTAAGACTTCTGGGGCGATGTAAAATAGCTATAAAACGCGAAATAAAGAAGGAATATAGGAGGCCATGGTATTAGCCCACCTCTTCCAATCCACCTTCCTGGAAATTTTTCATTCAAGGTATTACATAATGCGCCAGTGCACCATCATATTAAAACCAACAATTTAATCTATCTGCTAATCGAACTTCATCAAGTACTGGAAGTGGAAAATTTTCATTTATAAATTGTAGATACAAGGCTAAATTAAATCGGTTTGGTAGATTACGTAAACCAATTACATAATTATTCAATAACGTAGCCCAAATGTTAATTGACCATTGTCTTTGATAAGTGAGGGTTTTCATTCATCCATTAATGCAGATTATGAGTATTTATAATACCTGTTTCAACCATCTACAAAAATTTACTCAAAGCTCCTTATCCGCGTCATGCAAAACTTTTTGAGGCCTAAATGTATGCAAACCATTTCTCTTCAATAATATGTAAATAGTGTTTTTTTATATGAGTTTGAGACGATACGAATTCGAACGCTTGTTCTTGGTTCCAAATCAATAAATTCAAGAATTTACTCTTCTTGATAGACGCTTAGTGTAGGTTGACGTCCTGTCTGCTTTTTGCAAGGATTTAAATTACCTGTTTCTAGTAATATTTGTTCTACCCGTTTTATAGTTTTTGCATCGAGGTGCCGACGATTTGGAAACCTTCTAGCCGCAGCAGTGGCATTGTCATTACCCCTAATACTACACATATCGACACAATCTCGATTACAGTAGTATCGTTATATTTTAAACCCACAAACGCAAAATACTTATCAATAGAACAGAACAATTCATAAATTTATAAATTGAATTATATTACACAACTAAATGTCAAATCTGACAGTTATGTCACTAGATTTAACAAAATAAATTAATTAATTAATAAATTTAAATATAAACAATCTTTTATCTCAAATACAACTTTAATACAAGAAACAACAAAAATTAATTGTATCCTATACACAGGATTAATATAATGAACCTCGTTCCATTATATGCGGCTATTAAAATGTACAATAAACCAAAAATATTTAAAGTACTCAATAACTTACAGTTCAAATTGTATTGTATGATTACTTGTGCAAACTGGAACCATACAACGTGAGTGAATACTTTTGACGCATTTTTATTGTATCACGCAAAAATACCGAGATAATATAAAGTAACCAATCACTAATATTAAATAATACTAAATTGAACAATTATATACTTATCTGATTATAATACAGTAGTAAACACGTTTTAAATTAAAAAAATCAAGAAATAAATTATATATTTAATGTGGAAATGCATTCAAGATAGTTATATTTATTACTTCGAATATCTTAGCACTACATTAAAGTTATAACATAGTAATTACGTTTAAAACTTACAATATTCTTTCGTGAGTAAGGAATATAAACCACTTTTATTGTTTTATATACAAACGTATAACTTTTAATAATAACAAATGATAATAAATATAATCATATCAAAATTTATATTACTTTGATAAGATTGTGAACGGAACTAAATTTATTTAAAACAATCTTAATTATATTATATACTCGTATATATTTCCAACTGATAAGATATGTAAACAACAATAATAATAATAGAATGTCAATTATATTTTATAAATATTTTACGTTGAATTCAAATAATCATAATAAATACATGAGTATATAAAAATAATTGTTTCATGTATAGTCGTGAATATATAAACTCAAAGTCGGTCGGCCATTTTACTTTGGCTCCTATTTAACTGATCGCGGTTCAGTGTGGGGAAGGGGGGCCTACTTGTTCCCCGCGTTCGTCCCCACTAAACCACTAGAGAGCGGAGCTCGCGAGCGGTTTTTATCAAAAGCTTTAGCTTGGATACTTCCGTACTACTCCAATGTATTATTTTTTCTATACAAAGAATGAAAAAATAGAAAGGGTGCTACGGATCTCTGGGAGAATTTGTATACAATGTAAAAGCATATTTTTTATACAAGATAATAACAAAGCTGTTTCTAAATACAATAAAGTGCGTATTATTGTTAAGTATGTTTTAATATAGAAATTGCGATTCTTCATTATACTATAGGGGTTGTATACAATTATAATAAAAGCAATATTTAAAATGCAACTGAAATATGCCTTTAAAATTGAAAAGATAAAACATTAATATTGAATAGTATAGATGAAATGCTTGAAATGTATTATTTTTAAATTTAAAATGGAATACAAAGAGATACAATTATATAGCGTACAGTATTCTGGGCTGTACAGATTAATAGAAACACATATTAAACAAATGTTCATTTATATAACATTCATTGTATTACAATAAAATTCCAGATTTCTTCTATCACATTTACTGATACATCAATCAGTACAACGTCAATTATATTTGTATGCTTTATATTTGTGGCACTTTTTCAACAGTCATTCAATATGAATTTCAATAATCCTGATCCAGTAATATATAAATATATCGCAAGAGATATTTTTAAATAAAATTGTAGATTTTAAATTATTTTAATGGCGTATATAATTCCCAAACGAGACTTTTCGCCACTAATAGAACGGATTATGAATAGCCCGAGATGGGGGTTAACAGATAGCCGTTTAAAGGTCTCTGTTACTGGATGAATAATGAGGTTTTAAAGTTTTAACCTCTCCCTACTACATTAAAAATTAAATTATGAATATATTTAAAGATATTTTTAATAATCTTTCACAATAAATTGATTTGCATTACGAAAAAATTTAGATAATATTTACGAAATCTCAATTTTGCAAGCAAAAATTAATAAACATAATATATAGATATTTACGATATCAGAAGGATAGAAGCACTATAAACAAACATATAAATGTTGTAATCGCAAAGTTTGTTAATAATGAACATGTGTTGTACAACATTTTATAGTCGCCGATCGAACTTAAAAAAAATCTTTAATAATGAATTAATGACAATATTATAAAATGTCATGTCAATGTCAAATAAATGTAAAAATAGATAATTAAAATTCAATAATTCTGATCTAAAATAGCTCTTTTGCTCAATAATATTACGCAGAACGGTTACATACAATATACTCCTACAAGAAAAAGAAAACATCTAAAACTTTTAATCACATTTTGTTGTAATTCATGCAAATTAAAAAATGTTGGCAATAAAAAAAAGTGTGCGGAAAGAAGATCTCACCGCACACCTTCCTTAAAAAGTGTGCGGTAAGAGACAGCATAGGCGTAGATAACATAAATTTAAAAAAATATCAAATAAATCAATAAGCGCGTTCAAAAATTGGTGAGCCAGCTCTTTTTAGAGCAATGCCCGCACTTTTTTTAGCAGTTTCCTGTCTTTAAGAACCGCTTCTGATCGGCTTTTTTTTACATTATTACTAACCATGTAAATAACCAATGAATAATATTTATATAATAACACTTAACTTGTAATTGTAGGTGATTTTACCTATTATTATATTAATAAGGTAATTCAATAACAATATTTAATTATATAAAATAAGTGACAATTACTGTTGTCAATTTTAAATTAACACCTGATTCTCACCACTATTTATATGTCTGGAAATATAAATTACACCACACAGAAATACCTCAGATTACTAATTTATTCATAATTCTTAGCCATCTGCATGCGCATGAATAATTAAATTTATTTGCTACATTAAAGCGAGCACAAATATTTTTACATTTTATTATAGTGTTAATAATATTTAAATTATCTAACGATAACAAACAATTTATTTCGTTTATATTAAACTTTTTAATAAATAATTTTAAATCCTTCACGAAGTAACACGCAAATTGAAGAACTGAAATAAATATTTTTTACAATTATATTTAACGAAAAATAATCGTCGCATCATTTCTCCGAAGACATCTATAAATAATTTTCAATCATTTTCTGATTCTCTGATGACTTGAATCCGTTTTCGAATGGTTTATCGATAAAAAATGAATTGTTTTCCCTTATTTTCATCAGCTTAATTGTGTTGTTATTGAACTTTTTGTTTTTCCGGAGTCTTATTCGTATACATATTTTCTTGTTGAGGGTTTGTATACCTTTTGTGAACTTTTTGTTTAGTTTGTTGAGATCTGGTTGTTTCGTTCTCATTTCCATTTCCTTTTCGTATTTTTATCAATTTTTATAAACATTTTCCTTCTAGTTAGATTTGTATTTCAATTTGGTGTTTATACAGAATAACTGTTGTTTCTTTCCCGTGATCCGAATTTACCGATGTTCTGCATATCTTTTTTTACTTTGCTTATGCCCAGCTTTGAGTTAAAGTCTTCCATGATTATTTGGTATTTTGTTTTCTTCAATGTGCATGCACTGGTAATGTCTTCATAGAAGAGTTCTGCTTATTCGTTACAGGTGTAACTTGTATAAGCATAAACTTGGATAATTTATAGTGTGGCGACCGTCGAGAAAAAGAACTTAATATGATCAAGTTATTTGATTTTACATATAGAAATATAATGATTATTAAAGGAATTTTTGATTAATGTCAGAAAAGTTGATAAAAATAAAGATTTAAAAGCTACACCCCAAGTGGTGACCCCGACGTGATTTAAAACAAATTCTAACGCAATACGTAACATGGAGAAAAACTGGTTGAAGCTTTACAGACCGCGTTTTCTGTTAACCGTGTCGCGTCTTACCATTTATCCCGGCCAATCCTAAGCTATGGTTTTCGATTACTGAAGAAAATTTCACGACTGCAGGAAATAAAACCGACACAACAAAGTTCCATTATATTAAGAGCATGCTGGAACTACGATACGCACTAGAAGTACTAGATATCATCGTAAATAAACCGGCGACAGACGCGAATACAACGCTAAAAACAGAATTAATTAAACGCCTCAGCTTATCACAGAAGACGCACCGCGTCGCCTTTTAGAGCACATGGAAACGGAAGTAGAAAGCCATCACAGTTCCTAAGACACCTTCAAGGACTTGCCTAGTCAGCTGTACCGAGCAGCATGCTTCGGACTCTTTGGTTCGAAAGATTACTAACATCCATGCAAGCCATCCTCGCAGTTCACAAAGATTTAATGATGGAAAAGATCGCAAACTAAGCTGATTCAATCAGGGATTTAACACCATAACTAAAGATGCAGAAGCAGCAGCTCCAGTCCAAGTAAGTGACCTCTTAGCAGCAAAGCTCCAGCAACTCATTGAAATACCTGTCCGACAACATCACGTCGTATTTACATGACTGATGATTTCACAAAGACACAATTCCTAATAGACACCGGCGCTGGTTTATGTGTTTTCTCGCTCCTATATGCATAGACCACCAAATAAATCGCCATATAAACTTGCCACGGCCAACGGAACGGCGATAGCAACATAAGGCTCTACGACGTTATCACTCAATTTTAGACTCCGCCGAGACTTTATATAGAGGTTTGTGGTTGCAGATGTCACTAAACCTATTATCGGAGTGAATTTTCTCGCATTCTACGACCTTCTTGGAGATGTAAGAAACAGTAAACTGGTGAACGCAACGACACTACTCACTGCACAAGGAAAAACAGTAACAAAAGGAATACCTAGCATGAAAACAGTTATAGGAGTGACACAATTCCACAAACTTCTATCAAAGTTTCCAGAAATGTTAAAACCAGACGTCGCAGCAAAACCGTTCAAACTAAACACTATATAAAAACGACAGCAGGCCCAACGATAGCAAAAAATAAACAAAGCAAAAAGTCCCTAAAGGGATTATAAAGGATTAAACGCACGAACGGAACCTGATCCCCAGTCCGGCACATCCAAGACTTTTCTCAAAATCTTTTCAACGATGGATCTCGTCAAAGCCTTCCATCAAATACCAGTTGCAGACAAAGACATCGCAAAAAACAACAATAACAACACCGTTTGGATTGTTCGAGTTTCCGTGTATGACCGGTCCTCGTAATGTTGCGCAAACGTTCCAGAAGTTCATTGACGAGGTGCTCAAAGACTTAAAATTTTGCTATGCTTATATAGATGATATACTTATAGCATCGTCTTCACAGGAACAACACCCAAAACAGTTGGAGGTTCTATTTAAACGCCTTCACAACTACTGAGTGATCATCAACCCATCCAAATGTGTTTTCGGCCAATCGTCCGTAAAATTTCTTGTCTCCGGTAAGGAAACTCAAAGGCAAGGCACTACTAAAGGGAACTTCAGAGGCAGAGAGAGTATTTGAAGCTTGCAAAGAAAGCCTAGAACAAACAGCGTTGCTTTTCCATCCCTCTATATTTTGCAATGCTTCAGATTTTGCCATTGGTGCAGCCTTTCAACAACAAGCCAACAAGACCTGAGAGCCCCTAGCGTTCTTTTTAAAGAAACTTAATACTACAGAAAGTAAATACATAAATAATATTATTTTCGCTACTTGATTGAAGCAAGAGCCTTTACCACGTGTCGGGAGAGGAGAACATTTTCGCGGATACCCTTTCCCGCACCATAGGCGCAAAAAGCAAATGTATAACTAAAGAATATGGAAATAAAAAAATCGTCAATGCTGCAGTTAAAGCTTATTAAGATACCAGATATAGACGTATCTTAGCTGTGCGACGTGTCAACATCAACTGCGCGACCATATGTCACATCACAATTCCGACGATCAGAATTTAATAGCATCCACCAACACTTACATCCAAGAATAAACTTCACCTTAAAATTATTAACGCAGCGTAATGTTTGACCATCTAGTAAGAAAAACTGCAGAGAATGGGATCGGAGCTGTATCGAGTGCCACCAAGCAAAGTACATATCGATATTGTGGTTATGCCAAACTCGGAAGACTGAAGGTATTGCCTGACCTGTGGGGATCATTTTTCCCGATTGCCTGAAGTGATCCCTAATCAAGAAACTACAACAGTCGCAAGGGCCTTCTATGCACATTGGATTGCTAAGTTTGGGGTACCATTACGATTGACTACGAACCAAGAAAGACAGTTCGAGTCGTACCTGTTCAGCCAATTAAACCACTTAACAGGTACGTCTCACTTTAAAACCACGGATTACTACCCGGCAGCAAATGGTATGGTAGAAAGATTTCATCGGCAGTTAAAAACAGTAATCAAATGACATGAAAGCAATCAATGGACCGTTATGGTAGGCATTCGTTTACCATAGAAGGACGACCTCCAGTCAACAGCCGCAGATACGTTGTAACGAAAACCACTACGACTGCCAGGAGAAATTTTGACACAGGCATCCTCATTGACAGGCGGACAAGACGAGTCAGAATTCGTAACAACTCTGCGAGAACATATGCAAAATCTTCGATCGACCGACGGGTCTAGACATGGAGAAAAATCCACTTTTGTGTTTAAAAACTTCGCCACTGCCAAACAGGTTTTTGTAAGAAAAGATGGACCAAAGACGCTTCTACAACTACCGTATGAAGATCCATTTAAAGTGATTTCCAAAACAAACAAAAAACCATTATTGTAGACATCAAGGGACGTAGTGTCACCATCTCTATCAACAGGCTGAAACCTGCATATGTAATAGCGGACATTCCAATCACCAAAAACGAAGATGCTAGATCGGGAGCAGGAAGCAGTACCACAACACGGGCTTCAACGGAAACCACCCGCCAATCTACAAACCAACCAGGCCAACAGCACACGCGCTCAAGTAGACGTGACACTTTCAGGCCCGTTAATAGATAAGTTTCTCGTGATCTAAAGCGCTGGAAAGAAAGTACTGTGGCGACCGTCGAGACAAGGAATTTAATATGATCAAGTAATTTAATTATAAATAATATATAGTTAAATCTGTCAAATCTCCCCCAGAATCCGCGAGGCTGACGCTTCTGGTGAACCAATAGGATGTTGCAAGTTTTTGTTTCTACTCCCTTAGGGTAACTTGTTGTAGAGATTTAACGTTCATTTTTAGTTAAAAATCTAGCAGAATTTAATATGAAGGGTATTTGGTATATATCCGACACGCTTGCAAAGCGGGTTAGTCTAGGCAAAATGTCATTATGTCCTTAATTCCAGTTATTACAATTATACCGCTGTGACTTGGTTGTCAGAGCCTTGTTTGGTTTCTAGCAAAATGTAGTAGTAGTCTATGCAGGTATAATAGACATTTGGGATGGCAAGTAGATTCTAGCTTAATTTGCCTATTGCTAAAGTTGTTGCTTGTCTTTGAAACCCCTTTTCAATAACATTAGTTTGTTTTTTAGCTGGTTATTTCTAGGTATCCTCATGAATGCTATACACATTACATGCATTAGTTACAAGAGTGGATTCATTCTATAGTAAATGAATGACTTTTTTACTCACATTATTAGTCTCTTATTCTCTTATATCTAACTGGTCAATCTTCTATGATATAGCCGTTGGCTAGTAGATCGTAGACGTAAAACTAATTGATAGTTTTTGCAAAAAATAACAACCAAATTACACTTGGTCTTGGTTTGTCACTAAATCGTGAACATTAACAACATACCCGACCTTGTAGCAATTTTGAGAGTATCCTACAAATTTACTGATGCCAAAAACTGTAATTCTACTATGTAACCGGTAACTAAACAAATGTTTTTTGATGGAGGCTACACCATTGGAGTGTTGTTTACAATGAAATAAAAACTTTTTTTTATTATTACGGTGTGTTTCACCATATTTGGAGTACCTTTCAGATTAGCACCAAGCTCAACGTAAGAAAGTTTATCAACAACCTATAAAAAAAAACGCCATTTTAAGTCACTCTCAGATCAGCCAGATTGATTAAAGTAAAAACAATGCAAAAATACGAACTTTTCTACGATGCATTATTAAATTAATTGCTGATTTATCGAATTTGAAAATTGTAGTAACAAAGGTTTTAGATTTAGTCATGCACTTTCGTCATCTAATGTCATCAGGGACTGTAAAGGTTCATGGATACACAGTTTCAATAGAAAATGTTAAAAAAAATTAACATCTTAACTCCCACTTCTGTTTAAATGTCACGTTCAGGAAAAGTGGAAAAATGTGTAGAACTTATTTATACTAAACCATCTTTACTTATTAATATAAATAGTTAAAATAACCGCAACATGTAATGCACTACTAACGTGAATTTAAACGTTTTATGTTTATTCAAATTGTGGATTTAAAAAAATACAGTTGAACTGATTTATTATAACATATTTGTTCATCATTTTCTTTCTAATAGAAATATTGAAAATATTTTGTTCTATTCTACCTTGAATTAATAGTATCTATTGAATATTAAACATTTACTGTAATTTATTTCTCCAATATTTGTTACTTAATACCTAGCAAAATATTAATTCAATACTTTTGGCAATGAATGCTATTTGTAATTCCAAATTATGTATATTACAACAAATAAATAAATCGTAAGGTTGTCTGAGTAGTAACAGAAATAAATATTTCAACATTGAAAGCTATGATCGCGGGAGTTCAAGAGCGTCTAGCTTTTTTTGCGTTCTTTGGAGGCCAGTTCCGTAAAACTAATATTTCAATTAAGCGCACAGTTCAATTACACGGTGTCATGGAACTCGCAAAAATTGTATAAGAAATACGTTGACCTCCGCCTTAGAACAGGAACCACAAAATTTATTGTTCGTTCGTCGGACTAGTTCAACCTTCGCGGTGCCATTGACTGTTCCGTAATAACAACGAACAAAAAATCTATCGCGGGATCAAGTGCGATCATTGCAAAAAAATAAAATTTTATACGCGCATGGAATTTTATTGATACACGGAATTTCGTTTAATTGTGGTATTACGTGCAGTGCAAATTCAGTTTTGTTATCAGTGAGACAATATTTGAATTGCAATTTACGATTGACCGTTTGCCATGCGAATGAAAATTAGTTTTTATTCAAGTTATCGAATTTTTATTATTATCTATAATTGTATAATCAATCTTAATTGATAAATAAAATTTAAGAATGATAAATAATTAAAAACTGGTTTAGAAGAATTTGTATTATGTATTATTATGTAACAAGTAATGAAAATAAAGCAGCACTAAAACATCATGTTTGTAAATTAGATCTACACGAGTCAACGACATATATTTTCATCCAATGTAAAGAAAATATACGATTTTACTTACAGAATTTCCTGTAAAGTTAGAATTTCCTTGAAATGTTTAAAGCGTGCATCATTAATTTGTTAAACTATTATTTCATATTTCTTTTCTTAACAACAATATTGTCTTATAAATTATTGTTCTAATGAGAGCACTAAAAAGTTTTAAAATTAAAAATTAATAACTTTATTAGATCGTCGCTTTTAACAGCCTAAATTTTCCATCTTTAACTTGCGCTGTGATTGGGTCTTTGAAAAACACTATTCCGAGGACTCTCATAATGTAAAATTGGTTGATATTGTGATATTTAAATAACTTCTTTCAATAAATTCCAAATAGTCAAATCATAACATTTTGCAAAATGTTTTCTAAGGCTCCGTTATGCATAGATTAAAGTTTTTGGCAATACATCTGTTCTTTGGCTGTTTACACTTGTGTGGTGGTACACAAATAGATTTATTATTTAGTTTACATTTGCTACTACGCGATTGCCATTTGTGTAACGTACATAACGTCATAATATAAAAATGTTGCACCTAATCGAACGCTTTGCGATATAATGTTTTTATTTTGCATTTTATCTATCGCTTTATTTTTAACTTCTGCATCCAATTAATCCACTTTACATGGACAAAGCTATAAACTGCAATTGATTATAAAGAATCTAAGGTTGGTCTATCAAACTTTTCACATTTTCAAACGCTTCGTCAACTTCCGGTTTCCATTCAAAGTGCTTCTTCGTGCCTTGCAGCTCCACGAGTGGTTGGCTACTTGAACTTGCTTCTTTCTGATAGACCAAAAGTATTCTCGGATCAGCTTCAGGTAGTGTTCCATAGGTTGAATTTCTCCAGCCGTAATCTGTTCTTCCATAATATTCGAGTACACTATGATAACGTCAAAGTATACTAATACAAAGGTAGCCATCAATTCGATCTTGCCTTTCTTGGATTTCTACTTGTTTGAATCTAATAGCAAATCTTTCACTGACTCCCACGCTTATCTTTAACATTAATAACGCTATCTTATTGCATTCCTGTGGCACGATGTAGATTAAAGACTTCCTTTTTACCCCAAACTTTTTAACTTTCATTTGCTTTCCTTACTTCTGACCCATACAACATAATGCTTTTAATGCACACATCTCGTAGAATCAGTTTTACTTTAAAAGAATCTTTCAATCTTCTCTTCGACAATGCCAACACTCGTTCTGCAGCAACTATAGCTTTTTACAAATATATTAAGTATGTATCTTTTCAAACTCACCTTTCGCAAACATGTTACCTAATTATTCAAACTCGTTTACTTCTTATTGTACTCTACCATTTATTGCAAATTCAAAACGTTTTCCAATTATTTTTTCTCCTTTTCGTTTTCTCTACATTGACCTCTAACTTTTATTTTCCTAAAATAGCACTTTTTCAAAATCAGTAAAATACATGTTAAATAATAAACTTTACGCGCATGCTTGTCTTAGTCCTTTAGTCGCTTGAAACAGACACTCTTTCAACTACGTTTACTCTGCACAAAGTTTCATTATACAACTTTTTTAAACAATCAATTATTTTTCTTCAGACACTCAACAATACCCAATCTACTATATCAGACGCAGCTTTCAATACTTCAAACAGTCTTATTTAATTGATTGCTTATAATATACTGCAAAACTAGCAAATGTACTGTTGTGCAGCTGCTAAATTTTCAGGAATGATGTTCAGTTCTTCCAACTGTTGCAACAGTTTGCTAAATTTTTCTAGATGTTTGTAGGTTAAGCTTATTACAGTTATTCCACACTCAACACTGTTACAGTTTTCTTTTTTAGGATTTCAAAGCTAAGGTAGTAGTTCAAAATCTGTAGTGCCTTACGTCCACCTGTTATATAAGTTGCTAACATTCCTAGCAGAGAATAGGCTAGTGGCCAGCAGTGGCTCATATAAATAGCGGTATAGAGTTACGATGCTCATTAGCGTAAGATTTAATGAATAACATTTGAATATTTTATAAAGTAATCTTTATATTAATTAACATCAAATACTCTTTTATTTAATAAAATAACATTATATTAATAACTATTTCAAATTTATGCAAAATAGTAAAAGCTTTTCAGATTATTGATAAAAATAATTAAACTATAAAATTGTTGAAAATAATTTTATTATAAATCCTGAATAAAGTAAAAAATATAAAACATTATGCTTTAATAACGGTATTTTATGTCTTTTACCGTATTTCTGTATTGCAGACTTTATGCTGAACCCTATAATAATATTTAAATTTATAACGGAGGAGAACGGCAGAGCTAATTGTTTGGCGCCAGGAATTTTTATGCAAATTGAAAGGCTAGGCACCTTGTGTTCCTCGATAAAATCATTCATCACACGTTTACATTCGGTTTACTTAGAAAAATATACCAAAAATTATTGTAAACATTACATCATAGTTGACGTATACTTTAAAATCGTATTAAAATAAGCAAGTTTAATTAATATTTATAAAAGGTTATCTTGAATATTTTTATAGACATGTGTTTTGAATGTTCTACATAATTTAAACTCAATCCAACGGAAGCTTATAACATTTTTGGATTGACAAGCTTTATCTGTGATTAATTATGCATAATTATAATAAATTCTAAAGCGTTAATACAAACAAGCTGTTTACAACACTTGAAAATTTACGCTAATATTGTTCCATTCTTGCTGTTTACTATTATTTATGTGTGAACTACACGTAAACAGATATATATTTTAGGTTGTAAAACAGGTTGAAAACGCAAATTTAAATAAAAAATTTAAAGTTCTTAGACAAAATGATGCATACATTCATTTTATTGGCTATTGTAATTTATTCTTTATAAAGAAATCAATCTATTCTAAATATAGCATTATATTCGTACAAAAAGTGAAGTTAGTAAATTCTTTTACTCACGTTGAAGTTTCAACCATGATAATTCTTCAACTGACTTACCTAAAACAAAAAAAAATACAATTAGATATAAATAATAAGTATAACTAAAATAAATAAAATGTTGTAAAACATGTGGATAGAACTAAAGCCTAACAGACGTTTACAAAGTGTTGAACCTAGCTTAATGCATGTGTCCTCTCAGCAGAAAAGTTAAGTAAGATTTAAATCGGTTCAACAAATTAATACGATTCTTGGTGATTCTTCAAATTCACAACTTTCTGCTGGGTAGAATCTATTACTTTTGGTTCCAGAAAATAATAACTACTACCTACATATTAAAACTGAACAAAGATGACGTTTTACACGCGAGTTTCCATGACAAGCATAACAAGGTGGTTAAAAGCCATTGCAACTATCTCTCGCTTTAAAAACTCATTGTGTAATTGTGCTGTGCGTAAAAATTCTTAAGGGAGGAAGAAAAAACCTGGTGGCTTAGTGATCCGAGAAAAGCGTCTCTGGGAACTGGCAACACTCCACTTTTGACTTTGATATTTCTTGTTACACGGAAGATCAAAACTAACAAAATCTTGATCAATCGGTTTCGTCGTCCAGTCGGATGAGACTGACAAAGTGAGTCATTGACTATGATAATGATGTATGGCAGCCTTTACAATTAAAGTTCAATGTCTCCATATTTCCAAGTTCCATAGCAGAAATAAACAATATCCCCAAACCATAAAAAATAAAAATTCACCCGAGTGTGTCTTTACCTCAGACGACATAAAAAACAAACAGTATTGGTGCGTCCTGAGATACGTCATATACCGTTGTCCGGATACACACAATCTGACAATCAAAGTCTTATAAAAACGACCAGCAAGATTACAAAAAAACTCATACAAAAAACACCTCTACAGCCGCAAGACTAAAACTGATCTTATTAAAAAAACTCCTAACAGCGACTAGTTTTAAAGCATACAGATGACACATACATAGCATATTAGAAGCAACTGATACTTCTTAGAACAGGGATTCCGAAACAAAAGTGGTTTGATGCGCACCTCTTGTAGAGAAACTGCGTATAACTTATGCAATCAAAAACCTGTCACCATACAAGACCCTAGTACTTGATAGGATATATCCAGTCCTGTAACAGGACAAAGACATCATCCTTATTCATCTAGCAAAAATCTATAGAACAGTAAGCGATACACGCTTACTGCTTCCCATAACATGGAAAGAAGTAAAAGTTATATTTATACCAAACGGGTAATGACTACCGTACAAACTCTGCCACGCTTAGAATTAGTTGTATGGCAGCCATAGGCTCTTCGGTGCGTTTAATACACGGCCAAAAATAGCAGTTTGTCCCAATGCTTCCTAGGTCGCTCGTCTTGTAAGATTTGTAAATTTTTCTTTAGTTCTGCTTGTCTTCTCTCAACCAGATTTGCTTGAAGATGGTAGATGGCGGTTGTCTGGTAGGTCCACTTCTATATGCAGTGCAACTTAGCTGCTAAAGAACCAGAAAAATAAACAAATATCCGCAAACCAAAAAAAAGTTTATTAAGCCACTCAGCCGGGTGTGTCTTCAAATACTTGAAACAACATAAAAAAAAACAAACATTATTGTTGATCCTGAGATACTCCAAATACATCGTCTGCAGCAACTGCTTCACAGACTGTTGGCCAAAGACACAAAATCTGTAAAGCAACAGCCATAAGACGACTGCTAGTGTAACAAACTCAACAGTACAATCAAACTAGACGTTTTATAAAAATGTCCAAAAATACTACAAAAACTCATACAGAAAAACTCGGAGATCTTTTTGTAAAGATGTCAAAAATCATCTCTACAGCCGCAAGTGGCTCAGTTGGGTGAAGCGCCGTACTCAAATCTCGGCGCATAATTTGCCGCAAGTTGAAGCCCCAGCTCCGGCAGAAAATTTTCAAGAAATTGTGGCATTTAGTAATTCATGACGTAAGTCTAATATATGGTTAGTGTCCATTTACCCATAATTACATTTAATATAAGAGTGTGAGTGAAACAGATACTAGGCCTCGTCAGTATCTACAGCGTCTCCATTCTCTCAATTAACGGGTGCAATAGTATATATTTGTATGTTTTACATATTCATAGGCGGCTTGTGCGTTAGTAACACAATAATAACATAAGTCCTAAAACATCGGCAACGACTTACTTAACGTACGGATGACACATACAGAGCAAACTTATCTTTTCAAAAATACTCTTAACAACGACTAACCTAAACTATCGGAAGCAACTAAAATACTTCTTAGAACAGAAATTCGCAATCGTAATCCCATCCGAGAACAATTAGATCGTTGGCCACCAGCTTTTAGAAGAAATGCGTATAACCTATGCAATCAAAAGCTTCTCGGCATACAAGACCCCAGTACCAGTACTGTATAGAATATATTCAGTCCTCCTGTAATGAGTCAAAGACTTCATCCTGATTCATCTAGCAAACATCTATAAGACTTGTATTTTTCTGCTTCCCATAGCATGGAGAAAAGAAATTATATTTATCCTAAAACGCGTAGTGACTACAACACTAATAAATCTGCCTCGCTTGAAGTTCCATCCTAGCTCGCTCGTCGACCGGATTTGCTTGCGGTTGGTAGACGACGGTCGTTTGGTGAGTACACTTCTATCTCTGCACTGGGACTTTAAACATTTGACTTCTAAATTGAAGCCCGTTGTCCGAAAAAATTATTCTTGATTAATCTCGTTCCAAAGTCGCTTCACAGCAAAAAAAAAACATCTTGCCCACCATATGCAAGTGTCCATTGCAGTTAGTACGTACCCATAAAATCAATGAAAATTATCTGTCACGGTTACCCGATAGGTTGTGAATAGAGTGACGCTTTTCTGATCGTAATCCGTTCTTGGCGCGTGCACAATTCATGCAGGCTCGTATATGTTTCTTTTTAATCCAGGCCAATAATAGATGGTCAAAATGGCTCAAACTGTTTTATCGCGTCCGGGGTGACAGCATGTCTCACTTCCATGATAAACAGGTGGTACGGCAATTTGGTCCTAGGCAGCATGTGTTCTAGTTAGTTTCCTTGTTTTCTCAATCCTGTATCCCAGATCAGAGTCGTTGAGCATCCCTTTTTGGGCTATTATCTTGTAGTAGCAAGCAATTATAACTTGTACGTGAGGGCACGTCTTACTGCCTAAGATAGAATCTCTTCATTAATTTGTTTGTTGCAATTTAATCGAAGACTTGTTGAACTTTCTAGATAGCTTAAGAAATTCCTCCCTTAGGCTCAGTCATTGATATTATTATTAATTCATTTAATTAACGTCGGTCTATTTCTGCTGCCAAGGCTAGTTACCAACGCCAGAGGTTAAGACTACCACACCTGAGAATTTTGTCGCAAACTCAGGAATTCTAAACTAAATTATTAGTTTCTTTAGCGCAACATTAAGCAGTACACAACATCTACTAAAGTTTCTCTTCTTATTCAGAAAAAAGTGTACCAACCAGAAAAATTGACCCTCCAGGTAGACGACTCAAACCCAAAACCCTTAATGTAGCAGTCCAGTACGCTAACCACTACACCACCCGAGCGGTTCCTTAGGATCAGTCCTGTACAAAACGGTCGACGTCGTTTATAACCTGGTCTATTGGCTTGTCTTCAGGTCGTCTTAACAATGCATCGGGCAAGTTGTAGTAGCTTTCCTAGAACGTGATCTAACTGTAAAATTATACTCCAGCAATATCAACAAGTGCAGCAACCACTTAGTGAATTTTGCGTTGGCGTCTATTGACTTCGACAACCACTCTAACGCCCTATTGTTAGTACTGAAAAGAAATTTCATATCTTCTAAATATAGATGGTATTTCTTAATGCCCTAGATAATTAACCATGTATTCTTGTTCGTTGCTGTGATACCGGCGTTCCATCTCATCCTGACACGAGCTTGCGTAACTAATGACTCTTCTTGTTCCTTCGGTATCTTCTTGGTACAGTACTGCCAATATGTCTTAGTCTGTAAAACAAAAAGAAGTCCTGGCCTACGTTAGTCAAGTTTCAATGGTTGATCAAAGGCTCGTTTGACGTCGTTAAAAGCTATATCTGTTTCCGCAGTCCACTTAAATGGCTTCTTATTGCTATGCAACTTATTTTCACAACTTCATAAATTTCAAAAGTTTTTTGCGGTTAGTTGTGCGCGGATGTTTGCGTATTAATTCTCGGTGATAGTTCAATGAATCATTTCCGACAGCAGTAATGCAATGTCAGGTATTCAATGAAAGAGCTGGCTAATTCTCATTTACTGCTGCTGCATCGCAACCCGTCCTCTTGTCAAAGGTGCACCAAATAATCTTCGTAGTACTCCAAATAAATTAGTATCTCGTCTTGAATGACTAGTGCAATTTTTCCGAAAAGACCAGCAGAGACCTTTGCCATGAGCTTCTGGAAAGTGGCAAGTGCGTTTTTTATTCCGAAGGGAATAACTTTAAACTAAAAAGTTGTTTCGTCTAGGATCGCAAAAGCAATGAGGTCATTACTATTTGGCCAATATTCCGCTTTTAGATCCATGTTTGTGAATATGGTTACTGCGCCAAAATCTATCAAGACTTCTTAGATCTTAGGCATTGATGAAGCAAAATCGAGATTTCCCAATCTTTTTTAGTAATTAGTACTATCGGGACACAATACTCGCTAGAGATTCTTTCGATTATGCCGGCTGTTAACAATTTTTCCCCAATAACCCTGAAGTCTTTTCTTCTAAAAACACTTGAGAAACTACGCAAAATATAATTATAAAATATAAATACATAATATACGTTAAGCATATGTCACAATTCATATATGTTACGATTAATTATCACAACTCATTACATTGTCAGCATATTCCAATGAATGATTATAAACATAAACTGACATTGGAATGTAGCGATTGTCAACCTCTTCTTCTGGTATATATAACCAGGAATTAATTCAGCAGACCATTATTAAGTATTCATTCAATCATTAATTAATTATACATTAATGAAGAATCCTTAATTACCAAGATATCATTAAGACATGTTTGATTATTAAATCAGTATTAGTTAATTGTAAAATATATAATAAAGTGTTACATAAATAAAATATACATAAATCCATATCCGCTATTATATTAAATGGTTACAAACCTAACCATTTAAATTTCATTTCATCCAGCAACAACCACAACCACTCCGATATACCAGAACCTAGAACCATATAAACTTATAGACACGCCGTGTGCTACATTACGCTGCTTGCTTAGTGAAGCCAACATAACATCCTATGCCCACAACTGACGTCACGCACTAATTGTGACCATATACCCTTTAAGTAATTGAATTAATTTTACAATGTAATACTTTTGCAACGCAATTTAAAGTCAATTTTTGGTGAAAAAACATATCGGGATTTTGATGGGTACACTAGATATCCATAAGCAGCAAACATGTTAATGAACAATAAATTATTTATTATATTTTAATAATACCTTTTAATATCATTGCAAATGTTAAATACGTGTTTTTTACCACAACTGACGTCACACGCTCCGATCATGTTGGCTTCGCCGCTTTGGCAAAAAACGTGTCTATAAATGTGAATGGTCTAAGACCAAAACTAACATGTATACACTCAGAAACATCTATTAAACGGCCCTGCACCTTGGAGATTTATAGAAATAGCAACAATAAATTATTTAAAAATGCAATTTAACAAAAAAAAACAATTAAAAAAAAAGACCCAGAAGTTTTCAAAAACGGACATGTGCTGAGGAGATAGATTAGCCTAAAACAAACTAAACAACTTGTGGATAAATTTACTATTGTGTATTTGATTAGAAATTAATGTATCATCTAACAGTTTTCATCAAAACACTAAAAGCACGTTCTACTCCGAGTAGCATATGCTACTTTTCTTCGACCAAATACGAAAAGCAATTCAAAATAAAGATTTTTTGAGATACACTTAAAACTATATTTTTCAATGTCAATATTATTATATTAAAAACACACTTACAAATTAATATCAATAGTGCTGTGGCATTTTTACTGTACTATTGCAATATGTTCAACAGCATAATGTACATTAAAAATGTAATAACTTGGTTATACTTTGTACGCTTAAAGAAAAACAAATATTTACAAATTTATACCAGCTTCAAATATTGAATCATTTCCAAATATAAATTTTGCTCCAAGTCATATTTAAATTATAATAGCATATAATTACATAGTAAGGTGTCTACTTCAAACATACGTGCATATTAAATCGCAAATCTATTTCAATAAAATATTGATTGGTATGTAATTATAAATATATTTACATAACATAAAACCAATGACTTTTGCTAATGCTTTGTTGTTATACTTATAGTGATGCAATTTCCAGTATAAAATTATTAATACGCACTCCAATGTAGATTGCACGTTAATTAAAATAATTAAATCAAATTAATTAATGAGGCTTCGTTCTATTTAAAATAAGAGAAAAGTGGAAATAGTTTTCCTCTTGTGTCTAAAAGGGCGCACTCTAGATGGGGAAATGAAATTCCCCGGTGTATAATGCAACATAAATTGATTTTCTAATTAGAGCTCAAGTTATTAAGTTATGGAACTGTATGCGAAGCGCTCCGGCTCGTTAATGCGGTTATCAGTTTCATTGTGCACACGGGGAAAAACAAGCAGTGCTTTTAGTAACAAAAAAAATATAAGGGGAGTAAGGTGTACGCAAACATTTCAGATGATGAGATTAAGTCCTCCTGTAAAAACAAATACTCATATATGTGAAAATAGATGAAAAGAGTGTTTGGCGTTATGATCTGTGATGATCGCGTTGACGTGAACATGCGTCACGCCAACACGCAACCAGCATTATTTATAACGTCGGCGGAGTATGGTTTGAAGTACAAACAGCTATACACTCCCAGACAATAAATAAATAAACACCTAATATACGGCGTTGATATAATCTCGGGGCTGCTGTTTAAATTGGAACTAATATCATATTAGTTCAATTAATCGAATTACTAATAGGTCAATGGTAACTTGTTAACAGAAACGACGATTGTTATTTTTCTTATTTGAAAACAGAAACAGTTCGTTATAAAATAACAATCTATTACTGACAAATTGAACCGTGTTTGTTCAAGCAATCCATAAGTGGTAGATATTTTGATTTTTAAATGTTACATATATCGCGCAGTTTTGATGTGTTGACGCGAGGTTGGGGGTTAGTGATGGCATGTCGAATAGTACTTAATGTAATCCCCAACTTTTCCGATAAAAATACTACATTGATGAACACTCTATTTTCATATTTCAAACGTATTATGTTCTAACAAAGCTTAAACATTACGTTTTATGTACCCATTTTTTGTTGTTTTTTTTTCTAGACTCTGTAAAAATAAGCGTTTACAAATCAAAGATTTCGTTGCAGCAACGTTGATTCACAATACATTTTAATATTGACATGACAACTTTAATTAACAACATGCACAACCTTAAAATGTGTGAAAAACTACTACAACAATAGAGGATACTGCAATAAAAAAAAGTCAATTTTGTAGCTGACACGCCAAAAGAAAAACAATCACTAAGCTATTATAATTATTATTATTGATGATTGATATTTGCAGTCGTGTTGAAACAAGTTAAAGTCAAAACTAAAAACCATAAGTCAGTTAAAAAATTTCTATTAAAAAATCGCCCAAGCTTAAATCTATAAATAAATTAAAACTTTGTAGAGCAAATCCTACTCACTCCCTAAATAAACCAATTGGCTGTTAATAGGCAAACACATTTCTCGGCACATTTGCATGCGGAGGATAGCCAAAGTTTGGAAAATCTGTGCGAATAGCCGAACACATTTCTCGGCACATTTGCATGCGATGAGAAAAGTGGCACATTTACTTGTGGCGAGCATTTTTACGACATACACCATAAACATCCACGCCAATCAAACGATTTATCTGTCGTCCTAGCATCGACCTGTTTATAGACGTTTCTGACAATTTACTTGACGGATTACCGTAGCTTTTAGCTCTCTGAAAATTTCAAAAGGTCACAAGTCATGCCAATTGCATTTGCAGTTGACAATTTTAAGTGTGCGTAAGTATTTACGTTTATGGTGAAACACTTTTGCACCATGTGACGTGCAAGTTGAGACTTGTTGCCGCATATGCATGGCTCGTGATGTGGCGCGCTAAATTGGCAATAAACGCACTGATTTTCTATCACTTTGACTCGCCGCATGCAAATGTGTTCCTTTATGGCAAGCTGAAAAAATTATAGAGTACAAATAGTTACGCACTTTAAATTGTGAACTGTAAATGCAGTTAGCATAACTTGTGACCTCTTAGAATTTCCAGAAAGCCAAGAGCCATGCTAAGTAAAAAGGCCTGTTTATAAACGTTTGTGATGATTTACACGACGGATTAGCATGGCTCTTAGCTCTCTAGAAATTCCAAGAAGTGGCAAGCCCTGCCAAATAACAATTTTAACCCCATGCAAGCGTTGAGACTTGTGCCTCATATGCATGACTTGTAATATGGCGCGCAAAGTCAGCAATAAACGCACGGATTTTCCATCACTTTGTTTGTCCATTGCTACCTATTAGGCATTTGGCAGGGCTTGTGACCAAGTCGCAAGGGTGGACCTAACTCGAAGAGTTGGTGACTGAATTCAGCTGAGAACCCAGTATCGCGGGGTATATCGCTTAACGCTTACCGAAGGTTACGGGTCAAAGAAGACGGAGAGGAAGCGCCTCGATAAGGCGGATTTGGCGTAGGTGGCAACCCAGCGTTTAGGGGGAGAATATAGAAGTTCCAAGTCGTTGCCGGGATAAGCAACAACTTCTTTCCTCAAATTGAAGAAAGGCACCCTCTTGTCCTAAGAGTGAGAAACCGCCCCCTAAAGCGAATAAACCACTTTACGTAATCAACGGCATACCTGGTACGTGAACGTATTAAGCAATCAGACAACACGTGCAAAATGTACTACTGATTCAATTGAGTCGATACAACTGAGAGACAAAATCGACCTTGCAACATGGAACAACACCGCAGACTGCTACAAAGTAGTAGTATACAAACCTACAAGCACAGCTGAAGACGTAGACAGAGAATTTTTACACGATATTAAAAACAAAAATATTAACTATACCAATAAAAGAACACCTTATAATTATGGAAAATTACAACGCAAACGAGATTTGAAACCCTCCGCAATGTAAGCAAATACGGCCTCAGAGACAGAAATGAGAGCGACTTCTACAATTTGCAATCGACAGCGACTTGGCAATCACAAACACCATGTTGCCCTGGAGGAACATATAAGAACCAAAAGACTACATCTTGACCAGAAACAGATGGGCATCATCATTTAAAAACGTAAAAGTAAAACCTGGCGTTATATGCGGCTCTTTAGGAATCTATGATACCACCAAGTTTGTCATAAACCTAGAAAATCTGCAACACCTCGAGATTAACAACGAGAACGTTAAGACCTGGAAAAATACCAAAAACTGAATAAGGAGCGCAATAACAAAATTCAACACAACCAAAAAAGAAAAAAACTAAACACTAGATGACAAACCACACACTGGATCTTATAGAAGAACGCAAAGAAATCAAAAGCCAGTGTGACTCAGAAGACAATAAAAGCAAACTCACCTTACTCAATAAAAACATCAAACACTCCGTTGGCCACGATCAAATCAAACACATTACAGAAATATGTCTAGAACTAGAACAACACGCCAATTACAACAAATCACAAAAACTCTTCGACAAAGTTCGCTATCTGTCTGTGAGAATTTAAACCACAACCAAACACAGACAACAAAAGATCAAACTGGAAACATAATAAATAACGCGGAAAGAATCGCAGATGTTTGGAGAGACTATTGCCTAGATAATATAAAGATAATTCACAGACACAACATTAACGCACTCCAGACACAGAAACGGAACCGACTATTATACGATCAGAAGCGGAAAACGCAATAAACTCTATCAAAAATAGAAAAGCTCCTGGCGCAGACAAAATAACTGGCAAAATAATTAAACAAGTGAGTGAGATTGGAATAACAATCATGCACAAACTCTGCAACTAAATACGGACAACACGGCAGTGGCCTGAAGACTGGTGTAAGTCAATCTTCATTCCATTATACAAAAAAGCGCACCAACAGAATGTACCAATTACAGAACACTGTCCCTAATATCCTATGCCAGTAAAGTAATGCTGACCATTATCCACAAAAGATTGAAACCACTCCTCCTAAACGCAAGATAGCTTATTGAAAAAACCAGAGAATATAACGTTCCCATGCTCCTGTTTCGTAGACAACTCAAAAGCGTTTGACACCGTCCAATGGAACTCGCTATGGAACATACTCATAGAAATGGGTGTACCAGAACATATGGTTAAATTAATTGGCAATCTCTACACGGGCAACACAGCGAGAGTAAGAGTAAACAACACATACTCTACCCAATTTAACACTAAGAGTTTGACAAGGCTGTATTATCTCGCCTATACTGTTCAACATATGCAACGAGTTCATAATGAGAAAGATTTTAGACGGTTTGGAATGGCGGTGTGTCTGTAGGCGAGAAAAAAATAAGCAATCTAAGGTACGCCGACGACACATTGATAATTACCTCAAGCGTAGAACAAATAGATCAAATAATGCAGAAATAAGCTACAATTAGAGCGTAATATGGTCTCCAACTAAACAATGACAAGACCAAAGTGATCGACAGAGCAAACAATAATATGGAAACGTTCATGAAATAGCGGATTTCAAAGTCGTAGACAACTTCAACTTCCTCGGATCTATGCTAACCAACAACGGAGGCAGCGAGACCGAAATACGGAGAAAAATATCCATCGCATGATTCGCCACCACCAAACTCACAAAACTATGTAGAGACACCAACATCACAAAAAACACAAAACATCGCACCAACAAATCAAACAAAAAGAACTGAGAAGATAGAAAACCTTATGGTAGAAGATAAAGCAAAAAGGCAAAGACCAAGAGGCAGATCGCCAACTCGATGGGTAGACCGTACAAAAAAACTGGCCGAAATAGTACTACACAAAGCGGTCCAAAAAGCTTAAAATAGAATTAACTAGAGAGCCGTTGTCGACTCTATTTAACCTGATCAATAACCAAACCCCCACGAAAGGTAAATGATCAGATGAGAAATGACCTTTTAGAGGAGTAACCTTTTAGAATTCCCAGAAAACCAAGAACCGCCGTTTAAATCATGTCAAACGTCCATAAATAGGTCAATTTACTAGATCAAGACGACAGATAAATCGTTTGATTAGCGTGGATGTTTATGGTGCAGTTTGTAAAAATGCTCGCCACCAGTAAATGTGCCACTTGTCTCGCCGCATACAAATGTGCCAAGAAATGTGTTTGTATGGTTACCTATTGGGTAAAGTTGCACACTCGCTCTCGAGTAACGTCTGCCATCACTCATCATCTGAGTGAACAATATAACTGGTTCTATTTACAAAAACAAATGTCAACTAATCCTACCAAAACTCCTAAACATCCCATTAACGATGTCAACCAAGGTGTTGGGTTTCGACAACAAGCTCACATGAGAACCACATCTAAACATGAGATGTAAAAAAGTCTGTCTCCAAATGTGGAATTAGTGTAGTGGCTAAGAACTAAGCAGAAAACATCTGCAAACCAACTTAATCAGTTGCAACAAATTGCATGCCTAAGTGTAACTGCAGCGATGGAAGCAATGCTGTCTGACATCTATGTCGAAAAAATATCAGCATCAGCAGCACTGCGCCTAAATGCAACGACTTTAGTACACTGCGGAGAAGGCGGCAAACACTATCTCTCCTGAAAAATGCTGTAAAAAAACCACTTCTACTAGGAGCGCCAACAGATATCATGCGCCCTACTTTGTATTTAAAAAAATCTACAGTCTACACACACATAAACAAGAGCAAAGAGCGGATAAGAACAAACTCCATAAAATCTACACTGATAGCTCAAAAACTCTTCGAGTTTAGTTAGATTTTACAATAATAAATCCATATTTTTCTTTCTAAAATTGAATGATGAAATACATACTTAAATTAAGTAAAAATTAAGTAAGACTACTATTATATGCATACCAAATGAATATTCTAACTATTATAAAAAACTTTAAATATTAATAAATATAAATTTTTTGTTATCTAAATTTATTTAAAATATGGACATACAAAGTAAAAAGGTTATTAAATGTCGACAGTTTATGTTGTATAATATCCTCTAATTGATTTCTTTGCAATGTGTTCGTTATCGTGTAATTAAATTTAATAGCCGTTGTATGTCGTGGATAGGTAATGGCTATAACGCAGACCCTCATTTATCCGGAGTAATATACATATCACATCCAGCAACTACCTAGGTAAATTGTATATATCCCTGCCAGTTGTTTAATTCTTTGTTTTGCTGGTCATTTTCTATCCCTTTGTATTTGTTAAATGTTGTTTTTATTAGCATACATAAATATTTACTTGTTTCATTACGATATACTAAAAAGGTAAATTTATTAATAATCCATGTTGCAATTAATATGTGTACTTTCAAATCAGTCAACAAAGGAAAATATATTATGGTTATTTTATAATAAATATTATTTAGAAAGATATGTAGCTGGTTTCAAAATGCCATCCATAAAACTGGATGCAAATATTGCACAACACGCATAACTTATGCCAAATAACACTTTCAATAAATTTCCATGTTGTGAAAACATTTGTCATAAAAATGTATCCTAAATCAACTCATTAAGTTACATAATTGCTGCATATAATGTCATTAACGTCTCAACGCCCACATCGAAGTCTCATCCGACATTTATTTTAATATGCTGCCTGACCGTAAAATAAAAATTCCATTTGATTGCGATGAATGAAGGAAAGATGAATCGTTTAAATTTAAAAAGTAATACTAGAGACTGCTAACGAGCTCATAATCATAAAACGACACCTTACTTTTATATCTGTTTGCCACTTCTAAGAGAGAGACATAATTAACAATTTTAATTCCGCACCTCTATATTATATTTTTACGCTTTATTAATTTACATAATTTTTCTCATTTCGAGCTACTTGCAAGTAAGTCGGGAAGAAGGGCAACAAGTGGTTTGTTGGTCGTAGCATATTTTTGTTTCTCACGCAATTTGTATACAAACATATTTTTCCGATTTGAATATAATGGGAGTCTGTCTTTCGTTCTCATACATCAATGGTTTTTTTATAACATCTTGAAACTAGTTCTGTTATTTAAATAAAAAATGTCTAATGAATAGTCTTGGAATATGTTAAGTAAGGGGTGGAATATCATACAAATGTAATTAATCTTGATTTAATATAGTATGTTAAACAGGACGTTTATAAAATAAAAATGTTATATACGAGTCAAGTGTTTTTGGTAAAATCACTGAAAATGCCTTTTTTTACATGAATCCAGATCATGTGTTTTTTTTTCAGTCAGTAATTTCTGAGTAACATGCAATCAATTTAAAAAAATCGATTTTTTACGTTTTTTCACATTTTTTTTATCTTTTCTAACTTTTTAGGGTTGCAGTTTTAAGAAAAAGTTATGAGAAACTTTTTTCTTTAAAATTGTTCAACTAATATTTGCTTTAAAGAGCAGTTTTTCTTAAAAAAAGATGAAGTAAAAAAATCAGAAAGTGCCAAGCACTACGCTCTTTTGCCCATATAAAAGCACGTTTTTATCTATATTTGAGAAAAAAATCCAATCGTTTTTTAAGAAAATACTGTTTTTTCTCAAAACAGTTTTTCTTGAAGTGTTTTAAATGTAAAAAGCTTGTACATTTTGCCAAAGACTGCACAAAAAAGAAAAACAAATTGGCAAAAAATAAAGAAATTCAAGTAAAGCTTCTACATCTGCCCACATGACTAATGACAGAAGAAACTCTTCGACGTACAAAGTGTTTCAAACTCCCAAAGTCGTGAGAGTAGGAAATGGGGAAAAGATTTTGGCCCTAAGTAAAAAAAACTGTTAAATTCAAAGATAAAATTAACAACTCATGGTATCTACATCATCTAGAAGTCGTCTGACATGTACCAGATATAAGTCAAAATCTGGTGTCTAATGGAAAAACTTTGTAAAGAGGTTTTAAATTTAAAGTGTCAAATAAAGGATGTACGTTTACCAAAAATGGTAAGACCAAATTAATTAGAAGAAAGTCCAAAAGATGTTTTATATATTAAACATAAAAACAATTAGAAATCAAACTGCAGATGCATATCCAGCAAACTCATCCTCTAAACCAAAAAGAAAGCTTACAGTTATGGCATGAGAGGCTTGGTCACCAAAGCAATCTGCATGTCAAGAAAATTCTAAAAAGTTACAACTTGGAATTGTGTGGAAGATACATAATAGGTAAGCAAACACGGTTACCGTTTCGTACAAAAAAGAAACGTCCAACAAAAGCTGAAAAACTAGTGTAAGCAGATGTCAGTGGGCCTTGCAAAATAACTCGATGGGAGGCTCAAGATACTACGTGAGTTGTAAAGACGACTTCACTAAATTAAAAAAAGTATTCTTCATCAGAGTAAAATCTGAAGTAGCAAAATGTATGAAAATCTAGATAGAAAAAGCTTGAGATGCAAAAATATTAAAAAAATTCTGGCAGACGAAGATAAGGAGTTCGACAACTATCAAGTGAAGTTTTGCACTTAGAGATAAAATAGCTAAAAATAAATACAACCATGCCGTATACACCGGAGAAAACGGTGCAGCCAAAAGGAAGAATTAGCTATTAATGGAAAGTGCAAGGTCCATGATGCAGAAATGAATCCAACTGAAAAAAAAAATCCCCTTATCAATTGTAGCACGATATGGGACAAGGGAAAATAGACAATCTCAAGGTTTTCGAAGCAGTGTTTTACGTACATATACCAAAACAAAAGCGTAAAAAACTGAATAAAAAAAGTCACCAAGGTTAGGTAGGATATTGTGGTGAAAGAGACGAGTACCGCATATGGATACCCAAAACCAACAAAATAATCATCAGTCGTGATGTTATTTTCCAAAACTAAAGTGTTAAACAATAAAATTACACAGCGGTTTAATTTGAAGAAATACTTCAAGCAGAAACAAACAAAACCATATTGCAAATTTCGATCCAAAAACCACAATTGGAGAAAGAGTGAGTGCAAATGAGAAAATAAAAGTTGTAGGCAAAGAACACGGCACTAATAGAGCACAAAGAAATGTAAAACCACCGGAACGTCTCAAGGACTTTGCATAAGTGCATGTGATCCCGATTCGCCAAAAAATGATGAAGAAGCTGTTAACAGTAATAAGTCCCAAAAATAAAAAGATGCAATGAAAGCTAAGTTGTAAACTCTACAAAATAAACAAGAAGTTGAAAGACCAAGCAATCGGAAAATAGAAACAAAGTGGTTGTTTAAGTTAAAAAGAGACGCCAAGAAAAATGTATCGCAAAGCCGGACTGGTAGCAAGAGGCTTTCAACAGGGAGAATCATTAGAAGAAAGTTGCAAAAGTGCCTACAGCAAGAACCTTAATAGCGGTCGCAACACAAATAAGCAAACCCATTTACCAAATAAAGGTAGCCTTTCTGTACGAAAATATTCAAGAAAAAGTATATTCTCTAGAGGAGAACAACAGCCTGACAAAACGGTGTTGAAATTGAAAATCTATGTATGGATTGAAGAAATCTCCCAAATATTGAAATGAAAAGTTCAACAAAATGATGAAGAAAACAGGATTTACACCATTTTTTTCTTAAAAATGCAACCCCGAGAAGTTGCAAACGGTCAAAAAATGTAAATTTAATATTTAAGCCTTTTTCGCTATTTTTAAGATGTAACGATTTGGTAGATTGGTTTTGCATATAATCATAAACTTGGTTTTGCTCGTATTGATGTCGAGTCCGTACTTTTGGCTGCTTGTTGTTATTCTGTCTATGAGTTTTTGTAGTCCTTCTATAGTGTCGGCAAAGATTACCGTATCGTCCACATTCAGTATGTTGTTTAGTTTCTCCCCATTTACTAGAATTCCTGTTTCGATGTCTTGAAGGGCTTCTTTCAAGATTTGTTCCGCGTATAGGTTAAAGAGTAATAGAGAAAATACACATCCTTGTCTCACGCCTCGTAGGATCTTAATCTCGTCTGGATTTCCACCCTCTAACCTCACATAGGCGGTCTGGTTCCAGTAAAGCTTCGTAATGATTCTAAGGTCTTTGTCATCTAGTCCAGCGTCTTTTAGGATGCCTAACATTATATTGTGTTGGAATCTATCAAATCTTTTTGGTAGTCAATAAAGCACTCGTAAATGTCGACATTCATGTCTCTGCACCTTTGGAAGAGCACTTGCACTCTGAATAGGGCTTCGCGTGTGCCAAGTGCGTTTCTAAATCCGAATTAGGTTGTTGATATTGGCTCCTCGCATAGTTTGTATATTCTCCCGTGGATAATTTTTAGGAATACTTTTAAAAGGTGGTCTGTTAAGCTAATTGTTCTGTATTCGTCACATGTTTATGTACTGTTCTTTTTTGGTAATGTTATGAATTCAGCCGTGAGCCATTGTGGGGGTATGTCGCCGGAGTCGTATATTCGGTTGAATATTGAGGTTAGCCATTTTATGTTGTCTTCGTCAAGAAGTTTTAGAAATTCTGCTTCCGATATGTCTAGGCCTGGTTTTTCCCATCTTTTGTTGTTTTTATCGCGGCACGTACTTCTTCTTCTAGGATACTTGGTCCTGGTATGCAGTTTGTTTCAGGAGGAAGTTCTGGGCGGGTGTCGTAAAATATTGTTTCTATGTGTTTCTTCTAGGTGTTTTTAAACTCTTCTTTGTTGATGATTATTATCATCTTCAATTAATTTGCTTGTTGTTTTTAATTTCCTTCCCGTAACTTCTCTTATTTTCCGATAGACATTGAAGCTTGCGAGTCTCATTTCTTCGATGAGTTTTAGTATTTCCTTCCAAGGTTTTCTCTTAATTGTGTTAGGTTTTAGTAGGCCATTTTTATCTTTTCTACTGTGTTGTTAATTTTTTTAAATTTTTGTTTCCGTACATGAGTTGATGGTTAGACGGATATAGGGTGATAGTGTTCTTAAGTCTTCGTTGATCTTAATTATCGCTTGTTGCCTAATGTTAAATTCTTTACGTCTTCTCATGTCGTATTTGTTGATAGATTTCTTCTTGGTCTTTTTTAATCTCACTCTGAAAACGCCTACTATTAGTATATGATCCGAATGTATCTCGACTGATTTACAGCTATTTTTGAATCTTTTGTTAACCAAGATGTAGTCTATCTGGTTCCTTACAATACGGTCGTGTGTATCTTGTGGTGATTTCTAGGTGTAGCCTTCGTGGTGGCAGTGTGTAAAATGTGTTCGTAATTACTATATCTTGTTCGTTCAAGAATACACTAAGTTGTTCGCCTCTTTCGTTCCTTTTTCCAAGTCCGTATGGGCCTATGAGTTCTCCTTCACGTCCCTTGCCAATCTTTGCAATAAAATCTCCCATTATTATTGTTAAGTCTTCCTTAGATAGTTTTTTTTTATTACTTCGAAGATTTGAGTATATAGTTCTTTTATCTCAGTGTCTTCGTGAGCTGTTGTTGGAGCGTATATCTGTATAATATTCATATGGCAAGGACTTGCATTCATTTGAATCAGCATTGCTCTTTCTAATATCGGTACGAAGTTTGTAATGCATGCTGCTACTGATTTGCAGACTATTATTCCGACATCGTTTTTGTGTTCGTTGTTCGATGTCCCTGAATGGTAGACACGATGCTCGTCGATGTTATGTTGGCCAGCTCCCGGCCATTACATCTCGTTTATTCCCATGATTTTCATGCCTATTCTTCTACTTCTACTTTTCCGTCTTGAGCCATTGTTCTTGCATTCCATGTACATATTTTTATCTTTGTTGCAGTGTTTATACCTTTCTTTTTTATGTCATTCACAACTGTCTCCCCCGGAGATCCGATCCGGTAATTTGTTTAATGATGAACATTTACATGATTGTTACTAGAGCTTATCCGTGTGGATCTTTAATATAATGGTTGCTCTGTGCCTTCCACATCCTTACGCCGTTGGCTGTTTTACAGTTCTTCCGCCTTTGATGTTAATGTCTTAACCCATGAGTAAAAGAGTATCCTTACACTTTTTGTTTGGTTTGGTTATTAGGTGTCTGCTTATACCGGCATTTATTTGGTACTGGTATTTTGCTGTCCAATACCAGCTATCTCGCCATATCTGGCTACCCTTACTTAGTTTTGCCTACAGGTCAATGCAGTTGCCCGGGGTGTGGCACGTGTAGCCATAAGTAAGAATTGGGTACCCTGTAAGGACCAGTGTCTATCTACTTTTTCGTGTCAATGACATTTGATATGACCGTAGAAAAAACAAAGGTGCTACCTTTCCAGCGTAACCGCTCCACCCTCATATATAATAAGTAATGTAATTTAGGTTGTTGTGAACTATTTTATTCAATAAAAGACTTAAAATATAATCTACTAATAATCACAAATTAATAAAAATGAAGAGGTCTGCTCAAGAAGTAACTTCACTCCGTTGCCCAGATGCACAACCAACCTAAATGGTTGATGTATGCCGGAACTCTGTTGGCGGGTTTTCTTTATAGCCATGTGGAGCCTTTCTTATCCGACTACCTTGCATAGAAGAAGCCAGACATGCCCAATCATCTCCTCTCAATTTTGCATCTTCTACATGTTAAGCTATTTTTAATTCCATGTGTTTCTTAAGTTATTTAATGCCTCCTTTGCTACAGCCAGCGGTATTGTACCACTGTACTCTTAGTGCGTAGTACGTGTTTGCTTTCAATAGATCTATGGTTCAGGTCCAAGCATTTTGGTAGCAGTGAGGACAGAGAGACATTCTAATATTAGCTTTGATGTAATCTTGGGCATGTTTATAGCTAGAATTGCTGCTTTGCTGTCCGTTAGGATTTGCAAATTATTTTCTGAGTTAGTATTTCTCAAAGATGATCCCGGTTACCTTTGTTTAGTCATATTTTTTGAAATACAAATTTTTACCTCATTTCATGTCTTTTATATAAAAATGTTCCCTATCGATAATGCTGGCACTTAACATTAAAGGTAAACCTATAGTTTTGAGTAGATTCCAAATCACTCGACAGATTATTCAAAAGAATTGTTAAATACCTTTAAATTTTGTTTTATCATTCAGAAAAGTAATCCTTAAGACTATTGCTGCTAGATGAATAATTATCTTTACACAATATACTACTTTATATTACATCTAACATGTACTATATAGTTCCGAGAAAAACTCAATATATTTATTAATTAAAGAAACAGGCCATCCTTTTGTAAAAATTTAACCAATATACTTGAAAAATTGATAAGTAAGTGGTAAAAGTAGCACCTAGTAAAATAAAACCTGAAGTACAATTTAAATGAGGTTATGGCACACACACAGAGAGAAAAATATCAAACAAAGTTGTGATATTTATTTTGCTAGATTTTGTGATTTATGTTTGTTTTGATTAACTATCATAATAATTTTTCTTCTATTTTATAATAGTATAGTAATTAAGAGTCTAAAGATATATTCATATACATATTTTAAACTCGAATAGTAAACTATACGTACGTTCGTACTAAACTCGGTACACCATAGAAAAAAATAAATCGAAAAAATTCTAACGCCCTTCAAAAACTTGTGTACGTTGTTATTGAATTACAATTATATAGAAATGCTATGGATTTTAAATATAAAATAACATGTCATCTCAAAAAGAACTCTATCCAAATTCATCAGTTTATTATATATCCAGTTTTGGTTAATGAAATATTGGGTAGCTGAAACATGTCGAATTTAAAATCGATACATATTAATCAACGCGACTATAAACGTTTCAAAATCGATTAGGATTTTAATAAATGTAAATTTAAAACAGGTCTGGTTCCAGTAATTAATATGATATATAATAAAGTGGGTTGTGTTGTGTGTGCTGAACAGGTGGAAGGGTCTAATAAGTGGTCATTATGTGCCACAGATGTAAACAATAAAATATTTTGGCCCAGGTTAGTTATCGCCTGTCAATTCAACCATCTGTCGAGTATATTCTAGATGCGCTATAGATAAAGCAGGTATATTTGTAAATAGCTATCTTTAAAATATATAAAAATGCCCTATATAATATGCATTCTTCGTAATTAAAGATCTTAACATTAAAGTTGGCGATGCGTATTTTCCTCTAATTACAGGTTACACCAGATCATTAGTATGAAAAGGTGTTCACGATTTGTAATTTGTTCTCACGATGCTGCTGCTAACTGGCTCTACTCTTAATCCTATTTCATACCATAATTCAAACAAAATATCAATTGCACAAATACACATGCCTCTAACATTTATTACAAAACAGGATATGCAAATACAACAGCATTCTTTATATATTCCTTGTAGATTTATATAAAATATGCCGTGCCGCGGTTATTAATTGGAAGTTCTCCAACGGGCACGAGCTATTTAATTGCGAAGCAGAAAAAAAATATTTTTTTTCGTGTAAAAGGAGGCAAATTGCACGTTATTATGGTATAGCTGCACATAATTGCGTTGCGGTAATTTAAATTAATTTACTCAATATCTGGCGTTAAACGCCTTTCAATAAATTCTGTTGCTGATTTATATTTTTGTTAATTGCAGTAGCAAATTAGTATTTGCGTCTTAATTAATAACGCAATCGACATATCAAATATTTAGTATTTGATATTATGTATAATTGAGTAATATTAAAATCAATTAAATTATTAATATAATCCATATATTTATACCTACACTAGAAGGAATTAATATGTAGTTTGTATTGTCCGTCTAACAACACAATTAATTAATAAATTTACTTAAAATAGTTGAATAATTGCTGTTGACTTGACAAGAAACCTGTTGACTGTAGTATGTAGCTGGAGTATCGGGTAATCATTATTACTATATACTACATATTTAAAGCAATGATGAAAAAATTTAGTAAAATGTGATTTAACAACTTAGTCAATTTCGCAACTTTGACAAACTGAAATGTATGTTCTTTGATAGATGTATTTTTTTAACTTCCGTTTAAAATATTGATTCATGATTAAATCCATTTTTTTAATATATAAACAATCAACTACGTTGAATTATTGGGCAATATGGCATTGGAGAACAAGAAATGAGAAGAGTAAACGGCTATTGCAATTTTATATAGATAATAACTACACAATTGCCAATACCGCGTACAATCAACATGTCCACCATCAAATGAAACAAAAAACTAAATCGATTATATTCTTATAAACAGCCGTTGTCGTACATCTATTTTATCTGCAAAAACACTTCCAGAAGCAGATTGAAGCTCTCTGACCACCATATGTTTAGTCTGCATCATCCGCACAAAATTAAAAGCATGTAAAAGCATGTAAATTTACACAGATCAGGAATCCCTAAAATTTTTAAAGAAGTCTAAGTCAAAATATCGCAGACCAAATATCACCTAATCAATACCACGACCATAACCTATGGCTCAAACCAAAGGCTTTAATTACATCTACGCTGTATGATACGCAACCGGCGCAGAAGTCGATCATCAAACAACACTAGATAACTACAAAATCGTTTGCTTTAATTGAAACTAAAAAACACTAAAAGCCAAAAGACTAGATAGCCTAGAACACACAAAACGGTACTAGACGCATGGAAAAATAATCTCATAACTTGAAGGGAAGTTTTCCAATCTAAGATTTGCAGATGATACCCTACTATTTGCATTAAGAAAAGATTAATTAGTAGCTGTAACTAAAAGTCTAGAAAGTATCAGCCTAGACTATACACTAAAAATTATTATTAAAAAAACTATGACAATCATATATGATCAACTGGCCAAAAAAACGTCAAATTGGCAAATACGAAGTAGTCAAACATTTTATATATCTGAGCCGTATACAATTTAAAAGATCCACTATGTCTCAGCTAACCACAGTATATAAAGTCCATAATATAACACGCAACACCCACACACCTCTAGTATAGTCTACAACTATATTAAAAAAATCCTTAAAAATATTACAGCTATGTCACTACACGTCTGTCAAAAACATTAAGAAGAAGAAACGTGTCTATCAAAATTGACATTGGATTTAACTCTCAACAGTTTAGACCAAATTGGTTTAAAAAAACTGTAAATACTGTAAACCAAAATCACTGTGAGTGGTCACTCCTATTTTGCAAAGCCGACGCTACCGGTTTATTATGTATAAAAGTTTGTGTCTCCGCATTGTATCCCTTTCTCGCATTATACATCCTTAATTCTAGCAACTGCGCAGAATTTCCTACCACCGGTCATAGTGTATTTGGTGTAATGTAGTGAAATAACTTAAATAGCTACTACTTGAGCAGTTTTCATTCTATAATTCTAATAATAATCATAGTATATGCCAATTGCTTTGCGTCTTAGAAAAGATTTTCTTTTTCATCCCAATTTTCCCATCCCAAGCGTACGCAATTAATAACTTTGTTCATATAAACTATTCTAAAACTGTATTAAGTTTTCTCATGGTATGACATTCTTAATACTAACATAGTGTCCAGCAACCACCACATAGTGTGTTACAATAGAAAAGAAACTACCAGTTAAAGCAATCAGAACATGCGTTAGAGAGTATCTTAAAATTTCATTAGTCGGTCAGCATTCTTGATGATTACGTCTTATCCTTGCACCATAATTGTACGGACTCCTACTCAAAAAAAGTTTACATTCCAAGTACATCTTGTACCATGAGGGGTCGCACTCACAACAAAGTACGAGCCGTGGTAGCAGTGAGAGTGCTATTACGGATAGTGAAGAATTAGTTCGGCTGGAGAAAGTTGTAAAAAACTGTTTTCGAGGTTTAAAAGACTCAACAAGATCTAAACGACCAATAGTCGATTGTTAATAAATGATGAAAAAATACTACCATTTACGATATGACTAACACAACTTAAGCAAATACAGCTACAGTTAAAGAGAATGAAAGAGGCTGTCAAAGAGAGAGTTGAGACGTTCCAAGAATACTATTTTGCAAAACTCTGTATTCTTCAACTGAGTGAAATAGATAGAAAAAAGTAGTGTCGGTAATAATTAACCAACACTTCCTTACAAAATGGTCGTCAAGCCAGACGTTACAAAACGTCTGAGGCGCTCTGCAGCCATTGTTTGTCGACTCTAACTAATTAAGTTAGAAAGCCTTATCAAGACCAAAAGCATAGCGAACAAAAAGCTAACTATGTTTTAAAGGGCCAGATAGCCGGAAAAAAACTCTACAAACCAAAATGCTACAACTGCAACGCAAGTGGTCATTACGCATACACAATGTGGACAACCATGCAAAAAATGTAGCAATTGTAAACGGCTTGGTCATGAATCCGAAAACTGTACAAGGTCAACCGAGACAACAAATGTTTTGTTAACCTGTTCCATTAATCAAATGGACAAAAAATATGTTGACTCGTCTTATGCTAGTCCAATCTTGTTGGTTCAAAAAAAGAAGAGTCAACATCGAATACGTGTGGATTATAGGAAATTAAATGCCAACACCAGAAAGGATATATTTCTTTTAACAAGAGTAGATGACCATAACACCTGGCAAATGGGTTTAATCAGATTCCTATAAGCAAGAATTCGGTGTTTAAAACGGCGTTTGTTAATCCAGATAGGCACTATAAATACTTGCAAATGCCTTTTGGTTTGGCCAATGCACCTGCAGTATTCCATCAAGCTACATACAAAGCATTGGGTACACTACGTCATGGTACTGCATGGCCTATATGGCTTTAAAAATCCAACAGTATTCACATGGCTCAGAAAGATAAGTTTTACGTTAAATTTGTCTAAATGTCATTTCTTTCGTTTGCAGATACATTATTTGGGCAACAAAATTAGTTCGGATAAACTTAAGCCATGTAAACGCAGAACCAAAGCTAGAAAGCTTTTTCCACATCCAATAGATGTTCACAAAATACGATATCAAATTGTTTGCAACTTTAGCAAAATATTTGACAAAATTTACACAGAAAGATGCTGAATTTATCCTAGATCAAAGCACACAAAAATGCTTTCATGACACTCTACGACCATTTAGCGGAAACGGAACTGCTCCCCACTTGCAAATGGTCACGTTGAAAGTTATAATCGGACCATACTTTCTCAATTAACTTCATGTGTGAACGATTAAGAATAATAAAACATGTTTGTAAGCAGAGTCAAATAGGGCCTAAATTCTATGTTAAATTCGGCAACGGACAAAACTCCATACAAGTTATTATTTAGATATAATCATCGAGGTGTAAGTGACTCAATTATATCTAATGTTGTAAATCAAAATGAAAAATCTGACATGATAGTAAGTAATTAAGTAACTACTAACTTAACATTTTAGGTTTGCTTACGATCTTGCAAACGGTAGAAACGTTATAGTAAATAGTATTATTGCATAAACATGACTAGATATACTTACTAATCCATTTTGTTTCTTATGTAGTTTCATAATAGAATAGTACACCACGAGGACGTGGTGAATGAAAGCGTGGCCGACTTTAAACGCCGCAAATAAAAAGATGACCCGGCAGGCCGTGATAAAGCAAGATCGAAAGCAGAACAATTCTTCTATGGGCCTATCTAGAAAAAGACAAGAATCATGCAGATCCATAGATTCTCCCGTCGATGACCAATCGACCGTTAAATATATATTCAAATGCTACACCAGGGGTCTCGGGTTTAAGTCCCCTATCTAGAAGATTAGTTTTTCTAGTCAAGAAAAAATGTGCTGTGATAAGTATGCCTTCTTTCAGATGAGAAAGAAAACTTTACTAGGCCCGTGTACTGTAAAAGCTACAAGTCGTCTTCTGTATACTAGACCGCATATAAAATGACGCCTAGCCATTATTATCGTGTCGGGGTTAGCAGCAATTGTGCAGATCGCTGGATATGTCAAAAGTCGCTAGACTTGGAAGTAGACCCATTTTAATTTGTCGAGATAAAAAACAATTTGAAATATTACTTTCCAGCCTTTTCTTAAAAAAACCTCCATTAGTTCAATTTCTACAAAAATGTCATATTCATGAATTTGAAAAAAACGATGGTAACTAAATCTTCTTAAGATAATTCAGACTGCTACCTTGACTTCCAATACTGTAACAAAATTGAACTGTAAAAATTATTTTTTAATTTATGTTTTCACCAGTATGTTCAGAAAAAAAAAATTGTTAAAAATTTAATCCAATTTAAAAAGCATTTATTTCAATATTTGCATTTTTGTGGAAATTGTATTTCATTAAATTGCAATTCAGCTTTTTAAATTAAAAAAATTAGAGAATATATGGAAAAATAAAAGCACTAACTAGCAGCGTATTTAATAGTAGTATTAGTTATTTATTGCTAAATTTCACGCGCGGTAGACATCCTCTTAAGAAAAAGAAAACAAAAACACCACAATTAGCAGTGGGAAATAAAAATATTATAACTTTTAATTAAATCCATACTGCATACAACTTTTTGTCTGCAAAAAAGTAAATGTAAATATTTATGAATTATACTACCTTTCATCGTATTCTACTATGTATACCACATCTAACTGCGTAGCCACTATGCTTAAAAAGTCAAGAATAACTCCGGGCGTTTCTTGTTACCTTCTTAATTCAAGACGTGATATAATAAATAAAAAGCAATAAAATCTAGCAATATCAGTAGAATGGACCAATAAAAATAATAAACTCCCATCCTCACAAATTGGAATGTTTTGATTATAGTGCTACTGGCACGTGCATCATATGACATAGGATACGCTCAGCCGACACGCAATCGGAAACGTTTTGTTGAATGAACATGTTTTTAAAATTATTACCACGCATATCAGAAAAAAAAATCGATGGTTCTTATTAAGATAGAACTACTCGATAAACAATTAATTCATATTTCCAATAAGCATAACATAAAAACAGTGTTCAAACATTAGAAACAACAAAATTAATATTCTATTTCCATTACTTGAAATGCAATCAATTACATTTGATACTACTTATTATCTTAACTTTTCCCGCTCATTAATTATTCATTATGCTAATATCAATTTCAATGGCTTAATACAATAACTGAATAAAATAGATGATTTAATATTTAAAGAATTCACATAATTAAATTATGAGTTGTTAACAAAAAGTATTACTCATTAAAAAATAAAACATCGCAATTGTGAGTGAAATTGTATATGTAACATGCATTGCGCATTTAATAATGTGCGAGATAATTTGTGACCATGACTTTATTGAAAACATTCCATTTCATATTTTAAACAAACTTTATACTGTACATAGATTTATTAAATAGATTTGGTAAGAAATATAAATTTTGGCACGACGCATAAGTAGTTTACTACTACTTATATTAAATCTAGCAAATAGGTAACTGTATATTATTACCTTATGTTTTTTTTTTCTTTGAGGGAAAACGGAATAAGTTTTGCAAACTTTCGAATCGAGAATAAAACGCATTCAACAGGGTCATGTGCTATTTATACTCGTCTCGCCGATAACGTGCGCTTCGGCCTACATCACTCTCTTGATGTGTCTCTAATTTCTTCACGTTTATGTCGCTCTTCTCCTCAGGGTTACACGTTATTAAGCCTCTTACAGTCTATAACAGTTTCATACACGCATCGATAACCAGGCGTGACATAAACGAGCGAACTGCGCATTTATATTATACGATGAAGTTTCAGGAAGAAACTAAACATATCGCGCGCGAGTTTATTAAATAACTGCAAGAAATTATAGGTAACAAGATACAATTCATTATTTATTCAAACGCATATAACATACGCGGCAAACAAATAACACGGTCGGCACGTGGACTAGCTATTTTTATTAAATATTTATTAACAGGGATTACATAATGCTATCAAACTCGACTAGTTCATGCTTACATATACGGCTGGAATAATTATGTATCGATTTTGTGCTGTAAGTTTGTTAGCTCGCGCCGAGAATCTTTTCAGCGTCTCAGAACGAATTTTGCAGTACAGGAAGTGCATTCTTATAAAATCCTGCGTTTCCATTGAAAAGAATCAGAAAATAATTGGACAATATATGATATATAACTAATCAGTTTAAATTAAAAAAATATAAATATAACTAATCAGATTAAATTAAGAAATATAAATGATTTATTATTAATATAAATAAACTGCACAACATACAAATATGAAAGCACATTTTAAACAAATAAAGCAAGTTTTGAATTTATTAACCTAGAAATCCTTTTAAAAATACATTTATACGCGCTGCCGGGGATGAATGTAAATATTTTAGGCGGTGACATGTGTCCAATTCTTATAGGTTATGAATAGGGCAACTAAAAATATGCTCTAAAAAAACTACTTTAAGCGCTTAAAAAATGCTCTATAAAAATGAAAATATGCTCTATAAATGTAAAAATATGCTTTATAAAAATTAAAATATACTCTATAAAAAATTAAAATAAGCATTTAAAAATGCTAATCATTTCAAATCTATAGGTAATATTTTTATTTAGAATAAAAACTATAAAACATAAATAGATTTAATTTAAGTTTTGATTACAATAAATGACAAATATCTCACTTAAACTGTCAAAAAGGAAACTTTGTTTGTGCGCAAAACATTTTTATAAATCAAAAAACTTCTCTCCATATCAACACTGCATTTTTGAATTGTTGTCGTAGATCCTTCAGCCAAGAAAATTATAATAAAATCATGATTTTTTGAAATTTGTGACAAGTTCTTTTTTACTAAGTTAGCTGTTTCACTATTTACGTTATTGCTGTTAATTACATTCTAAACATGTGTTACTACCTCAATCTGTACAGAAAGTGGCAGCCCAGACGATTCTAATATTTTTTATTGGTGCGCTTAGGAATCCATAACTTGATGCGATGAAAATTAAATTTAATTTAATTGTATCGTCACTTAAGAGATCTTTTGAAATCTTAACTGACGCGGCATTCTCTTTGTCCAATGAATCAAAAACTCTCACAATTTTTTCAAAGTTGGTTGCATAGTAGTTTGCGGCGTCCATATATGTAAAAAAATTTACCCTTGATGGCGCTTTTACAAACACTTTTTTTTATATTTGCTATAAGGCGAGGCTACGAGTTTGTTCACATACTCGATGAAGTCCATGTGCAAGACAAATTTGATGTGTTATTTTTGGGTAAAATTTTTGTATAGCCTGTGCTGCTTTTACTATGTATAGAGCAGCAACTGATATAAAAAGTAGAATCAAATCTTGATTGAAATTTTCACTCAAAACCTTAATTGAAGTATCTTTACGTAGTCTTTACCACTTTTTCAATTACGATGTAGTTTAAATATGTTTTATTCACGCGAGCGAAGAGAAGAGCACACAATCTTTTAGAATTATTACGCGTGACTAACGGAACGTAACAGTTGGAACGGAAATTGGCCCGCAAATAGAAATCGGGGAACCACCTGACGAGTCTGGCGACAAAACGGTACGCACGCCGCAATTGTCATATTCACTATTTTGTTTTTCTTTATTAGCACTACATACTCCTTTTATTTTTTAAATAATCAAATATAGCTATTTCCAAAACAATTATTTATGTATTTCAAAGTTTTAATCATTAAATTTATAAAAAACAAAAATATCGAAAATATGCATTAAAAATATGCAGTTTTTTTCCAAAAATGCCATATAACTTTCCAATATGCAATATATGCTTTTAGAGAAAAAATATGCAAAAATATGCTTTTATAAATGAAATATGCAAAAATATGCCCTAACAAATAGGGCTTAAATGTCACAATTTAATCATCTGAAACAAATTTCTGTCTATTTCACTATTCGATCAAATGCTTAAAAAAAATATGCATTTGCATATTTTTGGTTGCCCTAGTTATGAAGATACAGCTGTTTTGAAAGAATCCTACAAAAGTAAAATCACCTTTTGACTGTATTTAACTTCAATATGTATATAAATTGTTCGTATTCTACCGACTAAATAATACTTTGTAATTCATCCACATTTTCTTCATTTGCAAGTTAGGAAGAAATTATACCACCAAGTATACCACAGTCTCATGCAATTTATTGAAAACACTAACAAACGTTCTTAAATTTGGTACTATTGCATTAAGAAATTGTCCACGGTATTTTCTACAATAAGCAAGAACATTCTCATTTGTGAACTTGCAATGAGATATATTTGCATATGCATATCTGTAAAGACCTTCGCTATCATTGGCGCACAGTTTAAAACACTTTATAAATACCAATCATGATTAGGTGTTACTCTTAGGTGTTAATCAGGACTGTCGAGTGCAAGTGCTTTTTGATTTATGCAACATTTTCAAATTGTTGTCATTGAAAGTTAAATGTTAACTTAAAAAAATCCTTACCTAAAATATTAATTTTTTCTATTCTGATAACTTGTTAGCTAATATTAAATACTAGAAAAGGAGACTTCAATCGACCGTTTAGTACAAGTAGATAAGTTAGGAAATTGAATATACAAAAATAGAAAAAAAAAAATAGAAAAATAAAAGAAATATATCATAAAAGTTACCAAGATGTAAAAATTCAAAGAAAAAAAGTGTACCAATGAAAGCTTAAAGAAAAAGCAATTAATCCAAGATAATATTAATAGAAAAGTTGAAGATTCCTTCGTAAAACACAACAAAATCAGATGCGAGAGCTGTATAACTATATACTTTGTTATTTACAAACAAGTAGTGTCTGAAAGTGTGTTGAAAGTATCCACACATAGACCAAGAAGCTATTGGAAGTGTACCAGAGTGCATTGATAATAAGGTTATTGAGATACTTCATAGCTGTGTTATTCACACATAGACCAAGAAAACTGTTGAAAGTGTGCAAAGCAAACTATATTGGTATTGAAGTCATCAAGCTTAAAATGCAAGGTACGCTGCCAGAGTTGAGGGTAGTATTCATTAATACAACTGTCATTTGATCAATCAATTTCTCCTCGTTCACAAGAACATAGCCTTTTTGCAATTTCAATTTTGCATAGGATCTTGGGTCTGCATTCATATAAAATCCAACTGACCCAGGAACTTAAAGTGAACAAACATAGACAACGCCGTGTGTTCGTTGATCGGTCTCTAAAGTAGTTAGAAGTTAAAATTTTGTTAAAAAAATCATTTTAGCAACAAGGTCTAATTTTGGATAAATGGATATGTAAACAAGCAAAATTGTCGGATTTAGAGAGATAGCAATCCACACAATATACACCAGCACAAAGTGTATCCCGAGAAAGTCACTGTTTGGTGCAGGTTTTGGTCCGTACTTCTTCCAAAACAAAACTGGCATTGTCATAACTGTCAACGAGCGAGCGCTACATATCGATGATAAGCAACTTCTTGTGACCTAAGCTGGATGATATAAACGATATGTGGCAACAAGACGGCGCTACATACCACACAGCGCATGAAACAAAAAACCTCAAATCGCTCGTGCAAAATGAATTTCAAGGCAAGGTTATCTCGCGCGGTGGCAACGTAAACTGGCCACCAAGATCCTGCGATTGGACGTGTTTGAACTTCTTTGTTTAAGGCTATCTTAAAACGCAGATCTATACAAATAAACCGCAAAAAATTGATGTCAAAGTCAACATAACAAACGCCATGCAGCAAATTCACCCAACAAAGTCATCAAAAATTGGATCTCTCAAATACGTGTGATCTTACGTTATATTCCAAACTTAATGCCATAAAATATTCATTCAAATAAAAAAAAATGAGTAAATATCTCAAACACAACTTGTTTTATTTACATTTAAAAATTGGAAAACCCTTTACATACTGATAAGAGTATCTGAAGAATTGTGTTAATTAAATAATGTATTTATGATAAGGCTCTCATTATCATCAACATTTAAGTTGACTTGAAAAGTTGCATAATTGCAAATACTCTGGCATTATAACCTCATGGTGTGTGTATGGATGATTGCTTATTAAATAAAATATATTAATAATTATGTTCAGGTTCAAGTAATAGCAAAGCTCGCAAGAAGGATGGCGGGTCCTTAGCTGTAGAATGCTGATGCGAGAAGACAAAATGAACCGGAGCGACTCAAATAGAAAGCAGTGCGACAAGTGCGAATTGAAGCGAAAAATGAAGTCCCAGTACCTTTTCCGCAGCAAATTGATACGGTCGGGTAAATTGTCAGCAAACGACGGTTTGGCAATAAACTATTTCAAAGTGAGTATAATTAATAAAACTACCACGTCTTTGAGTGATTCAAATTCATTGCGACAACCATATAAAAAAAAAAATGAATAACTGGGCGTAACATTTTGCTATAACGCCATATTTCAAAAGAATATTTATGTTCAAAAACTTTACAAAATTTTATTGTGATTTTATGTCTTTTTGCTCCAATAGAAAAAACTAAGCAGAATCAAGTCATACATAGCAAATAAATTAAACGATCCAAAAACAAGCTGCCTCTAATGTAGTGGTTAATAGAAAATAAACAAGCCAAAAGAGTGCTCGCCATCTACCATTATTTAAGAATTAACAACATCAACTGTAATTACCAAAAAAGTTAAAATTGATTTGGTTATTGTCCTATGTTCTTACTATTTGGTGTGTTTCAAAAACCATTGACAGGAACTTTAAATTGGTGCCTGCTAAATTGCTGGTTATGAGATTTATCGTTAATAAGCTACATCGATTTGTTAGAAATACATTTTGTTAGCAATACATCTTGTCAGCAATACATCTTACTATCAACACATTGTAACAGCAATACATTTGTCAGCAATACGTCTTGTCAACAATACGTCGTGTCAGCTGTACGTGTTCTCAATCATAAAAGTTAGGCATGTTTTATAGACAAAAACACACTTTCTTCAAAGAAGCCGTCTAGCTGTGCTGAGCAACATGAAAAACTGCTCGTTATTTGACAACTAGAACACCCTACTAAATTATGAGTAGTTGCCATACTTAAAATAAAGACCAGAATCAATTAGATCGACGTAAACTGCAGTAGCGCTGGTTATGGAAGATCGTCTAACACTAACGCCAGGTTTCTTCAGCATGTTTCAAGACCTAACTAAATCTTAAGCTGAACTTATTCTGTTGCACCAAATCAAAATCTAATGTTATTCGCGTAAAGCAGAGCTCAAATATAAGATGACCAGCATGTTTCCGGACCTAAATCGGTTTGAACATGTCTCAGATATGTCAATAATTCCTACTGTCCAAATCACAGAAGAAGTAAAAGCTGATTTAATTAAAAAATTAGACAATTTGCTTCAAGAAATGATCGAAAAACATCTATGGGAATACGGACAACTGAAATTATTATTGAATTATTATTTTTATTATTAACTGAGTTTTAACACTCTCGCTGCTTATTCTTTTCAAATAATTTTTATTCTGCTATAGGGTGTTTAAGCAATAAAATTTAAGTAATTCTTGACAATAGCACACACATTATAACTAGAAGCTTATGATGAAACTTGCACAATCTCTCTCTCTCTTTATTGAATTGAAGTGAAGACCGTGCTGAACGCATACGGTGCGTCGGCAGCATATAGCAACGAAGTGTGCCGACGCACCGTATGCGTCAATAGCATCGAAAGTGTTAAGACTTACTTAATATGGTAAAAATATTACATGCATCTTCGTTCCCATTATTTGCCGATGTGTGTATTATAGCCACTTTACATTTATGATACTTACAAAACGCAATGTAGTAAGGATGATCCGACTATGTGCAGAAATTGAACTTACCTGAAACAAAACAAAAAAAAAACGTTATTTATAATTTCAATTAACACGTCAAAAAATAAATAAAATCCGTATTTACAGAAACTCTACTAACTACAATAAATTATATTTATAAAAACTCATACTTTTTATAATGATTTTTTTTAATAATTTTTGAGAACATAATTCAAGATGCAAACAATCTGTAACAATTATAAGTAAAAATATTTCAAGAAAGCATAATATGCGAAACGCAAATATTGATAGTTGTTTTCCGTTATTTAATTTAAAATTTGCTTCTTTTTCATTAAATTTTTTAACAATTTTACCTCTTGAATTTTCCTTAATAAAATTATAATTCCAAATTGATTTATTTATTTTCTAATAGAAATAGAAATTTACATGATTTACGTTTGTCCTTTGCAATAGCGCCGTATCTTTTTTTAGTATTACATACATATACGTATATGCTACAGAATTTCAAAATATTTTCTTTGAATGTTAGCCAGATCGTAATCATAGAGCCAAAAATAATTCAACCAATGTTAGAATGTTAGAACTTGATTTACTATTCAATATGTTAACAAACTTATTTACATAGAGAATTAAAATTAAAATATAAATTCAAAATGAAATAAAATAGTTGTCAATTTTAATAAATGCAATATAGTCCAATCGAACCTAAAGAAACTAAACAAACAAAGCAAAAACTACTCCACCTCGACCAATCCAGCAATCTCCGTATGTTGCTGTTAAATAATCTCGAGCAACCAAACTGAAATGTGATGTGATTGTTGTCAATGATAAATCATCTAGAAAATGAGATAGCATGTGTTCCAAAAAGTTGCAATACACCTCGCCGGTAAGTCTTCCTGGACAAAAAACAAGTTCAATTAGACAGTCTCCCACAAATTAATGGCAATTTTTCTCGTAGAACTACTTGAATCTTCCTCTATCATGCCCAGCACATTATGTTCCAGTTGTACCGTTCTTACTGTCATTGATCTTCCTGGCCCTCTATTTCGTTTCAATGTGCCTGTTTCACGAAGACGTCGATTAATGTTTTCGAAGATTTTTCGGTCTAGGTAACCGTTCAATGTACAATCGTCTAGCTTGTAATGAACTGCAATCAGCAAGTCCATACATAAAATGCATGTCAGTCTTCTCGGAGTTCGTAAAGTGATTCATCGTAGAAGAATTCACTAACTATTAAAGACTCGTTAGGCAGACAAACGTCACTCAATCTAAACAACTGTGACCGATACATGTGATGATCAATGACAAGACGAATTCAAATAAAATCCACTTGTACATGAGTAGATAAAACAGCCTTTCCAAGTTATCGTTAACAATTTTTTGTACTTGATAAACTCATTAAATATTTGTACTTGATATACTCATTGGCGTACGCCATACTTTTATTTACATTAAAGATTTCAACAAATATCGACCGTTTACCTAACACCGTGTATAATAAAAATCGCATGAGTTTTTCATAAGTGTGGGCGTTTTAAAAGAACATAATTTCATAAAAACCACAATTCATCACTTATCAGAGAGGTGAATATTAGGATCACGAGCATATTTTAAAATTAGGAGCAAGTTTTCTAACTTAGTTTCAAATTACGCTGAGAAGTTGAACATCTAGCATTCCGTTTATATTAAGAACAGCCATATCAAAGTTAAAGAAAATAAGGTTTTTAAACAACTGCATAGATTATTCCTATATATTTCAACAAGCTTCAGAAAAGTATTCTATACATTCATAAAAAAAAAAAATCATAAAAAATATAGTTCATTGGAGGGACGCCAAAAAATGCAATATGATAAAATCTGTAAAAACTCCATTTCTAAATAGTGAAAACATACTAATCAATGCAAATGATTCCGAGTCGAGTCCGATTAATAAAATCGAAGTACGATAGTATGACAAGATTCATTGCGAACTAAACACAACAACATCTGTAAAAAGAAAAAAACTGATGGCCTAACAGCCCAAACCGGTCTTAATAAATAAAAACATACATAAAGTATTCTTCAAATATACATGCTAAATAAAAGTTGAGAACCAGCCTCAAACAAAAACTGCACTTACTCAACTATTGATTACAATAATCGCCTTCAATATAGGCCATCCAGACATGATAAAAACTTTCGACTACAATAATAAAATCAAATGCAACCAACTCACACCAATAGTATCCACAACTACTACGAAAAAAAAACATAATATTTAAATAAAAAGAAGCCCTCATAGACAGATTAAACACAAAAAACAAACAAAAAATTTAAAAAAAAATCTGTAACTATAAAGTAAACAAGTAGCTATTATCGACGACAGCAAATATGAAAACCAGAAAAAAATACAACTATACCATCCAAAGATGCCAGAAGATAGTAAAGCCCGGCGAGACCACCATCTCGGTAACAAATGAGATAGAGATCCTTAAAGATTCGACACAACATCGCATTCTTATTGTTAAACATTATTTCAAAAAGGGTAAATATTTGACTGGCAAAAATATCTATCTCTAAAATTGTGTGTTCAAAATGGTCCAATGTAATTCAGCTGTAAAGAAAATAACAGAAAAACTCAAGAAAGCTAAGTTAATTATAATACTGATGTCAGATGTTCGTCCATGTCGTTCAGCAAAAAACATTCAGATTGCCAGAATGTGACCTCCAGTCTGAAAACATCCAGTCGGTATCGTGCTCAAGAATTTAACATTTTATGACGTATGCAGCATATTCTCACAAAAAACTTACTTAACAACTCAAGCCTATAAACCATATACAGCAAAGAGAGTTCGTCAATTGGTTCATTGAACAATAACAAGTAAACAGTGAGTTTTCCAACAAAATCATTTTTTGCAATAAAGCTCCTTTAATGTTGATGCAAAACAAGCAAATCTAACGTGTATTGTTTGGTATAGATTTTGGATTAAAGGCATTTTTGGACCATTTTTCATCAAAGACGCTGCCTAGAATGCAAAAAAAGTCAATGGCAAACGGTACCTGGAAATGGTAGCCCAATTTCATGTGCCTCAAGAGATGGTATAGATCTCGAAGACTTGTGGTTCCAACAGAAAGGTGCCAATTACCATTTCATCCAATCTCCCATTTGGGCAACCAGAATTGGTTTCCTACATGCAATTTGGACTTCAATCTCTAGAGTTTTTTTATGCCAATTTAAACAAATTAAGCAAATGTGCAAACAAAAGCCTAGAAAAACATTTATTAGATGTGTTGTTCCATACATAATTCCCACATGTCTACTTTATATTAATTAACAAAAAATTTAATATTTTCCAAAAAAAGCGTTATATTTTAAATTAAATACTTCCCCTCTTGTTGCAACACCCATTATGGCTTATTTCATAAATTGATAACACTGTGGCTGCCAGAAGCGTATAAGAAATCCTCTAAAAACAGACACATCTAAAAAAACTCACCCAGTCTCGCGAATTACACAAGACCAGTGTGAAAAAGATCAAACTTGTCTAACAGCCGTAACAGTAAGAAACTGCATAACCCTGACAGTAAACTGGCAAAAACACCTCAGGCAAACTTTGCAAAAGCAAATACTACAACCAACTAATACCAGAAAAAAAAAACTGCCACAGAAACTGACCTACAGAACATCATACCAATCACCATCATAATATTCAAAACTTCGCAACAGAAAAGAATTTATACCAGGGCGTAGTTAAGAAACCAATTTAAAAATACGGCTTCTTCATTATTAAGGTTAGTTTAGTTTAGTAGATATATTAGTCTAAGCAATCCAGCTGTAAACATATCAATAATAATCTATCTTATAGTGAACAGGTTGTGTCATATGAGAGCTTTTTATCCAACAAAATGAACTTAATATTGGGGTTAATAAGCATAAGCATAAGAAAAAAAAGCGCAAAACTGTTTGTAGTTTTTGTTGATTCATAAGCGGTCCACCGAAAATGTAAGTTGTCAGCATTACGACAGGGAAGAAGCTATGTGCCAGTAGTTGCGTGTATACGGCTGATAAAGGAAAAAATGTGGATTCAAATTATTTTATTATTAAATTTATTGTATGAATATTTGAATAACTGTGCCATCACTTATATAAACACATGTAATACTACATTAATAAAATTATTATTATTCAACTCAAGCAATCTTCAATTAATCATTAACTTTAGAATTGCAGCATTGGATTCAGTCCATGCAAACAAAAAACCAGTAGCAGTTCGCAGATATCGACATTTTTGTACCTACCACATATGAGATGCTTATGAAACTAATTAAAACTTATACAAGGGCACCATGCTCCATTATAGCAAACGCGACAGAGCCCTGGCACTCCAAACCAACCGTCAGTGTCAACTCTGCTTATAACCATCTTAGAAAAGAGATCATACTAAAACTTGTTTTTTAAACAAAATATGTTTCTTAGAATAAATAACAGTAAACAGAACCCATTCTGTAAAAAAATCTTTTTTTCGTTTCCTTTTAAGTGTTCCAACAGATTTCTATTAGGTTGATGCATAATTATTAATTCTTTAATTCGGTTAGTTAATTAAAAAACCATAAACACGTACGACACATTATGCTGTACCATCATTAAGACAAGTTGAAAAGCCACTGAGTCATTTCGCGATCTCAACGATCTATTCGGCAAAGGAACTTTTAGCAGAAGGGCATTCCGAGAGTGGTTTGTTCGCTCTAAAGATACAAGCTTAAACAACAAGTCAAAAAAATATCAATCTTCGGATTTTGATGACCAGGTCCTTCTGGAAGCTGCGGAAAAAGATTAAAGTTGCACCACCAGAACTGTTCGAACAGTGAAAAACCTCTGAGTCATTTCGCGATCTCAAAAATCTATTCGGCAAAGAAACAATTAACGGAAGGGTATTCCAAAAGTAGATTGTTCGGTTCAAAGATGATGATACCAGCTTAGACGACAAGGAAAAGATCAATCTTCAGATTTTGATGACCAGATCCTTCTGGAGGCTGCAGAAGAAGATGTAAATTGCACCACCAGGACACTGGCAGAAAACTTTAACATGGACCACTCTACAATTGTTCGTCCTCTCAGAAAACTCGGCAAGATGTGTAAATTGTCCATATGTATCCCTGGTGAGTTTTCAGACAACCATAAGGTCATCCAAGTCCAATTTTTTCCCGATTTGAAACAGAGAAATAAACAAAACCCAAAAACGGCACATTGCATCAATCAAATAGTGCGTCTCCTATCTAAAATTCGCCATAATAACAGGTATTCGCTTATTGACTGCAACTCGAAATACTTGAATATTATTTATTAAATCAGTTCTTGAGCCAGAACTCAAGCGTCTACCAATATTTCTCTTTCCTATAATCTAGACCAGACTATCAATTGAAGAAGTGTTTATTTTGGGGCTTCTTACTATAAGACAATGAAGCTAATTTTGAATTCTTTTTTAACATAATAAGACAGAATACTTCATTAACTTTTAATAAAAGTAATATGCACTTCAGTACAACAGAAATAGTCTTTAATCGATTCCTTTCTCACTGTGCTACTTTTTAACCGTATTTCCCCAAAGGAGCAACCCATATAAACCTCTAATGCGCCGTCGACGGTAGTTTAAGGTGTGTTTTTTTGTGGGAAACGATGTACATATATACATTGTCGTTAGAAATGATTAGAATATTCTCAAATTGTAATAAAAATGTTTACCTCCACTAGTTTCTGACGACGTCATTATAAATTATCTTAAGCTCGTAAGAACCTTTAGTTACATGTAGAAAATGTTTTCATTGCACCTTTAAAAATCGTTATTAACATATGACATAATATAGTTTAAATTCAGGTGTAAAATCTTCTAAGATATGCTCTACAGTATAACATTATAATTTAAATAAAACCCATACAAAAAAACATTAAAAACAAATATGATATGAAGTTCATAATAAATAAGATTTTGTACGTATCTTCCCTTTGAAATATTAAGGGATGTAATAAATTAATTAAGCTGTCAAAATGTACTTACATTTATATTATAAAAGAAAATACAAACATTAATTAATAATAAAATCATGTTAGGTTTCTCGCTTTCACAACAGCAAAGTCTTTAATCACTTCGTTGGTTTAAATGTAGCTCATCCACACAATATCATTAATATTTCCTGGCAAACACATAAGAAAGTTTCATATTTATAATATTTTTGCACAGATACATTTGAGAAAATTAATTAACATTAAATTAAACATTGTATGATTTATGTATCCTTCTCATAATCATCAAGCAGTCCATGTAACTGTTATGGACAATTACAGTTCAGATAAAATTAATTGCTAAGTATCTTCATTATTCGTTAAACTAGACAAAGAAATTTATGTAAATAAAACTTAATGTAGCTCAACAAAATTTGACTAAGATGGATAAAGGGTACACACGATTTGTCTTAAATAAATAATAAATCTCTATTCCAATTTGTAAGCGATATCTATATATTATCAGTACAGCGCGGCGTGTGTTATGTCTCCCGTGTGTTTCTCGGCGTTTATTCTTTTTATTTGCATGTAGAAATGTCGAATGTATATAAAGAGATATCGGTCAGAGATAGTTGTATCGCAGCTCTTAGCGTTTACATCAATCTTTCCCACTCTTTATTATACCTGTTCAGCACACCTGAATGCGCTGAATGTGCTTCTGGATTCCGGTTCAACTCGACCTCCTTACTTGAGCAGACAACATCACCATATTTCATGCACACTCTCCAAATATAAAAAGGTTACACCTATCAAGCAATTATAACAATTTGTGGGAAAATATTAATTTAATATAGCGCGAAAATATTAATAAAAAGTGGAATGATTATAAAACGATCAACGTTTGCTATGCTGTTAGTGGGGTCATCAATCACGTTAATTGCCCGAACAACATATTGGTTATGAAGTGTGAACCGTTCGAGCGGATTCTGCATGTGTAATAATATAATTTATAATTATATATATTGCCGGGTGTCAAATATATAGGGGAAGCGAAATCAACAGGTATATTTGCAGTTGATTTCCTCGTTTAATTTACCGACGTTCAATAGGAAACCATATAATATAAACACATTGTTCATCAATATTATGATTAGGGGAATTAGTTGTGCTGATTTAATTTACTCCTATTACTATGATAATTAATTCAATTTTAATCTGATGCCCGGGTGATTTGGTTGGAAAAGCAAATGTTAATGTTTGCTAATTTACTGTTTATATTGATAAACGTTTGTTATCTATTAAGATATCATAGAGTTAATTGTTGTGATTTTGAAAAAAACTGTAGATTTTACAATATAATTTTACTATTATATTCGTAAAAATTAACAGTTATTCTTGCGCAAAAACTAAACTATTTGTGGCTAACATAAACCTATCGATGAAATATTAATATTTTGATGATTCACTCACCCCAGTGTATAAAAAGTTTCATATAATAATATAAAATAAGCTTAGCCAAGACAAAGAAATTTAAAAGAATACAAATCTTTATTTAAAAAATCTGTAGTGTTATGCAATCTAATAATTTTACATAAAAAAATTTAACTACATCAAAAGTTTGTTTGAGATGCTTTTATCGCAAAATAATACTACTATTTAAATTCATCGTACGTTATTCGACTTATCTGTTAAGTACACTACAATTACTTATTAATATAATCTACTATTGCCAAGTTTAATTAGGCCCAGTAAAAAATTAAATCGCTTCATCTGTTTACCTAAAAAAGACGTAGATTGACCGAGGATGGTGGTTTGAGAAACGCTAAACCACATCAACCGCTCTGTCGCCAACAACCTGAAGATTCCTCTAAGCAAAAAAATAAGTCACCCAAAACTACTAATAGCTAACATCATCAACAACACTTCATTAGTTGAATCCAGCCACATTCAAAAATACGTACCTAAACCTGGTGCAAGAACTATTTCAAACAATCTAATTTTTTTAATCAACTACAATTGAACCTTCAATACAATACTGCCAAAAATCAGCTCTGAAAAACTATCCGACAAATGCGACCACATTTGCGGTTATGATAACATACAAGAATCAAACAACTATGACTTTAACGGCTGAAAAGCGCATAAACCTAAACCTAAAGGCGAAATTCCGCTGAGACAGCATTGACGCATGCTGCACACAGTAATTCCATTGAAGGATCACGTAGCGACAAGAAACAAGTCTCCTTCAATGTAGATACAAAACTAAAAATTATCACCTCCGTGTCAGCTACTATCTACTGGCATGCCAGTACCTGTCGTGTGCGTTCATACATGCCTCTTGCCGTACCCCAACACCTTACTTGCACATTGCAATCCAAAAAATCAATTCTTCTTGATTTGGTACAATCGACTAGATACAATAACGCTAATTATAACTGCACGTGACATATTACACTATAAACAAATCTGTCATCCTGCCAACTTCTTTTGGTTTTGGCAGCTGATAGTATCTGATCGCCATCTACAGAACCACTGATACCAAATCAAAATCCACGTTGTAATTACTACCGTTAACCCTTACCTTCTAAAAATGATCAAAGATCATGAAAAGAATGGGCAGCAATGCACCAACTGTAGACTCAACCAACGCCGTACTGCAAAGATCTATTGATAATATTCACAACCAGTTACTAAACCGTCGTCAAATAGAACAATAATCAATAAGATGACCAAAAATCATTCATTACATTATACATAGACACCGAAAACATCGTTAAGTTAATTTTCTTAAACTCAAGCCCGGAAGTTCTGCGCAAGAAACTAATAGAATTGATGTGAATATTCGGACAGTAAACTTCTGGTACCCCTTCACTTCACTTCACCACCAAAAAGAAACAACATAGAAAGAAGGAACAAAACTAAATTGCAACACATTTCAATCCTCAATACTTATGTCAACGCTTCATACACGGCTCACTATATATTTTTTATAAATCATCTGCAAATACATGTTTTTGTTGTTGTTAAATTAGAATACTTTTAATCAAAAGGGGTAGCTGTGATCACCATGATAACAGGTCTCTAAAAATGTACAAGTGGATACGATGACCATTTGCGTACTCTAACTACTTCGCAACAGAAACTTCCGATGAATTTAAAAATCAAAATAAGGTTTAAGATGTGCGTGTCGATCAGGAAACGCCTTAATAAAACTAGTCTGCATATAGCCCAGAGCTTACCAGGCAGCATAAAGTCTACATACTTGCATTCGCTTATAAACATATTCATTGCATTGTGAAGCAATAGAGCCAAGTACTTTTCACTAATGAGCCCCGCTTATGCTTACAAACTCCGCATATGAAGGTTGCTATTTATGTATTGAGAATAGAAACAACAAATAAAATAATTTTATCAAAAATATTTTTATTGCTTTTCAAAATAATCGCCTTTAAGATGTATACACTTTTGCATGTGATTGAACCACCCAGCACTTCACCCAGTCAGAAGATGATAGCTCAGTTTATCTTTAATTAAAGCGGATGACCCATCAATTCAATCTTTTGTATGTCCAAATACTCGTTTGTTTCATGTGATGTGTGCAAGCTCGCATTGTCGTGATTCAAAATGATTCGTCGTTTTGGGTTGTTGTCTCTCAATTTACCAAAAACTTCAGGCAAATAAATGGTCGTATACCACGCTGAATTAACCGTCTATTGATTTTCAAAAGCCACAGTTGCCACATGCCCGGCTTTCGTGAAGAAACACGCCACCATTTGCATGTTAACGCTTCGAGAACGAACAACTTTTGTTGGCTTTTCTTCACATTGAAACACCCAAACTGCCGATTGGCCTTTTCTTTCATGGCTTCGGATGCACCACAGTTGTATTTTGTAATCATTTTACGTCACCAATCGACACAAGTATTTTTTTGAGCATCTGACAAAAAAAGTAGAATCCAACGTGCACACAGCTTCCGAACACCCAAATGTTCGAGCAAAATCATATGTATGCTGGTCATACTAATCCTTAACCGCTACAACGACCGATTTTAGACGACCTTCTTTAACTTCGTCCGTGAGCAAACTACGGCCACGTTTGAATTCAGTGTACCAGCAATATACAGTGGCTGTGAATGGCGCTTCACCGCCAAAAGTTGAATTCAGTTGATTGAAGCACTGTTCTTGAGTTAGACCACGTCGAAAGTCATAATAAATCATACAAATAGTGCTCGCACGTCAAATCGTTCTGAGACTAGGTTTGCACAGAGAAAAAAACCGGAAAGTATTACCATGCGTAAGTTATTCTTAAGGGCCACTTGTTGAGAGCCAACACCTCACTACGTCCTAAAAAAATATTAAAAAAAAAATAAGACAAGTTCTGAGTACGTATAATGTCAAAAATGTCAAACTTTACGATGGCAATGTCAGACGTAAATGAACAACGGTTGAGCATTAGAACTACGGTGGTTAATGCAGTAAAAGACATACTAAGAACTATAAAAAACAATGGATGAGGATAAAAAAACCCTAAGCCTCATAGATCAGCGTAGAAAAGCAAAGACGAAAGACAGTACCGCAAACTGCTACAAAAGAAGCATGACGACTTTCACATACATAAAAAACTTAAGAAAACGGCAGGAATCAGAAAAACAAGACACTGAACTGTACTAAAAGAAGCCAACATTATAATCAAAAATGACAAGCGCTGTAAAGAATAAAAAAAGTATATATCAATCTCTTCCAAACGTAAGGACAAAGAGCACCCTACCGTAACTGACAATGAAACACATGCCCTGCCATACTAAATGCGGAAATGTAAAAGTAAAGATCATCCAACAGGCCAAAAGTAACAAGGCGCCAGATCCAGATAATATCTCATCCAAGCTTCTCCAGCTACTAGATGACTAAAACTTAGATGTCCTGACATAATTGTTCAACAGAATCCGTCATAAAAAAAAAACAGTAGACTCGTTAGAACTATTCATAGCAGTGCCAAAGAAAACTAAGACTAGCAGATGCAATTACTTTAAGCTAACTAGTTTAATGAACCATACCCTTAAAATCCTCTTAAAGATCTTATATAACCGTATATATTCACAATGTATAGGAGATAAACAATTCGGATTCCAAAGAAACCTACCATGATCTAAAGGTCTAATCAAGTAGCCAGAAACAAAGTCAACGATGTACCGACCAAGGAAATGCCAATTAAACAAAGGGTAAGACAAGGATGCGTTTTATCGCCAACATCTACTCTGAGAAGATCTTTCAAGAGGCTGTAAACGATAGAGCAAAAGTCGTAAAGATTTAAGGAGAAAGCATTAACAACATAAAATTTGCAGAAGATACTGCCACAATAGCCGATAGTTTGGAAAATCTGCAAAAGATTCAAAATCAACATCAAGAAAACTAAATAGATGGCAGGCGGAAAAATAAACGTCAAAAACAGCAGACTACTAATTAAAAGGCAACTTATTGAACGCGTAGAACACTTCAAATATCTTGTCAGTTATATATAAATATATAAAAAATATCCTAGTCAACGCACACATTCAACAAAGAGGTGTTAAACCTAATAAAAACCAAAAAAAAACTGTAAAAAAAAAGAAAAACCGAATATTTTAAGCATATCGTCAGAGAACCAAAATATCATCTATTACGCCTAACTACACAAAAAAGGTTGAAGAGAAGAGATGGATAAGACGTAAGAATCTATCTTGGCTGCACAACATCAGGCAATGAGTAAGCTTAACAGTTGAGTAGCTGTTTCGAGCTGTAGCGTCTGAACACAGACAAAGCACCACAGGAAGATGGTATTTCTGCAAACACGCGTACGGTCGTTGTATTTGTAAATAATGAAACTCGACAAATTTGTATACATGCATAATAAGGCACAACCATACATCGCAAGGATTATTAATAAATACCTCGCTATCAAACAAACAAAGCGACCCCAAAAAATCCCGACATGAATTACATCAAACATGTTTAAAATATGATAAAAAGACAAGTTAAAGTTCTTATCCTCGCCACCCTAGTCGAGCTGTTTCCTATTGTTTAGATGCAATCTTCTCAAAAATGAGACAATAACGAAACTTGGTATTTTGTATTTAGCAATTATGACATATTATTATTTTTTTTTTAATCTTGTTTGTTTTGTCAAGTTTCTTGCTTCTTTGCAAAAGAAAAACTTAAGAACAATTTTTGCATTTTAATTAAAACCACCAAAATTCAAAATTTCTGATACAAAAATCTTGGTAAGAGATTGTACTGATTTTTGGTGCCAAGCACCTAGTATAGTCAAATCCAAAATATTTGGCTCTCTTAAACTTATTGGTCTACTGTCTAAAATTACAATTGTCAGAAAAACTCTCCAATTAAACTAGAAATCCAACTCATAAACATGCTGAATGTATCCAATATGAAACACATATTAATTGAATGAAATAACTCAAAATTCTACATATATCAAAGAGTAAACTAAAGACGTATGTACCATTTTTGTAGCAATGCCTCGCCATCGGGTAGATTCAATGTTCCTAGCCACTATTGAGTCCATACTAGTTCAAGTAATCTGGCAGAATGACCAACAATTTAAAGAGTTTTCCAAAGCACTGCCTCATTCTTTAAATACTCCATTCTCTTTTTAATTTAATGTTTTATTAATATAGAACTTAAAACTGTCTAATAGCTTTCTAGACAACATTTAATATCTATAAAACTCAAAAAATATGTAACAAATTGTCAAAACGTAGACAAAATTTAGAGAAATTTGTAATCAATCATTTTCCAGGTTCTACTAAAAACGATCAAGCAGGTTTTTTTAGATATTTTTAGAAAAAGAAAAGTGTATTAAATTTTTCCTTTAACACCAATCAGTATTTTGTCTTATCGGCCAGTTATGGCACCTCTCAAAGTTTTCTGTTATAATTTCAGAGTCCTATAAGTTAAAAAAAAACCTTTTATTATCTGAATAATTATTAATCTTATGATCCCCCAGACTTAAAAACAAAAAACCTCTCTCGATAGAATCGATTCAATTCATATTCCAAAAAGAATTAAACTTACTCAGTTCAAAAAACCATTTAATATTTTTCTAAAAATATTTATTTATTTAATTAACGTAGTTTGTTTATATCGTTAATATAAAATATTTAAATGAATATAAAATTGTTCTGAATACCAAATTAAGCGTATCATAATATTTATAAAATAACCATATCCATTTATGCCATGTATATTTTAAATAAAGTTAATAATTATTATAATAATAATAAAAATATATAATATTTTATTTAACACGTACAAATTACATGGTAATTTGAATCAACCCAACAGCGCATACTTTCAACGTCCTTTCTTTTAAAAATAGAACGTCTATTAATAGGTATATATTTGCCTGTAATAAACTCGGAACAGTTTTAAGTAATATCAATATCATTAACATGATTTAGATCGTTATCTTCATAAACGGCGGTTATATAATTCTATAAACATAATTTATTATACATATTAAACCCCTGATAAAATGTAAATATCCAAATAATTATAATAATTTTCGGATTGAAATTAATTTAATATCTCAATTATATATTAACTTTAGTGAATGGTGTTAACTACTATATTAAGTTGTTTATAAAATATATGCTTATTGACTTTTATCGTTAATCCAAAGTAATATTATGTAAATAATGTAACTTCGAATGCCACTTGTACTGCATGATATTATGACATTAATATTTTAAGCGGATCGATAGTCGTTACATGTGTGCAAGGTGAAATATGCACATGAGGTTATGACATTGGTAATGTAAAATATAGATAGAGAAATTACGTGATGACATTCAAATTGAGATGTAAACATTAGCTATCTATGTATACAAACAAGCATGTACTTTAAGAATCCCTTGTATAAAAACAAATAAAATGATTATTATCACTAAGTTAGTAAGCAGATTACATTATTGTTTTTTTTTTTAATTAATATTAATTAAATAAGATTTATTTTACGAATTAAACAACACACATATTACAAAATAGACAAGTGTCTGGATTCTGGATTGAAAGTTGAAGGGTAAACCAAAGTCTACTGCACGTAGGCCTCATTAGGCCCTTTTGTACCTCCGTTGTCCTGGCATTTAACCACCCTATGTGGCTGAAGTATGCAAGTACCACGCTTGGAGGGGTCTCCCTTATACTGGCCATGTCAAGTGTCTGAACTGACTAAGATGCATAATGACAACTGTCAAAAACTGATCAAAAATAGTATTTGTAAAACATTCAAAATGTATGTTAACAATGCAAATAAGAAAGTCCAGATATACCACAAATCTGGTGTGTGCAGCAATGACAAATATTTTGAGTTTACTAAAATAAAGAAACACATCACAAATAAACTAATAAAAAAAACTATAACTGGCACGACCTTTCAAGATATCAAGATACGCTAAGAAAGCTACAAACTGATCAAAATTCATGATCCGTAAACATTATATCTATTTAAAAAGTTTTATCCTTGGTCAATAAAACAGTCATTAAAGATGAACATCAAAAACTATTTTCTTGCTGGCTTAGTAAAAAACTAGCATTTTGTTTGCTTTTGGTACTCGAACATTGTCGCGGGAACAGGCGGACCCTTAGTAAGCAGATAAAGTAGACTGTTGAAGTTTATTACAAAAACAGCTAGTAAATAAATTGGACATTAAATCTGATTGTATCAATTTCTTCACTTCGTCCTTTCAGCTTAATCATAGTTTTAATAGCTGCATTGGCTGAGAATTTGCTCTGCCTACGAGGCAACAACGCAAACCTCTGGATACAAATTGACAGGCAGGCAGTTTAGGTACCGGATTCAGAAAACGGTTTTAGCGTATGTTACAGTATTTTAGTTAGAAGTACACTTTCCCAAAATTTAAATGATTGCATATTTTCTTATATTTAACAAATATGTTACATAAAGAAAAGACTGAAGATCAGATCAAAGTTCATGAAAGATTATTGCATACAGAAGTCGTTTAATGTGATAATAGCGTCTCAAAAAAAGTAGATAAACAAAAAATGCTTGGAAAAACTAAAAGAAACCATCTGGTTCACAGATGAGACTAAGACCCCAATAGCACCGGATTCGATATATAAAAGAACCAAAAACCAAAATTCTGTAAAACGACTGCCAGCAGCCGACGAGTCCACACCGAGAGCAACCAAATCAAATCAGCACCCGACTGTTACGAATCCGAAGCCCGGACCAAATGCAATTATAATTACAAGAAACTAACAAAGCAAATACGGATGTCTTAATTGTGTTTAATTATCAATTAAGCCACCTACATATTAATCAAACTGTATTAATTGATTAACTTGTTAATGGATTCACCACCAGCAAAAGATCTCGCCACCCAGAAACTGACGGACAGTAAGATTCTGTCCTACCTCTACATTCAGTTTTAGAATATAGAAGCGGGTCTAAAACAACAAGCAGAAGACTTCTAAATGGTTGAGGATGACTCTAAAAAGATCGATATCCTCCAAATGACTTGAAGCAGAGACGGTACGACCTCACCAATACCCTCCCCACTCTGCGTAAAAACATCTCTAAAGATATAGCGTCCAGCATAGCCGCCGCCAAGCTTGACAACCTACCGGAACACCCGGGACAGATCTCCATCGAGGTCCTGCAGATCAAAGCATCTCTCCCCAGCTGCTGCATCAAAGCCGACAAAAAAAAACAGAAGAATCGGGCAAACCCAATCTGCTATTACTAGGCCATCAGTCGGCCCCTTAAGTCAGGCGCCCTCAGCGCCATCAAGATCTTCAACCACCAAGACCAAGGGCTCCAAGAACCTGCCGGTCACTAAAGTCAAGGCGTCCACTTCAGGCACAGCCTCTAGTTCCCTTGGCCCTCTAACAAACCCTCCAAATCCGTCAGCTCACACAGAAGACGCCGAGACACGTCGTCCTGCGCCCATCACAATTCGTAGACAAATTTCCTGAGTTGATAGCAAATTTCAAGACATTAAAGATTTTCAAAGATCGGTCAGTTAATGTCAAAAATGGCATGCACCCAACATCGCATGCGGACTTTCGTGCTGCTATAAACTAAGTCGAAGGTAATGACGTGCACCACTACACGTACCAGATAGCGTTCAAAAAGACGTTAAAATACGTCACCGACTGCATCACGGCTCATGTAGTGCAGGCAGAGTTATCAGCTCTGAAGTATGAAACAATTTCAATAAAACGCGCAAATTAAAGAGATACTGTTTCTCACCAAGCTTTGAAATCTCAATCTGAGTGTTGAGATCAAACGTAAATCAAGGGACATCGTGCAATGCCACCGTTGCCAGCGTTATGGCCACACGGCTTCGCTATACAACTCTCCATACGTATGTATGTAGCAACATGCACATCGTGCAAGAGACCACCACAAGTTACAAAGACTGCCCAAATTACATCAAATTGAAAACGAATCTCTCAAAGGCTCTTTCTGGGAGCACTTCCAATGCCGGCTCAAAGCAATCCTACGCTCAGGCAACGGAAAGCCTGGCGCAAAACGCCACGTTATTAGAGAAAAATCAGTTTCTCCTTTGCTTGGCTCAAGCAAACGACGCTTATTTTAAGAAGTTTCTAACAACTTCTACACATCTCCTAGATTAATTCTAGATCCACACTATTTGCCCGTTAGTTTGACAGCAGACATAGTCGGAGTACAAGATCTCCTCTAACACTAACGCCTATATGGTTGGCACAATATGTTTTCCCACTAAGACAATTTTCACTAAGGTAGGAAGGTCCTTGCACAAACCTGTGCAAACTTCTAGGAATCATTGAGGCGGGGGAGGAAATTTAGTCGATATGCGCTTGTGAGGGTAAATCCAACACTTTGCAAAGTCTTTTAAGATAATTCTCCTCCCATTCAGCAAAAAAAAAGAAGTTCATCTGAGTCCAGCCTGCTTTCGGAATTTCATACGAGACCAGATAACAAAACTTAAAACGGAACCTGTGACAACTGTCATAAATGAAGCACACTAGGCTATTTTTAACTGAACCAACATGCACTACCCAAACAATGGTAATGTATATCAGCCGAACAAAACTGCGAAAGCTTACAGGACTCATAACTGGACACTGTGGCTTGAACAAAGACATGCATAGAATGTAAATCCCCTATGCGGCGGATGCCTGGAGAATGAAGAAACTTAACTTCATCAGCCGAGCGTGGCTTACAATGAGAATAGCAAGGTTTTTTTGGGAAACACAAGCTAACTAAAGAAGAGCTCAAAACAATCCGATGGCAAATGTTTATAAACTTCATCAGAAAAACAAAACTACCAGAGGTGTGCACAATAGGACCAACTAAACTGCAACGCAAAGAGCGCCAGTCAACCGCCCCTTCACACACAAAAAAATAAATCTTACCTTCAAAAAAATAATCAAACAACTTGTTTTCCATTCGCCCATTGTTAAGAATTATTGAAAAACATTATAGTATTTGTTATCATTAGAAAAAAGTAGATTATTGTAAGCAATCTAGGCAGTATGGCGCCAGCAGTACTACAAAAAGCAGAACAAACACAGACAAGCAACGGAAAAATGCAACCTGTATAAACAAATCACTGCTTGCACACCTGCTAGCGTTTCTGAATTTCGAATAAAGTTCACTGCAACCTACATGGTTGATGTATGCTAAGACAGTACTTAGACGGATTTCCTTATGCTGGCCGTGTCAAGACAGCAATCCTATTATGTACTTCGTTGGCAATACCTTGTCACAACCCCTGTTATAATTTGCTGGTTCCTTCTAGAGAGTTGCAGGTAATAATCTGTTATTTGAGAAGTATTCAAAGCTTTCTTTGCCTATGGTATCGTACATCGTACTTTTAGTGCGTAGTACGTATTTGCTTTTAGTATAGTTGTAATGCTCCTGAAGGTTGTAATGCTCCTAAAAGGTTCAAGTTTACATATTTTGGTTATCAACCATCTTGATGTTAATTAAATTCGTTTAATTATAAAACTTGAAATAGGCAAATAATAATAACTTAATATATTTTTTGTTAAAATTTTAAATATTATATTAATTTTACATAAAAACATATATTTGTAAAGATTAAAATGGTTTATTATCTTACTTTTGCTATAAATATAGCGACAAATAATGCTGAGAGTTTGGATCTAGTTTAAATGCAGAAAACGATAGACATTTATATACTTAACTGAGAACACGCTTTATAGCTCTTAACATTCTGAACTGAAAAACAAAGATAATCAACATTCTGGAACTACATTTGTTTATTGTGCATAAATCAACATTGCGGGTAGCCTTAACAATTAAATTTTCTTCCAGCAATATAGTACAACATACAATATCCTTTTATCAAATTACGATTTTGAATAAAATTGATTGAGATTAAGCTTTGTATTGAATGTCCTTTCAGAAACGGCTTAGAGTTTCTTGTTTGACTATATTCTATTAATTTAAAATTAATCTTTTATAAAAAATTATAAATAGAAAATAAACTAAATATTTGTTAAACTGTTTACCGACTAATAAGATAGCGTTCTGAAAATTTTATTTTTAGAAATTCAGTTTTCAATATACATATTCAGTTTGAGTCTATTTTATATAGGTATTTGTGTTAAAATATATAAACGAATACGTAATGCCGTAGAATGAAATCTGAGACGCATTGATGTATTCTTATGGCATAATAAAATAAATCCATATCACCTATCCAGAATTCACAATGAAGATTGTTTTTACAACTACATAAAAAACTCATTTTCAACATGAGCTTTTTGTAATATTCTCGTTTCACCAAGAAATTCCATAATACGCAATTTTCATACAAAACAAGTATATTATTATGCACGATTAAATATTTAAATATCAACACGCCCAAGTTAATTCCATTCTACATAATTAAATAATGAATTCTAAACGCGCCAATCAACTTGTTTGTATTTCACACAATTTTCAAACAAACTCTAATTTGTACATGGTCTAATTGTTTCAAATTTAACACGTCTTGACATTTCTTTTTGCGTTTTTGTGGCCATGTTTAAACGATAGTGGTGTGAATACATCTTCCTAGAAGAATAAATTAGGATCTTGTCAAAGAGATACTAATTTTAGAAAATGTGTCTAAACTGTTAAAAATAACATTCTGCCCTTTAAATATTTGAAATTCTTCGAGTTTTTGTTTGTCGCTCGGGTGGCTATTAAAAAGACTAGTGGCGTTTCTATTCTCACGTCTAAAATTGACCGCCTCTTAATAAATCACAGTCAACAACTGTGAATTACAAAGCTGTTATAATAAACAAAATCCAATGACGTGTATTAATTGACCTTACACAATCCAGTATTAAAGTGTGATATTATATTATTATTTCATTAATAATATTCAGTGCATCTTGATGTAATTTTGTTAATTTGAAAGAGAATTTATATTAAATGAATCGAGATATAAATTCATCTAATGTATATATGCGGGTATACATGTGTGGCGTATTGGCCGATTTCTCAACTGGAGAACATCTATAATTACATCAACTGTCAAGGTCCTGGTATACTAGCGATAAACATAAAGGTCACAGCGTATTTACCGCATACTGAAATTATTTAATCGGCGGCGTTTATGAACATACTCTTTCATTTCAATATCTCAATTCTGCTAGTGTCAGTTGCAGTTAGTAAATTTCAGTGAAACTATTTTGTTACGTCGAAGTTAGCGAGATCCGGACAACCGCCTTCAATGCGGATTTACCGAGGATTTACTCGAGACACTAACGAAATTTAAGTTTGGCTGTGTGAGACTACTGCAACGTGTACATGGGCTCTAGAAAGTTTCAATTTCACATTAGTTGAGAATAATTCGATAGTGAATAGACTTTGAGAATACAATTAATTTTATTTAGTAATGCGTCTTATTTTAGAGATAATTAACTGCGCAGTACATTTTTTTATTTATTAGTGCAGAACCGAGTCAGATCAATTCAGTAATAATTAATACTTTTTATAAAAACAAATAATTAAAAAATCGAGTTTACTTACTCACTATGTATAAAGCGCAATAACATATTATATAAATGTCTTTAAATTATATTAACATAAACAAATTGTTAATAAACAGTCAGATAAAAATAAAAACAGTGTAAATTATCTTAAGATATTTATTATAAGATTTCGATTTCAAAATTAATCTGTTAACTACAAAACATTTATCAAGGAAATGACTATAACTAAAAACCAAATTATGTTATTTCCATTTAAACGACTATAGAGCCAAAACGTTTAACTTGAGAATAAAGCTTATATTTACTATTTAATTGCTATACAATTCAGCTAATCTAATCATCACTTCTTTCAAATTTGCCATCAACTTTGCTATAAGATAAAATCGATACTTTGCTTGTTATTTTTGTTGAAAACTATTTCATCAAAGATTTTGCGATTAGTTTAGACAATCACACGTTCGTCATCGTTTACAGTCAATGTCATCTAACGATGGTGTGCATAATTTTGCTACGCCGAGTCTACTGTAAAAGCTGGCCAGCAATTTCGGCAGAGCAGACGCATATAAGAGGCGAAGTGATCTCCTCTTCTTCCAGTTCCTAATTCGTTTCGGATGTTAGAAACCACCTGGGGAATAATGTAGCTTATATAAACAACTGAAGGCTCATAACACTGACTGTTGTAGACATCAGATAAGCAGCCATAAGAAAATAAAATCCAAGACTGGCATGTGCCTATGTTGGCCTTAAAGTCAGATCATAAATGAATAAAATTTAAATTAGATCATAAAAACAAAATAAAACACAGGTCCTACCATAAATCCTATAATGACCGACCAAACTGCCTTTGAAGATTACATATTACAAAAGTTAGATGCCTAAATACTTTAAGCAAACCTAGAAGTGTGTATGAAGTAGAAAGTTACTTAAGTAAGTTGGAAAATTTTCTAGCTTACTTTTACAAAAAAAAAAACTCAAAAACACAAACAAACTGAACGTCATATTGAAATGTCCAGAAAAATTGCAAAAAAACACGTAAACGCCAATGAGGACGTTGAAAACATTTCTACTGCCGCAAGGCTAAAAAAAATTCTTTCAAAAGATTTCCAACGGCTTAAAAAACTTATTTAAAACGTACTGATAGCACATACATAGCCAAATTATCGGAAGCAACTTAGATACTTCTTAAAATCCATTTTCCAGGCTGTACTTACTCTGACACAATCCGATGCTTTAACACAGACTCCTCCAGATAACACCACCTTGTAGAGGAAGTGCAAATAACCCAACCAATCAAAAACTGTTTGCCAAGACTAGGATTTGAACCCCTCCCCCCAATGAAGAGTAAATATGTTTGATATTTACCTGGCAACAATCTATGGAGCGAGTATTGCTTTCCGGCACATTTCCATAACATGAAAAAAAGTAAAAACTATATTTATACTAAAAGCTGGTCTTAGTGACTAAACTTAGACAAAATCCTATCACGTTTTTTCTTCTAAAAAGACTGTGCAAAAGATAAATTCAGAAAACGGACCTCACAAGTGATACACTTGAACCAATATGCATACACTTAAGGAAAGTCTATCAAATCGGCCTTGCTTGCACTTTCATGTACTAGTAATGTGAGGTCAGAATGAAATTCTAATATTAGCTAAAATGTAATATTACGATTGTTTACAGCAGAATTGCTGCTTTTCTGCCTGTTCGCAGATTCGCACAGAAATTATCCTGTCTACTTCGGCTAAGTCTTGAAATCTTTTAATGCCATCAGAGTAAACTTGTAAAAGCTTATCGTTTTCTACGTTTTGTTCTAGTTGTTCCTACATTTGAACATTGTACCGTCTTGTACAGTTAGGTGGCATTATGTCTGTTTGCACAAACATTTTAACAGCCTCTTCCAGGAAAATAACCTCCGCCTCAATGTAGATGTCAAAAAGTATCAGGCACAGCATTGCCTCCATGGTTGCAGTTTGAGTTGTACTTAGTCATGCCATGCAATTGATTTAGTTAGTTTGCAGATGTTTTCTGTCCGATTGTTCAGAAGATATTTTAGCTAGGTTGACAGCGTTAATAAAGTTTTAAGACTTTTGGTAGATTTAATTGGCCAATTTTGATGGTCTCTTTGAAAAAAAAAACCGTTCAGTTTTTTGAGAATTAACCGTAAGACCTGGTATTTGCACCAATTTTCAAACATAAAGAACTACTAGCAAAAAAGTATCTCTTCAAATTTACCACTTAGCAAGATCACCCAATTTTGTAGAATCCGAAGTCAATGAGTCGTCTAATAAAACTATCTAATACTATATACCACAGTAGCGGTGATTGTACATCTCCCTGAAAGAACAACTACTTCACACACATGATGTGTGTTAAAAGTTTATATTTTATTAAAAGTAGTTTTGTCAATGTCTATAAACACCTAAAAATCAACTGACATCACCTTCAGCTAGCGTTATCAACAACAACAACAAATCTTAATTGATTGCCACCCAAATAAACCACTGTTTTAATTGAATGCAACAACATTCATGTACGCAAACTATTTCACATAACCAAACAACTACATCTGAGGTTGTTTGCTAGCTCACGCCTACAACTGGACCTTCAATAACAACCCTGCCAAAAAATCGCCACTAAGAGAACATGCAATAAATGAAATAATAAAAATACTACCTAGGTAGCAACAACTGTTACAAAAATAGATCTATCAATACATCAACCATCAAGAAGATCACCACACTCCCCGGTAAGTCAGAACTGTAATACAACAAAAAATACAGTAAAAATTTTAGAATATTTGCCACTATAACAACAAATTTTAACTTACAAACTTGACCACTATAAACAAATCTACCGCACTGTCAACTTATTTGGCTTTGCAGGTCCAGCAAATGACCGTATCTGATAATTATCTGAAAACAAGTTGTAAATACCAACGCAAAACTCACCTTCAAAAGTCCAAGAAAAAAACGCGCCCCAAAACATCAACTACAGTCGATTCTATAAATTTAGCCAAGAACATACAGCTAATATATACTTTACAAAGATTCATTGGCAGTATTCACAACCACGTACAACTTGTCACAATACCGACAGACTGACAAACTGTCGACGGAGGTACAAATATAATAAATATTCCAAAATCATTTACTACACAACATATTAAAAACAAATGTATTTTACTTTTTTCCACCAAAACATTTAACTCAATCGTTTTAAAAACATTTAGAGTGGCTGCTGGAGCGGTGCTCTCGGACAGTCTCCGCACATGCCGCTAAGCAACGCCTTAACTAAGAATTACTTCTCAGAACTCGTTTTGAAACACGGAGCCTAGTATATACGCAAGTCACTGGGAGTCACTAGACCCACTGGCAAAATGAACAAAAAAAACGCCTCGCCAGGGTGTGTGAAGATAGAAACCTCGACAGAGACCACGCACTCCAGGAGCATATTGCACTCATCGCAAGTTGAGGCGGGTCAAAATCGGTAAAATAAGCCTGGTCAGGACAAAGTTAGAGAAAATCCGGATGAAAGTCCGTAGCTATTTTGACTTGCAAATCGTCGGAACTGAGTATAGAGGCAATAGACTAATCAAACCATGTAGTAGCTGGTTCCCTCCGAAGTTTCCCTCAAGATAGCTGGCGCTAGTTCGGTATGAGTCTCATACGGTAAAGAGAATGATTAATGACATTGGGGTCGCAACGACCTTAACCTATTCTCAAACTTTAAATGGGCGGAGCCGGCTTCCTCAATTGTAAAGCCGCAAGATTTCAAATCAGAGTGCCAAAAAAGCCACTTTTGGTAAACAGAGCTGACGCTGTGGGATAAACCAAACTCCAAAATAGACGCTTATGGAATACCAGAAAAAGCGTTGGTAACTAAAGACAGTAGGAAGGAGGCCATGGAAGTCGAAATCCGCCAAGGAATGTGTAACAACTCACCTACCAAAGTTACTATATATAATATCACTAAAAAAGTACCAAAAGTACAGAACTATACATTTCGATCCTCAATACTTTTGTCATCACCCTTCATATGTTGCCCACTTCGTGTACCAAGCTCAGGGTGTACCAGATGTTTGGCGTAGTTTTTTTAATAGATCAGTATATTGTCTAAATATAGCAGCAAGGTAGCCTCGCCAACACCTGCAACATAACTCTTGAAATGTTGCTTAAAAAGGTTTTTCTTTAAAAAAAAATCACTTTAAATTTGTACGTTTCCTTGTCTCGGGAAACAAAGACAGTAATGTGTTTATGGTCTTCGTTTATAGATGTTAGCTTTTAACTTGTTTTTAGTAAGTGTGTCTCACTAAAAACCTTCAACGCGTTTTAAATTTTTGGTAACCCCTTCTTTCTATGTGACCTTATAAGTTCTCCATAACTATCATTCCGTTGGCCAACAATTTTCACTTTTATTCAAATATTATATCTTCCTTGTACGCGTAAGCATAACTTTAAAACTTATCAATTCAATTTGGGGTTGGACTGTGAGGATAGTTGATGGTGTCACATCTATGTTAAACTCTGCCAAAGTTGTTTGGTTAAAACATCATATTTCTTGTTGGCGTTGGGAGTGTGACGGTTGATTGAAACTTACCGATTTATTGTAGTGTTTCAATGTAGAGATAAACGTGGAGGCCAGCTTTGCCAAAAATGTTTTGATTAGTCAAATTCCGACAGTTCTAGAAAAGTTTTGGTTGCTAAATGGATTTTTGTGCAGCTGTCGGTATGCTATCAGATTTTGCGTAAGACTTGAGCACAGTGCAACGAAACTTTTACAAAACTTCAGCAAGCCTACGGAGCCAATGTTTTGTCAAAAACCCTAGGTTTGTTGGTGGCTTAAAGCATTTTCAAACAAAAAAAATTGTTTAAAATTAATATACGATGTATTTTATGTAAACTTTAAATGATAAATTTGTTTCGGTCATCTGATTGTAATAAAATGCGCCAAAAATGCCGTTGCCTGTCCGTGTAAGAATTTAACTGTATTACAGTCTCCTTCACACACAAACAGTTCAACGTTTCTCCTAATAGGGAGCATTGCATCAACACCCTCGAGAAAAGAATCGATTGAAGATGAACCGCGCAACGGAAAGCCGGTAATTTCAAAAACCGAAAGTCGGAATCTTGTGCGTCCAGATCGTCAAATGACTCATAGAAGGTTATCTTGCTTATATTTTTCTGGGGTGCGTATGATTTGGAACTAAACCTTATTTAAGAATAGTTACTCTTCAAAGACGTTTAAAGGTTTAATGCAAGAGGTTGGTGATAGACATCAACCCAAATGACAACCTCACCTACACGTGGTGCATCCTGCTAACTAATCCTGATAACAAAGCTCTGCCGACCCAGCAGTAGCCGGAATAAGCGGTCTCCTCTTTCTGGCCAACGTCTACGGGTAGAGGAGCTAGCAATAGTACGAACACCCACTTACCCTTAGGATTAGAAACGGTTGAATCAAAAGATCCAAACGAATTTCCCCAGGAAAATTACCACAATGGTAATATTCAACTAAATTATTCCCCAACTCGGATTTCCGGTGAGAAAAGACTTGACTAGCCCAGAAATCAATAACAAAATGAAAATCAAAATTCAGGCAAAATTGCTACATGGAATGTTTATACAAAACATAAAAACTAAGAAACTTGTTACTAGAAATGAAGAGACTCGATACCACATATATAGTAGTAAGCAAACCATTATGGCAAAATATAAGAAACTTGAAATAAAACAGATCGAGAATTTATCTATCCGGAAATAACAAGCCAAAACAAAGAAATAGGGTAGCATTCTTCATGGTGGAATCCACCACCAGATCGATAATTCAATTTCAAAACCCCAATTAAACGAAAAGTAAGGCAAGAATGTGTTTTATCGCTAACATTATTTTATATCTACTCTGAGAAGATCTTTCAAGAAGCTGTAAACAAGCAAGATTGGAGATAATACTGTGGCAAATGTCTCGAGTTGCATTCGAATCATGGAAAACTATTTTAACTTATCAAACCTACTCATTAATCTTCGTAAAAAGGTTCTGAAGTGCTAGGTGTAGTCGATTCTGTTGTATGGATGCAAACATTGGACTCTAAAAACAACAATCATGAATCGTCTGGAAGTATTTGAGCTATGGTGTTATCGCCGCATGCTAAAAATATCCTGGACACATCCAACGAAGAAGTGATATTGAAAACCGAAAGAGAATTGTTAAATACAATAAAAACAAAGAATACCGATTACTTTGGGCATATCGTCCAAAGAACCAAAATGTCATCTATTACACCTAATTATACAAAAGGAAAGTAAAAAAAAAGAGACGTAACAATTGAAGAACAGTTTGGAGCTGCAATCGAGATAGATACCACCAAATTACCGACACGATGATAGCCAACGTATGAACACAGTCATGAGTCAAGACACTACAAGAAGAAGAAGAAAGATCTCAAACAATTATAAAAATCCGACAAATAAAATTTCTCTAAAACACGTCGGTCCTACATCTCACAACACTCGGTAAATAACTATTAGAATTCGTAACAAGTCTTGTACTAAAATACACTACAATGATTGAAACATTTAACAAAAAGAATTTTCATGTATTAATTAATAAATCTTAGCAAGTAATTGTATGTTTTGAATTTGCTCCTGGTATTTTGGATAATGTGGATATACAGATAGTAATCTGTAATCGATAAGCTGCTTTAATATGGAATGCGCGGTGTAACACTATAGATAGCTTGCAAACTTATTTACACCCTGGGCGATAATTTATTACTCTGCATTGTAACAACACCTCACTGTAATATTAATCCTAATACAAACAAATCAAACACAATTAAATTGATACTGGTTACCCACCTTTATTTATTTACTATTCGTCACTTGAAATTTATATTACCATATAGATGATTGTTGTTCTATGCAACATTACTATTATTAGTTTATTTCATTGTAGTAAAACTTTTTAATTAAAATTTATGATGGACTCATTAGTGGCTTAGAGAGAATTAGGAAACATCTGTATCAGCTTATCTAATTGTAAGGGTATGCATATAACCCACAGATAATGACCGGTGCAAATACACCAAACAACCCTCCTATAATGATATAAATATATATGTAAATATAATTATTTTAAGTATCTAAGCCAATAATTAGTTAATTTACATTTTTAATGACTTTTTATAATCAAGTCAATATTATACGCGTAAAAGTTTATCTCAATCGATTAGTATTACGGTAAAAAGTATATACGAATGCATTGAATAAATCATCGAAACCAGTAAAAGCTGTTATTCTTCTACAATTCTACAATTCTTTAAACATTTACTTATAAATTTTGCATGGTAATTCAGATAATATGTTTCCGTAGGTGGAATAGCGTTTCTTGCATTCGCAACTTTTAACATACACAAATATGAATAAGAAAGCTAATAAAAAAGGGGGAACCCGAGAAACCGCAGTTTTGTTCCACAAAGCACGCTCGGTTGCAGCTATGAATAAATCATGGAATATTATGCCTTCCTCTTCTTGCAGTGAAATCTTTATTGGACTGCGTTGAAAAGTATTAAGCTGTCTGGCATTTGATAAAGAGAACTTGATACAATTGCGTCCGTCTACTGAAAGCATGATTTACCCCCCCAAAATAAACAATTGCGTATAATAATGTAATTATGCAGATAATCGATGAAATCCATTAATTAATTAATATTGTGAATGCCCCCGTATGCTATTGCATATTACAACGTCGTTCCTTAATAACACTCGACCCCGTCAGAAATAATTAATAAAGGAATTGAGCTGAAGGTCCATAAATTTCCTTCAATATTTAAATGTAAACATTAATTAGAAGCACGTTAATCGCGCATAATATTGTCGGGAGTTTATAACGTGTCAGCTTCCTCGTTAATAAATTACATGCTTGCGACTCATTGAAAGGGAGCAGGGATACTCTCCACAGCCGCTTTCTACTTGAATATATAAACCGCGCATTAAAAAGCGGAGGACTTCGCGTTACAAGCAAATAACTCTTTACACCCAATTAAATTTGACGTCGCCACTACAAAACACCCGGTATATTTATAATGTTTCATATAAAGACCGCTACCCACCTGTGTGATGTGAATAGCGGAACCTCATCTTCGCAAGCATTTAGCGTAGCTACTCGATTGCATCGTCCCACCCGTGTGACGAGTAATTGGCGAAAAATAAAACGCATTTGCAAACACAAACATATAAATTATATTAAATTATACACCCATTTAATTTTACATAATAACGAAAATAAGGCTAATTTAACTGTCCAGCCCAACTTTATGGCATATGTACTGTGCGCTTTGTATATGCCAATGTACGTGTTTGCAGTTTGAAATCTCAACGACCAATTTAAATCCAAATTAATTAACTTGCGAGCAGACTGAAAATTATATCCATAAAGCATTTCAAACTAAAACCAGATACAACACATTGTGCATAAATTAAATTATATACTCACAGTCGTTTGCAAAAGCATTTTATAAACTAGACATGATATGTGTACAATAATTGTATAACTGTGTATATCACTGGAAAAGTTATAACAAACAAATCCGGTTCAATGGAATCATTTATATTCCTGGAATTTTGATTCGCCATTAAATGCAGAATCTCTCTGAATAGAATTTAATAGTTTGTTTGATGAATGAATTTTTATCAATAGGGTGCATTCAATTTAAAAATCCAATCCAATTCGATTATTAAAAGATATAATAAAATTGCACAACTCAAATTATTTATTTGAGTTACAAAAAGTTTTAAATGTATAAATCAAATACAAATCATATTTCAATAATAATCCGATTATTTGAAATTATAATTGAGTCCTATCATTATTTTGCATATTAGCATGCTATAATAAAACTATTATATAGAATTATACTAATTAACTACAACTTACTTATAGATTTGACTAATTAGAATATGTCTTTACCTGAAACAAAATAAAAGATTAAATTAGTATTTTAAAGTATTAAACATAAGGTAAGATTTAATACATAACTTATTAGTATTACCTTTATCAATTTAATATAGCATTAAAAACCTAATAATTTTTTTTATTATTGACAAATTAAAATTACACATGAACCGACAATTTAAAAATCCGTTTGCGTGACCTATATACATGAAGGAGTTTAAAGCGGATGAATGGTAGGATCAAACTTTGAATTCCAAACAAAGCAAGTTTTAATTTTTTTTGCATTATTATGATGTTTTAAGTTGTTCAACAAAATTTTGTTTCTATACTTCATTTAGTTGCGTAGGTTCAGACAGTAAACAATCGTACTACTCTCATTGACAAACCACTTAAAAACGCCCATAAACTTTTACCAAATGTCAGAATTAATAACTGACACACTAATAAGCAATCCAAGATTGATCTTGGGTGGTCCCAAGATTATTTGAACTAAGATTATATTGCCGGTTGCACCGGATATCCAAGATATCCAACGTCACCTCTACAAAACTACAAAAACGCAAAAACAAATCAAAACTAACTTATTTTGCATCCATTATCTCCATACCTTTGTAAAAAAATCTACGTTAGCAAACGTACCATTCGCATAGAAGATATAAAATAGCTACTGTCTGAATTTAAAGAAATCCAGACTTAAATAGATGTAATAAAACGAAAAAGAAACACAAGTTAAATAAACTATAGTTAAAAACAAGTATTATGAAACAGTGGCTAAAGCAAAGAAAATTATAGATAAAATCGTAATCTAGCTAGTTCGCAATCGATCCAGTCCGGGAATTCAAATATTATCAAAACAAAGACACAAATACTCTATTAATAATTCAAACTTTTCTGAAAAAACTATAAACCTACCACACAAAATGAACCTAATTCAAATAGATACGGGCAAACCGAAATAAAATAGCCTGGAACATAAAAAAACTGAGATATACCACTCAGAAGGCAAAAAGCAATACTGCTTCATAAAAAAACTGGCACAAAGTGTACTAAACTTCACCCCACTATCAGAACGTGCAGCAATGAGAAACCTAAAAGGCGATAAAACTGACATAAGCATTAATACAGTTTATGCACCCACCGCCGAAGAATTCTACGCACAAGTAAACTAACTAACTTCGCTAAACAAAAAACACCATATAAACATCACCATTAGTAAATGCAAAAATAGGGAAAGGCAAGGTCAACAATGTAGTAGGCCACTATGGCCTAGAAACTCAAAACGAAAGAGAAGATCTACTTCAAATCTGCAAAAAAAAAAGATACGTAATCTCTAAAACCTAGTTTAAACTACCGGAGAGGCAACTCGACACCTGAAAATCGCCTAAAGACAAAGCTTCACACATAGTTAGAAACCAGATAGACTATATATTAATAAATAAGAGATACAAAACAAGTATACAGTGCAAAGACCTATCCAAGGGCTACATTGCACCAGATAATAATCCGGTGATTGTCAAACTCCGATTGAAATTAAAAAAGATAAAGCTACCTCCAACAACACCTTAAATCAACATTGGTAAACTCCAAGATCAAGAATTCGCTGACAAAATAAAGAAACAAATAAACGTTACACTTAATAAGATAGATCAAACATTAAAAAAAACATAGATGACAGCTAAGATCCTTGAAATGATGGACAAAAAAGAGCGTTCAAAACCGTAAATGAAGAAATGATAAATATACATTAAAATCCATAAAAGCATAAAAATGGCGAAAAAAGCATGGCTATCAGAAAAATATTTGAGCATGTACAAAAAATTGAAAAAAGCTAGCCTTTATATAAAAAGAGACCGATACCAACCTAGATAGATAAAAACAAGAAAATAATACTAAAGAAAGAATATGGGAATGCTTTATAACCAAACTTTTTGAAGACGATATAAAAAAGCCAGAAACATCATCAATCAGACAAAGTTGACGCAGAAATATTGAAGCTAACAGAGGAGAAAAACATCAATATTTTTAAAAACCTGTTCAATAAAACAGGAAAATGAATTACTAACATCTGTCTTAAGCCACATCTTGTAAAAATTTTCGGCTCATAAGCCATAAAAGTATTTCTGAACATTATAAAAAATAGTATATACAAGAAATGTAAAAAAGAAAACAGCGACCTGCAATGCGGGTTCCGTAACGGTCTTTGAACACGTAAAGCGCTCTTCCCACTCCAGATCATTGTAAAAAAATGTTTAGACCACCAAAAACATGTCTACTTTTCGCAGACCTAAAAAACTTAAGGCGCGATAGAAAGAACATCCGCATCATCCAGAACCTTTACTGGCATAAAAAAAACAATATTAAAACTTAAAGAAGAGTAAACAAAAAACTGAAAATAATAAAAAGTGTACGTCAAGGTTGTACTCTATCTGCCATAATCTTTAACGCGTATTCCGAGAAAACCTTCAAAAACGCCCTAAAGATGTAGAAATGGGCTTAAAGATAAAAGGCCAATAGATAAACAACATTGCAGATAATTTCTGCATCCTCACCGAAAACGAATAAAACCAGCAGCACATGCTAGACCAAGTGCATGCAAAAAGTACCGCGTCAGGCCTAACCATAAACAACAAAAACTAAAGTAATAAGTCACCAGAATTACATAACACTAAACAACATAAAGATCGAGCAAGTTAAAAGTACCTAAGAACAAACCTTAACAAAAAGTGGGACTCTGAGCAAGAAATAAAAAGCAGAAACATTTATAAAAAAAAAACAACTTTATGACGACAAATTAAACCTAAAGACAAGATGACGCACTGTCAAATGCTTTATTTGGCCAGTATTATTGTACAGAGCTGAGACATAGACCATAAATCAAAACATTATAAACAAAAAAGAACTTGTGAAAATGTGAATCTACCGAAAGATACTAATTTTTAAGAAAGTACAAAACAGAACTGATCTTCAAAAATGAACAAAGAAAGAAAGTTCCTACTCATTATTGAAAGAAGAAAACCAGCATCTTGAACACATATATATCATGGTTACGCAATATCCTAAACTGATATAAGCGTGGGACAACTGTTCCAGAACTGTTACTCAAAGCTACAAAGACTTAAGCAAATTTCTGATAAACAAGTGTAAACTATGGCAATCCTTGCAATTGACCAGAACAACAGTTCAGGAAAAGCAAAACACATTTAATACATTACGACCAGCTAATGTGTTCTCGACAATTAATCTAAATTGTCCAATATGTTCAAAAAACCATTACATTACTGAATGCTCAACGTTCCTGCAAAAAAAAACTATGCTTCAAGTGCCTGCGGAGAAAGTAAACATTCCTGTACCAACTACCAGTACTAAACGGTGTGCATTGAAATTCCGATCTACACCAAATCCATTTGCGGAAAAGACAACATGTTTAGTCATTCAATTCCACAAGCCAGCAAACAGGTTCAAACTTCCAGAGAAGATAATTGGACATATATAGCTTAATTTGCATTGGGCAAATTGAACCCAAAAAACACAGCTAAGTTGAGTAATATCGAACAGAAACTGTTTATCAAAGCAAGACTAAATCTCACAAACATAAGAAACTGTTAATCATAGCAAAACCAAATCTCACAAACATTAGAAACAATCAAACAATTTTTGAAGTTAGAAAAAATTCCGAAAAATACAAAAATTCAGCATGGCAGAAGAAATATGTAAAGAAGGCTTCAAAAAAACTACGACAAGAACTGATTCGTAGTAACTACCATGTAAAACAAGAATAGAAAAGCTAGGAAATTATCTTGAATTCAAGCAGAAAAGCAATTTTATAATTAAAAAAAAAACAACTCAAAATACAAAATCAACAACATAAGCACCACAACAAAACTGCAAGTAGTCTTTCAAGGACCCTCAAAAACATCAACAGGAATTTCATATACGGATAAGGGTAGTACTACATACAAATAAATGCTTTCGAACATTTTCAGAACAATACAACTCACAATTTGGTCTAAGAGCAAAATTTACTGTGCGACTTCTATGTAGATGATGCGTTATCTGGTGCAAACACAATAACAGAAGTAATAAAGCTAACAAACTTACTGCTTTAGATTTGATTTGCATAAATTGGTGTTCTATAACCGATTAATTAAAGATCAAGAAATTGAAAAAGATTACCATATTTAGCAAAGAAGAGAAAACAAAAACTTTGGGTGTACAGTAGAATAGAAAAGCAGATAAATTGCAATTCCAAACTAAAACAAGGTTAGTCACATCACGAGTTACTGAAAGAATCATTCTGTCACAAATAGCACAATTGTTTGATCCACTAGGGCTGATGGGCACAGTGATGACAAAATCAAAAATTATTATGCAAAACAAATTCAAGTTTTGCGGCTACTAACAATGCAGCCTATCGAGCATGTATATATTTAAAGAAATACACAAAAAAAGTCTTATATAAGATTATTATAAATAAAACAAAAAATGATACACAAACCTAAAAGTGTATATTATTGATACTCAAGGTCAGCAGTAGTCAAACTTATTAAGTTTGAATTATGGTAGCATGGGCCTAAATTGCTGGCAAAACCAAAAATATCTTATTACTCCTGCTACAACCATAGGAATAATTCCTAAGAATAGCAATATAGTTGCCCATAAGGTCCAACAAATGTATCCCACAATAGAATATCATAAACAACTGCAAAAAAGAATCAAAACTAAAAAAACATTGCATTTATTAGAGCGTTGAAAATATTTATGGCTAGAAGAGGACACGTGAGTCAGATGTTTTCCGATAAAGGTACAAACTAGAAGTAATTATAAAGTTAAAAAAACTGTATGATTTAGTAAAACCAGAAAAATGCAACATTAATATGTCCGAGTACTTAAACGATCATAAAATAAAATGACATTTTATACCACCACAAGCTCTGACAAACCCAATGATGAAAAAATTTTACCCCCGGACACTTTCTCATAGAAAGTAAGTTACTATCAAATGCGAAACCCCAATTAAAGCAGATAGCAAAAAAATAAAACAGTCATGGCAATACATCGAGCAGATAAAAAACAAGATAGTCCAAAAAATACTTGGATCAATTACATACCAGAACGTTGAGCAACAAAGTTATGTATTTTACCAATAGAATAGCTGAAACGCCATAGTTGGCATATTCCAATAAATTGTATTTGTAAAAAAGCAGCGTATATGTGTATTGCAAAACAAACTTTTTAGATATGCATTCACTTAATCTGTTTAAAAAAGCTCAAGTCACATAGACCAATTTTAAATTTAAAAAAATGCTACGTATTCTGCATGGAAAAACAACACCTTGCAAAGAACTATTTACAGAAATGCAAATTTTAATAATTCACATCCTATATTTATATAAACTGCATGCATTACGTCAAACAAAAAATATTGTCTTATAATAAAATAAATATAGGCAGAAACAACCACAACACTAAATATGAAGCCACATTACTTAAAGTTGACAAACTTAATACATGAAACACATACTTTAGACATGTCTAAAGTAAAGCCATACTGATAAAAAATAAATTTCGAAACGCGTATAAGGATGATTTTAGACTATTTTATTATATATTTACATTTTGTAATTTCTAGACTGTTCGACATTGTACATTTATGCGAACATGTTTTACTTGTTCTAGTGTTGCATAATCTAGATGTTAATTAATTTCTAATTCATTTTTTCCTTTATCTATATTTTCCCCTTTTTGGTTAATTTTAATTTTAACCACATTTTTCAATTTTATTTTTTCAATGTTGTAGTATTAGTAGTACTAACTGTAACGTGCAAGTTACTCTTACTTTCTAAGTAACTTGTTTTCGTCTTTGTAAAACGCCTATGAACAAGAACAACGATAAATTCGTTTTCCAAGATTAATACTAAGTACTTTTAATTTACTACCAACTAAACTTAAAACTCAACCAATCGCACTTCTAAAAAAATGATTGGTAGAGCTGAAATATACAAGTAGTCATTATTTATTTTTTATTATAATCTTAGACAGTACAATTTACAATAAACTTATTATTGTAAATTGTACTGTTTATTAATATTTTTTAATGTTTGTAAATTTGAGTTTATATTATATTTAACATTGGCATTTCACATCAAACTATTTAGTTTTTAATTACACGCCATGCAATTTCATCGTATAAGAGTAAATGAACAGTAAAGTTTTAAACCTTACCTACAGTATTAATAAAATTGTCAACAAACATTCAGCAAAAATATTAAAAAAAAAAACTGTTTTATATTCTTCTACTTCAGTATAAACGTCAGAATTGTTGTATAAAACAAATTAATTATTAAAAAATAAAAAAGCACATACCGTAACATAATATTGAATTAAACTACAACCTGAATTAAAATAGCCAACTCCACCGGTGCACCCCGTACTAATTATATTTGATATCATGAACTAGGTTATCCAACACAAACTAAAACAATCTCAATATAGAACGTGCTTCTACTCGCTTTCAGCGGATGCACTATGTGCAATTAAGCATATAGTTTCCTTAAATGTCAATAAAAAAATAGTTAAAAAAAACATTCAATGGCCACTTACATTTTAGGTGCACTTCCGCTGTAGTTATCAAATACTGAATCATGTATGGATATTAACTCATGTGAATCATCAACTGTGAATATTTTATGCATGAAAAATGATTGACATGACGACAACAGCGTCCATGAAATAAAACACATACACAGCTGCAATTAAATTTTATTACAGGGATGACAAATGCGGCCGAATAATGCAAAATATAAAATTATGGGACATACTAAAATTCGATCACCCAAATCAAATATTGTTAAAAAAAATCTCATTAAATTTGATTTTGAATTAAAAATTTAATTACGTATTCACATAATAATCTCAATAATTAATTTAAAAAACTAATAGAATAGCAAACACAATTTTAAGCAGAAATTAGATCCGTAATTCAAAGCACGTCCAATATTCCTCTATTTAGCATTCCAACATGTGGTTCTACATTAACTAAATGACCAACTGTAAAATCGATAACATAAAATTGTACTCTTCAATGTAATATTGTAATAAATTTTACATTTACTGAATGAAAGTCGATTCTGCAAAGCTACTTTCTTTGTTATGAGTTTAATGGTTCGCCTCGTATAATTTATAAGTTCGGTTTAATTCAATTTGAAATAAGCTATTAAGAGTTTGAGTAGTTGAATGAGTTGCAATCCACAGCAGAGCAGAATCATTTTAAAATAAATATAAATTAAACAAATAAGAACGAATTTAGTTATAGACTAGTATGTTAAAGCTCATATTAATAAAATTCTCTAAAAAATAATTTTGTGTACAATGACCTCTGTGTACAATAAAATCTATCCAAATAAACTGCTCGAACATTATGAAAATTGGATGATAAATAATTTGAATTATAATAAAAAATCAAGCATTTTGAAACCATTTAATTAAAACTAAAACTATATTTTAATTCACAACAAAATTTCCAACTTTAACCCAGCTTTTCTGAAAATTACATTTTAAATATTTTACTTTAGAACTAGAGCAGCAAAATATACAGACAGAACCAATAAAACTACAACCTAACAAATTTACAAAGATTAAACTAAAGAAGCAACCATAAAGATCAAAATCAGCATTACCGCAACTTGATATCAAGCTCACAGTTTATGGTTATTAAATTTAGACTGATCATGTTTTCTGTTACTATGCTCAAATTCAAACTAGGCATCAGTTTATCGTAATTTATATAAAAGATGCAAATAAAATCGCATATACTACTTAATATACTCATAATTACGAAATTTTTAACTGTTAGGTATCTCCTCGGAATAACCATAGTAAATCCGTTAAGGTTTTTAACTACTAGAAAGTAGTTTTTATTGCTCAATTTAACCTTTCTATGACCAAACTAAAATTGTGGTTATTGATTAATCGGGCTTAATTAGGATATTGTCAGACAGAACAGGAATAAAGATGGCACAGCGCTGCATCCACAAAATTAATAGTATTGCGTCAGTGAGGTATGCTAGTACCGCACAAGAGCTAGCTCAACATACTGTGGAAATCACAAAATGTGAACCGTCTAATAAAACTAAGTATGTAGTACCAAAGCATAGGATGTCTGGTGTCCATTCAAGTATCCACAACGAAGCACAGTTATTAAAAGAGACCCGAATGAAGCAACATCTACAGCCATGCTCTTTGCCGGAATATTTTAGATCCAATACGGATTTTAGTATCGTTGAAAGGAACTTCCTAGCTAATACCCGGCATTAATATTAAATGCCGTTTACATCAAGTGCTACTCGTAATATGGAATAATAATAAAATTGTTTACGAAAAATTGTCTATAAACTTTACTCCAAACTGCAGTTTAAAGGTTGAGGCTCAAAATAAACCCTCTTAATTGTCACAAATTCCCTTCAAGTCACAAGCAAAATCATGTTCGATAAAGTTAAACAAAAATAAAAACTGGACTGACTAAATAGTGTTTATTTATTTAGAATCACTGTTAAAAAACCTGCACAATATTCCATTTAAATATAATACAAAAGTACTTGTTGTATAAAGTTGATAGTATTAGTTTAATTAGAATAGAATAACACAGTTAAACAATCCTACTAGATAATATTTCTCTAAACTACAATACAAGAAAATCTCTGTATAGATTTATTAGTGTTATTTATTTAGATCGACACAGATTAAAGATACCAGACAATATTTCTTATTGGCCGCTGATAACGACGATAAGGTGTTCAGTAAAATGTACTTTACCAAAATTTACGATGGACAATGCCAAACACTAGCAGCTCATCGTTCATTATGGTTAACACGTGACCAAAGCGTAATCTGTCGATTGTGCAATCAAAAGCTTAAGGTAAAATTATTTATTTTATAATATTCACTGATCAGCAAGTATTAAAGGATTAAGTAGGCAGCTCATCTAATTTTCACACAGTAAAGAATTTGACCGATCTAACTAAACAAATGTCAATTTTAAACTCCTCACTATCAATGCAAATTAGGTACCGCCTCTTAATATGACACCATCACATGTTGTAATCTAAATGCAGTAGTAGTGTCATAGTACAGCTATTATACAACACAAATACTGACCGGACGTCGTCTTTGAAAAGATAATGCAAAATAAACTCTAGTAGAATGCGAGGCGTGGGAAGAAAAAAGAACTAGAAAATATAATGAAAAGCGCGAAAAGCAAACATTAAGATGAGATGAAAATAAATGAAAGGCGCTAAAAACTAACTTTGCAACAAGAGTAAGAAAACAAAGAAATATAAAAAAAAAACAAAGAATGAAACAAACACTCAAAATAAAAACCACAGAAGAGAAAAGAACAAAAGCAGCAAAATAAAACCAAAAAACCAAAAAAAAAAAAAAAAATAGAATGTCAGGACAATTATGCATGCCAAGAAATAGAAGAAAGATAAAAAACATTTACAAAGATTATGATAACAAACAAAATTGTAGAGATAAAAAAAGAAGAAAAGAATATGGCAGGCAGAGAAGACCCAAAAAATAATCCCAGATAGAGATACAAGAATATTACTAGATATAAAGTAAAACCTTCAAATTTAAGAATACAACTAATAAAACTGCATAAACTATTCCTAAAAAGAACTAAGAACTCACCTCAAAACAAACAAATAATTTGAATAAATATCATACAAATTAGAGGATGAAGAGAATGCAGAGGTGGATGTCAGTGGGGATAAAAAGATACAAAAGACAAAAAAGACATATAAAAGAAGAGGCTATATGGGAAGACGAGAACATGCTGCATCAAAATCGAAGTAAGAACTAACCCGCCTCAAACTAGTGCCAAATCTAGACTAGTTTGAAGAGGTCAATATAACAATAGAATTTACGCAGAGAAAAAAACCGGAAGGTATTGCCATAAGTTCTTCATTCTCTTTTTTTTGTATGTAGAATGTAAAATATTCATTCATACATATATAATACATTATACATTATTTTACTTTACTTAACTAAAGTCGGAGTTTGCAATTAAACCCGACTCCGACTAGCCAGAACAAAATTACAAAAAAGTTTCACGTTTCACAATTCCAGCAGAGATCCATAATACCAAAAGACTCTAGCCCAAACGAGCAACCAAGTACAGATCGCTTTTTCTAAATCGATGGAAATACTACACACCACTCTAAAATTTTCTAAAATTCAGTATAAAATAATAAGAAGTTGTTTCATTCCAAATCTTCAGTTCTACAGTTTTGCAGAAAACCAAGCTGAAGTTATATCTTAACATTCACGTAACAAAGAATTATGTTAAAGCAAATCTACAGAATTTTACTCAATCATGTTGCTTACTTATTTAGAAGTTGTACACTGACCTTGCTATAAACTTACGTTGATTTACAAGTGGGGATATAAAGGTTCCAATCAGTTCAATTCAAGCAAAAGTTTGAAATTGATCAAAATTCAGATATATTTAATAAGGTTAATTGTGCCACTACACCTAATTGTAAATTTGTCAAAATTCAACACCATCGTCAAAAAGACGACAGACTTTACCAACAAAGAAATCAAATATATCAAAAATGCCACAGCATAATTACAGCACACAAAGATAGCATTGGCAGATAGAGTTAAACACAATAACTCTTACAATGGTTAGTGTCACAGTATACAATGCTACAACTTCAACCAACTCAACATTAAGATGCTATATTTAAGGCAAAACATCAAAAGATTTTGATGACCTAGAGACTAAAAACTCATTGAAATTTGTATTATCAGACTTGCACGCAGGTTTTTTAAATTAATCAAAAGCTTGCAGCATAAAAAAACGGCTTAAAATTTCAATTAATTTATCGTTTAAAAGTGATCCTAGCCACTATATCAAACGACCATAAACACCGCAAAACTATATGTTGCAAAATATGCGTAGCATCCAATAACACCTACTTTGCATAAGGTTGTAGTCCATTGTAGTGCATGCTATGCTGCCAATAGGTCTACTGTCCAAAAAAACCGTAGAGACTAAGTAGCAACACTTTCAACTTTACCAAGAAAGTTTTTAAGAGCAGCCGGCTTGCAACAAAAATATTTTTATTAAATAACTTCTCACTGGAACAAATCAAATTTCAAAAAACCAAATTTAAGCCCTAAAGAAAGCTTAAAATAAACACACATTAAAGTGCTCTCCAAAACAATGTCAACGACAAAGAAGACATGGCATCAGACAAACACATAATTTCGAACAAAGATAAAAGACATTTCTTTATAATAATAATTATATTATACTCTAGTGTGCGTCTTCTTAAAGAAACAGATGTTCCGAGTATTCCAATTCCAAAATTTAATAAATTGCAAAAAAAACATTAATATAACAATTACAAATAAAGAAAGCAAGTCTTAAAAAAATAATACTGAAATAATAAAAAAAAATTAAAAAATATTATTGTAATGTTGTAGCAACATTTCTATGACGTATATATAATTAAAACAAAAAGAACAGTTGTATCACTTTCTAAAAACTAAGTGTATAGTACCTTGTTATTAAACAGTGTCTTTCTATAAACATCGCTTAAAATCCTCCATTAGTGATGCATTACCTCGTAGCATAATAAATAGTTTCAACTAAAATGGTTTAATTATTCTATCTACACCAACTTTTTGTATGTACGAGATTCCCGCCATAAATTCCTGGCCTACTACATTTCTATAAACTTCAGACCAAATGTCAAATGTTGCCAGTAAAGGCAGTAAAGTGTGATGCTTTATTAACGTACATGTGCAATTTCAATCCTCTACTTTAATAAGTCTTGTAGTCATATCCAGATTTGTAAAAAAATGAGTACCAAGCGATCATCAAATTCTTTACATTAGAAGATCCCACCCCTCATCAAATTAAACAAAGTTTAGATAGCTTATACGGTAAAAATTCACCTTCTTATTCCACCGTGAAAGAATGGGTCAAACAATTTAAAATAAGCTATGAGTCTTTAGAAGATGACTCACGTTCTGTTCAACCAGTTGAAGTAATCACAAAAGAGTAGATCGCCTTTATTGAAAAACTGGTCTAAAGTGAGAGAATTATCGGAAATCCAAGGCTGTCATATACATCAATTCGCCGAATACTCTAAGACCATTTGGGTATAAATAAAGTGAGTGCAAGATAGGTCTCAAAACTTCTGTCTACTGTTCAAAAACAGCATCAAGTTGATTGTGCCCGATCTTTTTTGAAAGCTCTGTGAGGGGAAACAAAAAGAAGTTCTGCAATCTATTGTTACCAAAAAATAAAAATATGATTTTGTATCATGATACTCTGTCCAAAAAAAAATCCATAGAATGGCGGCGTGCAGGTGAATCACCACCAAGAAAAGCCAAGGCATCCCAGTCAATCAAAAAGATCATAACAACAATATTTTAGGATTGTTAAAGCATCTTGATGATTGATTTTAAAGACAAAAATACCACTCTGAATACCGCTTATTATGCTACCTTATTACACAAGTTAAAAAAAAATATTTGAGCAAAACGGTTGCTCAACTTGCCATAAGAATATGCGGTTTTCAAAAAATACATACAAACCATACAGTCCAGACTTGGCCGGTTTTCAAAATTTTTAAAAACATTTATGGTAAAAATTTCTTGGCTATAAAGAGGTGAAAACTGCCGTTTTAGAGCATTTTGACGACAAACCTTCAGAATATTTTTATGAGACGATAGAATTACTAATTAAGCAAAGTAAATATATAGTTTATTAAGATTGAAAGAGATCACAACACAAACACAAAAATGTGTTTATAACTTCCATTGGAAACATCATTAAAGTATTCTCTTTTTTTCCACCACCAATTCAAAATTCAAAACTTTGAATGCTACAAATTCATTTAGAGGTACTTTTTCAGTAGGGATTTTATGTTAGAAAAAGCGTGGGCTGAGTCAAACTGTTATGGTATTTTTGTTCAGTGCACAGCGTCTATAAATTATTCAGCTGTATTGCAAAAATCAGCGCTCTATGAGGAAAGTGTTTTGTGCGCTTAGAGTAACTTATGGTTTACATTATCTGCTTACAGAACGCACAATTTGCTGTACCATTGAAAAATTTGACTCAATATTCATTATTAGCTATTACGCGACCAAATAGACCACATCCAATACGTAGTGAAAAAAATATAGCAGCGGTAGGTGAGAATGTACGCGATGATCGTGAAGAATCGATTTAGCGCCATTCTCAACAGTTTGGCTTATCGTAAAAAACAACTTAGCGTATTTAACTTAAGAATCTTGGTTTAAATGCACACAAAATTCAACACATGCAAGAATTGAAACCGGCCGACCTTCCGAATAGTCATCGTTTCAGGCTTTATGCTCTTGAAAAGCTTCAAGAGATCTACTGTTTTCAACAAAATTTTGTTCAGCAATGAGGCCCATTTCTGCCTTAATGGCTACGTCAATAGGCAAAATTGTCGCATTTGAGATAAAGAGCAACCAGAAGAGATTCAAGACCTGCCATTAGATTCAAACAAAACAACGGTTAATGGATTGCAAGCAAAATTTCTTTAAAAACAAGGCCCGCCGGAACGTAACTGTGAATGGCGCCCATTATCGCACAATCATAACAGATTATTTTGCCTAAAATTAAAACCGGTAATCTTGACAACATTTGCTACTAACAAAGCAGCTACTTGCCACATAGCTCGTGAAACCATGGCTTTATTGCGACTCGGACCGGTGAATCTAGACGGCCAGCCTACATTATGTACAATCGCACCTCTAGACTTTTTCTTTTGGGGCTACGTATAGTCCAAAGTCTACATGGATAAGCCGATTACGATTGGAATTAGAGACCAACATTACTTCCGTCATTTGCCAAATATCATTCCAAATGCTTGAAAGCGTCATTCGAAAATTGAAACTTCTGAATGGACCTTGTTAGCCGTAGTTACAAGCAACATTTAAAAAAAAAATCTTTAAAATATAAATGTACAAAATAGTTCTTTTTTATGATCATAAACCCGATAATTTTTTTTTTTTTTTTAATTGAAAAAAAGTACCTCTAAATGGATCACCCTTTATAAACATTACGTCAGCTTCTACTTCCTCAGAAAGATGAGATTATAATATAAACATCACATCAGTTTCTACTTCCTCTAAAACACGATATGTTCTTTCAAACACAAATTGCAAAAAAAAGTCTTAAGATTAATGAAGATAAACAATAACATGCAGTATTAATATCAATCTTTAAAAAAAAAAATTCCAAACTAGAAACTAAAATGAATACCGAACTTTTCCAAACAATAATATTTAGAAAAGACAGTAACATTTTCAAAGTTTTTTGGCATTTATTTATTTACTATTACAATATTATGTTACTAATAGCATGTTATACATAAAGCTTTGAATTAATACAAATGTTTCCATGTATTGATTATATTCGTGTTCATTTATTAATATGCATACCAAAACCACAAACAAATATCACTCAATACTGTTTTGAAATAAACAAATGACATATTTATTCTAAAATAAGTATTATCAAGCATAATATTTTATAATGTCGCACATTCTTTGAGTCAATGTTTTAAATTCGTCACATACCAAATTTATTTCAACTTATCACAAATGCAAAATAGATATAAAATCATATTAATTTAAATTATAGTGTTCAGTGAACAATTTAGTACGTTCGTGAAAAAGTTTAATATATTTTTGTACTATTTTTATATAAACTCTCATGCTATTTTTATCACAAGGTTTCAGTATCACGGATAAATGAATCATATTTTGTTTGTTATTTCAACTATATGAAGTTGATTGAAATATTGTTACTTTTAATTCATTACAATAATTAGTATATTTTACAAACATATGGCGCATTACAAAACGTGCTTCATATATAAACTCTTGCGTGACGCTGCCAATAATCCTCAAACTGCAATTAGTAGAAATGACTCAATTGAAATAAGTAATATCCGCCTTCAACAAATAATACAATCATCTAGGTTAATTTATAAAATGTAAATCAATTCATAATAGTAATTTAATTATAATTTACATTACAACAAATATTTTTTTATTGTGGAAAATACGAAACAATAAATACAATCTTCGCAAATACCCGGCGTTTTTTATGTTTTAACTTGTTTGAATTGCTGAAAAGACCTTTATTACAACGCAATTATATTTAACTGTAATAATCCCCAGCTTAATGGTTTCAATTGTACACGAATTACGTTTTTTCATCGTAGAAGGTTGAATTACTCACTAAAAAAGATAAGATAGTAATGTTATTTATATCAAAATTAACAGATGAATAATATTAATTGATTAATTATTATAATTGAGACTGTTATTTAATTAAGGTAATAAGTTACAAATGTGTCGACTAGTATTAATTTTAATCGAGCAAATTGAGTAGTTTTAGTGTGGTTATTATAAATGTTAATTAAGTAGATTAATTAATTAGTTTTAATGGGAAAAATTGTACGGACAATGAAATTACGACTAGGGAAATTTTAATATTAAATTGTGGGAGTGGCAAACCACTTAATTTTATATTCAACATTAAAGGCAGGCAAATGTCATGTGCTTGTGCAATTTTAAATTATTAAGTATTTAATGTTATAATTAGAATAAAACATGTAATTTACTAGCATAATTCGCAAATACTTTTAATTGCGTTTCTAAGGAAATTGTCGGCCAGCATCTATATTTTTATACTAGTGTAGTTTCTTAGCATTAAACGGTTAAAATAGTTACCATATAAAAGTCAAGATCAATTCCATGTAACTTGTAATTTACTTCCATGAACTTAAATAATTAATGTGACAATTTTAAATATTTTATATTAATAATTAAATAAATTATTAGATGCTTATTATATCGTAAAATTCCTCACGCTGTTACATAGTTTAGGCCCATGTAGAGAATTATTTACTGCACTTGTTAGTTTGGTGACAATGTGCGTTTGCTTAAGTTATGGAGTACGTGTATATTTTTGTTTATGTTCTCGTTTTAACCTTATATACTTGCTTTATTATGCTAATTATGTAAGCTTTATTTGTTTGTTGTGCGTATTAGTCAAGTCTACACGTGTAACGATTCCTTCCTCTTTATATTGAATGGTACATTATTGTTATTAAATTAAGTGCAAATAGGAAATAGCAGTTTGTTTAAAATAAATATACATAGAACTTCAAAGATAAAAGAATTTAAACTAAGAAATAAATTTTATATATTTATTAACAAGTTTAGATAAACAAATATCGTTGTCAAGTAGACGTAAATGTCTTATAATTGAATGATTAAATTAAATTTATCCAACTAATAAAACAAATTTTAAGTTACATACTAACGTGTTTATTTATTATTCTGATCAAATGTTTCACCGCAAATGCTACATACATCATATATCGATTACAATATCATTCCACTGCATAAAAAGGTAGTCACAGCAATTCTGTTGACTGATTCAGACAAATAATGCTGTAATATGTTGGTTGAGTTGTGGGTTAACGTTTGCATGTGGATAATGTTGACATTTATTTGTTAAACTATGTAGGTATATATTTGTCAACAACAAGTCATATTAGTGTACGGATACGTGAAATACGACTGCATCTTTTAACTTTATTTCATAACAAATTTTCTTTTAACGAGCTTTGATGCAAAATAACAAGTTTATTATAATGTTTTGCAATCTGGATTTTATTATAAACCATGCTTGAAGCAATTATTTTGATTTTATATCGGTTGGCATTTGAGAACAGTTAAATCATTTACAGAAAATAATTATATCAATGGTAGAAATAAGATTAACATATTTATTGCAAAGCTTAAGTAAATTATGTATCTTTTCTCATGTGAAAGTAGACACTCCTATATACAAGGACCACCTGAATATTAAATTATGGTTAATACTATATAATTTTAAACACTAGATAGGTAATAAAATCTCGAGTGCAGTTAGATATTCATGATATTATTTAGATATTTTGAACCTTCATCTGTATATCTACAGATAATTAATCTAAATATATTACCGAGTAAGGTTAATTTTGCTCCATAAAGATTAGATTATGCAGTATTTCTAATTGAAGGTAACGTTAATGTCAGTAACATTTTAAATATTTGTTAAGTATTATTTTTATTAATACTTTGAAGCGGAAGCAGAAGCTTTTGGATAATTTCTAAGTTGGCTTTCACATCGTCAGAATAGTTTTCTAAAATAACAATTCATACCAATGCGGAACAATTTTAAACAATTATAGCATTTGTGGAAATTAGTCTGATATATAATTAGTGTCCATGTAACCACAATTGCAATTAATATTAGAGTGTGAGTAGACCAGATACTACCCCTTCTCTTAATTAACGAGTTCAATAATATATACACAATCTTAACACAAAACATATCCAATATGTAATAATAATATAATGATAAATAACAAAAAAATATGCTCGGGTACAAGGACTAAATATCTCCAGCTTAGATCTCTTAGCTTAACGTAAAGAACTTTATAACAGATCAAGCGTGTGCTGTCATGGTATTTTGTTCAGTATTGTTTGACATTTTAACATTGAAAGATTTATGGTCCACATAATCGGCCTACCAAACGCACAATTCGCTTTACAATAAAAAATTTGAAACCCATTTTCATGATTGAATAACGACCAAATAGACCACATCCAAGACGTAGTGCAGAAAATATAGCGGCGGTAGCTGAGTCTATACGCGATGATGAATCAATTCGGCGACGTTCTTAACAGCTTGGATGGTCGTATAGAACAGCTTCGCTTATTTTATGTAGGAATCTTGGTTAAAAAGCGTACAAAATTCAACTCGTGCTAAAATTTAAACCGGCCAACCTTCCAAATCGTCACCGTTTCAGTCTTTGTCTCTTGAAAAGCTTGAAAAAGATCCACTGTTTTTGATCAAAATTTTGTTCAGCAATGAGGCCCATATGTATGTAAATTCTAAAGTCTATATGGATAAACCGGCAACGATTGAGAAATTAGAATCCAACAACATACAACAATGTAGCTCTGGAAAAGATTAATAGTAAATGCTTATGGTAGTGGTCAGACAAAATCCAAAATAAAGAAGTGTTGAAAAGAGCAGGAGAGCAAAGAACGCTAGTACTTAAGAAAGGAAGGATGTATAAGGCATGCATTGAGAAGATTGTTTATTGTAGGACGTGATTAAGAAAAAGATGCAAAATGACTAATATTCCAAAGAAAAGAAAAAGGTACAATAAAATTAAAAAAAAAAAAAACTAAAGACCAATAAAACTAGAATAAAAGCACGCAGGACCCGAAAAAACAAAACATCAATGATGATAAACATACAACATTATCAAAATTACATTTATTGAAATTCTGCTTTATCAATCGAGAACCATATAACCGACGGAATACGGAATACAAAACTACTAATTTCTTTTTTGGCATATTTTAGTTAGTTCTCAAAATTTACTATGATCGGACACTCAGTTATGCTGATCAGTTATAAATTTTCGATGTCATCACCGTGCATCAAGTTGTATTTTCAAAATATGAAGAACATTATACGTATTCAACCACAGCCAATATATGTTCTTGTATGTTTCCGTTAAATTTGTTCTTGATCCGAATTGGTTTTCGTTTGATTTCTATATTGTTCGTATTTTTTTATTAATATTTAAAGATTCATAAGTTACTATAAATTACATATACATATATACATATCATGCTAGGCCTGACTCTCACATTGTATCTCAGATTTCACTACATCAAATACTTATTATTAAACAAGGTTTTCAAAAATGATAAAAAAAAAGCCACAATTTTTAGTAATCAAAACGTTCTAAGTGCATCTACTGTAGAAAAAATATTAAAGTCGATTACTGATGTCAGACCATCGACACGTGTTCATCCAAGTAAATCAGAAAACATATAACGGCTGTTTGTCAAAATGTGACCGGGAGTCCAAAAACATCGTGCTCAAAAACTGAACATTTCTATAACATTTCTATAAGCACTATCAGTGTATTCTCAGAAAAGATTGCGACTTCATGCATCAAAAATTCACCTTACTTGACAGTTCAAGCCTTCAGACCATACACAGTAAAGAAAGTTCGTCAATTAATTAATCAAAAACTGAACGTTGAGTTTTCCAACAAAATCATCTTCAACAATGAGGCCAAACTTTATGTTTCGTTAACAAGCAAAATTGCCGAGTGACAAATTCATTAGAAAAAAAAATCCCAAACGAGTCCATATTTGTTTGAAGACGCTGCCGAGAATGCACATACAATAATGATATCAGTGAATAATAACCCAGTTTTATACCCAATTGAATTTTTGCTGTTAGTATCTTTTAAGTCAAAAGTTGAAGTTAATAAGTCCACAACCTCCAAGTCTTGAAAGAGGAGATTAGACGCTGTATCTAACAAGCCTAGCCACTTTTTGTCAAACAAAAGCAAATGTCCTAACAATGCCAAAAAGAGCATTTATCGGATGGTCGTTCCATACATAACTAATTTTCTAAAAAAAAAGTTTAAATTTTCCGCTTTTATTGGAACACCCATTAATGCAGTCCTTTTAGTCCTAAACATTGATACCAGCCAGGAGGCGTCCCAAGATAAAGAAAAGAACTTTTTCGAAGTACGGAACCTCAATCCTCACCAGGCACGCTCGCGGCCCTACTCTTAACTCAATTTCTCCGCAGCTCTCACCCTGAGCCCCAACGTCAAAGCAGCAACATACCGGAATGAGACGCCGTGACTAAGAAAATCTAAGACAGGCGCAGCCACCGCTACATGCCGTGCGGCACCTCTGCCACATACAGACTTAAACTACTTTCCTTACCAAACCCTTTGCTTGCCAGATACTGTCAAAAATCAACCACGACGACAGCCCGGCAGAAGCAAAAGTTGCCCCTGCTAAGTGCACCGGCAACACTTCAGGTAAATAAAAGACTCAATTTTTTCAGGCCAACCCCGAGCACCAAAAACAAACTGCAAGTACGCAAGTACTTAAGCCCCACTAATTATTATCTTTATTTCAACAAGAAGGAATTCACACCCAAGCAAAACCCAAAAGAAGCAGTGACTGCTTTATCAGCAAATACGGACCGAAAACAACATTTGCTTTACGTAAGCTGATTGTTAGCAATTGTTGGTAGATATCCGATCCAATTCAGCATAAAATTATACCAATTTAAAAAAAGTTTGCTGTTTAGGATGATAAATTCACTAGCCGACCGAATACAAATAAAGCTTGTAGGATAGAAAACATATGACCGTTTGCAAACAAACAATCTGCATATAAATTCCATGTATATAATGCCACTAAAATTATCAAATAATTTCTAATAATCATAAAGATTTTCTCAAAAATAAGACTGCTTTACCAAACAAACATTGGGCCACGCTATGTTGAATAATAAACATTTTTGCAAAAACTCATAACATTTTTTATTGAGATAAAGCTAACGGCACAAGTATCGTCATGTTGCAAGAAAACATCTATGGTTTGCAATCGTTACTTAGAGACAAGAAGTTAGGGTAGACAAGCTAGACAATGTCAAAAACTGGTGACAACCGTTCAATAAAACAGATTTTTGCGCAATTGTGTGGTTTAGACAACGCAAATTTATTACTAGAAACCTGCAAATGCAAAAAAGCTAGTAGATTTCAAGTTTGTTAACGTTCGTTTAACAACTTGTAAATTGGAAAATGGTGTCGTTATATTCAGTTACCTTTAGCAACAAATTTGGGCACATATGATCGTCATCGTAAAAAACTAGTTCAGAAGATATACAGGTATGTAGGATGTGACAAGATATAAGCTGGCATCTCTTTTAATACTCAGCAGATCTTGTTTCCATTCATGGACAAATAAATGCTGCCCGATACTTAACATATGTGCTCGCAAACTATGTGTTAGAGCCTTTATAGACTTCAGATTTCTGTTCCAGCATAATAATGCAAGATCCCACGTAGCAAATCAGACAATACACTTCCGGTAAGAACAATACATACGCGTTACTACTCTTAAGTGTTAGTAAGTTTAGATTTTTGACATATCAGCCTAAGAAGACTATTAATGCCGTAATCGCAGGTGTTGTAATCAAAGTTAGAATATACATTATTTACTAATTAAAAAAAAAAAAACTAAAGTTAACCATTTTACTTATTGTTCCGCTAATTTATTAACATTAAACATCGCTATTGTGCATGAGAGTGTATGGGAAACCCGAGGCATTCAATTTCTTGTCGTTTAGAAGAACTTGGTCTTTCTGCGACTTCATTTTGGCAAACTTTGCTTTTTTATACGGTTGGAGAAACCGTATAAAAAAAGTGTTAGCTGATTGAGCTCGATGGCAGTTGAAAATAATCTTTAACGAAGAGTCCCATTTTTAGATAGCTGATTTTGTAAACAACCAAAATTGTCAAATTTAGAGCAATACCAATCAGCACAAACCGTAACCCGAGAAGGTCATTGTTTAGTGCAGATTTTGGTCTGACAAAATCATCGTTCCGTACTTCTTCCAAAACAAAACTAAAATTGCCATAACCATCAACGGCGAGCGCTACAGTTCGATGATAAGCAACTTCTTGTGGCTTGAACTAGATGATATGGATACAAACGATATGTAGTCCAACAGGACGACGCTACGTTCCACACAGCCCATGCCACAATGAACATTTTAAGCAAGCGATTTTAGGGCATGGTTTTCTCGCCCGGCGAGAACCAGATTTATGCGACAAAGCCGTCAAAAATTGAACCTCAAAAATACATGCCACCAAGCAAAACCGCAGCAGACATTTAAACGACGTTATATTCCATACTTAATGCCATAAAATATTCTATCAAATTAAAAAAATAAGTGGATATCTCACACACAAATTGTACTATTTACATTTAAAAATTGGGCGTTCTATTGGAAGACCCTTTAGAACTAATTTAATAATGATAGATCGATCTTTAAACAGCGTTTATCAGTTCAACCAATAAACAATAGAGCTAGAACACTGTTACGGAATTGTGTCAATCGCAAAGCGACAAATAAAATGTTAAAATTAATCGTAAAGCAATAAATTATATTTAACATTTTCTAAAAAAAATCAACAAATTGTTTATTTTATATTCTTTAGATTTCAACAAACTTGATAAACTATCAATGTAAAGCAATAGCAAAAATGTGACACATATAATATTTTTAATTTCATGTGAGTAATATTTATTTAGTCACACAATTATCAATCCCAAAGCAAAACATTAGATTAATCATTTTTAGATAATGTACGCGACTTAACTGTTACGTGGCAAATATCAAGCTATATGCGTACCATGACAGCTGTCAACCGCAAAAGCGATTGTTGAAATTCAAAGTATTTTTATGTTGTTATTACAAAGTAATTTCTGAACATCACATTTAAAAAAAAAACATCTTAGTTGCAATTACAAGCGACAGAATGCCACTAATTGTGTGTAAGTTTTTAGGTTATGTACTGCCGCAATTCGATTGTCAATCGACAGATTCGGTACAACATTTGTTTTAAATTAGATTTAAAAAAATGTACCTAGACCCAATTGTTAACCACAAAAAGATAGATTTTTTCAGTTTATCTACAATGTACTGTCCTTAAAAGATAAAATGTTAAAAAATAACAACAGATAAAATGTAAAAAAAATTAGTCATTTTTGTATCTGCAATTTATAACAATTAACCGCAAAGCAAGAGATTAGATTTTACATATTTATATAACTCAAATGTGAAATGAGTAACAATTTTTAAAAATTAACACAAGCGCATATAAATGACAAAATGAAATATGTATACTGTGAAATACATAACAACCGGACGATGCAACAAGTTCAGTGCTTACCTTGAAACTACTGTCAATCATGACAGATATAATAATAAATAAATATGCATAAACTGACAAAGTAATAGATTAAATGCAAAAAAATTAGGTTAGTTGCATACAGTAAGTAACTCATATTATGTCAATCGCAAAGCAACAGATAACATGTTCAAAATTATTTCTATATTTAGAGATTCGACCGTAGTTAGAAGCCTCGGTTCGATTCACGGCAGCGGAAATATCTAATTTGTCAAATTTCCTTCGCTGTCTCCTTTGGAAAGCAATGACAAACCAGCAAAGTATTTGCCTAGTAAACTCTAGTAGTGTGTTTCGGATTATATGTTAACTGTAGGTCCCGCATGTTTGCGTAGAACTATTATCGCACACCACAAACATGCAAGATACGTAGTAGCAAGCACGAGCACAATAAGAAGAAGTAGATTCTGCAAAGTCAACAAAATTATAAAGTCCTGAATCTTGTTTGAGTGCCGAAAAAATCCAGGATAATGCTGTAAGAATAGATTAGATACAACATATGAATATATTCATACACGTAATAAAATAAATATTTAAAAGCTCCATTGTCGAATAAATTAAATTAAATATAGCTCAAATTATTACGCAATAAAATGTTTAAACGTACTGCAAGTGTCATTCGTAATATGTAAAATAATAAATTTAAATTTAATTTGATCATATTTTTGACATGTGCTATACTTATGTATTTATTTTCTACCACTAATAAAAGCTAAAAATACGGATTTAGTACATATCTATTGACCTAATACCATATCGAGATTAATATATTATTTATAAAGTTTTAGAAACAAATGTATTTTTATGCATTTTGAACCAGGTGAACGAATTTTTCTGTCAAACAGATGTTGCTGCTATTTATTACGAGACTTTGTCTTTAAGAAAGCTTGTCGGTAACAAATGTGAAACATCAACCAACGAATATTTTGGATAAAAATAGACAATAAAGAACAAAGTATTAAAACACCTATAATATGTAAATATCACAGAAACTTAATATAGATCAATGGATTGTAGTCTAAAACAATTTGATTTTTTTTTTTGACTAACAAAGAAAATTTAAATCATACAATTATGATATTACAGTATAAACCTGTAGGATTGTTTTATATATTTATGGATAATCATCAATAAGTTTTAGTTCAATCATGTTTATTTATTCAATTACTATAAATCTACTGATTTAGTATCTGTTTTAGATTGAAATCAAGAAAGAAATAAAAAGATACATAATATAGATATTGTAAGTGACACAGTTGTGTTAATTAATTACAAGTTGATGTAATTGTAATGTATGTTTGCTTGGAGACATGTGATTTATTTCGATTATGATATTAAAGTGGTAGAATTATAGGTGGGTAGAAAGGTAGGTAGGTAGCAAAAGCAACACGTGTCATTTCCTAACCGCCGATTGCCGGGGACTATATAACATAAATCATCTCACCTCTAAATAAATAGGCCGCCAGCATCATGTCCCTAATTTGTGGCACGAGTATGGTGGGGTTCTGCACCTGCAGGCCTAAGGATAGGGGAACCATAGTAGGCATTTGAGGTAACATAAAATTGGAGTGCGTACAACTGGACACACCTAATTTTTGATGGTCAATCTCGCACAATTTACACGGCATTTTAATCTTCATCTTGTATATTAAAATTAAAAATTTAAAAATATATTATTATGATTTTTGTTTAATTAAAACGAAACTATAGTAGATATCACAATATTTCTCACAATTCGTTTAAGCAATTATTAAGATAGCTAAATCACACTGGGGTAGGATGGACACTTTTATTATACTTGTGTAAACAACAACAGGCACTATTTCGATTTCATCACATAATATTTCCACGCGGAGTGTCACGGTAAAACCTCCGATATATCGATAGCGAAGAATTTATTACACCTAGAGTGAGCGGGGAATCGTGAAGCGTTCACGCTACTAAAACACATTAAATTCAATCAGAGTAAATTATTGTTATTAATGAACCCAGTTGAATAAAATTATAGAGATATAAGGTGGCCGGCCACTCTTATTAATTGTATGGTCGTATTTATGTAAGAGTACGTTTAATTGTCCTGGCATGTGAAGTATTTCGCCAATTCGGCGGAGCATTGATAAAATTTGGAGCACTGATGCCACCGCACATATCACCACATATCTGCACAAACTTTGCAAATGCACGGATATCCAGTCGACACGCGAATACTTCTAAGTGGGGCTCTTGTAGCATTTAAATGAGCTCGCATAACAGTACATTCGACTCGAAACGGAATCTGGCAGATAACTCGTACTCGCGAATCAATCGCATGACGGGCCCGAGCGTGTTCAAATATTTACCGGTGGGAGCTGTGAAGTGGAAGAGCATTTGAGCGCGTTGAACATCACAATCGGGGTCTAGCTTAACGCTGCGTACGAGCACCGCACAACACGGCAGCCGTAACTCGACTAACCTAACCTTCGGGGCTCCGTTCTCGGTCAGTTAAGTTTGATACCCCGTTCACCGCCGTACGGACCAATCCGGTCTTTGAACGTCACCGAACGTCACTTCGATTACTTTGCAAGTGGCGCTCGCGACGTCCAAACAAGACGTCTAATAATAAAATCTGGAATTCGACTTGTCGAAGAGCCGAGATCTAAGCGAGAATGTTTCCTACATGATGTAGCCCCGGCAGCTCCCACCGCGATATGAATTACGTACACGGCCTACGTGCAGAAGCCGAGATTACGTTGCGGGCTATTTGTTTTATGTCACTTGGACGAATTTATTACACCATACAATTGATATTCCTTATCGCCACGTTCCTTTCGATTAAGTCTCTTACCTCGGTCACTTAATTAAAACCTTGCTAAATATTTTTATTTGTAATTCAATTCTTTATATTTCTACATTCACTTAAAAAAACACCACTACAATCCGATGTGTGCTTACTAAATCATACGTAATTAGGTAAAAAGTAATTTACATTTTATTATAGCCATACATTTCAAACAAATGCTTAATGATGTAGAAATAAAATCATAAACGTATGATTATTATAATCTAGATTGAAAAGCAGCAAGTGTTCGTGATAAATACTATAAGTAATATTATTATAATAAAGCGACGATTAGGTTTCAATATACGCATTCCAGAATATTCTTGTTTAGATAAAAGAAAATTTTGAATAACATTATGTACGTATGTACATTTTATTTATTTACATGCTATTTAAGCTACATTTTTTTAAAAAAATTTTAGAAATTTTTATTAAAATAAATTTAGGGTACTAGCAAGCTTAATGTGAGACTTAATTGAGGATTTTAACTCCTCGCATAAAAGTGTTGTTCTGTTCAGTATTAAAGTCCTTTCGAATAATTTTATAATATATTATTTCATAGTATTCTATCGGTCCTGCATTAAATATAAATCCATACAAAATAACAAGGATTTGTAACAAAAAATTGTAATTGAATGAATTACAATACTGATTTTATTTTATGACATAGATCCTTGTTATTTTCTATGAATTCATATTCAATTCTGTGCGAGGTTCTTGTCATACATGATTTTCACAGCAACTTATGCGAAATTTCCTGCGATAAATGCTTTCTTCTCTATACGATTGTTGGATTTGGAGAGTTCATGTCACAGACACATGCGCTTATTATAAAACAAATATGATTCCGACGTTTGAATTTGAAACGGTTAAATGAGTTGTCATAGCAAGAAATAGAGAATATATTATTAAAGTATTGAATTTTAAATAGAGTATCGACCAGAGAAGCATGAGTATACTTATAGCGATTGGTGGTGGTGATGAAAAATTTTTGTATTGTGAGAAATTTAAATTAACAAAAGTATACAATGCGGTGAAAATTGATTGGTAGCAGGATCGATACATATAAATAGGATGTCCCCATAGAGCCAAACTCTGCACATAAATTGTGTCATAAATGTTTAGAATCCGGAGAGTTAATTCTGGATTAATATTCTGATTTTTTGCAACAACGGCACAGTTGAAGTGTTTTATGACGTACATACATACTTATATTTCCACTTTATCCGGACATAATATAATTTCTACTTAACGCACAAATTCAGTAGCTGCTATAACTTGCAAATTAGATTTGATTGGTTCGCTAAAGATTAAAGCTGCTATTGCCCACAAACAGATAAGATCATCAGCCAAATCATTATCAAAAAAAACGATAACAAACTGGAATTCTCAATTTGGTTTGTCCATTTGAAAACTGGTTATTATCGATGGAGAATAATTGCAATAGAGACACCAGTACTGCTTAATCATCACAGTATGATGTCCGTCATCTGTAATTTGTCAGTGTTTCCGATATTTTGTAAGGTTAATAGTATATAGTCCAACAAGCACGGTTTATCATTAATAGTCTTCTTAGGCTAAAATGCCAAAAATCTAACTATCTTAATAAGCACGGTTGACACCTACCGTCTGCTAGTAAGTGGAAATTCTATACTTCATGCGTGTTGTATGCATACTATATTTTATATACTACTGTATACTTAAAAAGTTACAAAAATAACAAATAAATAACTGTCGGAATTTTAAACCATATTATAACGTGACACAATTATTAAATCAAATCTCAGATTAGTTCTGAACTCATTAATCCAGGATTTATTTATTAAATAAATTTATGTGAAAAGTTTGTGGACCATACACCATGTTTGTACTTGTGAAACATAATTGTCATTTATCATTTATCAACTCCAGTAAACATTTATTCTAAATTCATTATAAATTAGAACATAACCTATTACTAAATGTCAATTGATATCTGATACACAAAATTGAGCTTGTATTGATTATTTAAAACTGAATTGTTCTCAGACTATAAGTACGGGGACAAATGCAATGTTATTAATTAAATTTAATAAATAATTTGATCTAAATTTCCTCTCCACACGGTGTGAGACACATACACTACTAGTGTTTCAGCATCTCACTTTTGTGATTAACTTGTATATGTTAATTTACATAAAAAACTTTCTCGTAATAGAGGGCGTTCCGTTACGACCTCTTACATACGTTTATACATAATACGTGTCATAGTAATTGTAATTTTATGCAAATTGTCTTTCGGACCAGTGAGATGCTAGGTGCACTGATGAAGGGTGCATACCCTAAAACACTAGTGTATGTGTCTTATACTAAATAGAAAAACAATTTACGTAAAAACATTTGTTAAATTTAAATAATAAATTTGATTCGGTGATGTGATTCAAATAAAAAGCGTAAAAAAATAAATGCAAATGAAACAAAAATTCTTTTTTTTATATTGTGTAGGAAAAGGTTAAAAAAACTTAACCTCAAGTTAACGGGGTTCCTCGACGTGATACAAAAATTGTGACCATATAACTTTTTGTTGTTTTTTCACTCTACAATTTAGAATATATGACTTTTTTACGTACTCTCAATTAAAAAATTAAGAGACTGAAACCGGTTTTTTCTGTTATCTCCTCATGCTATACGCGCGTCACGCTCTATATTAGAGCGCATCCTCGAATTTTAGAGAAAAGACACGTATAAAAGATTCTTTTTCGTGAGCAGATCAAAAAAATAGTTTTACAAAAATTGTAAAGTTTTAGTATTATTTACTTCTGATACATGTTAAATGTAACTTTCAATTTCAAATTTGAAATAAATAAAAACTTAAATGTACATATATGCTCAGCTATCAGCAAATCTACAGATTAGATGCAATAGATAGTACCCTTCATACTTCATACTTTCCAAAGACCATATCGAGAAATATGGCAAAGCGTCTTGAAAAGACCTCAAAACAATATCTAAATGGGACACTCCCAACATAATAAATTTTAACTCAACTGTTTCAAAATCAAAATCTGAGGCATCATCAGTACCAAATAATAAACTAAACAACAAATCCATATCTAAATCTTCTTCAAATTGTCTTCTAGAGGTTACAATCTCGCATAATCTTCTCTGAAACAATCATGTTGTTGACATAGTTTCAAAAGTATCTAGAAAACTATATTTTTTTTACTTCTGTGTAACTTTTGCATGTATACAAAACTTATATTCGTTCTTATATTAAATATTGTTTCCAACTATAGGAAGGAGAATCGGAAACTACACTATCTCTTCTAAACTCTATTAAAAAACAAACTATTTGGATCAATGCCGATTCAAAATTGACTAATGACTTAGATACTTTACAACACCGGCGTAATGTTGCAGATCAAACAAAATAAAAGATCTATTGCCACCTAAACAAATATTTACTCATAGTACAAGCCTTGCTAAGAATTCTAACAAATATTCACTGACAGTTCAGAGATGTAAGACCAAAACTATTAAGAAAGATTTTTTAACCGTACTATTGACACATGGTATAAACTTCCAAATTCAGTATTTCCCAAGACTTATAAGCCACAAATCTTTAAGATCAATGTTCATAGACTGCTTAAATCTAGTCCTCAATGTGATAGTTTCAACAAGTGTGGTTTCACCCGTTGAAATTCAAAAGTATTTTTATGTTGTTGTAACATATTAAGTAATTCCTAAATATCTCATTTTGAAAATTAAAAAAAAAATACCTATACGTTAATGCGTACGGTGTTGTAATATACATAACTATAGATCTCAAAGCAATAGATAAAATGTAAAAATATGTATGTACGTAAAGAGGTACTGTCTATGAAGAATCAACAAATATTTTTTTGTTAGAATATACAAGGTCCGGCAACTAGTATTACCATACCTATTTTTACTAGGTTGTTACGATAACAATATTTTGCTATTGACAATTCCATTGTCAGATTTGTGTGCGTTTTATTTATGCAGTTTAATAGATCATATATAGGTTTCTAATTAATTAACAAGTATACGTGGTTAAAAGCGTCATACACAGTCAATCAGCTGTGAACACTCAAAAGCAGTTTCGTTACAAGTTTAACGCTGGACGAATTCCACTATGACAAACAATAATAAAGTTGGTGCAAGAATTTGAAATTAAGAAGAACGTTAACTCAAAACTAGAAAATATCAAACAAAGCAATCAATTGCCAAAAAAGCTTTAATAAAAATTTTGCATTCAAATATGCACTTCTACCCATAAAAAACTCTAGTCGTGTACAAGCTAAAAGATCTCAATAAACCAAACCGTGTAGCTATTTTGCATGCGTTTTTGCAAATTTTGAAAAATGATACAGATCAAATTTTTTTTTTGTTTGATGTCAGATGATGCTCATTTTCATCTTAGTGAATATATTAACAAGCAAATCTTCCGTTACCGGGCTAAAGAAAATTCACACCAGTTTCATGAAAAACCATTTCATGATTGCAGAGTCACCGTTTGGAGCGGTTTTTCAATATTTGGAATCGTAGGACCGAAAGAACAAGTCTGCTTTAGAAAGAATTTCAGCACCATAGAACATCTTTTCTCTAAACTATAAAGATCGTAATTAAAAAGGTAACAGAGAACAACATCCCCCTATGAGTTACGTTTGTCGACAAGGCGACCCAATCTCACCTAAGCTAATCACATTGGTATTAGAAGACGCATTAATTTATAGGCTGAAGTGAAAGAGGCATAAAGATCTGTGGAGAGATGCTCCATCATCTAAGATTTGCTGACAATATTGTAATATTTGCAAAGAAACTCAGTTTAACAGGAATAGACAATCAGAAAATCCGCAATGCAAAAAAATACAACTATTTAGGTCAACCAATAGCAATAAAAAAAACAAACCAAAAACTAGAGTTAGACAGAAGGATAAAACTTGGCTCGGCTGCATACAGCAAACTAAAAGATGCACTAGCAATGCCACTGAGTCTAAAAGCACAGCTCTATGACCGGTGCATACTACCAGTACAAAATTATGGTGCTTAGACCTGGGTTTTTACAAAAAATAATCTAAATAAATTACGCGTACATCAAAAAGCAATAGAGAGTAGAATACTGGAAATAACACAGAGAGATCATAAAACGAACACCTAGATAAGTACAAAAAAAAAACAAAAGTACATGACATAGTCACAAGAATAGCAAAGATAAAGTGGGGATGAGCTGGACATGTGGCTAATAAACAAGATAAATAGAGTAGCAATGTCTTAAAATAGAAGTCATGGGGAATAACAGAAGAAGAGGACAACCACAAACAAGATGGGCTGCTGACCTTAAAAGAACAGCGGATCTAAACTGGTTCATGGTCGCACAGAATCGACAAGTTTAAAGAAGTAAAAGAGAAGCTTATCCAAAGGATAGAAAATGGCTGACTGAAAAAGAAAAATTACTATAATTCATTCATACGCTGAAAAAGCCGGATTTACGCAAACTTGGACAAGTTCGTTTCATCAAGTCGGTGTCACTCAAAGAGTGTTGCAAAATATGTTTCTGGTCACTTAATTTCGAGGTTTGGTGACATAACATCAAAGATTGTAGAACTGCATCGGGCTCAAAAAAACCATTTGAATAAAGTAATTTTTAGAAACTAAAATTGCACTTCTTAAAGTTGATATTCATGTGAAATATTGAGTTTAACTTGTGCCAAAATGCTTTCTTTAGCACCTCTTCGCTTTTTGAAACCCTCACTCGCTTCGCTCCATCGTGCTGCTAAAAGCTGGGGATTTCTAAAGTCGATTTTGGGTCCTTGATACACTATATTCTATATGTGGTTTTTGATGACAAACTATAAAAATGTATAAGAAACCAGTAGTACACTACTATTTACCATAGTAATATCCACCACCTTGAATAATCTAATACCAACATTTTTTTGCAATTTTTGAATGCAAGATAACCTTAGCGAGTATGTAGTATTGGATCACTTGGTGACAACTAATAATAAGAATGCTTAGAATTTTAGTAGACTTTTCGTCGCAACTTAAAAATCGATCAAGAAAAGATTAATTCTCATTGCATGATAAGCCAAACAAATGAAATGATGGTTTAATTTTGTTAGTGGAAAAAGAAGACTTCACGCCACACAGCCTCGTATATCAATTTTACAGAAAATGTTTAAATTTTCGTCATAAAAAAAATGTTTAAATTTGTTTATAAAATGTCCCAACACACTTAAAATACTGTATTGTGCTCTGGTGTGCTCGCATTTAAAATATGTTCCATCAGTTTGGTATCCATCTTATACAATACATATACATAATATTAAAAGTATTCAAAATAATTTTTTTAGACTATTGTCTTTTAAATTAAAAATCTTGTCAAAAAACTTTGACCAAAATTTTATTTCCATGCAATTTAATCTTCCTTCATTGCAACTTCGGCTGCGAATAGAGATTTTTTCTTTGTGCGTGAGTTTGTAATATCGCAGATTGATTGTGGAAATCTGTTAAAAACGTTACCATTTTATGTTTTTTCAATTTATAGGCTCCATTAAATTGGCTTCCCCGCAAAAAAATTATAAATTTGAAAAAACATATTGATGCGCTCGAGAAGCGCGTATGCGATCATCTGTAAATATGATTTTGGACAGTTTTAGATGAGGAATACATAAAAAAAGAGATAAAAAAATTAAAAATTACAGAGAAATAACACTAACGAGCATACCAAGCAAGATATTTACAAGAATCATAGAAAAAAAGATGAGAGACAAAGTAGAAAATACAATAAAGAACAACCAATGTAAATTTACAAGAAGAAGAAGAAGCACACAAGACATAATATTTATAAAAAGACAGCTAAGTGAGAAGATGATAAAAAGAATAGAATAATGCACGTATGCTTTGTTGATCTCGAAAAAGCATTTTTCAGGATCAAAAGAGAGGATATATGGAAAGAACTAGAAGACAGAGGAATTGAAAAGGAAATAATAAACGTAATTAAAAACATGTACACAGAAAACAAAAACATAGTAAGAATGAACAACAAGGAATCAAAAGAATTCATAACAAAAAAGGGGTAAAGCAAGGATGCGTGTTAAGCGCATTGCTATTTTCAATTGTTTTAGATAAAGCGATAAAACAAGCAAAGAAAAATATGAAAACAATGAAAATAAAGTATTGAAAAAGAAAAATAGGAGAACTATTATTTGCTGACAATATGGCAATGATGATTGCAGAGACAGAAGAAGAGCTACAACACAACATGGAAATAATAGAGGAGCAACTAAAAAAAATAAACTATGAAAAAACAAAGACCATGATAATTGCGAGAGAAAAACTGAATCACAAAATAAAAATAAAAGAATGAATAATAGAACAGGTTGAACAATACAGATACCTAGGAACAATAATACAAAGCAATGGAAAATTCGACAAAGAGATAGATGACAAAATAGGAAAATCAGCAAAAATATATAACATGCTAAAAACACTTTCTTTAACAGAAAAGAAATAACAAAAACTACAAGAACAGAAATAGTTAAAAAAGTTATCAGACCAACATTAACATATAGTAGTAAAACATGGACCGTGACAAGAAGACAAATAGAAAGAATAAATACAATTAAGATAAGATTTCTTAGAAACATCTAAAACAAAACAAGAAAAGATAAAATAAGGAACGAGACATACAGGATGAATTTACAAACCAAACCAATTCAAGAAAAAATTACGGAAGGCCAAATGAGATGGTATGGACATATCAGAAGAATGAGTGAAGAAAAAAACACCAAGAAAATATATGAGACAAGAATAACAGGAAAACAAAAAAAAGAAAGATAAAGAAAAGAATAGAACAGCGCAATAAAAAAAAACACTTAGGAAGAAATAAAGGAGATAGCCAAGGATAGAAAGAAATAGCGCGAATATTATATAAATTAATAATACGCCACACAGCCTTACACCGAAAGGTAGAAAGACAATGGATAAATAAATAAAAATAAAAAGGGTGAGAAAGGCCAACTTAATGATTAACCGACAGCTCCATATGCGCTGCAAAAAAGTTGCCGTTCTCCCTTATCTAAAACTTAAAACTTTTTACAAACTACATATACAGATAAACGCATACAAACTCGACTCGCCCAAAACTGTTCAAAAATGATTAATATAGTTTTCAGATAAGGGCATACTTTTTTTTGCAGCATACAAAAGCGCAATATATAATTTTTATTGCGGAAAGACCACTTCAATAAAACCGGCTAATTATTAAGTCCCCCCCCCCCCACCACATAAAACTGTTCAAAAATGAAAGCATGAAGAAATTTTTGCAGCGCATAAGAGCGCATTAATTTGGCATTTTCAACTTAATGAAACTGTAGAAAACGTGTTATGCAAAAAATAAATTGTTTGCGCAAATTTTATGATATTAATGTTTTTTTTTGTGCATTTATGAATCAAATTTTATGCTTTAAATAAGTTTTCTGCGTTAATTTTGATAAAGTTTGTAGAGTAAACGTGATTTTTAGAAAATTTAAAGATAAAATTGAATTTTTTGTATGATGTTAATTTAAAAAAAATGACTTTAGCGTTTTTATACTCTATCGACCTCACCAACCTGGTTCTAGCAGGCCGAAAGTTCTTCCGAGTATGACTGATGAAATGAGGCAAGATTATTATTGTTTGTAAATTTGTTTGTCGGTGAAACCATGAATGCCAAAGCGGTTAAAGCGCCGATAATTTAATTTTACTATCGGTTTTTATGTGGTATAGTATTAATGCTTTTTCTATGTAGTTTTGAGCAAATTTGATGCAATAGTTGTGTTTTTTATGCAAATTTCATGCTAGAAATGAGTTCTACTTTGCGATTTTTATAGTTTAAAAGCAATTTTGAACTATTTTTACGTTTTTAAGTTAAATTTGACAGAGAAATTAGTTTTTTAAGATTTTGGTGTAATTTTGAGATTTTCTAAGCTATAAATACACTAATTTAATAAATTTCATGCAGTAAAAGTGATTTCCAAAAAAAATGTATGCTAGAAATAAGTTTATTGGTGATTCTGATGTTACAAATGTTTATTTTCTGTAATTTTGAAGTTTACTAACCAACTTTTATGATATAAATTACTCTTTTGGACAATTTTCATGTTACGAGTTCTTATTGTACTGTCGTAACCTTTATATTTGTTCTAATTCAATAAACTTTACGATATTAGACCCTGTTTTAGAAACCATTGACAAAAAACTAATCAAACAAGGATTTTTCTGCCATTTTATTGACACCTATACCGGGTAAATAATATAAATATCAACACCATTGTGGTTTTCTGAAAATAATTACCTACTTCATTTTGTAGCACAACTCAGGATAATTCACCATAAATTAACTGCAAACTTTATATTGTAGCATAATTCATTGTATTTCTCCTTAAATCAACTCTACACTTCATTATGCTTCCCCTAAAATAACTACAAACTTCATTTTGTAGTATAATTCATTATATGCAAGCATCATTTTGTAGCACAATTCAATGTTTTTCCCCTCAAAACAGTTACTAACTTCATTTTGTAGCTTAATTCATGATAATTCCTCTTAAATTAACTGCAAACCTCATTTTGTAGCATAATTCATTGTGTTTCCTCTTAAATTAACTGCAAACTTCAATTTGTAGCAAAATTCATTGTTTCCTTTAAAACAATTACTAACTTCATTTCGTAGCACAATTCAAGATAATTCCCCTTAAATGAACAGCAAACTTCATTCTGTAGCAGAATTCATTCTGTTATTCCAAAAAATAATATTTTTTAAAACCATTTACTATACAAGTGTCTTGAATTTTTGTGTATAAAATTGTCATTTCACAATTACACTTAAATATCAGAGAACTGTTTAACAATAAATCCCTTGATTAGTAACGCTTGGGTGGGCAAGGGGAAACCAATTTTAAATTGTGGGCGCGTAGTTTCTTCTACTGTGACCCACCCACCCGCCCAACTATTAGTCATCAAAAAATCTATAGTTTCTCCCACCCCTTGTGTTTTTGCAACTATTACAAACAAGAGAATGAATGTCAAACGTCGTTTAGACTTCAAAACTTTATTTAATTATAAATCTCATGATAATTAAAGCTTGGGTGGCCGAGTAGTTATTGCTAGCGGGTAGCTTCTTCTACTATGATTCATCATTTCTCGCACGTCTTGTATTCTTGTAGCTATTATAAACAAGAAAATGAATGTCAAATGTCACTTAGACCCATAAGAAATTGCGGGAGTCCCCGCATAGTTCCTCTACTATCAAAAACTGATTTAACAGTAAATCCCTTGACAACTAACGCTTAGGGCATGTGGGGACCAAGTTGTGGGCGGGTAGCTTCTTCAACTGTGACCCAATCACCCGCCCAAATGTCTACTACTACTTCTTGTATTATTATTATAACTTTTATAAACAAAAGAATCAATATCGTATGTCACTTAGACATCAAAGAATTACATTGAATCTTTTAATAATTAACATTTGGGTGAGCGGGCTGGCACAATTATACTCTGAAAACTCTACTCTAATCACGTACTAGTTTTTATGCTCTAAATGGGTTGTTGCTTAATTTTTTGACAAATTTTATGTGTTAAACGTAATTCTAAGCAAATTTTATGCTTTGTTGTTATAAATGTCCATTTTGTACAATTTTCTGATTTTTTAGCGTTTTTATGTTAAAAATAATGTTATAACTGTTTTTTGTGCATATTTGAGGTTTTTATAGCTAATTTTGATTATGATTATGTAGTAAACGTGATTTTTGAGCAATTTCTGAGCAATTTTGGTGTTATAAACATTTATTCTGCGCAATTTTGAGATTTTCTAACAAAACCACACGCCCACAATGTTTAAACTTTGTTCCCGCCCACCCACCCAAGTGTGATTAAGAAAGATCATTTACACTCGTGCAGTAAACACCTGGATTGGTGCACCCATGCACCCACAAAATTTATATTTTGTTCCCGCCCACCCGTTCAAGTGTTTGTGAGCAAGAATTAGGATAACAATTTCTCGGGCTGGTGGTTGAGGAACACCAATTCAAACCACACGTCCGCATAATTTGAACTTTGTTCCCGCCCACCCGCCCACCCGTCCAAGTGTTTGTGATCAAGAACTTGGATAACCAACAATTGAGCGGGTGGGCGAGATACACCAATTTAAATCACACGTCCGTAAAATTTTAACATTCTCATTATTTTTCTTTCGGTTAAAACTGAAACCAAAACTTTAAGATTTTTTTTTCGTTGTAAAACTAGTTAACTGGGTCATTCAACAAGTAAAAAATCCTGATAAAATATAAATAAATAATTCCAATTTAAAAGTAATTAAGTAAACATTTTGCACACATCTTAACATTTCTCGTCAACCTGTATACAATTTTTTAAATTACATTTGAAAATCTCTAAACACAGACCTAAAAGTTAATGAATAAAGTCTAATTGTACGTCAAAACGTAAATCTAATCTTTTCTACAATACTAGTTGCTAAAATAGTGGCAAGTTACAAAAAACTCAACTGCAGTACTAAAGATGCACAAAAGAACAAATCTAGCTGCAAAACTCTTAAACCTTGCTTATCTAAATTATCATGCAAGTTCTATAGCAACCGAAAAAAGACCACAGATTTGAATTATTAGAAGACACGTTTTCATTCAATAATAGTTTATTTGATATATGACAAAATATTATTTTTAACAAAATAAACTGACAATTGAAAATTTTAAATTCCAGAAATAAACAATAAAAATCAATGGTACACTAAAAAATCAATATCAAAAATTGTTTAAATAATTAAAACTTGATTCATAATACCTATGTTACCGCATAACGGATATGGTATTTAGCGTGATTCTCCATTGATATAAATGTTCATTACCTGAAACAAAAAAAAAATGTTAGAACTTATTTGTTTTATGTAGAAATGTTATAATTACAAAAACTAAAGCAATTTCAGTAACATCGAAATCTCATAAAACTGTTTAAGAAAAGTTTGTTGTTTATAAATATAAAAACCATAAAGAACACAAATCAGCGTATTATTTATTTCATTTACCTTAATAAAAAATATGTTACATTTATAATTAAACAGTAAATAAAAATTTCTGTGTTGAATAAATATTTTATAACTTATTAATATCTTCAAATATATTATAACTTTTCAATCAAAGCAAACGTTTATATAAATGTAAATAAAACCCATATATTCACTTTGCAATCTTTGCATTAGGTATTGTAGATGCATATTAAGTGTCTTAATTTTCTTATATTGCCCAATAAGTTCTATCTTGTAACATACAATTTTGCAATAATCAAACATTAATGAATTCAATTTAAACATTTTATGAATAAATATATTAAATTTATAAATAATACAAATAAAAACAAAGTGAAGAATGATTTTGCAAATTCAGCATTGAAATAAATATAAAATTCTATTTACTTCAACAAAGGGTCGTGCTGTGAAGTAAGCAAAGTTATATTGTGCTTTAAAAATCAACATACATGATATTGAGAGATCAAACTGAATGAACCGATTTCAAAAATAAAATAATATTCATTTTCGTTCTGAACGGTTTTGTAATATCGATATTGTTATTTTAAATTAATTAAAACCACATGACGACATGTTTGCAGACGACACATCTGTTCTTGTAACCGACGGTGTCTTAAAGATCTAATAAGGAATGTAAATATAAATGTCAATTAACTTTAAAGAAAGTAACTGTAATTGTAAAATTAAATGATTACAATTCTTAATTAACTAATTTAAATTTAAAAAAAGAAGGTATAGGTACATTTTGTAAAATAAAAATCCCTAATAATTAAACTAGCGGTGTACAAAAATACTCCAAATATAAAAATTCCCCATAAATCTTCTAACAGTAAGTGAGCGGGTTTTCAACAAATTCTCGATTTGTATTGATGTTCTTATAGAAATTATTTGTTGCTGTTTGCAATGGATAAATATATTAAATTGTGAAATATAATTAAAAAAATTGTTATTATACAATGTCTACATGCATCCTAAAATAACAACAACAATTCTGGATAAAACTGTATCCCTTACAATAAGCTTTGGCTATAAAAGGAAATGATTAAAGCTTTCATTTAATTTGTAATTCCTTTATAAAACCCTAATTCTATAAGAGGATAACAATATGAACAAATCCACAAGGCGAATAGCCACTAATAATAAAAGCTAAACGCACGAGTATTGAAATCAGATAACAGAATTAATCTTTTCTCTAAAAATACAGATTTATTTATAAAATAAAATTGATTTTATATACAAAAATAAAAACTTACTTGTATGTAGAATTAATAGAAGTATTTAATATTATATAATTTCATTATAATTTAATTTCCTGTAAAATATACCCCAACTCTATTAAAAAACAGCCGCTATCAGCTTCGTCAAAGAGATGAGATTAAAGTGACACGCGCATTACAGTTGTGACCATAGCCCTAAGGAAGAAGGAAGAGTAAGTGCATATTCATTCCTTTCACAACGCGCGGAACGCCTTCTAAAAAGATAATCAATATGTAATGCTAATAGTAATTGTAGCTTTCTTAAAGTTTAAAAATCTATTTATCATTAATTCTTTTGCAATAAGATCTATCATCCACATTTATTTTTATAGTCTAATATTATAACGAGTCTGCCATTGAATTTGAAAAATGTTTGACTCTTGACTACAATATCACTAAACTGTGAATTATCGATAAGGCTAATTGGAACTGGGTTATTTGTTTGGCCATTTGTATAAAAAAAGCTGACTCAATCATTATTCATTGTTTACAATTTAGAGTATAAAGTAGTGCGAATCAATCGTAATAGTTTCGTGTTAATGCATAATTTAAAGTTTCCAATAAAGTAAATTTATTTGCTGTGAATGCATATTTTATAGTTCCTAATAAAGTATTTGAAGATATTTTGAGACAATTACCGTTTCGGTATGTTCGCAGATAATTTTATTGGCCAGTAACAGTTCACAGGAAACATTCTTTTCTCTTCATGATTAGGTTTAAATGAAATATTTGAGTTGGTCATCGATGATTGACTAGCTCACCATTTCCGTCTATCAAATGTTTGTTTGAAAAAAGTTACTGAAACAATTCTCAAGTTTTGTGATAACATATAAACTCGTCGTCCCGCAAGTTCTTCCAAAAACATCGCTCTATACGTCATCGCGTCCAGGAATTAGATATCACTCGCAGAATCAGCAAAGAAGATAGAAAAGATTTCCAAAGACACCAGAATAATCAAAAGCTTCATAGAAGACAACTCCAACATGAAATTCTTAAAATCATAACTCTTGGAGAGTTATGATGAGACATAAAAATACAAAAATAAAGGTTCTACAAAATGCATTGATCACTAACAAGAAAGAAATTGTGTAGCATATTGAAAATTGCCCAACTTACTCTTCAGCAATACCTAAGAACACCAGAGACACTTATCCAAAATATAGAATCAAAAGTTATTCCAAAAATAACAAAACAATAAATAATAACAGCCCTGAAACAACAACAACAAATAAGTAAAGTCCAATAAAAAAAAATCACTAGCTAAAAAAAAAGCATTATCGGGGATCTACTACATCTGCTTTTCAACACAGGCACATGGCAAAACGCAAAAATTATATTCAAAAAAAGAGACGCCAACATAAAGAACTACCGCCCTATGAGTCTCCTATCACACTTAAATAAACTCCTAGCTAAGATTATAATAACAAACTAACTAAAAAATTCAACTCATATCAACCGGTAGAACAAGCAAGCTTTATAAAGAGATACAACATAATCCGTACACTGTTAGAAAAAACAACGGAATACAACACACTATCCACCACACCGTGCATTTACGTTGTATATTAAATAACTTAATACTAATTTATTTCAAAAGAAACTATTACTGAGACTTCTTTTTTTGTCCCGCTCCAAGTTGCTCTTGTTATACTACGCTCGAGTTATTCCGGTCATCTCGCATCAACATGTCACCGCTACGGCCTCTTTTCCATAAATTGAACCTGCACGCAATTACCAATATATCCTGTAAATTAGCAAACATAAAAGCTCTCTCAAGCATGGAACCCAATAGGTCGTGATGCTAGAATCCCCATCATACTAGCAATGATCAGAGGAATAAGAGAGTAATGCTTTTGCAATAATTGTCCTGTATCAAAAGGTAAGATAACTCAACGCATTAGCTTAGCAAGCTACCAGTCGTGAGTTCAATCTTCAAAATATGACTAAATAAAAGCTTAGGATAAATAAAACACATTTACTATACATAGTAAATTTGTTTTATTTATCTTAAATGAACTACCACGTAGTAACGGCCACCACCATTCAATTTTTAAATAAAAACTTGTTCTTTACCCATCGGGGTGGTTCGGAAGTCACCGTCGGTCCCATCAACCCTCTTCAAACAAATCGTAAAACTTCTGGAGCAATGAGAACTATGCTAATATAAAAATTTTCTTATGTCAAGATTCTGTGACATTTTGGTTTCAGTCACTTAAGATTTGTCATTTTTATATCAGTTAAAAAAGACAAAAATAAGTGATTTGCAACTTTAACACAAAAGCGTTATTAATTTTGACCACCAAAAAAGCAAGTTTCTGCGCAAAAAATGATGACCGCAGTTAGGATGCTGAGAAGATTCTCTTTATTAAATATATTCCAAAAAGAAAGTACAAAAACAAGAAATGTTTTACAAAGACTATACACAAAAAAAAACACGTTATTGCTGAGAAAACTCTGACGAAAAGTTTCTTTTCTGTCCGTAATACTGTCAACTTACATTACGAGTAGACCTACAGTTTTGAGTATATTCCGAACACTAGAAAAAATATTAATCTACTTTGGACCAGCAATTTTAGTCGTAAAACCCCATGCTGACAAGGCAAATTAGGGAATGGAAGAGCGTATCGTACATACCATTTGCCACTCACTTACATAATTTCATTTGTAAAGTTCAAACCCACGATCTTTGATGCAGCAGTCTGATAGCTAGACTACTGCTCCACCCTCCCCCAGGAAAGTGCAACATGCATAAAGCATAAATTGTCAAACAACCGTCAATAAATGCAGTTTTAATTAGCTTGTGTTTCTCAAAAACGGTATTGTAACCCTCGCACTTGCTCAGCAGATGTAAGATGTAGCAAAGTCTCTTCTTCCTCCAAACATCCGCAGCCATAAGAGATTCGTTCAAATTTCCATTCTATGCATGTTTATGCATGTTATCCATCCTGTAAGCTTTCTCATGTGCTTCAATCCTTAACAGTTTTGCCACAAGTTGCTGTGTTCCGTCTTAAATTTTCTACAGATTTAACTGTTTACCGGTCTCGTATAGAATCCCTAAAGCAGGTTCTAATCCAATGAACGTCTCCGTGGTTTCTTTTTTATGAAGCTGATCGTTGCTGTTTTAGCAAATGCTTCCAGACTGATTATGCAGTCCATCGCCAGTTTAGATTTTATGATTGGCGAGCAAATCGGCTCTAGTTCCGCTTGGCTGTTGAACATGATAGTTTATTGGTTTGCTAGCATGTTGTCCTAATTCAATAGTTTATCAAGAGCACCATTCAATGGCAGCAATATCCACTTAAAGAACAAAGCATATTTTTTTTTCAGAGACAATGTACCTAACGTCGCTTGGTTGATAATTATCATAGCTGCAACGACGTCTTTAAACAAGTACTAAATTACAATTCAAAAAACATTACTTCCTGCAGCGTCATTGCAGTTTTGATTACAATATGCAGTTAGTGTTCGTTTGTATAAAATAGATATATTGCAAGCAATCTTATGTAAAAACAGTTGCTTAAAAGCCCGGATTAGCCGGTAGCTTACTTTCATAAAATTCTTTAACTGCCATTTTTGGGAAACCAATCAAAAAGAAAAATCTAAATCAAAACTCGTGCAAAAACACAATTTTTGACTTGACTTGGTGAGTATTCAAGCTTTCAGCAATAAATTTTGTTTTAACCTATCGCCAATAGACTATTTTTTTTTAAATTTCTAGAAACACCGCTGATTTTTTTAAATTATGATATCGCACCAGTAGTTAGAATTGGAGTTTACCACACCCATCCAAACGTTAGTTATTAAGAGGTTGAAGCACGGCCTCCTCTTGTGACAAAATGATTTCTAATATTCGCATAAAAGATAAATATTCAACTTTTGTACAAACTACTGACTTGTTATCATACTCTAGAGTGGCTCACCCAAAAGATTAGATATTTGTCTTCTATGCGAACGTCGGAAATTACTTTGCCACAAGAGCAAGTCAGTAGTTTAAACTAAAGTTGCCCACCTACCCACCCACCCAAATGTTAGTTATCAAAAGGTTGGATCGCAACCTTCTCTTGTGACCAAACACATCACATAGAAGACAAAATTTAATTTCTTGTTGACAAACACTTGAATGAGCAAGTGTATTACTCCAGTCCAATCTTCTATCTTGTTATCATGCTCTGGAGTGTACCACGCATATATTATTTTTTTATGCTTACATAAGAAAAAGACGTAAACCAACTTTTGCAAACTAACACATGGGTGGATGGGCCATTGCAGTTCAAACTACTTGATTGTAATCATGGACTAAACTGTAAAGTACATTATCATTATCTGCCCATTAATTATGAGATGTGACATATGTTTTGTTTCCACAAACTAACAAATTGCAAAAAACCTATGAACAATCTGTTAGTTTTGGTTGATAAATGAACTACTTCTGGTAGAACATTTATTCCTCTAGTTTTACTTACGGCGGGTGACAGGTTGAGTGGTAGCCAATATAGTTCGTTGCGTGGAGAGGTATAATCCTAGTCATATATAGTCGCAACCCTACATTCCAGTCATGCTACTTACGTTCTAGCGCATCAAGTAGAATGGGACGAACACATGCGCAACTCTAAGCATAAAAACAGGTCAAAACAAAACAAAAATAAGAAATTGGAAACATATATAAACGTGTGTAGATTAAAGCTTTTGGATTACATTCTGGCATTATTCATAAATTTTTCCAAAACTTCAGCCCATGTCTGATCTAGCCAAATTTTGTTTTCAAAGTTTATACAAACTAACGATTTCAGAGTTATCAAGACAAAAGTTAAGACTTAGAATAGTATGCAAGGCTATATCAAGTATCTAAAAAGAAAGTTAATACGTGTTCCTTAATAAATTGATGGTCTCAAACATGCAACTTGTGTTCCAATTTCAATAATAATATTTAGTATAATAAAGGTCTTTTGGATCAGCAAATTTTGTTTTCTTAAAGTTCATTTACCTCTATACTTCTTGTGATTTTCATCCCAATGCCTTTAAGTTATTATTGACTGATTGGCAAACTTTTTCTCAAATATTCTTTTTTAGTCCTTTTTTTGGTTTTTTATTGGTTTTGGTGTTATCTTTTTTAGTTTAATTTTTATTACAGGCAGCACTGAATTATTATCTAAATCTATGTCAGCTTCTGGGTATGTTTTTGTAGATTTGAAGTTCCTAAACCTTTGTCTAATAAGTATGTGATAAGTTTGATTTCTTATAATGTGTTCTTCTTTGTCTGTAAACAACTAGTTTAAAGCTAATACCATTCCACTCTATCAAAAAAGGCTATAAGCAAAAACTACCAAACTACCAACCCATTTTGCTTTTTATCTTAGATTCACCAACAACCTTGATGCTTATTACCTTAGTCTAATAATAAGGATGGACAAAAAAAACCAAACGACTAAAATTGTTAAAAGAAAAAGATTATCATGGGTGACATTTAGAAAACTAAGCTATGCATTAAAAATCAAAAAGTTACCGCAATACAATAAAACACGTAACATATGGCGCACAGACATAGACCCTTACAAAGAACAATATGAACAAATTGGTAAAAACAGAGAGCAATAGAACGCTGATAGTTTGGATAAGAAACACACGGATTAGACAAAAGACCAAAGTTATAAACGTAGCAGCACAAGTGGCAAAGCTCAAATAGAGCAACGCAAGGTAAATCGGCTGGAAGCGTATAGCACAAAAGTTTGCTAGAAGCCTATAGCACAAAATATAGCAACATAACATGATATGTTACTTCAATGCGCTACAGAAGCTGCTTCTAAATTCATTTATGTTTTCTCGTTTATGTTTTTGGAATAATAGTTTAGCTTTGGTCGACCAAATTTTGTAAGTCTGTTTGTATTGAACCGAGATACTAATTATTGAAATAATTGTGCCGTTGGTGCTTGATGATTGCAAAATCTGTGTCGAATGTCTACTACTATTTGTTCTACAAAACATTTATACAATTATTTCTCAAAGTGTTATCATTAGCAAACGGATTAAGGTACTATTGATGTAGAATGTGATTACTGACATAGAAGCCAACACGTTCACATTTTGAGACCAGTAGTCTCTAAAACCAAAAGGTGTACCGGAACTTACTATACTTTTTTACTGCGATTTCGTTCAACGAAACAACCGCAAAAAGCTTCGCGCACCTTCAAATAAACATATATTAAAAACTCTCCCTTCCAAATTTTGCTCTACTTACGTCTGTAATGCAATTACTACGTATTCATTTTGGCTGCAATATTTCGCACAGTCCTCTACTCATAACATGTACAAATGCAAATGTATAATGCAGTAAAGTACACTTTTCCGAATCAATTTTTCGAAATATATATATACAATAACATAATTGAAATCCAATCAGTTTTATTCTTTTAAACACATATAAAATGTTAAACAATAAATGAATATTATTATCTTCAAACTTTTACTTTAAGAACAGTTATCTAAACCTTTTAATATTCCAGACCTCATTTTTTATGGCAATGTAGATGATCTCGGCACGATTCTATTTTTAATGAAAGTATTCATAATTGAATAAATTATTTGATTATTCTTAACTTGTTGATCAAATCGTTCGATTGTCGTATATTTTCTATTATTTTTTATCTCATAAACTTTTATATAACAACATAAATATAACTCGCTTTTATAGCCATTAATATACTACTTCCAATTTGCCATCAATTTATAACATCATATACGGCTACTTTCAAAATCCCTGCAGTTTATCAGATTCATATTGTACTTTCACCACATTTAATTCGCCGTGCAAGTAGCTTTTCCTACATTAAATGTACACGGTGAATTGTGAATTGAAAGTAATCAATAAATTACATTATAGTGGGTATAAAGGACTTCGTTAAACATGTATGTTGAAATAAGTATCAACTTTAAGGGCTTGAAATAGCATATTAATACCCTAAATATATTTAAACCCTTGTTGGTGATTAGAAATAGCTTTTATAAATTTTGATAGGGGTTGTGGGGTTTTGAATTTCATATAGAAGGATGAGCACCTGTCAGACGGTTTACACCCTGTTCGAAACCAAATGAGTTTGTTAGAAAAATGACTTTGTTATATAAAATAACAAAAGAACCCTATAAATAATTCGACGTAATTTACTAAAAAGAATTTTTATTTCAGATCTAGATAGAAAGTTTTTCAGTGTGCGTATGTTGGCACTATGCTGCTATTAGTGACTCGATAGAATTGACTATTATTGCAAATATATTACATAACCATAACCGTGAATAATAAATTGGAATTTAATACACTATTATTAATGGGACCTACCTAGTTATCGCAATAATGAATATCAATTATTAAATACTAGATGCTACGGTGGTAAAACCAATTATGCAAATAGATATATTATTTGGAATATTTTATTTTAATGCCTATATTGTATGTGAATTTGATCAAGTTTATCTTTAATAAATTATTTAAATGTAAATTTCCATTTTAAGCGCTGATAAAAACCTAATATTTTCATATTATATTTCCATAAAGTATTTCCTTTATATGTGTGTCAAATGTAAATGGAAACCACAATAATGCTATTGAATAACAAACATAAATAAAACTGGGTATGTTTATGTGATTATAGTAAAATATGTATAGAGATAATAATATATATTAACTAAATAATATTTAGCAGTAAAATGAAAATAAAGTAATTTATTTAATCTTGTTCATAAATATTTTATGACATAGAATAAATAAAGTTTTATTAGCTTCATTAATTATTATTATTAGTTTTAATACAAAATTAGTTGAATTTAAAACATATTTTAAAAACAGACAGAAATTTATATATATTTATCCAAACTCGATTCTGAATGATCCCGAGATTTGGTTGATATTCGCTAGCTTGTGTTTAAGTAAGCAGGACAGATAGATTATACATTTCAAAACTATTATAAAAGATTTGCTTCCTCTCGTTATGATATAACTTTAATATTCAAAATTATTTTGTTTTATATTTTTGCTGTAATATGTCGTCAGGGCCGAAGGATGTAAACTGACAATATGATTTATTATTTCCGAAACTAATATTGATACACCCCAAGGAAGCATAGCTGGTCCTTTGTTGTTCATAATTTATAATCATAATACCCTATCTATTGTTCAATAATCCCAATAGTCAATCAATAATGCGGATTACACGTACGTAATTACATTATGGAATTAAAAATCGAAATTAGTTTACATTTTTGAAAACAAAAACAAATAAATTGGAAGCAAAAGAAAAAACAACTATATCTATATAATTAAAAAATAAGCAATGTAAAATAAAAAAAAACTTTATTGTATCTGGTTAGCTACTGTAGAAGCCCCGTGACAAAATCAATCCTAACTGTTATATCTTTGTTGCCAGTAATATTCAAAACCAAATATTTACTTTCTTAAATTTAAATATCTTGTTGGCAACAGTGTGGCTGAGTGAGCTAACACGATTGTGTCCCGGATTCAAAAGAAGTCCGTTAATTATTTGTTTGCAACAGTATGGTTTGCAAATATCTATAGTTAGATACTTTAGTTAATTTGATTGTGCTTTATATGATCTTAAAAATGATTTAAATAGTTGTTTTACTAGTAGTATTACTATCAATATTAAATACCTCGTAACCTCAAGCACTTTTATTATGATCCTCCACAGAGTTGGATATAAATTACACTTAATTCAATCATAAAGTACTTCAATCGCCCAGCAAAGGGAACATCGCATGTAGTGGTAGCTGTGTTCAAGTGCCAAACATGCAAAATATTTGTACAAGTAAACTAACTCTAGCTCGGTTTAGTTGTTAATTTAGTAAACTCCACTAGAGGTGTGGTTCGGATTCCAAGTTAAACAGCAAGTCGCATATGTTTGTGTAAAATTATCCACTCACACACCACAATTTCCTTTAATTTATCATTAAAATACTCAACCTCGCATACTGATTTAATTTAAAAAACAAATATTTACTTGAAAGAGAAAACTAAACTCCATAGCTACTAACATGTACCAGCATGAAAACTATGAGGGGAGTTTTTTATATTATTTACCTAGCCATAAAGACAATATGTTATCGCAAACATTTCTTTATGTCAAGTTTCGTCAACATTCTACAAAAAAACGAGTGTTTTTAAAACTCAACATAAAGATCAAATCAACAAAATTTAAATTCACAAGTTTCACAACAAAATTTGTCAAATTTAAAAAGAAAATTGGAAAAACTTCATAGACTTATTTACAAAATTAATACATAAAAATCAATTATTATCAGCTATACGAAAGTTTTATTATTTAAAGACGGTAACAGCTAAAATTTATCCAATAGCAGTTCAAATATTAACAGATAGATTTGACAACAAAGATCGCATGATTAATGTACACATGAAAACATTAGCAGCACCAGTTGACAAAAATGTTACTGAACTCTGAAAGTTAATTACAAACACAAAACAGCGCATAAGAAATTTAGAATCACTTAGATTACCAGTTAAACATTGAGACGCAGTGGTCATATATATATATAGTGCAAAAGAAGCTCAGCAGCACAAAGCAACAATGGGATCTAGCAAAGCACAGAGATCAGTTACCAATATTAGAACAATTATTCAAATTTTTTTAAGCAAAGCTGTTTCGTTTGGAAAGATTGGGACAATACACATGTCATAAAAGACCAGCCAAAGCACAAATTCAACAGTTATACGCATCCTGTATCAGAAACCACCAAATCATCAAGCCCACAAATATTCTCAAATTGTAAAATGTGTCATAATGCTGATGATAAAACATATCAATGCAAAAAGTTTTTAGAACAAGAAGTACTTTAAAGAAGAAAAGCTATAAAATCATAGCGACTTTGTTACAATTGTCTTGGAAGCAATCATCCAACAGCACAATGCAGATCATCATCCATATGCAAACGATGTAATTCCAAGCATAACACTCTTCTTCACAATGACTATCAACGGTCACAAGCGCACTATGTCCAAGATATCAATAAACAATCACAATCATACGTACCTCAGCAATATCAAGTATCAAACCTATGCACTACGTCACCACAGCAGACTGTTCACACAGTTTGTCAGAATGATATAACATCATTTAATGAAACAAGTACGTTATGTATCAATCAAGAACATTCAAGTGCGTTACTACTAACGGCAATAAGACACATAATAGACATACATGGAAACAATTCGAATGCAGAGTGTTACTTGATTTTGGATCACAATCCAACTTTATTACTAACAAACTATGTGAAAAATAGGTTTACATATCAGCAGCAGGACTTAGTAAAGCCATAACCAATATCAACAAACTAGCTGTCGCAACCATTCAATCGCGATACAACAAATATCAAGCTTCAATGTCATCATTAGTCTTAGCTAAAATTACCAAAAAATTAAATTTAAATCAACCGCAAAAATTATTTAAAGAAATTTTTATATGGATGATTTATTAACCGGCGCAATTACTGAACTCACAACCTTAAGAGATGAAATAAATAAATAACTCAATACTGGTAGGTTTAATTTAAAACAACGGTCGAGTAATTCTACAGAATTACTTAAATCTATTAATAATCCAACAAAAGATCCACTGTTATTACTAGAACCTACGCAAACATTAGGTATACAATGGAACCCTCATCAAGATTTAATATTGTACTCTACTAAAACATTAGGTGAAGTTGCTACAACAAAACGACAAACACTAGCTCTAGTAGCAAGATTGTTTGATCCATTAGGATTGCTAGGTCCAATTATTGTCAACGCCAAAACAATTATGCAAGGTTTATGGCAGTTTAAAAGTAGTTGGGACGATCCAGTTCCTCAACAGCGTGCAAAAAAATAAAATTAAATCGCACAAGAACTTTATTTAATTGAAAGTATAAGCATACATTTTCTCTGAAAAATTTCTAATTTGATGGGACTAAATACAAGTTATAATTCTATTGGTTGATCGATTATTAATTATCGATCAACCAATAGAATTATAACTTGTATTTAGTCCCATCAAATTAGAAATTTTTCAGAGAAATTTTACCCACAGCTTAGCGACATGTATACTAAGGTGTATTTGGACTATCTGAAACCACCCTTGGTTTTGGAGTAATAGACATAAATATATCAATTTTTGCGTTTTTTAATGGTTTTTTACATTTTTAGCGAAAATAATGCATTTTGGCCAAAAATTATCTCCATTAAAAGTTGTAGAGCAAAAAATTTCCAATCGATATAATCAACTTCGATTTGTTTTCTAGTTTGAAGAGACTAATTTGTATTTGTATTTACTTAAGGTCATCTGATAAGCACAATAACCACCAAATGATATTGACAAATTCAAAGTCAAGAATCGCTCCTCTCAAAAAGGTTAGTTTACCAAGACTTGAGCTTTGTGCAGCAGTTCTTTTAGCCAATCTACACCAAGCTACTATACAAGCATTAGAAATTCAGTTTGATAAAGTTTATTTTTGGTCAAACTCCAGCATTACTTTAAACTAAATCAATACATCATGCCATCTGCTCAAAACGTTCATCGCTAACAGAGTTTCCGAAATTCAATCCGCAACCAATACTTCATATCAGTTCTGAAGACAATCCAGCCGATGTTATAAGCAGAAGACAATTACCTAGTCAAATAACACATAATAAATTATGATGGACAGGACCAACTTGGATAAAACACGATCAATCTACTTGGCCACTTAAAAAGTTTAATATTGAAAATGTATCTATGGAAAAAATGGAATTAAAGCTACAAACTCTCCTAAGTTATCATAATTCAATAAATTTAGAAGATACAATTCAACGGTTCTCTTCAATCACCCGACTTCAAAGAACAATGGCATATTGCCTTCAATTCATTTCAAATACAAAATTGTTAAATATAAAAGAAATTGCAGAGCTTTATCTGTAGTTAAATTGAACAACACTCTTCAATATCTCATAAAATCTTCTCAAAAAAAAAAAAAAAAATAGAATTAAGACAAGAAAGTATATAAATAATCAAAGTCAATTAAAAAAGTTGCATTCATCCTTGAAAACAATTTACTACGAGTAGGAGGTAGATTAGTAAATGCACCAATACCTTACTCACATAGACATCAGATAATATTGCAGTACTCATAAAGTTACAAAGCTAATTATACAAAGAAAACATGTCTGAGACAAGAATATTGGCCAATAAATGCAAGAAGCGTTGTCAGAAAAATAGTACATGCATGTCACATCTGCTTTAGATATAAGGTAATCGTTCAATATCAACTAATGGGAAATTTGCCCGCATGCAGAGTAACACAGGCAAGACCATTTTTAAATACCGGTGTAGACTACGGCAAACCTTACTTAATCAGACAAGGTACTATAAGAAAATCTCCAAAAACAAAAGCCTAAATTTCTTTATTTGTATGCATGGCAACAAAGGCAATTCACTTAGAATTGGTTTCAGTTTTAAATATAGATGAATTTGTTTGTTGTTGCGCTCCAACAATTTATTAGCCGACGAAGCAAGTGTGCAAACATATATAGTGATAACGGCACAAATTTTCATAGCGCCAATAACAATCCATTCTTAGCAATGAAGGCCAACAAAATTCAAATTATTGATTCCGCTACTAACGATGGAATCCAATGGCATTTTACACCCCCAAATTCACCTCACATAAACGGACTATGGAAAGCAGAAATTAAAAATGTAAAATATCATCTAAAACGAACCATAGAAGAAACCATTTTAACCAACCAAGAGTTTAATATAGCTTTAATTCAAATAGATGCGTGTCTTAATTCCCTTCCATTATGTCCTATCTATGACAAACCAAAAAAATTTAAAATCTTGACACCTGCTCATTTCCTAGTTGGTAGATCATTAATTCAAATATCTGATTATGATTTAACTGAGTTACCTAACAATCGATTAAGTAGATATCAGTTAACGCTAAAAATATATCAACAATTTTGGAAACGTTGGTCCAATGATCATTCGCATAACTTGCAACAACGTCATCAATGGTTCCTTAAATTGAAAGAAGAGTCGCATCACATCAATTTATCCCGAAAAAGACAATCGACTAAGAGTTGTCACAGTGCAAACTAGTGTCGGTAGTGTTAAACGCCCTATTTCAAAGCTTTGCCTCTTACCATTAAACTGAAACAAAGTCGTTTCAAGACGGGGTAAATGTTAAAGAACGGTATTAAATCAATATAATAATGACAACAGTCAAAAAACTGCATTCATAAAAAAAGCAAAATACAGTCCACTGGCATTCATCATTCTATTCATTTGGTATCTTAAAATGTGGTAAACATTAAGTATATAATATTCTCTGCATCTTGATTTTGTACTGTAATTCAAGTGCAAACAAATGTACCTAATTATGTAGTCAATATTAACCAACCAAACAATGTATTATATAAACTAAGACACAGACATAATTATGTTACTCATAGTTTTGAAATAATATTCTATAATTCCACATAAGCATGCGCGTTTAATATAACAGGTTTTTTTTTTAATTTTGCATTTAATTTTATCTGTTGAATAGACGGCTTTAAATCCTTGGCTTTTGTCATTAAAAACTAAACGATTTAAAAAAATGATACAATACATGCTCCAACAACGTATAAAAATAATGAAAATTCTTTATAACCACGGTAAAAATTTCGACAAAACTGTTTGCAGAGTTTGTAGTGTTTTTACTCGTTATGAAACCTTTCCACAAAGCCATTGTAAAGCTAATCGCAAAATTTGAGCAAAATGGTTAGTTACTGATGTCAATTTCAAACTCATACTGTCAGGTCAGCACAAAACAATGTCTCTGTCGTTAACAGTGTCGCTGAAAACCCAGATTTGTCTATTCCAAGACGTTCACAACCTTCATCGCATACTGCATAAATAACTTAGCTTATAATGTGCAGCTGACGTAGGAACTGAAGCCAGCTGATCATGAACAACGCCAAATTTTCGTTTCTTGTGTGCTGGAAAAGCAAACAGAAAATCCTAATTTTTTAGGAAAAATCTTCTTTAGCGACGACACCCATTTTCATGGCAGTAGATTCGATAATAGACAAAACTGCCAAATTTGAAATTCTAAAAATCTTAGAGCAATAATCGATATACCGCTTTATCTCCAACAAGTTACTGTTTGGTGCAGTTTTTGGATCAGCTGAGTCATGGGACCTTACTTTTTCGAGAATGACAAAAGCGCTGAAATGACTGTCAATGCGGATAGCTACCGTAGAATGTTAACTGACTTTCTTTGGCCTACATTAGGCAATTTGAGCATAGACAATTTTTATTCCTAGCAGGATAGCGCTACTAGCCACACAAGCTGTAAAACAACTGCTGCATAAGAAATTTCCTGAGCTCATTATTTCTCAAAACTTGGACATCAATTACCCCCAGATCGTGCAATTTAACTCAGTTAGACTTTTTCTTTTAAACGACGTGAAGCAGCAAGTCTACGCTAATGCCCTGCAAACAACTCCAACCCTTAAGCAATATTCACGCTATTATTCGCCAAAAAAAGCCTCAGTTGTGTAAAAATATCTTTCAAAACTTTCTCAAAAATATTACGATATAATTTGACAGTTACAAGAAATATACTGAAATAATTATTAGTGGTTATTTCTGTAGTATATTTTCAGCAAGTACCGGCGCTAAAGGTTAAGATCCTATCTGAGAATTTTGCTGAAAATTGAAAATATATTTTCTTAACCAGAAAAACTGACCCTCCAAGTGTGTAATCACATCCAATACTCTTGACATAGCAGTCGAGTATATTAATCACTACACTACATGTGCGGATCTGCACATCCAAACTCAACGTCAGTAGTTTTGATAATTAACTCTTAATAAAATGTCACAACTACTACAATTATACCTTAAATAAATACAAATTCATGTGCAATTTAAGAAGCAATTTAAAAAATCTTTATACGTCTGCAAAATAAGACCTATAGGTCCTTTAAGAATTCATGAGTGTGTAAAATCTTCCTGTAATACCCTCACAGTAACAGCCAAATTATTCTTGAATCCAGACGCCTTCCTCCGCCATCAGAAAAAATTAAGAAGCTGATCAGTAGCTGAACTAATACACAACTAATCCTTGAGTACAATGCCAATAAATACAATGTTGCATAGTAAAGTATCGACTACTAGAATATACTTTAGTAAGTAAGTAACGTTATTAAACTAACACTATCAAATTAAATCAAAAATTGGCACGTGTCAAATAAGTCTTTGCTGTAGGGCAAAAAAGCAAAAATAAAATAAAACCCTGCAGACTAATTTTCCAGGTTTTCTGGCATAAGCTTCTAACCAACAAAACTAAAGAAACTGGGCCGAGGTAAACGCTAAAGTGAACAAAGGTATCTTAGATTGGAAATTGGGTACATTTAAACCATTCAAAAAAACAGTAACTGACAAGATACATATATCCTATCATATTACAGAAAGAGCTTGCTGGTCTAAGATGACCTCTATGTAAAATCAATCAAAGCTAGCTTAGCATTTTCATACATATTTTTAAAAACACAGCCTTCGCATCCAAATGACTACAAAGCGGTGTGATATCACTTCTACTGTAGTACCTTGCCATTAACAACCTACTGGAGTTACTGAATGAAACAAGCTGTTAGCTACGCAGATAATGCAAACACCGTAGAAAAGTAGTGCAAGAAGGAAAGACTATCAGTAAACCCAAACAAAACAACAATCGTTCTATTTACAAGATGATAAATCATCAAAAAAATCTGGAAATGTATGAAGCCACATTCCCGACAGACTGCAGAAGTAAAATACCCAATAGTCACGCTTTATATCAAACTAAATTTTCTTATTCATCTGGATATCGTGACTACAAATGCCATCCGAGTGCTTTTTGTAACCAAATCATTGGTCGGACAAACCTAGGAACTAACACCCAATATAATTAAATCGTGATCAAACCCGTCATCAAGTATGAAGCGCTCGTATGGATTAAAAAAAAAACTATAATAACTTAAAAGTAAAACAACCAGACTAGGTAAAGTTCAAAGATTAACATGTTCACTGATAACGGAAGCAATATAAATAACTCACTTAACTGCAATGAAAAAAACAATCAACGTACCAACTAAAGATAAATGAACACACTGTAAATCTCAAGTTTCACAAAAAGAATTGTTACATGAGGAACTAAACTAAAAATGAGACAAAAATTCATAAAAAGTTATTGCCTGCAGAACCCTTTATGTAATAATACCTTCGCAAGTCGAGTGGACAAATAAAAAATATCAACTCACAATCAAAAAAACCATCTAGTATACAGATAAGGCCAAAGTTATAGCATTTAAGCCAAATATATAAAAGTAAAAGCCAGAAACGTCAATTACAAAATTCCTCAAACAAACTTACCTCAGTTTTTTAATCGGAAATAGCTGCCATTAAATAGTGTTATAAAAACATTACCAAACCGGCACAACACTTCATAAAACCAATAACCATCATGTCGGAAAGTTAAGCGGCACTACATGCAATACGCTCACTATCAATAAAACCCAAAACTGATCTGAATACCAAAAAACAGAGTAAAGATCTTCTTCTTCTTCCTTAGGTGTCTTCTTCGATGTTACTCGGTAAACAAACCAAAATACATGTATTAAGCATTGCAAGGAACTCATAATATTGAAGGTTGAGAACAATCATTGCAAATTCTTCCCGATCTTTTGTCGCTCCGAATAAGGTGTGGAAATCTAGTCCTGTTCAGTCTCTTATGTTTTTGAGCCAGGAGTGTTTTCTTCGGCCTGGGCCACGTCGACCTTCTATATTGCCCTGCATTATAAGTTTGAGCAGACTATATTTACTGCTTCTAAGGATGTGCCCAAGATATGCTGTATTTCGCTTGTTAACACCTTATTAACAATTCGCAGTAGTTCTCTGATCTTCTCATGCGTCTAAGGACCTCAGCGTTTGTAATGTCTTTCACCCAAGATAATCTATGCATCCGCCAAAACGTAAACATCTCAAACGCTACAAGTCTGTTCATGGTATTGACCTTCAGTATCTACACCTCAACAACATAAACCAGCACAGATTAAATGTAGCATTTCACAAAACAATATATCAGGTTGAGGTTTAAGCTTCGAGCGCATAGTATTTTTCTCATTTTGAGAAAGGTTGATCTGGCTATTCCTATTCACAATCTTATAGAAACCTTCAAAAATGTTTATTGGACCTAAACCCTTTTTTTTGTTTGTGGTTTTAAAAAAGCTCTACCAGCCTGTGTGTGGGCTTTCACTTACTAGATTCCACTTGGCAATTAATGCAATAATTAATTTAAGATTAGCTCTAGACTTTCTTTAGAATACACTCGAAAACGCTTTCTGCGCACCTTAGATATTTCCAGTCACCTGTGCATTTCAAGCTAGTAAATCCTCTTCTGCCTTAATTTGTTGAATTATTTCTGTCTCCAGCTCTTTACGCTTTTCATTATAATCTGTGATCTTAGGTGTTATTATCTCTTCCAATTTTGTCCCCAGATATCTTGTAGTTTTCCAAAAGTTTAAACCTTGTTAAGTATTCCTTCAAACATTCGTGAATACACAAAAACTAAGTTACCTAGTAGTTGACTTGTGTATTCATTTAATCCATAGTCTAATGTCATGCATAAAAGTTTTGATCCATTTTGGCATCCCGGTGTCTCCTTTCTAAATCTTTGGCAGAACACAACGATTTAGTATTCCTCATAAATTATCTTTTGTCAGTATAAAATCACCGAGTGAGCTAGCCACTCTAACAGTCTCCTCTTATTTGAAATTGGCCTTTTTATGCCTGCATTAGTTTGCTGTGATAACTTTTTCAACATTGTGCGTAGTTCTCATTACATGGTCTATAATTTCTAGGTTATGGTAAAACCATCCTCCTGGATTTTTGATTGAATGCTTGGATCTTATTTGCACCCCACCTATTTCCATTGTCCCTTCTTTCAGCCTTATTCCGCCGAACAGAACAACTAACCTTACCTAACCTATATATAATATATATGCAAGAATAATTCACAATTATTTTTAATTTTATTTGTGAGAACCTTTACTGTTTAGTATTTATTTCAATCATTTAAAATAACATTAAATCAGTCAATGAAAAATTAAATACTCAATGAAACTTTAGATGGCCAGTAAAGCAACGTAAATGATCAGTATTAAACCTTAATAGGACCTTAAGTGTTTCACAATCCATTTTTGCAATAGTAGTAATAAGATTACGATTACTATATGGTAGCAAATTTGTCAATAACAAGAACTCACTACAAATTGTACAATGTTAATGTTCAAACATATTGATTGTGACCTATATATGACATACAGCTTAACGTAAGTGAGCTCCTATAGTTGATATGCCTGCCAATATGGCAGTGAAATCTTATAAAGTATTCAAATCAATTATTATGCTTACATTGTCCATATAATGTTAGAATTGGATCTTATTTATTACATCCTGAGATTTATTGTGCTAACGTTCTGGTTGCGTGGTCTCCCATTTTCACGGCGTTGAGCATATTTATATTATTTGTTTATAAAAATGTTTTCAGTATAGATAAAGTCAACACTAAGTTATAAATAACGCACGGTCTAATCTAATACCATAGCGAGTCATTATGACTTTCGGTGTGACGTAAAACGATATGCCAGAATAAAGTTCCGTGTTAACTTAAAAATGTCACCAGATTAATATCATGATTGAGCATGTAAATAGATGATTAAAATTATTTTTAAAGTTTGTGCAAAATTTGTAATTTGAAGGTTACAATAAAATATTAATATAAAACTTAAATTAACGTTGAGACTTTCTTTAGGGAAATGAATAGTTATTAGTGTTTAATAGCAAATTATGCAATAAACCTAAAGTTACATTTTCTTACAACAAAGTTTTTTATTGTAATTACTCTTACGGCACAACTACATTTTCTTATGGTTAGCGCTAAAATGAGTAAAACCAACATCTATAAATTTATAATTGGTCTATAAGTTAATATTAATATCAAATTGATATTAGTTTAAGATACAATATGAATTAAAACAAACTATATCAAATTAAAATTATTAAATTTGGCTGTAATATTGATTTAAAATAGATACCTAATATTAATTAAATTTTATAATTAAATTCAAGTACACTTACTTTAGCAGAAAATATGTTGAAACAATGCTCACCTGAAAATAAAAAAAAAAAAATTAATGCTTATTTAATTTTATAAACGTATATTTTTTAATGTAACGAGACACCCTTTGTTATATCTATAGCACTTATAATTTTACAGCACACTCCAACAAAACTCTAACATTACCTAAAGTTTTCTTATTCATGGGAATTTTATCAGCAGATTGCGAACAAAGCAGAACTTTTATAACACTGTGTATGTTGTGCCGCGATTCACAAAAATATTTGGGTTTACTAACAAAGCACGCGACAATATTTGCTTGTGTGGTGATAAACTTATAGCATCATAACATAAGGGTATTTTAAAACGACGTATTTGAAGAATAATTTAATATCTAAATTAAATATTTTATATTTTCTATATTTATCTTATAAAATCGTTTTATTTATAAAATAAATATTTAAATAAAATCATTAATTTAAATAATATGAATATCTAAATTAAAATTTTCAAATATTTTATTGTTGTAAAATAATAAAACAACTTTTATTCTTATGATTAAAACTCCAAAAAATATTATGTGCAAACCCATACGGATGCAGCAGTTATATGTAACTAATAAGACAATCTTAAAAGTGCACCAAACAAAATTTAGTCTTAAAAGTTGACAAAAATATTATATTTGTAGTAGGCCTTGCTCAAGACATATCGTAGGAACAAATTAAAAATCCCACTGCACTAGGCAAAAAAACAGCGTCCTGTTAAACGTTTTTAACACTGTAAAAAAGTAAAACCCATTAAAATTTATAGTAGAATAAAGCTATTATAAGCAACAAGAGCATAAATGGAGCAACAAACTCAAAGCAAAGGTAGCACAACACGGTGAATCTTGTTTATGATGTGGCATTGCATGTTGTCTGTAAGATGTCTACTTTGACCCCACGACTTAATTGACTGCTTGAGAAAAAAATATTTATGATACGATATCTCTACCTCCGCCAAGACCTTACATTAGCTTGGTGAGTAATTGATGCATCTATCTTCAGGACGCAATTCCCCAAAGGAACAGCCACCCCAGCAAGTCTTCGTGGCAATTTTGAAAAACAAACAACAACCAGTTTCCACTTCGACACTAGATTTGTAGGTGATTGATAACCCAGATAAGCACCCAAAATCTGAACCAAAACTTAACTTCAGTTAAAGTCAACCATCACCAATCATCACTAGCCAAAAAGGTTTCTTTACTTTTGCACGCTGACCTGAAACCCTATGAGACAATACTCATGGAGCAACATTAAGATGATCTTAGCTTGCCCTTAGGTGTTGACAACTAGAAACAACCACGTTTTCCAAACCGGCAAATGTCGTCAAAACTAACTGCACATCGACACAATTGGACCCAAGCTAGATCCACAAGTGGATGGAGGTGAAGATTATTGTAGGCACATGTTCTGCAAGTTGCCAATTCCAACTCAACCACTGAGAGAATTTTTTGAGCTGCAATGGACCAAACGCGCCTAACTCTTGACTCTGCCTTGTAGATTATAAAGCAGATTAAAAATTAATAAATCAAACGTAGTTTCGTAACACTAAGCCTAAGCCGCAGTTTGCTCATAAGTGCAATGTCGTCACGATCATGCTAAGATTGCGATGATGCAGCAGCCAATTGTGCTAACTGTGATAAAACTCAAATTCTAATCTTTTCATGTTTGTATTTACTTTATTTTACTTTACTAGCAAGTAAAAACAACAAAAAAACCTTTTTCGCCCTTGAGCCTATAAACCATTTGCGGCAATTGACTAGCTGTAAATCACTCGCTGCGCTCCTTTACCAGCTTAAAAAAACTGTAAACTAATCAAAATTATATGCTCTGGAGACGCATTTAAACATTTGGTATCAACATTGTATGCAATAAACCCTAACAAATTGTATACTCACTTTAACATAAACAATATTTATATAACAAAAAATTTGCATAAATAAAACTATTACTAAACTTATATATTTTCCAAACACTTCTTGCTTCGGTGTTAAGATCAGCTCTGTCAAATCTCGTCAAGTGGACTATGTGCAAAGTAGTAGAATTTCAACACAAACCACTTGTACACAATTAAGTAATGTCAAAGTGACTTGTATGAATCTTTTCTTCTATTTCACCTTGTTAGAGATGGGCTTGATAAATTCAATCTCTTGATCATTAACAAGCGGGTGAGTGATTGAGTCACTCCAGATTATGATTACCATCAAATAGTTTAAACTGGAGTGCCCACTCACTCGACCAAGAGTTTGTTAACAAAAAATGTTTTCTCTTTGCAAGCGTTAGAAATTTTTATGTTAGAGGTATGAATCATAAATCCTATTAACAATAAAGTTGGGTGTCTGTAAACAAGTAGTTTAATCTGAAGTACCCACACACCCGCTCAAGAATTTTTTTATTAAAAAATTTAAAGTTTCTCCTCTTTGCAAACCTTAGAAGTCTCTATGTTAGAGATGGAGATGATAAATCCAATCTTTTATTCACCAACAGATGAATGGGTCACTCCCACTCAGCCCACCCACGCGCCCTTGAGTTTGCTAACAAGAGATTGCAAATCCTCATGTTAAAGGTAGGAAAGATGAATCCAATCTCTTGATAATCAACACATGGGTGGGTCATTCTAGATCACGGATACCACTATGTTTGACACCAACAATAAGTGGTCGGTTAACATTTCAAACCTTAAGTAAATTTAGGAAATAAAGAATAATTTAAAATAAAAAGTTGACAAAAAACTATATTTTGTCGCCTGAAAGTATGGAGTAGTATGCGTCAAATACAGTAGTTCTGATTTTTTGCAGACTTGTTTATGATGTTAGCCTAATGAATAATCCAAGTTTGTGACCTCGAGCGCCAAACGCAACTTTGTCAAAAATCAAAAAAACCGTAAAAAATAGTTTTTTTCTTAATTTAGGCGATTATAACCCTAAAGGACTAGTTTTTAAAAAACTTTCTTAAGACGTTATTAAAGTAGACTAAATTTGCTACATATGATACTAGAACTGTCTCTGTAGACCCAATAGTTTCCGAGGTTAAGCCTTTCAATGTTTATCATTTTTTTTCTTTGCAATTTTTTTACAATATTTCTAGCGGGATAAAGCTCCAATTACCTCCGACGGACTGTGCTAGTATTGCTCGTGTGAAGTCACAAATGCGACCCACCTTTAGCACGTTTTTAACCTACCCATTTTTTATTTTTTTTTTTATTTCAGTTGTTGACTGGCCTGCTGCCCATAACGTGAGTGTCGTTTGAACTCAAAACCTTGTGTTTTATATGTAAGAAGACTTTATGTAAAGGTAAAGTGCGCCTAGTGAAGGAAAGAGATGTAAAAACCTTTCTTGCGTCGAGTATTTCCCTTAAGAAAATAGAAAATCAGCTTTTATTAAAGGGTGCAAATGAGATATATGTGCACAGTGCTTGTCAGATAAAATACAACAATCCGAAGTTGATCAAAGCAGCTGTTAGCAGTAGAAAAATCAAATATTACGTCATCAAGGCCTACGAGATCAGTCTCTGAGTTCAATTTCAGAGAACTCTGTTGTCTATGTGGAGACAATATAAAAAGAGTTCCTTGTGGCAGAAAAGAAAAAGCTAAAAACGGATCAATGTCTTTACTGCGGAAAAGTTGTTTCTCAGTCTTGAAAGCAGCTGAGAAACGTGGTGATAAATAGGGTCTTAAAATAAAAAAGCGTATATCTGAGAACACAGATTTGGTAGCCCTTGATGCCAGATATCATCGGATTTGCCAAACAAAGCTCTACCAGGCACCATCAACGGGAAAGTTCAGGGAAAATCGTCAGCATCCCACAGTTGATGAGGCTATGGAAAAAATTTAATCATTTCTGGAAGAGAACGCTGATGAATGTCAGTTCTCTCTTGATGAACTCACGGACCAGATAGAAGAAGAACGACCTCAACTACGAACAGTCAAAAATCGTTTGTTTGCAAAGTATGAGAAGGACATTTTGATTGTTGAGAGACTCTTCAACCACACTGTTTGTTTTAAAAACACAGGTCACAAAATTCTTACCAGTACATGGTATGACAGTAGAAGTTCAGATCCTCAAGCAGAAAGACTACGCGTAGTGAAAGCAGCTACTGAAGTCATACGAAAGGATATACGGTCGCGTTGTTTTTGCATATTCAATAATATCAGCAGTCAGACCTCGCTCGTTCATCTCTTGTTTACTGAATGGGATTGGTGTATTCTTGTATTACAAGTTCGGGTCAAAACATCTGGTTGAGTTATTGTCAATTCTCAGCTAGTTATAAGGATACTATGCTTTTGAAAACCTCCGCCATCATGCAACCAAACCAACTCATGTTGAAAGAGACTTCAATGTCGTTTGTGCAATTTTCTTTTGAAAACGCCGACTTTAATGTCAACACTTTAGATGAGACAGGTACTTTTCACGCAATGGGAGGTATAATAATTGTAACTCCCTATAATTCCTCATGTCCCAAGAATAAAATAGACCGTTTGACGAAGTGCACTGCTTATAAGCTTGTATAGAGAAATCCTCCTATTCTGCTGAAAACCTTCCAAAAAGTGATATCTAACCAGAGTTTGTCGGCAATTTATATTGTTAACTTAGACAATATTCATTTGCTACCTGAAAAAATTGTACCACTCCCTTCAGATATCTTATGGTTATATGGAAAAGTTCAAAAAAAGTTGAACAACCCGGGATAAAATGGGTTCATGGAAGAAGCAACAGCAGAGATACACTTTGAAACATCCAAAATTATATGTCTGCCATTCACCAACCATCTAAAACTATTGGGTCTGCAGAGACAGTTCTAATATCATATTGTAGCAAATTTAGTCTACTTTGAAAACGTCCTAAAAAAGTTTTTTCAAAAACTACCCCTTAGGGTTATAATCGCCAAAATTGAAAAAAAAACGATTTTTTCGATTTTTGACAAAGTTGCGTTTGGCGCTCGAGGTCACAAACTTGGATTATTCATTAGGCCAACATCATAAACAGGTCAGCAAAAAATCAGAACTACTGGATTTGACGCATGCTGTGATGTATAAAGTTACTGAACTATGTAATATAATCTAAGGAACCATTAAAGCTTGTGAAAATTAAGAAATAAATCCAATAATGTTAATTTATGATAATTTTCTATTTCATATGTTTTATTAGCGCAAGATAATGACGATTCGGTTTATATAGACAACAATAGATAAATTTATTGTCTCCCACCTTGCTAGACCAAGAGACAAGCTAATTTATTGCATCGCGACAAAATAATTTTGCAATTTTTAGTAAATAATAGTAAAGCGTTTAGCAAAAAAGTTATTGTATAGCATAAATTATAAAGCACAGTGTCCCGCGACGTGTGGTCACGTACGTGTTGAAAGTGCAAAAAAATTAAGGTCATTTTTTCAAAAATAACCTATTAAGGAAATTTTGCTATGTTTTAGTTTAAGATTAAAGCAGAATCATATTTGTGTTTGAACTACTTGGAATAAGTTTTGTTTGTTGCACCGCCTTGACAGTTTCAAGAGACATTTTTCGGAATAACCTCTTGAATAAATTTCAAAGCAGAAAAATCATCGGCGTAGCGGTAAAATCGCCATACTAAAATCGCCCAACATAAAACAAATTATAGAAAACTCCTGAGTATGAGTGCTAAAAAGAAAGTCACAAGAATGATTTGCTGCAACAACCATCAAAGGTCATCTGGAAAGATGGAGGTTGACGGGATGAACAAAATAGTTCAATGCTCAAGTAAAACGCTCTGTCCGGTACGTGAATTATGTAGGCGACGGTGACAGCAATTGATAGCTTTGCTTAAAAACACATCACGATTACCAATAAGAAATGCAATAGGAATAATTGTCAAAAGCAAATGGGAATTCGGCTTCGCAACGTAACAACAAGAGACACACTTATCAATAAACTCACGCAAGAAGAAAATAAAGCCGGCAATTTGAGCAACATTTCTTCATAAAATTTCTACCGACTTCTTCTTCTTCAAGCGGCAACTCCTTTCAGGAGATTTGCAATCATCATAATTATTTTTACTTTTGAGTAAGCAGCTCGGAATAGTTCTTTGGATGTTATATTGTACCATTCCCTCAGATTTCGCAGCCATGAGATTCTGCGTCTGCCAATATTTCTTCTACCTGCTATCTTTCCTTGCATGATCAGTTACAACAGTTCGTATTTTTTTCCTCTTATTATGTGACCCAGATAATTTAGCTTTCTTTCTTGAATTATGATTGTGATCTCCAGTGATTTATTCATACATTCTAATACCTTGCTGTTTGACAATTTATCTGTCCAGGATATCTTCAGCATGCGTCTATAGCACCACATTTCAAAAGCTGTCACTTTCTTCATATCTGCTTGTTTCAACTTCCATGATTCCTTTTTCCGTAGAGTAAAATAGAGAAAACGTAACATCTTACCATTCTGGTTCTTAGGTCTACTTTCGTTTGTCGATCACATAGATAAGCCCGCATTCGACAAACATACGCAATATAATTCGTGTGACAACTAAAGACTTATGTCTACCGTCAGTCTTTTCCAGAAATCGTTCAAAAAGCAATTCGACCAATTTATAAAGATCTTTCAGTAGAGACATTGATGAAACAATGCAAAAGAAGTTTTACGCAAAACAGTAACAAAATATTTAGTTCCAATACCAGGTCGATAGCTCCCAAAACAAAATTTTATTGAAAATATTCTATCGACTCTGCAACTTCTAGTGCAGTCAACAATGCGTTCAATGATGTCTACACCACCAGTTTATTTTATCACTATACTTTACTGTATTCAAATTGTTATTCCGCTATATTTTTCCATGATTCTGACAAATCTTTAATTTATTACCCTCAACAAGATCTAGGCTGCGTGCACTTGGCTAATTGTTCTATTCTCCTCACACTTTTTAGTTCCTTTTTTTCGCCATCGGTATCATTTCTGTCATCAAAAAATCGCTCGGCTACTGTTCGCTTTACTATATTTCTAAAAACTTCAGACCAAATTAAACAAACTGAATGTCGTATACGGTTAAGATTCAACTTCTTATTCCGTGAAAGAATACGCCAAAAGGTTTAAGATGAGATCAAGTCTTTAGAATATGACTCAGTTTATGGTCGACGATTTTTATTTTCTTGTTCTCTATTTCTATGCTGTTACTTTCGATTCATTTCATTAATTCTGTTATACATCGGATCGTGCTTACCCATCCTATCCAATCCCTTTTTCTTTCTTCTGTAATTCGTGTTTTAAATTTCCTTTTTTCTTCTATTTTAGTTAATATCTCTTGTGTTTGCCATGGCATTTGACGTAAAGAAACTTAAAAAAAAATAATATAGATACAGCCTAATTGTAAAGTAGTAATAATTACTTTTTTTTTAAATTTTTTTTTTGTTCCCACTTGCCTCGCTACACCATCTCCATATAGGTGGCTGCAGAGCTTCGTATTCGGAGCACCATTTTATGTTTCCAATTCATCTTATTTGTTATTATTGTTGTGTGTATTTTCTATTTTAATTCATTTGTTTGTTTTGATCGTTTTAATATATACTAGTGTTCTTTTATTTTTATTTTGAATTCTTCATAAGTCTTTGTTTTCTTAATACTTTCAGGCAGTTGATTGTAAGTGACTAGTCCATTGCCTAGTATTGTTTGTTTTGCCTTTTTTGTCCTTGTTGTGTGTACATGTATATAGCTTCTTCTTCTAGTGTTATGTCCGTGAATTTCTTTGTTGGTTTTTATTTGGAGGTTGGTTTTAAATTTTTTATTTTTTATTTTGTATTAGTTTGCATTTTTTATTTTTATTTTATCGTTTATCTTTGTTTCGTTAATTATTTTGTATACTTCTTCTGTTGGTGTTAGTTTTGGTAGTTTGTGTATTATTTTTAGAATTTTGTTCTGTTATCTTTGTATTTTTTGTATGTTTGTTTTTGTTGTTTCTCCCCATATATTTATTAAATAGTTATTTTTAGCTAAATATAGTGAATGATATTACTTATCGCCGTTTCTTTCGTTATGCATTCCCTAGCTCTATACACAGCTCCTAATGTTGCTGTGTTTTCTTTTAATATTTTGTTAATATGTGTATCCCAGGTGAGTTTCTCAGTTAATATTATTGTAGTGTCATTCACACTTTTTATCTATTTATTATTTTATCAAGTAACTTGTTGCTCAATTATTTTTAAAGCAAATTGAACATTAATTCAATTCATCATCATCATCACATTGTTACATTTTGCTAATAGATGTACGGATCATAGATTAGGAATCGCTTTTATGCAGTGAAATGATTGACTTAAAATAACTGAAATCTGATAGGATATTGTATGAAATAATCAGTTAAACGTCAACTTGTTGCATATTAACAAGAGGAGTGCACATTTCCTACATCAAATTTGCACGATTGAATGATTAATGGTATCATATTTCGTTTAAATATATAATTATATTAATTATTATATACCAAACAAAATAATAATAAACAAACTATATTTTTAATATTTTTTATCGTAATTATAAATAGCCACTTCCTGTAATTGATTAATTTAAACGATAACATTTATTTTATTGCAAATAATGATTGATTAATTATTTATAATTACATTAATATTAATTTTATTTATTTCAATTATAAATAATCTTTCATTTAAAACATACATTTCATTTTAAATATTGTGCGTGCGTATATAAAGCAAATGGTCACTCGTCAAGCGGCGGCGCGTATCCGCGACATTTTATAAATTGTTAACTAATGTTGTGCGTTGACGGACGGGTTTTTTGTGTCGTTACGACTGGTTTATAATATTTCACTCATGCTGACATCAGTTCGACCTCTTTTTGTGCGAAATTTAACTAACTGGCTGCAGTGGTAGCAAGGGCCGTCGCATTTACTTCCGACGGACGCTATGCCGCGAAGCTCTCTCGCTTATTGATGCCGGAAGCCGAGACCGGATGCTTGTTCACTGAACAATCCCAATCGATAAGGCACTTTGCAGTTGTATAGAGTGTACTCCTTATATAAATTTATATATTTACTCTTAATATAGTTTTCAATATTGATTCTGATAATATACAATGAACCTGTAATGCGCGGTAAACCTTTTGCACCAGTGAATCAAACAAATCACATTCTTACTCTTGCAATTTTCTTGTTTTCATAAAAGCAGAAGGCAATAAGTAACTGGAGATAAAAGGACTTTGTATTTGTGTAGCGATGTTAATTACAAGAGGATAATGTATATAATATATATCAACGATAATGTTCCGTCAAGATAGGGATCTGGCTTACCATTAAAGCAAATTTATTATAGCTTATGATAATTATTAAAACATGATATTAAATTTTCATTACTGAAAAACCTTCAATTGTAATTTTGACAAATATGATTAAGCCAGCAAAATAATTTCATTAAGATGATATAAATTGAGAAACAACAAATCATATCTTCATCATTTCACCTAATTAAGAAGAAAACAGAATGTTTATTGTATTATCATCATGGTTTCTGAGAGAAGAAGTTCACATAGTATTCTACAGGTTGAGTATAATTTAAAATAAATCTTTTAATTAAAAAAAACTTAAAATAAATAGTATGTTTGTTGTTAAACTAGGAACTAGAAACTAGCAAGAACAGCCACAACCAAACTAACGCGGATATGGAAGGATACGGCAATTAACAGAACATCAAAGCTAAAGCTAGTCTTTATATTAATTTTCCACATCGCAACATATGCATCTGAAACCTGGACCATTAAACAAACAGAGCGCAGAAAAATAGAGGCACTTGAGATGTAGGTGTATCGGCAAATGCTCCGAATATCGTGGACGGAGTACCGTACCAATGCATCTATATTAGAAGATTTGAAAATCAAAGATCGGCTCTCTAAGAAAGTGAACCGAAACATTCTGAGTTATTTCGGGCACGTATCTACAAGATCGGATACTCTGGAAAAATTAATGGTCCAAGAAAAGGTTGACAGACGAAGACGAGAAAGATCGCCAACTCGGTGGATAGACGGTGTTACCAGGCTGGTTAGTCATACAATGCATAAGACCACAGAAATGACACAAAAGGCCTTTCTGGCATGAAAAATCGCTGTTGATATTATTCCATAATAGTGCCACCAAACCCTCACGAAGAGTACAAGGATCGAGACACCCAACTATACTAAAAGTCGCCAATGGGAACACTATAAGCAAAAATTACAAGCGCTGTAAAGAATGGGAGAAGAAAATATCAGATCTCTTCCAGGACGACAACCGTAAGAATTTAGAGCATATTATCGTAACTGACAATGTAAACGCAGGTCCAGCCATACTAAATGCGGAAGTAGAGAAATCCATCCAACAGATCAAAAGTAACAAGGAACCAGATCCAGATAATATACCATCCTAGCTTCTCAAGCTACTAGATGACAAAAGATTAGATGTCCTGACAAAACTGTTTAACAGAATCTATCATTATAATCAAATACCAGTAGAATCACTATTCATAGCACTGCCAAAGAAAGCTAAAGCAATACTCTTACAAGCCTCTTAAAAATCTTACATAACCATACATAACGATGCAAAAACAACATTTAACAATTCGGATTCCAAAGAGGTCTAGAAACGTGCGAATTTTGGAAGAATGTATGTCTGCTTCATAGATGAGCATTCGACCGAGTCCATAAACTACTTTTTGAATATCTAAACAAAATAGGACTAAAAAAACCATGATAACGCTATCAAAGCATCTGTATTATAATCAAGTAACCAAAATCAAAGTCGACAATGTGCTAACACTGGAAATCCCAATTAAACAAGAGGCGAGGCAAGGATGCGATTTATCTCCAACATTATTTAATATCTACTCTGATAAAATCTTTCAAGATGCTGTAAACGATAGAGCAGAAAACGTAAAGATTCGAGGAAAGAACATTAACAATAGTAGTAGTAGATAATAGCAGAGAGTTTGGTAAATCTGCAAAATCTACTTAACGCAGTCAGCAAAAAGCTCCAACAAAGGTTAAAGATCAACATCAAGAAAACTAAATAGATGGCAGTCATAAAAAAAGTCAGAATCAGCAAGCTACTAATTGAAGGGCAACTTATTAAACGCGTGGAACACTTCAAATATCTATACAGTTAGATGAATGTAAAAAATAACTCCCCGAGTCATTTTACGTCAAAAGATACAAAATAAAATAATTAAAAAAATTACTAAAGTGATGAACAAGCCATGTTGCTAGACAGCACAAAGAAAAATTGCCAATAAGACCAAAAGAAACTAATAGAAAGCTAGAAAAAGCATAGAAGAGATGGCTGGACAACATAAAGCAAGCGGCTGGATATCTCGAAATCCATACAAGAGTCTTATAGAGGCTTACGTTCAGGAGTAGATGATTAATAATTAGTGAATAAGAAAGAAGAGAAGAAGAAAAAGTTCGATTGTCGCCTAATCGGGTTAGCCACATGATTTATTGACTTGGCCACAAATGCTTTGCTATCTGCCTAACATCCTAAGTAACTATTTTAAATATAATTACAGAATTAGGGTTATAAATCTTTATGTTATAAAACGATGACAACACGTATTGCTTTTCCTTCAATATTTGAACTGTTATGTCCTACTTATGTAACTAGTTTTATTATGTATATTCCACTATTATTGCTATGGGTATAATAATCCTTTAAATTAATAAATTACTTTATTTATTTATTTAAAATACATTATAAATTGCTACTGTCATTTTCGTGTGTATATATTTTATTATATTTTATTAAAAAAAAAAACAGAAAGTAATCCCCTTGTTGCATCAGATTTCAACTCATGAACAAAAATAAGAAAAGACGTAGGAGCCCTTCTAAAGCAGCTCACATTCTTACCACCTATTTTTGCTATAGTGTATAATGTATGTCACTCAATCGTTATACTCGCAGACACAAACCCTGCATTTCAAAAAAATAAACTCGGCATATGTATATTCCGAGTTTCTCAAGTAAGGAAAAGGTTGTTTGCGATATTTGTAGAAATAATAATGATATAAAAGATGTAACACAAACGTTGACCCAAAATGAAATAAACATATTCTAATTTTTATACAATCATATGTATTAATGTCTTCATTTTCCAAGACACAGAAGGTTTAAGTGTCAAAACAAATGACTGTATTTTTAATAAAAAGTTTAAACTTTGTCCATACGACATTTTAAGTTTATTTGTCAACAAAACCATAAAAACTTAAAAGCAAGTAATGCTAAAACTAAACATAAAATTAAAAAGTGTAAAAATATACAAAAAAAATCTTCAAATTTAGCTAATAAAATAAATACCCTATATATTAAAAACATATTTAAACGATAGTTTGTTAAAAATAAAAAAAACTATGGTTAACATTTTTTAATTTTTAAGTTTGGAGAGTTATCAAAGTATAAAGTATTTTAGTCAAATTATAGTTATAGAAATAAATATCCGAACTGAGAAACAAATGCGTTTTTAGGTACTTTTGGATACATTTTAATGCAATTTGCAAATATAATTTGACATTTAGACAAGTACTTTGATAAAATATAGTTTGATACTTTCTAAATGTACTGGTAAAAAATAAATTGATTATCTAAGCATCGAAGGTCAAAGTTACCGTTTTCGTTATAATATTATTATAATTATAATACCAGAAGACAACAAAAAACAACCTACAAGATAGTAACGATACTAACAAATACGGAGACAAAACAAAAGATATAAATATTTCATAATTATTTAGTAGTTTGCCCAAGCTCATTAAAAATGCAAAAACATTACATAACGCTAAAGAAAAATTAAAGTACTTTTTTCTTAACAAGAGCCAAGAAAATAGACAATATAGGTTATGTGGTTGTATTAATATACTTTTATATGCTGTATAGTTGTTTATTATATTGTACAGACCGGTTTCGGCTGTTAGGCCATCTTCGGTGTAAAATTGTGAATTACATATATATGATGTTATGAATATGATATGATATATATTCATAACATCATATATATGTAATTCACAATTTTACACCAATATAATAAACCAATATAATAAACAACTAAACAGCATATAAAAGTATATTAATACACCCACATAACCTATATAATAAAATATATGCACAAGATCGACTCAACTAATAGACAATATGTTAAAAAAACATCAAAAAAAGAAGGATGATATAACTGCTGGAATAGTTATCAAGAGCTTACTAATTGAGTTTCTGGCGAAAGAGAGACAATATTGTAATAACTCATTTAATAACTCAAATACAAAGAAGAACAAGATAATTATCAGAGTGCATGTAGGTATTCTGAAAAACTAGCAGACGTGTTAGTCGACCACACGTTGGAAAGATTAGCAAAAAAAAAAGCCTAGAAGCTAGTCTTAAAGGCAGTGGTCTTCCCAAAATGATACAATAACGTAAAGATAGACTCATAAGAAGAAGTGTAATTCGAGATCCAGTAAGACCAACACAAGCGACTGCAATAAATTGCTTAAAAGCAATTGGTCATAGAGTCTCATCTGTTAGCATTTATAGACAATTATGTTTTTTTAGATTGAGCGTTTATCGTCCTTATTAAACTCCCTTTAAAAATTTAAGTACCAAGACAAAACTTGGTTCCTGGTTCATAATTGACGATCAATTGTTTTCAGAAACCGTTTTACTTTCATTCATCTTAGAGCCGTCTGACACAAAACTGATTTTAATATTACATTTAATATTAAATAATGAGCACGTCGAGTTAGGTAAATTTTGATGGAAAAAAATAGAACATGTTCTTGAACGAAGCAAAGTAGCGAGCCCATCATTTAATATTATATGTAATATTAAAATTAGTCTCATGTCAGACGGCTCTTAAATCATCCAAAATCAGTTTTTCAGCTAGATAATGCGCAACAACTTACAGCTAACGTAACTACAAACCTCCTAGTACAAAACAACATAAATCACTTGCCTTGACCACAAACCTTTCATACATAGTTTGTCGGTTTAGTAATTAGTATTTATTATATTATATTTAATCAATATTTTAATAATTCATTACTTTTCTTTTTCATTTTATGAAATTATAATAAATGCGTATTGTCATAATTTCAAAAAGACTCTGCGTCGCTTGCACCGGTCATTTTGTTTGACTTTCCAAATATTGACTACTATACAAATTTCGCAACTAGTTAAACCTTTAACACACACTTCTGCCATATTCAAACTTAAAACAAGAGCATAAATACTAATAATATAATAAAAGCATTTTTTTCTACGCGTCTACATATTGCATATCATATTATCTGAATATTTACTTCAATTTTAAATGTAGATTAACATTATCTAACAATAAGCACTTCAATTATAGTACCGTATTGTTCCTCTGCTATAATACTCACATGCTAGCATATGGTCAACATTATCTTTTGATACAACTTTCATTATCGGCATAATTTTCAACTCTTTTGAATATAAATCCATATCCAATGTATTTATCCCAGCAATAAATAAGAGTCTGAGATTGTTTAAAAGGTAAATAAATAATGGACTAGTTATAGATTGTTATAATATTTGTTGTTAGTTCCAAGTTTCAAAGAAATTTAATTACCCAATGGCTAGAGTTTTTAGGTGTTTTAGATTATTCACACATAAACCAAGAAGACCTTTAATGATGTCATCAAAGTACGTAAAGGCTGTAAAAGATTGTTATTCACACAATAAAAGTTTACATTGTTTGCCAACACCGTATCTGGCATTAAGACCTTTTACGTAACATATAAGAGCATGCTGTGTGCACTGGCAGTTAAAACCTTGAGCTACAGAATAACTGCAAAAGATTATCAAGCTTACACACGTCGTCAGTTGGGCATTTAGGTTGTATGCAGGGCACTCTATATTAATAAGATACAGTTATAAACACACTAGTACTATAGTACACCAGGCATCACAACCAGTTGGTCCTATTATACATAATATATTAATAATTATGTGCAGGTTCAATTTATAGAAACATACGTAGAAACGATAACGAGCTGGTGAAGAAGACAAGATAAACTAGACCAACTAGAACAGAAAGCGGTGGGGCAAGCACAAATTGATGCGGAACAAAAAAAATTCCTAGTGCCTTTGTCGCAGTAAATTGTATTGGTTGGATAAACAAGCAGCAAACAACGGTTTGGCAACCAGCTGTTTCAAAATAAATTAGTAATTAATGGGTGGTTAAGTCTTTGTTGCTTTAGTTCTATAAAAAATAAATTCAAACAACTGAGCATTATATATGTTTGATTAAATATTTGTTTTGCGTCATATCTCATACATCATACCTTCATACAACTAAAAATTTTTGTTTTTGATAAGTTTTAATCGAAAAACTAAAAATTCAATAAAGATAAAAAAGTTCAACTAATGTTAGATTCGCATTATACGAAATTTAAACGTCAAGTTACTGACGAGTAACGTTCTTTTATAATACAATTTTGCTTGATTGCAAAAAAAGATAACTATTCAGATGTGTTCAGATAACTTGATCTTAAACTGAATGAGTTAAACCATTCTAATTAGATAACAAAAGATCGCTAAACCTTAAAAAAAAATTTCAAACTATCGACCTTAACCAACCTGATTCAAACAACCAAAAGTCCCCACATAGGTGCATAAAAACGCTGAGGTCTAACTTATTTGATACTACATACATACAAGATGTACCATAATGTGAAGTCACCAAATACCTACGTGTAAGAGGTAAAAAAAGTCAAACTAAAGTGTAATAATTTTATCTAAAATAAACAAAGAATATATTATTTGATACAAACTTTCTAAGTCAATGAATAAAATTACTACACACCCCATAATTTTCTCGACCGATAAAACCAACTTCGCACTTTTTATTGCTGGTTCAACCTTTGCAGTCAACTGTTTTGACTGTTCTTTCGTCTTAAGTGTAAGTTCCATAGACAATACTAAATCGACGGAAAAAATCCAACTCGATTCACTAAAACCAGGTAAGCAGAACCACAAATGTTGATTCAAAAGAACTTCAAATTAAGCAAGCACAAACAGCTTTCTCATGCCTAATTCTTATAAATATTAATAAATTGATCACAAAGTGCAAAAAAGCCTTGAACGTGAGCTAGTGCTTTGCCAATATTAACCGAGGTGCGCCGAAAGATGTACTGTTTCGGTTGCACAAGACCATGGTTTTGTCCACGTACACAGTATACTCATCCGTCAAAAAATCCTAGTTAAAAACACTAGACGCAGTCCACATCGCAAGCATAATATAGAACACAGGAGCATTTCAAACAACTCCTGAAACGAGTCTTTGCAAGTTGGGTGTACCCGTCCAGACGCTCGTCGCAGTCGCTTGTACTCACGGACGCCGTAGCAATGCAAACAAAAGTCGGTTGTTGTGACCCCTTAACTTATATTTACCGTCAACAAAACGCAAATAGAGACTCAGGTCTACCATTAGTAGGCCGGTGTGCGTCCGAGCGCAAGAGCTGAAAGTGTTAACTATCCATTGGTATTCGAGGTCGGCTCTAGCGAGTTTCCACTCTAATTCATGCCGGAGGTAATAACTCGTTTCAATCTGATCTGAGCAAACCAAAAACTTTTCCCTACGTCTTCAGAAGCAAATTTCTTAAAATCGATGTCAAATGCTCAGTCTCTCCGCGGTTGTTTCAAAAACAAATCGGGGAGTGAGAAATGCCTTCGTTTTAGACGGTACGACCCATTCATAGTCTCTCCCCAAAGAGACCTCCTTATATACCGCAGAATTATATGGATTGCTAAACTGTGAGAAGTTATCTCATAGCTGGTTTCTCCATTGTTTCAATTCGCTGAGTACGATCCTGAGTATAAAGTCTATGCACTCAGTCGATCCGCCGACGCAGCTCATACAAACTTCAATATTCTGCTTGGCCGGGTTATAGACAAAAAGTTATCTTTGTCTGGACGCCGGGTCATGTGAGTATTGAAGGCAAAAAGCTGGTCCTACAAACAACATTTCCGCAAAACCGTAAAACAATGACTTCAAAAGATACGTCGTTTCAAACATTATCGAGGACTGGCAAAGAGTATTGCTTATCAAAATCTCCGTAGCATGAAAGTTGCCGGTAGAACTCAACAGAAGACAAGAATTGCCCTATGTTTCTTGAGCACATAACAATTTGACATGTTCGTTTCTCCTGACCGGCGATAAACAAACATGTCACAACCTTCTAACGGTAAAGCACATATTGAAGAAATGCCAAGCCTACCTTCGTCATTGTAATCGGCTCAAACACCCTAATAAGGTGGTGTTCATATGTCTTTTTGGCAGCTGTGGGGAAAACATGGGGACTGTCTCCAAAGATAGTGCTATGGCCTGCATAAGACCTATTATCACATATGGGGCACTAATATGGCGGCCAAAAGCTAGACAAAAAACATCTGCAGGCAAACTAAATCAGCTGCAACGAATGGCATGCCTAAGTATAACAGGTGGCATGCGGACAACACCAACTGCAGCTATGGAGGCAATGTTGTGTCTGCCGCCCCTCGACATTTACGTCGAGGAGATGGCGAGGGAGGGCTGGCAAACACTGTACTCTCCTGGAATAGGCTGTTAAGAAAACACCTCTGTTAGGAGCGCAAACAGATAACATGTCACCCTTCTTTGTGTTTCAAAGACCTTACAACGTGCGCACATGAACAAGAGAAGCAGAACGTGGTCAATGATTTGATTAAAATCTACACGGATGGTTCAAAAACTAATAAAGGTTCTGTAGCGGGAATCTTCTCGCAAGACTTGGACCTCAAAATATCATTACCACTAGAGGCTCATACGACTATCTTCCAAGCAGAAGTAGTCGGGATAACCTATGGGGTTATGGAAATTGTAAACCGCAAAATATCTGGCAAGAATGTCTAAATTCCAACGGATAGTAGAGCGGCCCTAATTGCTATAAACAAACCTAGAATCACATCGAAGCTAATTTATGAATGTCATTGTGCCCTTACTTTAGCAGCCTGTGGAAATAGCATTGAGCTGCTTGGGTAAAAGGACACTCCAACAAAGTAGGTAACATTGAGGCGGACGAGCTGGCGCGTAAAGGGTCAACCCTCATAGCGTGTGGACCTGAACCCTGGACCGTTTTAACACTCAAAAGCTTAAATAATCTACTAAAAATTAACACACACAATGCACTGAGACGGCGTTGGGATGATACACCGGGCTGCAGACAAGCAAAGGAAGCAATGACTGCTCCTAACGCCAAGACAGCCGATTACTACTTGCAACTTTCCAGGAAGGAATCTTGACAGGACACTGCCAACTAAAGAAACACATGCACGTGATTGGTATTGGAGACAATCCAACGTGTAGAGGATGTGAAATGGACGACGAGACAATCGAGCACGTGCTATGCACATGCCCGGCCCTCTCATACGATAGAGAATCCATGTTGGGGAGCTGCTGGCTTGACATGGCCAGCATAAGGGAGACCCCCAAGCGTTCTACTTGCATACATCAGCCACATAGGGTGGTTAAATGCAAAGACAACGGAGTGAGGTCACCACTGGAGGAAGTACAAAGGGCCTAATGAGGCCTACGTGCAGTAGACTTTAGTTTACCCTCCAACTTTCAATCCAGAATCCAGAAGGTGGCGTCTACTTTAACAAATAAAGAGAAGTCCATAAAAAGGTGCGTCCAATTTTTAAAAGATGCTGGACTTCTCAAAAAGTGACCAAGTTTTATGTTATTTTTTAATAATTTTGATGTTAATTAAATATTTGTTTTGACTGTACGTAGTCCTTTACAACTTCGGTGCAATCTGATATATTAGCCTTAGTTAGTTTTTAGGGTTTGACATCGAAGCTTTTACAGCTTCAGTGTCATCTGTAATATTAAGTTAGGTTGATATATTAGGTTTAGTTAGTTTTTAGGGTCTGGCAAAAAAACATTTTACAAGTTCGGTGTCATCTGTGATGTTAAGTTAGGTTAGATCTTGGTATTAGGTTTAGCTAGTTGCTAGGGTTTGGCATCAAAGCAACTTTTGTTGTGATATTAAGTTAGATCGTAATATTAGGTTTAGTTAGTTCTTAAGGTCTGGCACCGAAACATGCTACAGGTTAGGTGTCATCTGTGATATAAAGTTAGGTTAGATAGTGGTATTAGGTTTAGCTAGTTCTTAGGGTTTGGCATCAAAGCATCTTACAGTTTCGGTGTTATCTATGATATAAATTTAAGTTGTGATATTAAGTTAAATCATGATATTGTTACCGAATTCTGCAATAAAATCTGTGTCGGTCCTTATTTTTGAAAAATTTGATATTTAATAAAATAAATAAATAATCCAGCAGAACGTGTCTGAGCTTTCAGTATGGCCAGTATTCGTAAGATGATAATTAATGTTATAGTTATAGAAAGAAAATAAAAATGTAAGTAATTTTAATTTAATTTAAAATCTTTATGTGTGATCCCGTACCCCCCGTACTCTAGCGTGACAATATTAGGTATAGTTAGTTTTTAAGGTCTCGCATCAAAGCAACTTACAGCTTCGGTGTCTTCTGTAATAGTAGGTTAGGTTTTTGTTTGATCTTAGTAATTAAAAAAAAAAAAAGTTTTTTATGTTAATACAAAAAAAAAGTATTACAATGTCAATATTTGCTTTTCAAAAACATATCTAAAGCACTCGCACATTTGCAAACTTATATAGTCATTTTTAAACTCAGCAGTAGCATATTTTTTTCATATTCCGGAAGTAGATTATATGAATGAATTCGTTATGCAATTTGTTGAGTATTACTAATCACATGTACGTTGTTCTTAGTACAAGTATTGTTATTGAGTATATTTTCATTTGATTGATAACGACCAATTTTTTTTTCATTTAACTTATGCACTCTAAATGTATGCACAAGTATTAGTATTATTTGATCAATAAAGCAAAACATTTCATTCAAAATTCTAGAGCGCCCCCAGATAATTATCTCGCAAAATACACTGTTCTTAATATAAGATCAAACCAGTAAATAAGCAAGATTTCTCGAAATAAATAAAACTTTTGGACTAGTAACATCGCCGTAATATTTCCAATTCAATTGAGAATTAACGATGATTCCTATTTAGCTGACTCTGTAGATACATCTGCACACAGATTATTCTTTAATGTAAAGCACATGTTTAAGGTTTTTTCATTATTTTGTCATAGTTTGTCATTGGTATACCAATCTTGTGTTTTACATAGATCAGAAAGTTTTGTTTTTACCGCATCTGAAAAATTGTGTACTCCATTTAACAAAGTTGAATTATCCGCATACAATATTACCTTACTTAAGAAACCATAGATGGATATATTGAAGTCAATACATAAGTAGCAAAAGTGGCACACTCCGTTCAATAGATAACATAAACAATTTCTCATTAAAACTATTGCATTGCATTCTATTACTCAAAAAAGAAGATATAAGTCCATCGCTACTTGGTAGAAAATTATAGCAGTATAATTTTCTTATGAGAATAGAATAGTAAATGAGGTTAAAAGCCTTTACAAATCCAGCAATGTTGCTGTCATATATAAATTTTGTAAAATGTATCTACAATTTTATCAACAAAACTTATTACAGCATCTATTGTATTGTGACCTTTGCAAAAACCAAATTCTGATTAACAAACAAGTTAAAATTTTTCTCAATAAGTTTTTAAAGTATTGGAGGAGTGATATCGGACAATAATTATTTGAGCCACACAAATGTTTTAAAATTTGGTGTACATTTAACAATTTTTAATCACGATAAAAATGTGCTTTCCGTAAGTTAATTTTAAATTAATCACATAAATAAAAAAAAAACATAATAACAAAGTTAAAATTTAATTTAATTGGGAACTCTTCTTGCTTGTAAAGCTGTACACATAACATTTTTTTTTTTTCATAAAGTGATTATATTCAATAACACATTATAATATATGCACTCCTTCCTCGTTTAGCAATATCTTAGGAAGGTAGAGTTAAAACTGCAGTCACGTAGGGGCAATAAAATTTTAATATAAAAACCTAGTAGGAGGTTCATATAAATTATATAATTATTTAATAGTATTTCCTAAAAGAACATGTGCATACTAATATTCTTTGCAAAATTAAAAACAGCTACATTATGCAATTACTTAATCAGTAATGTATGTTAATGTCTTTCGCAACACATAACGTTTCAAGCAAATGTAACTACTTATTGTAAGGTTGTTCTAATAATTTCATTAGAAATGAAATGTGATATATGCTATTAATATCAAAATCTAATCGTTAGGCGGCATCTGAATATAATTGACCGTTACCGGATAGCAGAAATCGGAACGTGAGAGAAATAACAAACTGATTGTTACCCAAAATAATCGCCTCGCCTACTATCGACAGTGTTAATTAAATTTATATAGTTGTAATTAGTCTGAAATGTTTGTTTGATTTTCGTTTGAAATTAATTTAATTAAGAGTAAAATAACATGTAATTAGTTTATTGAATTTACCAATGATTAAAAAACATATTATATTTTATATATTGCAGCAGAAAATTACTGTTCTATTTAAAAGGATTAATTGATAAAAAACTGCAAATAGTCATGACATAAAACTGTCGGTTAGGTCATATTTCATAAATAAATCATATTTAGTCTAATGATAGATAAAGTTTGCAATTTGTCTGTGCAAAGTTCAATATCAGTTTGTAAGCAGGGCTGTTTGATAAGGCGATCTCGCGTATTGACTTGAAATAAGTTTCGCATATATTTGAACTGTTCCTTTTAAATATCATAAATATTAATGTGTAAATTTAAAACCTTAGAAACTCTAACAAATATGAACATTATTTTATTTTACGATTTTTATCGCAGTACTCACTAATATGTTAATAGTTCAATTAATACATTAAAATTAAAATTAAAAACAATATAAGGACGCTTAGACTAGAATAAAGAGTATTATGTAAAAAAATATAACAGATGTAAGTTTATACATACCTATAATATAAAAGCAAATCTTTTAAATACATTTAAACTTTAGTTCTTCTGACGTAAGATTAATTTTAAAATAGCGCTTTACGTTGCGCATGTTTTTCAATACAAGTTCACATAAATTTGTTTTATTGACAGCCATAACTCAATATGAGAAAGACCGCGGATTGCTGCCCGGAATTAAAAAGTTTTATTTTTATTTTACAAAAGATTAAAGTATTACTGAATACGTTTGCAATAATTTATATAAAATAGATATTTAAAATAATAACTTTGTTGACAACTACCTCTCATTAAACTACGTAGTTTGTATTTTATTAAATTTGAATTAATTGTCTAATCAGAAGTGCAGGTGCATTCACTGTTGGATTAAAACAGTTTAAACGACCAACCTGTTGAGATTAATTTATAATATACACTGCCGAGTATAATACTAAGGTCACTCCGTAATTTTTTTTTACGTGTTTTTTGGGTTGTAACAGTTTACTAACTGATTGCTTGAATAAAAAAAAGTTTTTGTTGTTCAAAGTTTATTGAAAGTAATGAAAATGAACAATTTCAATTTGATATGCAAAGTAATAAAAATGAAAAAGTTTACTTTCATATGCTTTTGTTGAAAAAAAGTTTAAGGACTTCAGTAGCGAGTATTCTCTGGTAGTGATAACAGTTTGCAAGCGATGAGGCATGCTGTGGATCAGATTTTGGATCACATTCTGCAGAAGATTGTCCCATTCCTGCACCAGTATGTCGCAAAGCTCTCTAGAATTTCTGAGGGCCGGCACATGTCTCCGTAAACGTTTTCCCATCTCATCTCAAATATGCTCAAACTGGATTTTAATCTGGACTGTAAGCAGGCCAAACAAGATACTCACTAACTATCCCAACAGTTTGGGGCCGTGCGTTATCATGCATAAATGTTGCGTCGTCACCAAGAATAACCATGAACGATAAAACATTATCTTCTAGAACTTCTGTCAGATACCTATGCGCAGTCAACGTCCCATTCTCAATAAAGACTAACTCCGTCCGAGTGTCAAAGGTATGATTCCCCATGCCATAACTGATCCTCCACCAAATAAATGTCGCTCGACAATACACGTCTATCTGAGCTCGAAAGACAGTATCGCGATGCATCAAAACAAGAAAGCGGTTATCTCTAGCTGTTGTAGTGTTGCTTCGCCCTAAACTTCAAGTGAGCGTACCAGTCTCTTCGTACCGCCGCCATACTCATTGCACACTCAAGAAACTTACACCAACGTTTCTCGCAGTTTCACGCTGACCTCGGCTGTCTTCTAAAACCGCCACAATTCGTGCCGCAACAACAGGATTTATGCTCATTGCAAAACACTATCAATAACAACAATACACAAACAATTTGGAACAGACAGATATCATCACAGAAACAAAAACTATGCTTGGTTATTTCAACAAAAGCATATGAAAGTAAACTTGATAATTTTCATTACTTAGCACATCAAATTGAAATTGTTCGTTTTCATTAGTTTCAATAAACATTGAACAACAAAAACTTTTTTTTATTCAAGTAATACTAAATAAATATTTAATTAAAAACCTACAAATAGACCTAAAAAAATGCAAACTAAAAAAATAAATACTGGCACTTATGCGGTTAAGAAGAGTATTGTCCAAAAAGTCAAAACTCAAACACAAAGCAAGTACCGGTAAATTCACAGCCATTCAAAGAGTTTTGTACCATGCTAAGAAACCGGAATGTCAAATCCACAAAATATTAGCAATGCAATAAATCAGAACAACTAGAAATGTAATTAAACTTAAATTATTTTATCAAAAATTACCAAAATGAGATTTATACATATGACTGTGCTAAGCACACCTGTCTACAACAACATTATAGATTGGACAGCAAAACTAAGCGTAAAACAATAAAACGTCCAAAAAACGCCTGATAAACCGGAAATATGTCAAAGACTTAATTACTAATACTAAGTAAAGTACAACTATACATATTATTGAGATACTGATCATAACATGTCATTGTATTTAGAATTCCTTGCGTAACACAGCAATTCGTACGGCAACATTTACTGCCTCCGTTCTCGTGGGAACAAATATAAAATAATAACACGATCTTTACAAAAGCGTAAATCTACCGCAAGTTTCGAAAACAAACTATGCAGTTGGCAGAGAAATTATCATTAGACCTGATTTGACACCAATGCAGCGTACTCAAATGAAAGATCTTATTTCTGAAATGAAAGTAAAAGCAAAAACAGAAGACAAATTGTATATAAAATACATAAATTATATCCCTAGAATTTGCAACTCAAAACCAGCGCCGTCAAACTAAATAGTTCCCAACATACAAAAGTTTCATTTTTTTACCTTAATGTTCGTGGATTAAACTCTAAGACACATGAATTTTTCAATAATATTGATTTTAACAACTATGATCTAATTTTAGCTACTGAAACATGGTTGACTAATGGAGTACTAAATAGTGAAATAATGCCTAATATATATATAGCATTTATCGTAATGACAGAACAAATATGAAAGGTGGCGGAGTACTTTTAGCTGTACTTAACACATTTAGTTTTACTGAATTAGATCTTAATTGTCCGGTTGAGAGTATAGATATAACTGGAATTAAAGTTAATCTGCATGGCATGGTGATCGATTTGATATGTGTGTACATACCAACTGGTTCAAATGTACATGTATATCTGGAATTTTTAGAGTATCTTGAAACTTCTATAGATATGGAAAATTGTATTATTATTGGTGATTTCAATTTCCCAGATTTTTATAATTGGATTTTAAGTGGTATTAACCCACCGATTCTACAACCACTACTTGATTTTAAGAACCTACATGATCTAATTCAACACAATTTTATTTTAAACAAACATGGTAGACTGTTAGATCTTGTATTTGGAAATAAAACACACATCAAATCAAACATCATCCTGCACTAGAGATAGATTTACATATTAAAAAAGCCAGTGTCACAAGTTTTAATAGAAAACAATGGAGATCGTACAATTTTAAAAAAGCAAAGTTGTTTTCGTTATATATAGAATTATCGGTATAGTGTAGAAGATTCCTGTTTGCATATGTATAATTGTATATATTCAATATTTGATAAGCATGTACTCATCATTTACAAAATAAATTTCCGTTCTGGTACACTTCTTCCATAAGAGCTCGAATAAAGAAGAAAAATTTACTTACGCATACGTTTCTTAGAACTAAATCATGTGTAGATCATCATAAGTTTAACAATGAGCGAAGGACGCTTAAAAAGGAGATCCGGAAAGAATACCACAGCTTTATACAGGGTGTCCAATGACTCGATGCGCATAGCTTAATAACTTATTCCTTGGACAATTTTAAGTCGAAAATGCCTTATGCACTTTTATTCAAAATTCAATAGTTTTAGAGTTATATTAAATTCAAGTGAGAGTGAAGATAAAGTAAATGCCATATTGAATAAAGTAATGTAAAGTTTTATTATTTAACATTTTGTTTTATTCCTAACAAGTTTTATTTAAGTTTTTGTTCAAAATGTCTTCCCGCTGCGTCACAACACATTCTTGCTCTTCTAACAATTGAAGAAGTAGCTTTCTGAATACTATCTGGGTTTTCTCGTATGAATGCAGCTGCAGCCATAATATTTTGAATTAGCTCATCTCTGGTTTGTGGTTTATTAGAATACACCAAACTTTTCATATGTCCCCAGAGATAATAGTCGAGAGGCGTTAGATCTGGTGACCTAAGAGGCCAGGAAACTGGAGCTCCTCTTCCAATCCACCGGTTAGCAAAGATGTTATTTAGATATGTTCTTACATTTATACCAAAATGTGGAGGTGCGCCATCCTGCTGAAACCACATACTAACTCTATTGTGAAATGGTACATTCTCCAATAATTCTGGCATCTCGTTTTGTAAAAAAATTAAATAACTTGCAGATGTTAAATGTTCTTCAAATATGAATGGCCCAATCAGACGGTTATTAAGAACACCACACCAAACATTCACTGAAAAGCGATGTTAAACATGTAATTCCGTAATTTCAAAAGGGTTTTCAATTGCCCATGAATGTGAATTCCTTGAATTTGTGATTCCATCTCTTGTAAACGTAGCTTCGTCCGTAAATAGAATTTGTCTACATAATTGTTGGTGTGCAATCAACCAACGACAAAAGGTAATACACGCTGCGTAGTCTACTGGTTGTAATTTTTGAACCGATTGTATGTGATAAGGGTACAAACCAAATTTTTTTAATGTTCTCCGCACTTTCATTCGATTAACATGAAGACGACTAGATATTCTTCGTACACTAGTGGAGGGACTATGTTCGATCATGTTAAGAATAGCTTCCTCTTCAGCAAGTTCATACGGGAAGTTCTGCAGTAGCTTTCGGAACACTACCGTTTACTGTCAAATGACGATGCACATTGATAAATACTTTCGCGTTAGGTGTTCTTCGACCAGGGAACCTCCTTTGATATTCCCGCACTGACTCTCTTGCATTTCCATTGCAGTATCCATAAATAAAGTGAATATCGCCATATTCTTGATTTGAAAACGTAGCCATACTTATTTACTAAGTTAAACTTAAAATGACAACTTCAAATTGTCATCAACAAAATACTTGACAAAGAGTATAAAACAACGTCACGCTCACTTGAATTTAATATTGCCCATAACTCTATAATTATTGAGTTTTGAATAAAAGTGAATAAGGCAATTTTGACTTAAAATTGTCCAAAAAATAAGCTATTAAAGTATGCGCATCGAGTCACTGTAGAAAGATCAGAATTAGAGTTAGATTCTAATCCTAAACAGTTTTGGAGTTTTATCAACAAAAAACGTAATACAACTTCAATTCCAGGACAAATTGTGTATAATGACGTGTCTTTAAACTCAAGTGAAGAAATTGTAAACGGATTTGCTGAATCAGTTAGCAAATCATTTAACAACCAACCCACTGTTAATACTACTAAATTGTCTGTTAGTGATAACTGTCTGTTAAGAATAGATGAAAAACTGGTCATTAATGCTATAAAACGGCTTAAAGGGATCACAACTATGGGACTAGACAACGTATCATAAAAAACTGTGCAGAATCGTTAGCCCAACCTCTTGTATATATTTTTAATAAAATATTAGCATCAACAATTTATCCATCTACTTGGAAAAAGGTTCGTGTTTCACCAATTTTTAAATCGGGAAAAAAACGTGATGTTAATAATTATAGACCCGTGTCAATACTGTGTAATTTTTCAAAGGTATTTGAGATTATTTTGTTTGATTTTTTGTATCATCAAGTATATCCGCTTTTATCGTGTCATCAATACGGATTTATGAAAAAACGTTCTACACACACAAACTTAATAAATTTTACCCAATATGTCTCAATAAATGCAAACAAGTAGATGTTATTTATACGGATATGAGTAAAGCATTTGACAGATTGCCTCATAACATACTAATTAACAGCTTGATTAAATATAATGTAAACTGTAACATCGTATCAGTTTTAAGTTCTTACTTGCAAAATAGAAAGCTATATGTGATGTACATGGGATCCAGCTCCAAGTGTTATACTGCAACCAGTGGTGTGCCACAGGGTTTGAACCTTGGACCTCTTTTGTTTTTAATTTTTATTAACGAAGTGTGCGATTTTCTAAATTGTAAATTTCTTATGTATGCAGACGACATAAAGATATTTAAGACAATTGAAACAACAGCGGACTGTGTTAACTTATGTAATTGGTGTGAGAGTCACGGTTTAAGTTTAAATGTGAAAAAATGTAAAATAATGTCTTATTCGCGGAGCCTAAAACCTGTATTGTTTAGTTATATGTTAGGAAATGAAAAATTATTAAGAACATTAGAAATGAAGGATTTAGGTGTGACATTTGATACACACCTTTCGTTTAATACTCACGTTTCTAACATCTGCAATGACGCGTATAAATCGTTGGGTTTTATTATTAGAAATTCCAAGCAATTCAAGAGCATACATACAATTAATAAACTATATGAGTATTTTGTACTAAGCAAACTGAACTATTGTGCAGTTGTTTAATCTCCACTTTATATAAAACATACTAATAGATTAGAAAGTATTCAAAAACGCTTCTTAAAATATCTATATTTTGTTGAAAATCGTATTTATCCGGATAGTATATCTTACACGGAATATATATTATAAAATCTATATCAAATGTGCATAAACGTATTTTTTGCTCAACTCTCTATGATATTATACATTATAGAATAGACTCTACAGATCTTCTTAATATAATACCGCTACATGTACCAAACCACTCTATAAGAAACTCGGCCACTCTTACTTATACTACACCTCGTACCAACTATCACAGTTTTTTTCCTTTATATAAAATGTTGCGCACCTATAATGAACTTCAATATGGAGCAGATATTTTCATAGATTCAAAGAAAATGTTTATTAAAAATATCAATAATTGTTTGTTGTAATTTATGTTAAATATGTAACAATGTTTATTTTTTTGTTAAATTTATTTTATTAATTTTTAGTTTATACACAATTGTAATTTTCTCTGTAATTGGATTTTTGTCTGTCGGAAATAAATTTATTATTAAAAGCAAAACCTCTCCAGTAGTAGTACGCCAAAACCACCAACAAGGAGAAGCATTGGAAATTAAAAAAAAAACATTCAAGATCACCCTAAACGGTATTGCAATCACAATAACCACATAAAGGTATTCGATAGCTCAATGCTAACAAAGCAAAAACTATCAAAATCAAAATTCTTAGTAACATTGATGAGCCAAAGTGCAAGTACTACATTCAGGATTTCACTTATATATCACGTGCACAGACTAGAAGTAGTTCCTCCGCACATAAATCAAAACCATTTAAAACATAGCAAACATCAGATCAATATCCTGAAGGAATTGCCAGACTCAAGAATGGTAATTACATGGTAACCAAAGCTACAATTTGTACCTATCACTCTATTAAATAAGTAAGAGAAGCAAAACAACGTCTGCACAAAAACCTGGCAAACTGTAAACTCTAAACCAAATCCCAAAAAACATCAGAAATCAGACTGCATTTGGGTTTCTCAGCAATAAAAGTCCAAACCCTGTCCGTTCATAAAATGTAAGACAACAAACCAAAAAAGTTAAGTCAAGTCCCGTCTAACAGACTATGTATGAAGATTCATTTGGCAGAAAACTCCAACATTAAATATCGTGCAGATCAATCTACATCTCTGTAGAACACTTCAGGAACACAAACCAGCCAAAAAAAAAAAGTTAAGCATTTCGGGCTGATAGCTGTCTGCAACCCAACTCTCATACAACCCCCAAACAGGTTAAATAGCAAAACATGTGCTAAATATAATAAATGTTCAAAAACCCAAAAAAAAGTAACCGAGACTAGTTAGTCCAAAGATGGCATACAAGCTAAAGATAATGATAGATTAGATTATTATAACTTCATAAAAACCGCTTTCAAAAAAAGTAAACTGTAAACTGACTATACATTAGTCAGCAGATGCAAAAAGACTATCCATTAGAAACAAAATGCCAAAAGTTCATTTTTAGACATCAAAAAAGCCATTGATAGTGTTTTGTTATAGATGGCATACTATAAATACTTAACGACAAACTGTAAACGGCAATTTTAAGACCATTTAGAAAACAACAAAACACCAAAAACCTGAAAAACGGAAGATGTATAAAGCTACGCTCACAATGACAAAAAAAGTAAAACATTTGAGAACCACGCTTGGGACCAGACTAACAACACTCATATCAAAAATGAGGCCACTAGGGGTACTTTTTGCAACACAAAAATGATGGTCAGATGCAAATAGGGACTGACAATTGAGATGAACAGATAGATACGGTAATAATCACTCATCATTACATACAGATCACTCGTGTAAAATAAAAACCCCGTCATTACGAGTACAAATACTAAATTAAGCAAAGTAAAAAGGTTGACATTACACTTACTCACTCACTCACTCTCAGCGAACAAAATCAAATAAATGATCTTTAGACTCACAAACCAAGAGTAAGAAAAATTTTGCATCAAGAAAAGAGTCTAATAATGTAAAGTTATCTCATCAAATAATCATTTAGACAAACAAAATATACCCGGACACATTCAAGAAAATCATCTGGTGTATGAATGTATCAATTGGTGTGCCAGAAATAGACGGCATTACAGACCTCAACCTGTTCCCAAATTTCATACAAAATCAAAATAACAACTTGCAAAAAACCGTCCAGAAATAAAGCACACTATTCCTACCAGAACCATCGCAAATTCCCAAAAGTTTGGTGTATAACCTACGATTCAAATCAAAAGACTTACAAGATAACCGGACACAGAACCTGAATAATATAATATAAGCACATGTACAGAATAGAAATAAAAACGGTTGTTTGGAAGACTAAATCACATCGGCTGAGTGAATGTGCGGCATATAGCAAACACTCTAATAACTGCTGAATGAGTAAGACGTCAGAGATGCTCAATATAACAATTATGACTGCAATGCAAAGACGCTAAATTTTATATTTATGTATATAAAATAAATATAAAATGTATACAAAATTAATTTAAATAATGCAAAAAAAACTGATTCTTAATTTCTATAATAAAAATTTATATAAACTTGCTTTTTCGAACGTAAGTTTATATAAAAGCATTAAAATTGCAGACAAAAAATCCTATCTAGTTTGCTACTACAAGAAATAGTCCCGCCATGTCTCCCTCTGTAAGCTCGCTTAATCTATATAAATTTTATTCTCTAGGATCACCATAAATTTCTTAGTTATAAACACCCATTAAAAATGTTGATAAATTATAAAAATAGATTATCGCATTTTATAAAGGATTTCAAAATGTTTCCTGTATTTTTCAAATGTGCTCAAAAACAACTGCGACAATGTTCACCTAATCATGCATTACAGTTAGCGGTACTTGTTGTAAATAATAACATATAAACTATTCACATTGAACACAACAATTATTGTACAAAATTCAAATGACATAAAAACTCTATTAACCAAATCCACAGTTCAATAGTGGGTTGGTCAATTACGACCTCAAGAACGAAACTCGGAATAATAACAAATTGTTGAGAATATCTGCAAATCTGTTATCAAAAATATTGTTCACATTAGCAGCCGTAGCAAGCCGATGTAGGTTGGATAATTTTCCATATTTAGTCGCAGAAAAAACTACTTAATAAAAATAAAACCATATAATCAAAAGTAAATGTTTTCTTTAACTTCACAGAAGTAGAAAGCTGGTTTTCTGGGATCATCTTAAAACTGGTTT